>OX438945.1:5930000-7130000 GCA_949316185.1 Pyrausta nigrata | reverse complement strand
GCAACGAACAGTAAGGATGTCATCTTTAAACAATTAGACCTAGCTACCTTTGAAACTGTAAGAGCGTTCGCTGAAGACCGCCTTGACGTTCTTGTTAACAATGCAGGAATGATTGGCAGTCAACTCATCAAGACTGAGGACGGACTTTTGTTAGACATGCAGACCAACCACTTCAGTCCATTCTTACTGACGTCACTGCTGCTGCCTTTGCTAGAATCCAGCGCACCCAGACGCATAATCAATGTGTCTTCAAAGGCCCATTCGTTTGCGAAATTGGATTTGAATAATCTTAACTTTGATAATGAGAAGTACAACTCGTATAAAGTTTACAGTACATCGAAGTTGTGTAACGTGCTTATAACGGTCGAGTTGGCAAAGCGGCTGAAGGGGACTGGTGTTACTGTAAACTGCCTGCACCCTGGAGGAGTCCATACTGACATCTTGTCTGATATTTCTGTGTTCAAGTACGGCATGTTTATCTTAAGGACATTTTTGAAAACTCCGTGGCAAAGAGCACAGACGACGATCTACTTGGCCGTTTCACCTGATGTGCAGAACACGAGGGGTCAATATTTATCTGAATGCCCTAGATTTCAATAGCATCGGCAGCTCAAAATGCTGCTACTGCGCAGAAGTTATGGCAAATATCGGAAAAAATCGTCGGTATCGAGACGTAAACGAATCCCTCCAACCGAAATATAATTTCTCAGGTTACCTTAGGTTTTTGTTAGTTTTTGTTTGATGAGTAAATATGTGTATTTTTAATTTATTATCTGTATACATTGGGTTTTATCGATTCACATTTCATAACCTACTTACGTTACTAAAAATAATTATTTATTTTGTCATAGGCTCTTTTTCTACGTCTATATGTATATACTTCCTGTCCTTTTTGCTTATTGCATATGTCAGAATTGGTTGGTTCTTAGTCGGTAAATAATGAAGTGTAGTAAAGTAATCATGCAAACTTATACCTACCTAACTTACTCTTCTTCGTTATTTCTTTTAAAATTATCATAAGTTAACTTTTTGTGAACTCTTTTCCCGTTATTACAAAAACTTAGTACCAGGTTTAAACCAAGGACTAAGCTATTAGTTAGCCAATTAGAAAAATAACAGAACCTAATACGGAATAACAGAACTTATTTGTCGGCTCATATTTAGACCTAGTTTAAACCTAGTCTATTTTTTTTGTAATAAGGCTGTTCATGTTTTCTTAAGTAAATTTATGCCCATAATCCGAAATAAAATACAGATTTTGAATTTGATGTAGATAATAGTATCCTATTGAGTGTATACCTAAGTACAGGGTGACGCAAAAGTAATGGCTTGGTTCATTATTTTTGCCAGTAGGTAAGTAGGTAGATACTTTTGCGCCACCTAGTAGCATAAGATAAATAAAGTGCTTATTTACTTTGCATAAGCAAACAGTAGCCGTCACGCTGCCAATAACGAAGCGAGGGAAACAGTCAGTTAGTCAGTAAGTGAAACTTCAACTATTTTTAATTCGTTAACTTCTAGTTCAAATTGAAAGAAATTTGTAATATACCATGTTTACACAAATTTTTACTTGGTTACTGAAAATTCAGACTTCTAGTTATACTGCTTCGAGAAAAGTTCGGTATGGTACGACCTTACCGCTTTTATGCTCGTCTTGGAGGGTGCTCCAGATTAGGTAACTCGAGACTTTTACAAATAAAGATTTACCTACGAATACGGTTCGTGAAGATGGTTGATAAATGGTTCTGTACAATGCGTATGTTCGAAGTCAACTTGAATTCGGCGCACCTGTGTGGGATCCTTATGAGGATAAATATATTCTCCTGGTGGAAAAGGTACAGCTCAAATTCGCACGTTGGCTATACAAAAGAAAGTATGGGTACTATCCACATCTATATCCGTCCTTATTTGTTAGTGGTATGGTAGGACTAGATACGTTAAAATTTAGAAGAGTTATGCAGACGATTGTACACTATTTGTGTATCATACATAACAAGATAGATAGCCCGTCGATTCTGAGCCAAATAGGATTGCAGGAGCCTAATCGTTTAAGTTGGAACGCGGAAGGGTTGGTGGCGCCGCGACGGCGACCGCGCCTGTTGTGTTGGCCCTCAGCGCGCACAAAGTACGCCGCGAATGCTCTCACCGTTCGGGCTCTACGCCTTATAGGAGATATACTCGCCGACGACTATGATATTGACATATTTGCAGACAGCTTCAGGCAATTCATGCACAAAGCTGTTTTTTACATAGAAAGTTTGTGTTCTGAGTGTTTTCGCAGTAGTATTACCTAACCTGACATAAGAATTTCATTACTTTTAAACTTTTAATTATTCTGACTGACTCTAATGTGTATTTTTTTTTCTGACATAATATTTAATATTAGTGACATGTTATTGTAATCCTGACGTATCTTTTTATTTTAATTTGATTTTCTATATTGTAATGTTTGTTCGACCATTTGTTTTTTTACTGTGAGTGACTAGCATACTGACGCTTTGGGCGACTGTAAGTCAGTATGTTTACTGTTAAATAAATAAATAAACTTTTGGGTTGATTGATTTTTGGAGTGTTTGCCCACCTCCTGTTATAGGAAAATTTTGCTCAGCACAATCAAGTTAAATTCAAAACTCCCTATTCAAGAGTTGGTTTGGAGTTATAACTACCAATATCCTGAGGTATAAATAACAATATCCTACTCATCATTTTTTCACATGTCTATATAGGTATATATGTTTTAAATTAAACATATATTTGACCGCAATCTCACCTGACGGTAAATGAAGATGTGGCCGAGGATGTGTCATGTCTGACTAGTAACAGCTAAGTCACTTTTTTCTTAAAGGAATCCAGATAATAGTGTTTAGGTAACACTTCAGCCGGCAACGAACGCAAGATAAACGTTAGATTTAAAAAGTTTTACCTTTTATATAAATTTATTTAAATCCAGGTAAGTGCTTCGCTATCACGTCGAATCGCAACGCTTGTATAACGTAGTTGAGTAGTTTCGATGGCCATCGTTGATCTTCATCATCACGTGGTTTCGTGAACAAATACACAAGATACAGGGTCAATTATGTTTTTTTTTTAAATCTGTAGTGTAATATTCGAAGAGTTCTCTCAATTTTTTTAGAATACCATGATCAGATATTGGCGTGTTGGCAATGAGACCACCTTGCTTTGGAGTATATAAAAATAATTGTTTTTTGTCTTAAAAGTTAAGTACACGTACAGAGTAAGTACACCTAATCTCTAAAAGCATTTTAATGTGAACTTCACATGCGTACAAGTGCACAATCCGACTGGTTTACCTAAATTGTAATTTATGATCTGACTATGTTTTTCGTTGTGTAACCTTGCCTCTTACCTATGTTGTTTATTTTTGCCTGTAAGGTTGGTTGATGTCCATTTATTATTAATGTATTTTCATTCTTTCTTTGAAAAAAAAAATGGCAACGTAGGAAGAGTTGGATGGGTAACCTCCCCTTTCGGAGTCGGTTGAAAAGGGGTAAAGGTTATGCGCTTGTTTGTAGGAAGGAGGAGCAATTCTGAAAATTATTTTGCCAGTAGACGCTAAAAATGAAATTGAAAAAATAAAATTTTAACACTTGTGCAAATCCGGGGCGAGACAAGAAGACTCAAAAATAATATGTTGGTTTATTGTATGCAGTGATTGCACCATAGAAAAATATATAAGTAAATTGGAATTAGTATGACACAAACATGCATGACTTTGCAATTTAAGTACCTGTACGCACACATTTGTTAGTTATGTGATTTATAGATCTAATCTATTCGGCTTTGCCATGCTGATTTTGCTTTTTTACTATCCTAATTTTTCTCCTCATAAAAACTACTTAAGTTGTTTTCCGATAAACCCGATCTATTAGTCATCCATCAGTATTGTCATCCATTTACTCAGTTATATTTTACTAGTTCTCAGTATCACCAAAGAATGAAAATAAATGCAGAAAGTAATGGCTTTGTAAATCATTACATTTTTCAAGCCAGCAGGTATTTTTAGAGGGCGGGGGGACGTCCCACTGGACCAAAAGTATTATAAAGTAAAATTACGTTAAATAATATAAATATTTATAAAGCATTAAATCGACAAAATAACCACAAAAGACCTACTCGATACGACACCCCACACGATGGGGTAGACAACGAAAAAAAATATGTTTTCTAAAGTTTTATTCTACCACTTAGTCAGTCGGCATAATTGATATACATTCACCTGCAAAATTACTCGTATAGCTTAATAGTACTAACGGTCTCTTAGCATAACCTCGGGCAGACAGACAGACAGACGGATATGACGATTGTATAAGGGTTCCTTGTCAGGACTACGGAACCCCAAAACAACAAAATCGTTCTATATAATGATAAAGGGCTACTACGGAACTCTACACTGCGCGTGGCACGACACGCAATTGGCCGGTTTTTTCCTTTTCAGTTGTGCCCTAAAATAATTATGTACTCAACATTGATTGTACAACTTTGAAAATCATTTCAATTGTTACAAAAGTTCTTAGTACCTAGATACATTGTAATTAAGGTGTGATTAATTTTATTTAAAATACTTTAATATAATATTCATCAAATTGTTTGAAAATATTGCAAACTATATAATATATAAAAGAACGCAGTATTTTTTTGTAATCATGAAGGGACGACGAACTAATAAAAATCAAATCCCGCATCATACTCGTACACACCAATCACGTCCTAGGTACAGTCGCGGAGAATGACTCATAAAACTCATTACTGCCATAAAGCCACTGGCACTCGCGAGGCCGGTTAGTATCTGTACAGTCGAGTTTGTGTAACAGTCGCGCGTATCAATTTACTTGTGATAATCTGTTTTTATATGAGTTTGAAACCATACTTACCTGTGCAGCAGATGGTTTGAATCATAATACTATTAATTTACGTAAGTTGATCTTATAACTTAAAAATACTTCAAGATAATCTAGGAGACAAAGCAGCACGTTGCGACACAATCCTAAAGTGACGCAATATAGGATAATATTTGACTTGTATTTAGTTGAAGACTCCTCCTTGTGCAGTCCAGTGTTTTTAAAGGACAATGTTCTTACTCGGTTTGTTTGTGGCCAATGTTTCTATTTATCTTGTGATCTTATTGTACAACAAACTGACATGTGGTATAAACAAATGTAGCAGACATATGGTGGGCAAAGTAGTGATAATAACAGGAGGAAATGCTGGCATAGGATACGAGACAGCTAAGGATTTAGCCGACCGAGGCGCTAAAGTGATCATAGCGAGCAGAAATGTCGAAAAGGGAACAGCAGCCAGAGACAAGATCATAAAAGCAACGGACAATAAGAATGTCATCTTTAAACAATTAGATTTAGCTTTCTTTAAATCTGTAAGAGCATTCGCTGAAGACATATTAAAAAGTGAAAAGCGCCTTGACGTTCTAATAAACAATGCAGGAATGTTTGGCATTGAGCACATCAAGACTGAGGACGAACTTTTGTTAGACATGCAGACCAACCACTTCAGTCCATTTTTGCTGACATCACTGCTTCTGCCTCTGCTAGAATCCAGCGCTCCAAGCCGAATAATCAATGTATCCTCAATGGCCCATTCCTTTGCGGATTTGGATTTGGATAATCTTAACTTTGAAAATGGAAAGTACAATGCCAATAAAGTTTACAGTACTTCGAAGTTGTGCAACGTGCTGATGACGGTCGAGTTGGCAAAGCGGCTGAAGGGGACTGGTGTTACTGTAAATTGCCTGCACCCTGGAGGAGTCCACACTGACATCCTGTCTAGTATTTCTATGTTCAAGTACGGCATGCTTGTCTTGAGGCCATTTTTGAAAACTCCGTGGCAAGGAGCACAGACGACGATCTACTTGGCCGTTTCACCTGATGTGCAGAACACGAGCGGTAAATATTTCTCTGACTGCCACGAGAAGTCGACAGCATCGGCAGCTCAGAATGCTGATACTGCGCAGAAGTTATGGCAAATTTCGGAAAAAATAGTCGGTATTAAGAAGACATAAACGATTCACCTTATTATCTGAAATATATGTATAAGATTATCTTAGCTTAATGGTTTAATCTGTTGTCATAATTTAATATCTGATTAAATTCGGTTTTATCGAATTTCATTCCATAACTAACCTAATTATTGAATGTTCGTTGTATTTTTTTAAGTCAGTAAATGTAAAAACTTCCCGTTTGCTTTTTGCATTTGTCGGATAAGCAGTGTTTTTTTTTAAATAAGTAAATAAATTTTAATTTATCATGTGTTTCATCACCTATATTAAGTAGTTTTTAGGCGTCTACTGTTAATATAGCGTGGGTGTGCCACACAATCACTTACCCTCCCACACTTAGGTACTTTTTATCAAATAACTAGGTAGCTGTCGTCAGTCAGATAGACATTGGGTCTGTATTCTTTTATATACGAGTATTTAGAAGTTAGATTGATGATCGGTTTCTATAGTCGACATTCAACAGTTTTATTACTATATGAATTGGTAGATATTCACTACACGTGTGATCAGGTGTGGTAATCTATACCCTACGACAGAAATTAGCATTAGCATGTGTGCGCGTATTCATAGACCTTTTTTGTAACACATTTGCAATGAATGTTGTCAATAGCGTGCGATTCTTAGGATTTTCGTTTGTAGGTACTGAACGGAACCAATGAACTGACGACAAATACACTAATTGAAGCAGTATGGCGGCTTACGTGCAATTGTTATAATATTGCTATACTTTTTTATTAATTTACTTAAACATAGTTCAAATCAATATATCTTTACATTTCTGGTGGGTACAATATTATTTTACATGTTAAATAAGAAACCAAAAATTCGCACAGGGTTAGGATTTGGACCCACGTCTTTGGCCCGGTTAGCCAAAGGACGTGGGTTCAAATCCTACTCGTGTACGAATTTTTGGTTTCTTATTTAAACTTATATAAATAACAAAGAACACTGATATAAAATATTAAAACACTAGTTAACATGCTATTCATAATAGAGAGGAAAGTGTACGTACCAATAACAATTATTGCCTATCGCGAGCGTAACTTATTAATTACTCTGTGGCGTAACCTCAATTCTGAAGCCAAGTCTCCCGCGACTGTTTTTTCGAAACATCACACAAAACATCGAACATTAGGGCGTGGCTATACACATTTTTGTATTCATACATAATGTTTTTGTTTCCGCGGCTGACGGAAAACTTTCCCCAGCGGGGTAGAAGGGCACAACTATTCTTTAATCTGTGGTCTTAGACCATATTGTTCCAAGTCTGGTATTTTTTTATCATAGATTTTTTATTGCATGCAAGCTTGTAACCTAAATAATTAATAAATTATAAGAAGAAGATTCTAAATAATTTATTATTTTGATGTACCTATTTGTGTTTTCTGTCTTAAGCTCCTGATAAATATTAAAATTACGAGCTCTTACATATGGTCCTAACCTGAAACCTAATCTAAAATCTATGTTGTCTGTCCGAAACTACATCTACAATCGCTAAAATGCGGAGCACGTCGTCCTCGTCAGAACTCATGATGACTTTTAAAACAAAAACACAGAAACATTTTCTGCAAGCGACAGTTTGTGTATGAAAACGAATGTTTTTTTAAGTGTAATATTTCAAAAAAACAGTCGCAGGAGACTTGGCTTTAAACTCTTGTTTTACCTGTTATTTCTTTGTTTATATTGCTATTAAACTATGGGCGTAAAGATGTGGAACTACTTACATATCCACTTTGTATGTAATTTCTCGTTGTTATTTTAGGAAAACCTATAATTACACTGTTGGTTTCTAAATAAATAAGTGTAATGTTAGCAAACTTGTGCAAGGAGATGTTGGCATAGGGTTCCCCTAAATTATTTATCTTTCTTTGTTATTTATCTAAATATTAATATTTTCGCAAATTTTACATATTGTGTGTGTTTTCTAGTGTGTATGGACATAGGCTCATAATCTAAAATAAATAATAGACGGAGATTCGAGTATCCTATTGGATTTATACCTATCTGGCTGAGTTACGGTAAGTTGATATAAGATAAAATATAAAGGTAATCACTTCGCTTCAGCAAACAGTAGCCGTCACGCTGCCAATATCACAGCGAGGGAAACAAGCAGTAGAAAAAGAAATACACATTGTCTGACTGCAAAATATTATTTATTGAATACGTTTACCAATAACTATGTATTTATTTTGTTTTCTCAACAAATACAGCGCTAAAAATCAATGACACTGCGATCCTCGCTCCACCGTTCACCTTGGGTGCTCGACGTATTTTGGTCATCAGAGTTGGTGAGTATAGACAAATACCTGGTATCTTCATCGTGCAAGGCGCCCCTGATGGCAGTCACGATGCGTTTGCACTGTTCGCTCCTCTTCAACAACTTCTCCGTTCGCTCCTGCGTGCTCACCAGTCTACGTTGGTCCATTTGTACGTGCCGCACTTTCTTTCTGACCAGGTTTATGTAATAATCGATCTGCCGCTGGAAATTGTCCAGGGACCAGTAGAACTTCAAGTCAGCTATAATGACTAGTAGGAATGTGCCGTACAGTAGTAGCAGGCCGACCCCAAAGTAGTACAGCTTAGGGTCTATGTCTGAGAGGAACGGGCAGTCTTTGCTGAACGTGACGCAGTCCCAGAAGTAAGATGGAGACAGCACAACGTCGTCGTCCATACGATTCATGCTGACTGGTAAATATTACTAGGAATTTTGCACAAATCACTTGAATGTCTGAAGATAATAATAGTGACATTAGATGACATAGTTGACAAATACTTGATTGACTTTTTGTTTTCTAAGGTCTTGTGGAGTTTGTACAGAGACTTTATAATTACTCGCAGGTAGGTATACTTAAGTATAAATAAATATGCTCTCTACATAATGTATTTTAATGAGTGAGAATAGATCATTAAGTTGACATTAATGATCTATTCTTCCAAAGTCTCACACTGCCAAATTCTCCCTGTAAGTGGCGCATTGTTGATGCGGCCAAAGCTATCTGTCATTCCAGTACAGAAGTTGTGTTTTTTTAAGTATTTTTTTTGTGTTTTCAATCTACGAAAGCATAATGCCGTTATGTGCTGTGCCAGGTTGTTACAATAATGGTGTTCATTTATTTCCAAAAGACCCAGTTTTAAAAAAGAAGTGGGAAACAGCTATAAAAAGATTTATTTTTATTTTTAGGTAGTTTACTGGAACTATTTACATCATGTTAAGCTTCTAGATCGGGAACATTCATCGTATAACTAGATTGTGAAGCTACGACACCAAAATTCCCGGTATCATCACGGTTCCGATCGTAGAATTCTAACCTAAAAAACAAATATGTACGTGTTTAATTATTTTAGTTGTATTTATTAAAAACCTTGTTATGTAGTTAATTTGTAACACAAATACAACAAAAACAATTTTAACAACCAATTAAATGTAACATTTACAGTAATATAACTGATTACCTCACACATGATTACAACCGATTACAACACCCAAATGATTACCTCGTAATAAGATCGGCTTTTTACCAGATACTTTTGATCCTAGTTTCCGAAGTTCGTCTTTTAGTTCAGATAACTTCATTGACGAATTCATTATGATAAAATTTACATGAGATAGTCACGAAAAACTGTAAATTAGATACGAAAAAGCCCGACATAAACAATAGCAAAATGTTTGACATAGCCGTATCTATGCTGCGCCATCTGCATCAAGCTTTGCGTGTGGATCCCCATTGTTCGAGTTTTATTAGGTCAACTCTCCCGTACTCCCCGTAGTCTTTGATTCGACATTTTGTACAAACTAAAGCACAACAGGTGACTATAAAATATTAACAAGACATCAAACCAAAACAAGTTATGAAACTATGTAATAATTGAGTTCGATAATAACATAGGAACTCGTAGATCCTACTCAAGTAATAATCACAGGCGTTCATTAATTGTGTAGTATAATAGGTACAATCAACATCAGATATATAGGAGCATGCCATCTATTCAAAAAATACTTACTACACAAAATAACAAAAAACATCCACACAAAAATAGGATTCAAATTATTCTTAGCATCCTACGCGTCAATAGCTTTTGTTGTACGAGTATACTTAGACGATTATGGTCACTGAATGTGTAGAACTATGTGAACAGCAGAGTTACTTATCAACTTCTGATGCTGACTTTACCTACTAATACTAGAGCTACTATTCTTAATTACGAGGTACACCTACCTAGGTAATGATATGGAAGTAAAGCTACAATCCTACTTAGTACCTATTAATCAAATCATCGTAGTAAGTTGAAAACGAACCTAAATAAATAGGTTTTCTAAACATTTTTTTTAATATTAGGGTAGATGTAGGTAGTCTTAATTTTCTTAAACCACAAAGAAAAAAATCTTCAATGTGTTGTGGCATAACTGACGGTAAGTAAGTATTTATTACTACCTACCTACCTAGTTGTTTTATTTGTAGGTAAACTAATTAAAAGTTTTAACTGAATCGGCAAACATGAATTTCTTTAGTTGTTTTATTATTGTATATATTTATAAGTAATTATAGGCTGGAATCAGAGCTTGATATAAACGCCTGCACGTTTTGTGTTGGCAAATATTCACGGCAGCAACGCGCTGCCTACTCTTTTTGTTTGCTTCTAAGTAACAACAGTGTGTAATCTTAGTAACTTTACGTACCTACCTACCTACATACGTAAAACCAAACTAAAACATATCAAACATATTAACTTCGGATTATCTGTTTATAGGAGCTAAAGTATTTAAAAACAATGTAAAATAAAAAAATATATACGGCTGCAATGGCAGCCAAATGGTAAGCAAGTAGTATGTAGATACCTAACTACAAGCAACTAGTAAAATTTGGTTTAATTGAGTGCCAATCTGGTTGTCTTTTTCTAGCCGAAACGTGTTTTTTTTCTCGTTCGTGTTTGCATTATAGATATTAGCATTGGTATCGGCAACATGTAGCTAAGTTAAAAAAAACAATAAGGTACCTACCTACCTACACTCTTTTTTAGGCAGTCGTATAATAAAGCATAGGTATAAGTACCTACTTAAATATAGGTACCTAGATACCTACTTCTAGCGGGAAGTCTTCATATTGACACTCAAAGACCATAGTGATTAACTGCTTGAGCACAAAATATGAAAAACCCAGTAAACACCATTATCTTATTTTACTAAACGCTCAATAAAATTAAAGATATATTGTCAAATAATCGTGATTCCAGTTAAAAATATAATACTGCCATTACCAAAAGTGTATTGGGCTTCATTTGTAATGAAAACCAACGTAAAAAGAACGCTACACTCCATCTCATCTCGCTTTAAGTGTTTTCTGAAGAAAGAATACGATACAGCAATCATCGGAGCAAAGCGGAGTGGCATCTCTCAGACTTACAATGGCGAATAAAAGTGCACAATGCAGCCAGAACGCCTCACTTGAGGCAATATCGAATTCCCGTGGACGGTCCGCGAGCACACACCGCCTCCGCTCCACTGAGCCAACAAAGAAATAACGCCCAAATCTCCCCTGTCTAGAAAAGTTTCTGCCTCTATAACGTTGCCTCTGATGCACATCACTGAATAATAAAATACCAAACGAAACTACGCAACTTGGACTAGCTATAAGTATACTTACCTCGATATAACATACACCTGTTTATTAGCAAGAAAGCTTTCAACCGATGCATGCACCGACAAACCTCTGCTAACTGAATTTTAAAATATCGACCTAGATAAGTCTGCAAGCAAAGTTTTCTTATAAAGTTTGCTATTCGCAGTCGCCAATGTTCCATATTTTCGATACACTCTCTTTGATGCTATTCGTGTAAGTTTGGCTGATATTTTTAGCAATAAAAGTTGTGAATACAAGCGACAAGATTTAAGCCAACATTAAACTTAGATGGTGTTGCAGTGAATACATTTGATTTTTAACATTGACTCGAATTGAATCTTTATTTCTATGGTTTGATATAACTTACAGGGGGTGAATCTGCTGCACTAAAACAAAAACTTTTAATTACGCGACCAACATCAAAATCCTTAAATAAGTTAAGTCAGTATGTAGGTGCACTTTGCCCATTCTCCTTTGATTGAGTAAACACTTTTCTCCTATTTATTCCTACTATTTAGGCCTAGTAAGGCCTCATGACTAAGGCCCACTTGCGCACGTCTGGATTAGCTAATCCGGATTCAGCCATGGAATATTATCTGAGTTGAAAACCTACTTGCGTAAATCTGGATTAACTTAGGTATCCGGAAGTTCCACTTGCTCCAGTCCGGATTAGCTAATCTGGCCTAGCTTAGCAAAACTTTAAAGTCTCAAATCCCATGAAGCGGTGAGCACATGCATTGGCTAGGCATTGAAGAGATTTTATTTACCTACTTTGGCACAGGCGCAAAAAAAATCCACTCCACCATCAGTTGCTGGCTTTTTACCCGACTGCTCTAATGGAAGGAAATGTTTTTCGAGCGTATGTAGGTATGAATTCTATGTATTTATGTATGCCCATTTCTTTGGCACGCTCTACAGCCCAAACGGCTGGAAGGTTTGTAAGATGTCGTTGAATTTGTCAGAACTGAGGTAGTGACATAAAATAGGCTCTTTATACATTATCATACAATATTATGTTTCTTGACGATGACGTCCCATTTATAATTAAAAAAAACATTCAAGCGAACAATCCGTTCCTCTACTCATGAATATTTTGAATATGGCGCCCGCAAATGAAAAGGTATGGGCGGTTTTTTGTGTTTTCAAAAATACTTATTTTCCCCTTTTCATTACATTATTTGAGCAGTCGGGTTTTTAGGTTGCATCGCCAGCCTGCATTCCTCGTAGACACTCAAAGTATCTAACACACTATCTTATTCCGTGTGAAGTATGCGTGAAGTTAAACGAAGCTAGCGACAGCAGGAAGACGTTCAGCTTAAAGTTAAGCAATTAAGAAGAGGCTAAGCGGCGAGATTGCATGGAGCAAACTTCTTGTTTCTCCACCGAAAACTATCTTCATTACATCTGGCGGTGTATATGGTTCGCAACGGTACAATGTTTTGCGTCCACGGATGCACGGAACTTACGTATGGCACTGATAGTGATAAGTTGGATAAGTTCCAACAATATCCAACTATATTAGTGGCATTAAAACGTGGGCTTTATTCTGAGCACAATGCTTTATGAGTTGGACAAAACGCAAACCTTTTAAATAAATAATAAGTAATAAATTGTTTCAACAAACACACCAATTACCTAGCCCCAAACTAAGCGTGAGCTTGTGCTATGGTGACTAGGATAACGGATAGACATACTTATATACATTTATTAACATCCATGACTTAGATACAAATGCTCGTGCTCATCACACAAACATTTGCCCCTTGCGGGATTCGAACCCGCAACCGCCTGGTTTAGAAGTCCGTGGCGCGAACCACTACACCAAAACGGTCGTCAAATAATTTAACTGGAGATTAAATTAGTGATTGGGACAGTAACTCATTTCTACTTATTTGCCACCGGCCACCTGCCAAGTTAGTGTTGAGTATTTCACGAAATATTTTAAATGTATTTTTTTCGAAAACTGTGAGACTCTAAAATAAATAATACAGTAGATACCAAAGAGAAACCTTTAGCCGCCAAGTCAGGTTAACAAATGAAAGTGCACAAAACAAGTTAGGCAAGTTTTTAAGAAAAGGTCGCTAAATTAATACGACATCGTAATGGTGCGTGCCGTTGACAATACGCCTACAAAAATACGCCCTGAGCCCGGTTTAGGCAACCGAAAACCGAATCGTTTATATATGTGTTAAATTATCTCTTATTTTATTAACTCTAAATGTTAAGTGCTACTAGACTCCCTAAAAATAATTCATTTTTTTTCGAAACGTCATTCATGAAACCTTCAAAAGGCTACAATAGTGTTCTGCAATATGACAGACTTTTAGGTTATTCCAGCTTTTTATAAGCTTCAAACAAATATGTATTTTAGGTAGTTAAAATAAAACAAAAAATCGTGTTTTCCTTTTATTTCACACAATCAAACACACTACTATCAGACATCTCTAATAAATAAACTTACACTATTTGTTAATTTTACACAAAGCTTCAGTTTTAACTTATCAGTGTAGGTACATTACAAAAGCAGAACTTAAACTAAATTAATATATTACAAGATTTAATTTGTACGTCTTGAACATTTACCAGAATAGGCGGCCTTAATGTCGGAAAAAACAAAAACAAACAGTTAAAACGAAAACTTAACATAAAACTAACAAACACAGCCATTTGGATTTAACAGTAATATCACAAACTTAACATCAACTGAACACTTAAAAGTAGACAACAAAAACAAATAACTAAAGACCAATCAACATTATTCATACTGGATACTTTACCCCCGAAACTGAATAGGTATCAAAAAAATTGTAAGTAAATTAATAACTCAAAGAATTTGGCTGTGAAACTATACAATTAAATGATAAAGCTGGTATATATTTTTCTCTGTGAACAAGTTTTTTTTTAAACAGCAGAATACTCCAACGAGCTATTAAAAATTGAAAACAAAGGGGATAAAATAAACAGTAAGGTCGAACAACAAAAGAAAACAATTTTACGTGAAGATAACTCTTAATGTGTAATTGAATACTACTGGTTGATTGTGGGCGCTGTTCAAAATAATACGAGTATGAGCAAAAAAAAATTACCAACCAAACATTTCAATCATGAAAAACTTTGTTGTTTTTGACAGGAACATCGGAAGCCTATTGAGTTTCTACACGTAAAAAGGAACAAAGCGTTCTGATAAGGTTTTCACAGAAATCAAAACCTCAGCAGAAGGCAATAACAAACATAAAGAGTCAATAAAAAATGAAACAATATCAGGCACTTCTGGCGTAAGGCACGGTGTGATTGTTTCAGACATAACGGGAACAAAAACTTAACAGACGATTTGCGTTGAATCAAATCTGTGAAACTGCTATTTACAAACATGAACGAAGGCTTATTGGTAAATTCGGTTCTGTTACAGAATCTATTTAACAATATCCTTTTTTTGAGATTTAACAAAACAGTAACGAAACAAAAACTCAACTCTTTAACAGTGAAATCAACAAGTTGTGATAACAAATTTGAAAGTACTAATACGAGCGTTGTGTCGTGATCAAAGTGAAACGCTTTCTTACTTCGACTCATTGTCATTTTTTTTTAATTTTGGGGTACGAAAAATTACCGGGTTATAGCAAGAAACAGATAACAAAACAAAAATTCAACTGATATCAACAAAAAACAATTAACAAAATAGTATTGGTTCGATACCTATCTGTAACGTAACTGCAATGATTTAAGGTGTTGTTTTAATTTTAATCTTTTTTTTCAGAACAAATAAATAGAAACAAAACTAAAATTCAACGGATTAAACTTAAACAGCTTTTTTTGTATGTTTTTGGTTAACGTTTTTGGTTTTACAAATAGTTCAATAACTGCGATGTTTAAGAAAAAATAACAAAACAAACAATCAACAACTTACACGCGTTGGCAATTAAAATCCTTCGTTTAAGAGGATTAAAAAACAAATCAACAGTCATTATAATACGGATAAATGACGAGTTATTACAAAATATTGTTTTTATTTGCTTGATAGGGAATTCATTTACTGGTGATTATTACAAATTAAAAAAAATAAAAACCGACTTCATAACTGACTACAGTGCTAATTAAAACTAAAAATTTTATAAACAATATTAAACTAAAAAGTACAAAATAATATTTAAATTTCCTAACTGTTCTACGAAATTATACAAGAAACCTATTTCCAATTTATTATCTGTTATTTTTTGGAGTCGGTGCCAACCAAGCTAGATATGCTATCTACTCTAAGCAGCCAAGAGATGGTTTTGGATGGTCTGGCACCGACTCCAAAAAATAACAGATAATAAATTGGAAATAGGTTTCTTGTATAATTTCGTAGAACAGTTAGGAAATTTAAATATTATTTTGTACTTTTTAGTTTAATATTGTTTATATTTTTTTTAGTTTTAATTAGCACTGTAGTCAGTTATGAAGTCGGTTTTTTTTTTAAAAAGAAATTTATTTTTCTATTTTTAGTTGAAATTTAGTGTAAGGGAAAGAGGAGGGAGCTGCGCCTTTGACTTTGTTTTGTTAGCATCCTATACTGTACCTGACAAAACATCTGGTGTTTTAATTACTAAACTCCTAATTTTTAAGGAGTTCCACCATCAGCTCAGCTCCACATAATGATTATCGGACGTAACAACATGTTAACATTAAGATACTAATACGAAAACACTATACGTGCCTTCAAAATTTGAGGGTTTTCCTCGATTACACCAAGATCCCATCATCAGATCTCGACTTGGCCAAAATGGGACCAACTAGAAGGTATAGCCTCTAGGTAAACATATTTTTTTTTTCAAATCGGTCCACAACTGACTGAAATATGCGGTAACATAGCCACAAAAAAAAACATACAGTCGAATTGATAACCTGCTCCTTTTTTGAAGTCGGTTAAACATAATGTAACACTGTGCCTTTTATGCTAGTGGGACATTAGTTTTTTTTAACTAATTATTATCCGGAGTTGTTCAAAATTACGTTAATTTAAAAGACGTTCAATCTGAAAGTAATTTAAAACAAATCAAAAGATTATAATTATGGATTGTGCAGTTGAAGTTGAGAATATTTAATATTGTATTAAGTTAGGTCAACTGTGTCATTGAACAAGTCACAAAAGTCACGAGAAAGCAACAAAACAAAAAATCAACATTAACGATAAATTAACAGAACAAAAGTTACAATTACACCAGACCAGCTGGTATCCCTGTTTAAACAAAAAATCAACATATTTACAGTTTGGGAAACAACAACGAAACGAAGTTACAGACGATGAAGAACAAACAACTTTTGCCGTAAATATCAACATCATTTACAAAACATAACCACTTGTAACAGAAAATGTAACAACGGCAAACTTAACTGCTTTAGTTGAAAACCCGTAATGTAGAAAACTGGCCCTAATTCTTTAACGATTGAACTCGAAAGGGTGTAATTTGATCAACTAGCATTCGGATTCAAAACAATAACGTCAACAAATCGAGAGAGCAAACGTAACATTTAAAACAAAACATGAATGGTAACTTGAGGAGTTTAACAAACAACACCGATCATTAAGGCACTGATAAAGAAACATTTGCTTATACTAAACGTACGCTGTTATCTTTAAAAGTTTAGATGATACTGGACACTAGTGTATCAAACATTCACAATCTAATTACAAAACCTAGCCTATTACGACACACTGTAAACCTAAGCCTATTCTATCTTTGGGAATTTAGAAAGTGATTTTACTGCACCTTGTCATCGATTTCCTTCTCCAAATTGTCTGAATTTTCTTGATGTTGTGGATGGTTCTTCGTTAGTGTATTTACAAGATTTCAACATCCGATGTAAGTATGTTCTTTCAATTTTGGATTTCATCTTAAAAGATCTCGTTCGTAGATGGTCTTATTCATACTTATTGTGTATACCCAACAGGTAAGTCATTATTTAAGTCAAATCTAAAACAACGAAAAATATTATTAAAATTATGCAATTGAAACAAAAACCCACAACAAGTATACAAAGGTTACAGTTATTATTTGGAAAACCTGCATATTTTTACATGAAAAAACAAATTAAGCACTTAAAAAGAAACTAAAAAGTATTTTCTATTTACCAGTAAAACGCCAAGAATTCTGCGCCTCGCTTCGCCTTTGAGAACATTTTCGATGTAAAAACTGTTCCCGTTAATGAAACATTAATTACCACCACTTCAGTTTCAAACTTTTAATTGATGAACTATTGGTAAATTGCCGGTGAAATTTTACAGACGCAATTTGCACTTTGAGCCCTCAGGGGGGCCAGCCCCCTGGGTGTTCGCTGTAGCGAGTCAAATTTGGATGTGGTCGTTTTGGAGTCCCGTTGCCCTTATATATGCGTCCAGGATTCCTTCCCCGCGCGCCCGTGGGAACTCTGGAGCACGTGGGTCACTTGCGTAAGCGCATACAATGGGTTCCTTTCTTCTACCGCTTTTATTTCCACCCCTCGAGCGTCTTACGTATCTTACCTGTACTTAGGGGAGAAATCTCGCCCGGTGGGAACTTGCATTCGTAACTGAAATTTAATTATTGAGTACAATCATTTGAGTATATAAGAGGGTTGCGAAGTCGCAGTTCACACGGGCCCGGATTTATTGTTATGTAAATGGTCATCCTTATTGCGCGTAAGATGGGCCGTTGAAGCTACCGTTAGTTGCGCAATATCGTTAATTCATTTGTTTGTGTCTATTATTAGGAAATGTATTCAGTAAGGAGGATGTTAAGTTTTAAATAATTTAAAACCGAAAATAGCCACGTACTAACTGACGAGAGTCTATGGGCGTAGACATGTGTAAATAATCATATAATTTAAAACCGCACCACGAACGCCTTCACCAATCAAAGTAGAGTTGTTGGTTGTAGATGGAAAACCCAAAAAAGCATAGAGGTATATTAATCTATAACTCCCATTCATCTGAAATAGCTTCGATATGTTTTCAGGTTAACGTAGTACAGGTTGTCTCGATTTCAAAGAATTCAATAACCCGAACAAGCGTGTTTCACAAATAAGACATAAGTATTTTATATGGTTTACATAAACGAATATGTATAAAAATTGCCTCTACAGTACTCCACACTCGCTTTTATGAAGCTCTTATTAATTTCAAATACATTTTCCTTTTCACTCCGGCAAAATTGTGTTATAAACCAAACAGGGTCTTTAAAGAGGTGAAACTTAACCCTGCATGTGCTGCGGTGCCTGAGTCATTAATTTGCGCAGTTCACAAAGCCTAACGGGCCTTGCGATGGCGATTGACTTGCCCAAGTGTTTTGCAGCGGAACAAAAGATCTTTTCAGCTCAGTACCGGTACGTGCGCTGTTTTAAATAATGAGGCTCTTAATTTTTTTTAAGTAAGAGTGTGTTGGTATTAATTTCTTGCGCATACAGAAATGGGAATTACGTGCATGTTGATTTCAACGCTTGAAATCAATACTTGAACTGATGACTTATTTTTTACACCAGATCAACATCTGGCACAATGACAACGTCATGGAATGGGTATTTTACTAATATTTTAGGCTCATTAAATCACTGATAGTGCATTTAAAAAGAGGTAGATGAGTCATCAGCGCGCGGAAATTTATTCACTCAAGTGTGTAATCTGCCCAATTTTGCATTCAAATATGACATTTGAAACGTAAAAGAACGTGTGCTTGGAGCATTAAATTTAAATCGCCGCCCAGTACGAGATGACCCATCTACCTCTTTTTAAATGCACTATCTATCAGTGTATTAAATATAAAAAATGCTGCAAAACTTAATTTTCGTTTTCAAAAGAAATAGCAAACCAAGAACCTACAATCAATAAGGAAAATGAGTGCAAATCAGGTGCTATTATTTAGCTGACATAATCGCTATGAGGAAAAACATCTGTCTGTCCTACAAAGCGTTTTGTTATCTATGAAATTACCGTTCGCACGACAACCTATTGGGTGGATAGAATTTATCCTTGCAAGCGAAGGAGTCCAGGTGCGCGAGCATTGCGGGGTTAATCGGACTTTCTCACGGTTGCGTAAGTAACATCAAATTTTAATGCAGCCGTCATGACGTCATAACAATGCATTTGCTATAAGTATTTAGTAGAACGTTTCTATGATGATAGCGTTTATAGATTGCAGTTTTTCTACCTACATCAGTAAGTAAAAGAAGCTAATTAATCGAATCGTTTTCAATAATTTCGTTTTATTCTTTGTAACGTAAGCATATTTTTATGGCATGTATTTATGACCGAGTAAGCAACAATATTGTGTAAGCATATATTATGAAAAATAAACAATCACGCATATTTATTTGGCTTTCGATATTTTTCTTCTTTTATTTGTATCACGTTCATTTACGGCTTCATGAAAAACATTTCGACAGGAATTCTTACAATATGAACCAGCTAAGTATAAACAGGGTTCAGTTTAAAACTTACATTTCATGTAACATATTTAAAAAATATTATTATTTTAGTACCTAACATAAAAAAAAAACGTATTAGAATCATGAACTTCAATCAATCAATCCAGTTATTAATTCATTAAACATTTTACATTACATAGGTACCTATGTGTTCTGTGCAATGATAATAGGTCTTGTTTAATGATATTTGAGATTTTTTCTTAATATATTCTTTTGTTTGTTACTTTTACGTATAGTTATATTTTTCCTACTTAACCCTTTTAGAACTGAATTATTTTTTACCTCGGATTGAATTTACAAAATCTATATTTGTTATCTATTTGAAAACAGTTATGGGAAAAATCCCAAAAAAATGTAGGCAGTAATTTTTTTGAGAAAATGAGGTTTTTTTTTATGTGCACAAATGAGGTCTCTTATCAATCTCATCAATAAAATTATTTATGTCTGGGGACTTTTTAAACTTTATGTTCTCTATTAAGCACGTGGGTGCTGAAAGGGTTAAATGTTTACTGTATCAATGATTTAATTATGAAGTTTACTTTATTATTTTGAAATATGTTGTAAACTTATTATAAAACATGATATTTTTGTTTTTCTTCAACATAAATCGACAATATTGTTGGCACCACGCTAGCAGACCAACCCATCACTAAACCGCAGTAACCGATTGCCCGAGGCCACTCGGCTGTAGGTACTCTATTTGCTTTATTTCCACGGGGAGTTATTTTCGGAGTATTTCTCCAGTGCAATATCTCCAGCTCTGCAGATACACTAAATATATTACGACCAGTCAAGGACAGGCTGGTAGATATTTAAAAGCCGACATATGGCAACGAATGTTGTTTACTGTGTTGCGATACGTCGGAACTTTATAGGCTGTATAGTGAGATGAGATATTGTGAATGTAGTAGTTGTGCTATGAAGTTGGTTTATAGGCAGTATTTTCATCAACAACATAAAACAAATTGTGGTTTTGTCGGACTGATAAAACTATATCTACGTTCAACGAATTAAGGCTACGAACGAATGGATTTAGCATCAAAATGGTGATAGATGTAAGGAATTTCGAAAAACTGCAAAAAGAAAACAATGTTAACAGTGAAGTGACAGGAACGGTTATAGTCCAAAAAAAAAATGTCCTCCTAGCCGAATTTCGACTACGGCAGCCTATCTCAACAGAGATTAGCCAACTGCGCGGGACATATTATAGTGCACAAGTGTGTGCGCAATACACAGGTGCACTCTGTTCCTTCACTCTTATAATTCGGTGAGACGGAGTCCGACATGACTGTAGAGAGATCAGGCGCAGGACCAACGGCTTAACGTGCTTTCCGAGGCACGGGGGTGTTACCACCACCAACTTTTCTGACTCCGGAGCTGTGTCTGAGTAATTTCAAGACAGACAAACCTAAACACTCTCGGCCCGACCCGGGATTCGAACCCGGGACCTCGTGGATAGTACCCAGCGTGCTGACCACTAGACCAACGAGGCAGTCAAAAAATACGGACATAGTCATCTGAAGCAAAAGATTTCAGCTATTGGTAGTAACACGATTCCTTCTCAGCCAGTAGGTAGGTATATTTAGTACTAGTGGTTCCCCGCGACTTCGCCCGCAAGAGTTGGATTTCCATGTAAACTTTCATCCCCAATTTCACCCTCTTATTTTTTTATATCGCAAGAAAATGTAGCCTATGTCCTTTCCAGGGTCTCGAACTGTCTTCATACCAAATTTCATCTCAATCGGTTCAGTGGTTTAAGCGTCAAGAGGTAACAGACAGACACACTTTCGCATTTATAATATTAGTATGGATCAGTATCAGTATCAGTAGCTCAGTAGGTACTGGCAAGATGGTGAAAACATTAAAAAGATCTTGTAGTGGCATACTCTGAAAACCTACGTCCAGAGCTGGCCTCCGATGGACTTATGTGGTGGTGACCTTACTATTATAACATCGTGGGTTCGAGCCCCACCGGATGACACAGTCGATGAAATTTTGTGCGCGATAATTAAATTAAAATCGACGAGAGAAAAATACTAACATTTCTGAATCACACGGTAACCTAACTAGATTTAAGACAAAAAAGGACCAAACTTTCAGACACTAGACTATTGAAAGTGGTGAAAATATAACGCCAGAGTCGATACGAAAAGCTTAAAAGTGGTAGAACTTAGTAAAATTTATCCTGTACAATATAACTAGTTCATTCAAAGTCAAAGCAAACGGAAACAAAGGCTACGAACCTGAAGGTAAACATATTATTTCCCACACACTAACCGAGAGGTATTAGACCACAACAACAGAAATCTCAGTTGTTGGGGAGGTAGGGATGCAAGGCGATATCAGTATCGATGCGAATAGTTTTGTCGATATTTCATCATGGTGATGATCTAGGTACTGTTTATAAAGGACTTTCAAAAAAAGAAGTATCTTCTCAATGCCTCTAAATCTTTCAGATTCCTCGAAACCGCCTGAACCGATTTAAGTGTTTCAGTTCTGAGTGATAACTTAAGTCAGCATTATTTAAGATTCCACTCAAAAAAAAGTCTTTAGTAACCTATTACACAGTTTTATTTAAAAAAAACAACGCAAATGAGTCGAGCTCAATGGCTTAAAAGTATTTTATCGATATCTCCGATGATAACATCGCCTATCAATATCAATACGGTTGTTCATTACAGAAATATAAATAATCAATAATCGAATAATGAATATGAATCAGCGATTCCTGACTTCGCCTGCGCTACGAGTACTTAATATCGGATTTCCCACATAGATAGTCTTTCATCCCCATTTGACATCGTGACGAAAAGTAGCCCGTCTCCTTCCTAGGGTCTTAAACTAACTCAACACCAATTTGATCTTAAACAGTTCATCGGTTTAAGCGTAAAAAGGTAGACAGATAGACACACAGAGAAGGAGATAGACACACACTCATCATCAGCCCTCACCATCCAGCTACCGCCAGCAACATTCACCAGCGTCTGTCGAGCGAGGCGCTGGCCGTCTCACGCTACACACATTCGCATTTATAATATTATTAAAGGGTGTTATTTAAATGGTTAACATAGTATTAATCTTTTTGAAAGCAGAAAAATATTATCTGTCAGGAGAAATAGCTAATTGGTCAGCAACTCATGGCCAGCAAACAATTCAAAATCAATCAGCAATTTTGTCATTCTGGATGGCTGTAATTATTTTTGTACTGCATATTTATTATATAAGCAGCAAAAAGCTGTTTCTATTTTATAAAATTTGGGTAAGCACTCAGAGAGTAAGCAAAATAAATAATTTTGTGCTGCTTATAAACGTAGTACAATTACTTTACTTGTCATGCGCAAAATGGACGCAATCCTTACAAAGATTATACAGTTTATTTACTCTCTGAGTGGATGTGTTTGTAATTAATAGAAATGTAAACTAATTAAAGATTGTATTATTCTTATATTTTAATTGAGATGAATAAAAAATATAAAATAATCAAGATGATACCTAAGTACTTAAGCTATAATTATTATTATTATCGCCTACTCTTGCTCCGCCCACTTTTAACGAGAACTGCCGATTTTCTAATAAAAACGCAATCCAATTTGTTATTTTGCTTATCATGTTTGAAATATGCATACCAATCAAATATAATGCATATAGACATGTTTTCTCTGCTGATCAATCATAAAATCTTGCTGACCAAGTAGTTATTTTGCGGACTGAATGTTTATTATGCAAACTCATGGTATTGATATGCTGCCTATTAATGATTTCATTTTCGACCATTATCAAAATTATTTGCGAAACAAAGATTGCCGCCTGATGTTTATTATTGCAGACAAAATCTTTGTACGCTGACTAATTCATTTAAGTGCTGTTTTGGGTTCGCTCACCAAATTTTATAATTGCGTATCATTTAATTACTAAATATCGGTATAGATAAACAGAAACATCGTAGCGAGCCTAGCAGGTCAGTCGGCAGCCGGCCCGGGGGACGAAATATGCGGCGCAACAAAGGATTGAGCCTGACAGCTCCTTTCATAAACAGTGCACCTCGGCTTGCATTTATCGTGTACGTTATTTGAGGTGCCTTTCCTTCATTAAGGCGGTCCTGCACAAAATTGGGAAAATTTACGAAGGTATTTTTAAGTCGATGCGCTGAATTAGTTAAATATAATAAAATAACTTACATAGGTTAGCCTGATCAATGAACAAGGTCATCGCCTTGTTGAAAATTAAAACAAATTATTAAAATAATAAAAAGCAATACTTATCGCTAACGCTATCCAAAATCATTTCTTTTTCGAAAACTTGGTGACTTTTACGTATGAAACAATAATTTGAACATTAAAACGTTGTATTGATATTCCGTAGTTGCCCCCTTCTTAATATTCATTTAAAATATACGAATCTAAAAATATTAACAGTTTTCAATTTTTAACACAAACGCCTGATGGTTTTGTGCAACCATTATTGTTCTAATTAAATTACTAAATCTAAAACTTCAAAGCAAAATGGATCTAATTACTAATATTAATTAAATCGATTTTGTTGGAAGTTTATTTAGACTTACTCGAACTCGAAGTTCTTCGTTCGCGCGGCACCCCCTTAAAGAAAACAGTAAAACAAAATATATAACTAATTTTAAAGAGGAACCTAAGTCGACAATATCCAGCGACACACAAATACTTCTTAGTCGCAGAAATCCCGTCTTCCGTAGTCATAATATTTCATTCCTGACTGAAAGTAGGCACTCACTCATTCTATTTTGCTTTTGTAAACTTTTGAGCTGCTGTTGAATTTCCAACATTTTTCTTGACGAAGTTGGGAAGTTGCTTGTAGCTACAATTCAAAAGCATGGCAAATGTAAATTAAAGTATGAAATGCTTTTTTATCCTACTTTGTCTACAATATACCATCTGGTTTTTGGCTGTATGAATGGCACTTTAACTTGTAGCTCAGAACGGTATGGTAGTACATTTCAGTTAGGTATTATACCCTAAGATTAAAAGGGTAAATCTTTGGATCCTTTTTGTTACTTTACCTAATGTTAATATAATTCTTTGTCTGTATTTAAATGTACCTAAGCTAATGAATGAATAAATATTTGTTTTAAGTCAATGATTGCTTATCAAGTATTTAACATTTTCACTTTGTAAGTACCTAGATGGGAAGTATTACTTATTTATTTTTGAACATAAAAATTTTTTGCTTCTATTTCATTATCTGATGAGGTTCTTAGGCTAATAATTACCAATATCATCCCGAGACTCAATTATTGAGCAATTTACTTAGCTTAAAGCATGAATATTTAACGTCCTTACATTCGCTAATATATGTACTTAATAATATGATGGACGAGAGCTTAGCCATCGAATATTATTTAGTAATGAACAATATTAATCTCACTAACGTTATATAGGATAGGTACCTATTTTCTGCATTATGAAATGTCCATTTATGAAATTCATCGCCGTTAATTTTAACGAGTGAGTTGGTAATAATATTCCTGATAATGTTTGGTCATTTATGGGCTACTAATTAATTCTGGTCGCAATGTAATCAAAGTTTATATTTCCAGAAATACAATGTCGTCGGTATTAATGTAGGCAGAAAAATATAAGGTCACCTAATTTTAAGTAAAAATATTTAAAGGGCCGATTCAGCACATTAAATGAAACATTTTTTGTAGAAAACACTTTGGGTTTTTATACGCAAGTTTTTGAGAAAATTAGAGATTAAGGTAATTTTTCTTTTTCAGATTTTGTTTTTTTATTAATTAAGGTTAAGATAAGAAAAAAAGAATGATTGGGCATTTAAATTAGAGAGGCAAAGCCGATGACGTAGATAACTTTTAAAATTTACAGGGTACTGTTTTAAAAAAAAAAATTTACTTTGTGAGAGAAAATAAAAAAATTAAAACCTCGAATTTCCACAAAATATTGATAGTGTACTGTTTTTATGATGTATACAAAGACACAGTGAACTAGAAAAAAACGGTAATTTAAAAAAAAACTAAAAAAAAACGACTGTAAACTGTAAACCCCTTTTTGTGTAATTAGCAATTAAAAAATACCCGACTGCAAAATGGTTCATACGTTTGAAATTGTCTTTTTACTAACTTTCATATGATACCCATATTGCTATGGTAAGGAAAAAATCAATGCCCCCCCTTCCACCTTCGCTTCTATTCGCGGGCGCCATTTTTTAAATGTATGAAGCCTATGTCACTCTCACAATTTAGACAAATTCAACGACACCTCATATGTCAAAAACTGTCCGGCCGTTGGGGCTTTAGGGCGTTCCAAACAATAATACATACATACATAACTCTCGAAAAAATAACCCTCCTTCCGCAGTCGGGTAAAAATAATTTCACTTAAAATGATATGACCTTGTATTTGAAAACACAAAAGTTTGCATTAATACACTTAGAGTAAAAGCTGGCGCGAGTGTTGACGACAGCATAAATCATTAATTTTCTATGTAATTACGTGAGACTTAAGTTAATTGATGATTTTCCTATGTATTTGATCCCCTTTGTTTATATTTTTGTGTAATAATAAAGAAATCATTAGTTACTAGGTTAAACAAGGATAAAAATATAATATGTTAGAAAAGGAAATGTATATAGTGCCGTGTGCAAAGTTCTATGGCCACAATTGGATAGATATGCCAAGTGCAATAGTCAATAAATGAACCGAAAATTTTATAGATAAACAGCCCAGAACCTTGCACCAGCACGTTCACGCCTCTACAGTTGTTCCAGTTAGTACAGTGCTCAAGTGACTTGTTATAGTACAGTAGTAAATAAAATCAGTGAAAGTTAAAGTGCAGTTTCTCTCTGGGGACCTACCAGTGCCTATAGTGCTTACGTTCGAACTTTATACAGTCCACTTGCCAGGAAGTGCTATCGAAAGGCCACATTTTGGTCCATCGGAGACGGATTGTTACGAGGGTCAAACTGAAAGTTCTTAGAAAATCAAAAACTGATTACATTAGCCAGTTATTAGTTTTATTATATCTTTTCAAAATATTGTCCGTTGACGTCAATACACCGCTGCATGCGATGGAACCACTGGGAAAAGCACTTTGCCCACTCGTCCTTAGGGGTCTCTTCAATGGCATCGCGATACGCAGCCACCGCTTCTTCAGCATTCATAAACCGCTTTCCTTTAAGTTTTTCTTTAATTTTTGGAAATAAATAAAAATCACAAGGCGCGAGGTCGGGGCTATACGGCGGGTGACCCAGTAATTCAACGTTTGATGTCGCCAAATAGTCGATCGTTCGCTTGGCGGTGTGCGACGAGGCGTTGTCGTGGTGAAGGAGGATCCTACTGCGAGGTCGTTTCTCTCGAACTTTTTCCAAGACAAGTGGCAAACAATTGGTAGTGTACCATTCTGCAGAAACTGTTTTTTGATCCTCTAACACAATTGTTGCGAAATGACCTATCCTTCCAAAGAACGAGGCCACCATTTTTTTCCCCGCACTTCGATCTCTCTTCACTTTAGTTGGCAACTCCTCGAAAGGAAACACCCACTGAGCAGATTGTCTTTTGGTTTCAGGATCATAACAGTAAATCCAGCTTTCGTCACCTGTTAGTATGTCGAACACAGCATTTGAGTCACCTCCGTTAAATCTTTCAATCATTTTACGGCACCAATCCACACGATGGAGTTTTTGAGCCTTAGTCAAATTATGAGGTATCCACCGGGCGCAAAGCTTCCTGACCGCTAAATGTTCGTGGAGGATTTTGTGCACTTGACTCATACCGATGCCTAAGCTTGTCCGAATCTGCTGATAGGTCACTCTTTTGTCAGTCTCTATCATACGCCGCACAACACAGATGTTATTTTCAGTCGTCGCCGTAGAAGGCCGTCCCTCACGTACATCATCAGTGAGATTAGTGCGACCACGTTTAAACTCATTAAACCAGTTGTAAACAGTCGCACGAGATGGGGCTTCATCGTGAAAGGCCAATCGTAGTCTATCATAACTTTCTTGTTGACTTAAATGACATCGAAAGTCATAAAAAATCATTGCACGAAAATTTTCTCGTGTTAAATTCATTGTCGTGACACAGACAATTTTCAATTTGCCGCCAAGTCGTAAAACAAATGACAAATGAATGAAATATATACTCAGTAATATTGGCAAAGAGTTCTATTTTCAAATTTTAGAATATTTTTTTTATTATATTGTTTATAAGTGGCCAGTTCTAAAAACTTTCAGTTTGACCCTCGTAAGTACGCACCAGTGACTTAGTGATTTAGTGACTTAGTAAAATTGACACTCTAACTTTTTTGTAAGTACTATTGACTCTTGTTTTTCTGTGATTATTTCGTGTCTTTGTAAATATTCTGTGACTCTATCGTGTGTAAATAATATCTGAGACTGTTACCTGTGACTATTATCTGTGACTTTTTGTGCCTTTTGTGTTAGTTAAATTAAATTCAGTGTGTCCGTGGGATATGGTAAAAACGCGAAGCCAAACCATGGATGAGCGACCTGTGCGTGTATTGCCGGAACCACCCCGGTCACCGTCCCCGTCGACGAGAAGCCGCACGGAAGCGGAACCACATACGGCCGCAATCCTACACTGGGAGTCGCCGCTACACGCCCTTTGTAGCACACCGGCTCGGCGAGATCACAGAGGAAACGAACCCAGCAGACTGGCGGTGGGTGCCAACTCACCTGAACATTGCTGACGTGGCAACGCGGACTGGCTACGTACCAACGTCGGAAGAAGATCCATGGTTTCAAGCACGGTCATTCTTGAAGAAGCCAAGAAGTGACTGGCCGCGACCCGAAGAAACAAGTGATGACGTCACTGCGGAGGTACTACACGTCACCACTAAGAAGACCAACGAGGATGCAGCACTGCCTGATATCAGCCGATTCTCCTCCTATGATCGGTTGATTGGAGCCACGGCAAGAGTTCTGCAATTCGTGGATTGCTGCCGCAACAAGAGCAAGACTGCGCTCAGCCACGAACACATCAAGAAGGCAACAAGTCTGTGGCTGCAACGAACACAGCAAGACTCGTTCCCGCAAGAACTGGACTGCGTGAAGAAAGGCGCCGTTGTATCCCGATCAAGCCCTCTTCACCGTTACGACCTGCTGTGGGAAGATGGTCTAATGAAGCTCAACGGACGCGCAAACAAGGTAGCAGTGCCAGAGACTACGAAACGACCTATATTGTTGGACGGTCGTCACCCATTCACCAAGCTACTCATCGGGCGAGAACACCGAAGAGCAAGCCACGCGAACAACGATAGAATAGTGAATGACGTCCGATAGAAGTTCTGGGTAACAAGGCTGCGACCCACAGTTAAGAAAATAGCTGCCACCTGCCAGATGTGTCGCCTCGGGAAGACGAAGCCAAGAAGCCCACCGATCGGAGATCTACCAATGGAACGCCTGCAGCCATACCATAGACCCTTCAGCTTCTGTGGTGTTGACTACTTCGGCCCCATCACCGTGACCATTGGAAGACGAAGAGAGAAGAGATGGTGCGCTCTGTTCACCTGCCTGACTACAAGAGCAATCCACCTGGAATTAGTTGCATCCCTAAGCACTGATTCCGCGATCATGGCGCTAAGGAGAATGGCGGCGAGAAGAGGCTGGCCCAGGACATTGTACAGCGACAACGGGACGAACTTCAGAGGAGCAGACGTCGAGCTCAAGAAGGCGTATGCTGAATGGCTACCTGAACTCTCAAGACTAGCCATGAACTACGGAACAGATTCGAAATTTATAGCACCGGGAGCCCCGAACCAAGGAGGAGCATAGGAGAGGCTAGTGCGCTCAGTCAAAAGCGCGCTCACTGCAACTCTACGGGAGAAGGCGCCGAAAGAAGAAACTCTAATGACTTTGCTGGCAGAAGCGGAGTATTCAGTCAACTCAAGACCGCTGACTCATGTCTCCGTTGACCCCGACGACCCGGAAGCCCTTACACCCAACCACTTCCTGCTGGGGTCATCAGCTGGATTGCCGTACGTGGGAGCCTGCGAAGAAACGGATCGGCGGACCTGGAGAGCAGCAATGGCATTAGCGGACAGCTTCTGGCAAAGGTGGATGCGCGAGTTCCTACCGACACTCGTACCACGCCTCGACCGTCACGAAGGCCAGAAAGCTGTAAGAAGAGAAGACCTGGTCATCATCGCTTCCACGCAACATGTGGCCAAGAGGAACCGTCACCAGAACCTACCCAGGGCCTGATGGAATCACGCGCATCGTGGATGTACAAACAAAGGGTGAGACCTTCAGAAGACCCACCTCAAAGATCGTCGTGTTGGAGACTACATCCGCACCTTCCCCGGACCAGCGGGAAGGGACGCGCTGCAACGACGAGGAGCTGTCTACCAAGGGAGGCTGCGCTACGCCTTCGCCGGGGGGAGGATGTTGACGACAGCTACAATTTGATCATAAATCATTAATTTTCTATGTAATTACGTTAGTCTTAAGTTAATTGATGATTTTCCTATGTATTTGATCCCCTTTGTTTATATTTTTGTGTAATAATAAAGAAATTATTAGTTACTAGGTTAAACAAGGATAAAAATATATGTTAGAAAAGGAAATGTATATAGTGCCGTGTGCAAAGTTCTATGGCCACAATTGGATAGATATGCCAAGTGCAATAGTCACTAAATGAACCGAAAATTTTATAGATAAACAGCCCAGAACCTTGCACCAGCACGTTCACGCCTCTACAGTTGTTCCAGTTAGTACAGTGCTCAAGTGACTTGTTATAGTACAGTAGTAAATAAAATCAGTGAAAGTTAAAGTGCAGTTTCTCTTTGGGGACCTACCAGTGCCTATAGTGCTTACGTCCGAACTTTATACAGTCCACTTGCCAGGAAGTGCTATCGAAAGGCCACAGCGAGTGTTTTAAAGTTTGCACGAAGCCGTTGTTCTATAAATCCCGCAAGTCACGTCACCCTGTGTTCTTCAAACGTGACAACTTAGGTGTCTCGTCTCTCGTCAACTTGAATCTATAAACAACCCAATTCTACCGTGTAACTTACTTACTTAGACCTCCGGATAAACTTTAAGGATACTCTTTATCCAGTTTAAAAGTTTCCGTATGATATTATGCCAGGTCTGTCCTGCGGAATATTGCAAAAGGAAATGGGCAAGGTTAAACTAATACCAAAGTGGATAAAATGATTTTCAGGTAAATTACCTCCGAATATGAAAATGATACTTTAACTTTTTCAGTAGCTACTGATAATGTGAACAATCTATACTACGAGTAAGTATAATAAAACTGTAGAAGGTCGCTGAACTAATCTTAATGTACCTACCTACCACAATTTAAATATATATATATTCCTGGTTGTAACCTAGGGTAGGTTTCATCTCAATAGTACATCGAGAGATAAAGGTTGACTCCTCTGCGCCATACTTCACGGGACAAACAAAAGGTCATGATGACTGGACCGTTACGGGTGTACAATTCTTTTCACTCCAAATTTGGCAGATGGCGGTATAGTGATTATTTTATTATTTAACTATAAAAGTTTACAATAAAATATAGGGTGTATACATTTAGTGATACAGGGTGACCTCCCTTCACCATACGGCAGAGTACAAATGAGAGACCACGATTACTGGACGGCGATAGGAGTATGAGTAAATTTGTATCACGAAGCTCACGCAGACGAAGTCGCAGGCAATCACTAGTCTATAATGAAACCGATTTTTTAATATCTAAAAGCAGAAGATTTTGCTTACCTACTTCCTCATATAAAATCTTAACAGCAAATAAGGCGATTTCTTTCATCACATTTTTTATCAAATAAGAATATGAACAAGTTGCTGTTTATGTATATCTGTAAACCATTATCTATGAAGCAAAGAAGTATACAGAATACATTTTTTTTTACTTACGAAAAATTACTCTTCCTATAGTCAAAGGACGTTATTATTAGATTCCGAAGATGGCGTCAACCAACATCATTTTTATTCCGTCCCATCGAGGAAATTCGCCGACGATTCCAATTTCCTTAACGCGAACACGTGCTAATCAGCCACCCCAGTCATGCTTATCAAATGACCCAATTGGCCACCGATCCATTGTGTTCTCGCTATAATAAAACATCGTAGGGAGAACGGGCGAGTTCCGTACGGAGCCCGCACGTGCACCTCAAGAATGGACCACTTTCCTATGAGTTTTGTTAAGATTTCTCAGCGCCAGGGCTCCTCAATTATTCACGCATACACTCCCTTTCTGGTCCCAGTTCTTTTCATATGGGACAAAAGCGGATTCAGGCCGTGGTAACAACGGAAAGATTGCAAAGGACGTGTACTCGCAGTATAGGTGAACTTTGAGCTTTAATATTAAGCGCCGAAACGAGGCCGGGCCAAGATTATTACGCGTCATATGCAAAACGGTTATGTATTATTATGTAATGTGCATGACACAGCTTCGTGTTACGCGCGCCGCTTTTGTAATACACCTCCGTAAGTGTTCTGTAAATAAAAGGAATAGACAGAAATGCTCCTGTTTTATTCCGTTACAAACGCGCCATCGGAGTTTCACGGGACGCCAGATTTGTTGCTGGCTGAAGTGAAAATGTTCGCGTTTCTAGTGCTGCTAATAAATAACAAACGCCTGAGAGCCTTTTTATGGGTCCTGGCTAAAATTACATTGTACGTGAACATACATTCGTGGGAATGAGGCGATAACATTAGCGAGAGTCTGATTAAGATATAAATCAGATTTACTTAATCTAATACAATGCACTTTAGAATAGGTTTAGGTAATAAAAACAAATAAATTGCTTGAATTCCTTTGTAGCTAAAATTCCAAAAAAAAAACATAAATCCACTTGGAATTCCTACACAGTGAATTAGCATAACTGAATGCATGAACATGAAGTCCTGAAAAGCCTTATAAGTAATGTTGGCTGAAATAATATATGTACTTGTTGCAACTACGAATATGGCAACTATTCATTGAAGAAAGAGCGTAAATAAATCAAGTGTTCGAGCTACCACTTAGACAATATTTTGGTACGTGAATGTCAGCAGTGGATTGTGCACTTGTAAAGTATTAAACCCGGGAGTATATGTAGGCATGCAAGATTTGAATCTTGTAAGTAATGTCATCAAATCCCCGATAACCAGCTTGTTTTCGTTCAGGAGGGTTCCGTGCGAAACTGTTTATGTAAATCAGAACCAAAGAGCCGTCGTCTCTTCGTTTGATATAGTACCGGGGGGCAAAATAACGGGGTCCTTTTCAAATTCACCCCAATGCAGGGACACGATTGAAGGTAGGTTTTTTATAGCGCGGATACAGTAATCTAGTTCAGGTGTGCTCTAGAAAAATCCGTGAGGATTTGAGGTCGCGTACGTTTCCCCGTTTTATTGCATATTGAGACGTACTATTCCTCTGATATATTTCCAGTAGCATCGTGTTATACGGACGTTCTTTTTGCTTCACTATTTGCACCGAAAAATTCGTGGCGATTTTTCTGTTTGGGACGCAGTACCTAAGTACAATTTAAATTTGATTAAAATCTAAACTGGAAGTAGTAAATATTATCATCAAGTTAGTATTAGATGATGATATAGTACTTTAAAAATACTTACTTGCTTATTCCTAGGACCTTATATAACAATTTTTTTATAGCCGTATATCGTTATAGCCGTGAACTAGAGTTTAGAATAAATACCTAAATTACTAGAACAATGAAATTGGATTGTAAAAGAATTCAGGCAATCTTTAAATATTCTAATTACGGATAATAAAAGGTACTTAAATGTAAATAGATACTTTCTGATAAATCCAAATTACTGAAAAATATATAAGCTATATAACCTATTAAGTACAGTACACACACAATATCATCATCATTAAAGACGAGAAATGTGACTTTCAATAAGTATTTAAGAGGTTAGTTCAGAACCTTTGTTAGTAATACCTAAGTGCCAGAAAACAATTTTGTTAAGACTGTTCACGTGGATTCATGTTTTGCCTCTTTTAACCTACTGTATAAAGCAGGTAGCTTCTTGGGTTGACTAAGGAACGTATGGGAAAAGTTTAAACAAGATCTGCTCGACATTTCCGGAGATTTACCTCCGTTGCGTTACTTCAAGAGAAACACATTGGTAAAAGTTTAATCTGGATTCTTTGGAAAGCTACCACATCTACTTACCTGTTCTGCAGAACCCTGCAAATTTTATATCAACGTCATTAAACTTATTGAATTAAACCCTAGTTCTTGTAGGAACTCAAGTCACAATCAAGTTTTGTAATCTAGTAAAAACTTCTCCTAAACGCGGCATACCTACTAATAAAAAATACCATAATAAAAACACATAATTATTAAAAAAGCAAAATATCCGACTGCATTTTTTTTATACGGTTTTTACAGGCTTTCATTTGATACTCATATTGCTAGGGTAAGAAAAAAATCAAACCTCCCTCCCCCTTTGTTTCTATTTGTGCATGTCACTACCACAATTTTTTACGACTTCAACGACAATTGGGCTATAGGGCGTCCCAAACAATTGTACATACTCTAGAAAAACATAACCATCCTTCCGCAGTCGGGTAAAAACACACTGTATCATTTCCATGTTCTGAATCGAAAAGCAAACGTAAGTATAAAATGAGTACCTATAGGATTAAAGCGAGGCGTGGGAAAGCAGAAGGCACAAGGTGCAGCAATTTGCCTTAACACATCTGGCGGACGATTTGCACTTTACCCGGCGGATCTGTCTCTGATTGCTTTTTTGCCAAAGTCCAACTGCGAAACCGAGATATCTATTATTCGGAATAACGAGGATATTGTTAACGGAAAGGGTATTTGTTGCTTCAATTGAAAAAAAACATTTACTTTGAATGTAATGTCGTGTAAAATCTTAAAATAAATAATCCGCTAAAGTTCCAGAATACGCTTTGTTATGCAAAATCAAAGACCAAAAAAATACATATTAAAATGAATAATTGTAGCAGTTTCACTAGTCATAAAACACAATTTGATGAATTAATTCGCGATTTATTCACATTTCACTAGTAAAAAAGTTGCAATAAAAAAACTGCATCCGTTTACGTTAGTATTTCTGAGGATTTTCATAGTTTCGGATGTGTATAAGACTTTTAAAGAAATCGAAATGAAAAGAAGTGACACAAAGTCGCACCAGATAACTCATGTGAGTTTTATGTAAAAATCAATTCAACACTCACATTTTAAAAATGCTAAAGCATTCAATGCATAATGCACCCAAATAAATTATTCATGGAAACAATAGCTTCTCCACTTTCTTATCAAAGATCATCTGTTCAATAATTAATTTCCCATTATGCGCGCTCGTATCCGTGCCTTTACGGATTTTTTTCAATTCAAAAATGGTAACAGTATTATCATAATAAATAGGTGTGCGGACAGTGCCGTATTGAAATCGAATTCGTCATCTTGAGGTCGTTATTGTAAAGGCATTATCTAGGATCGGGAGACGTTCGGAATATAAATGTGGGCCCTCGGGCGCCTGGAGCAATATGTCAGGGCGCTCCTTTAGGAATGTCCTGTCTAATCTGTCCCTGTGAGGGTCTGACATGACACCCGCTGCCCGGGTTTATCGACGAGCAATTCATTTCGTGCAGTAAAGTGTGCACGTCATTTCAATGGAATTTACTGAGATTTGGTAAGATATAAAAAGTGGCAAGTTTCCATTTGGGAAGGAAAAAACCGGGCGGAACACTGAGTATTCCGTAAAAAGGTTTTTTTTACAATATAACCACATTTATTTCGGTTTCGGACTTTTTCCTTTACTTGTGCTTTAAGACCTTCCTTCTGAATTTCATGATTCTTGGTCTAGTAAAGCACTCTATAGGTTATGATTTCCTGCGAAATGTTAGAAATTACGGCTAAAATAGCGGTTAACTTAGGCACTTAATTTTTCACAGGTACAAGGGACCGCGCGCAGTCATAATAATTTGATGTTAATTACCAACTTGATACCACCAAGCGTTCCAGAGAAACAGGGTCTTGACAGACTAACGGAAACAAAGGGACCCATAAGGGATCCTTATTTCCTTTTGAGGTACGGAACTCTAAAATTAGCTGAATTATACTTATACGTAATAATAATAAAATGCTGCAGTACCGTGGGTAGAAAAAGATGTCAAGACTAGCTTATGACAAGAAATGGGTAATGCAAGTAACGAATGCTCAAGGCTTATGTCTAGCTAGGGCCTATCCCGTTCAGTCCTTGCCTTACTGTTGGCACTGTAAAACGCTGTCAGGTTTTTAAGCAGACCTTGACATAACCTCCGACTGTCTCCGCAGTCGGTGTGTTTGTTGAACTGCAGTTTCCTGACGAAAAAAAGTGCTGTGAATGGCAGCCGTCAGCAGATATGGGCACTTTCTTAGGCACTCGTTTCTTCATTAGTACACCAACTAACGTACTCGTATAATGCAAATTGCTAGTAAAACAACTTATAGATTAAGCAGTTGTGTATAAAAGTGACTTTGAAATGGGGCTAGTCTACCTACCTAACTTTTTGATTTGATTAGCTGGTAAGACTGCCGTTGGGTTCACTCGATAAAATACTTGCTTTATTACCCCTGTATCCAACCAAAACAAGTAGGTATTTCTTTGAATATATTAACGGGGTACAAATGGCTGAAGACAGTGAAGTACAAAAGTTAAAACGTATTAGCGTCAACATTATAAACTTTGAAGCATATTAATATGTATTTTGTTTGGGGTAATATGTCAGAGAATTTTCCTCAAGGACATCCGTCTCTGTCCCCTCAAGGGTCTATTGCTGCCGGGTTTATTCGGGGAACAAGCTTGTTGTTTATTCCTCCGTAAGAAGCAGGGGATGGTGAATTTTTTTGTTTACAAATTATGGCAACGTTCGTAAATGTGGGAGTTTTAAATTAGGTACCAAACTAGAAAAGTGGTTTCGCACTATCTCCGATTCTGCCGTCTGCCGAGTCCGTCCAAAATGCAGTAGTCGTAGATCTATTTGTACGATAGATTCACTCATATACTCATACGTCCGTCATTCACTGGTGTTCCATATTTTAAATCAAAAGTAATTTAATATAAAAGTAATTGAATCAATAAATTCGCACAAACAAAACGAAATTAACAGCGTATGGTTACCTCGCTTAGCGCAGTTTCTGTGGTAAAATCCTTGTGGAGCGAAGCTAGTAGGTAAATAAAGCAATTATTTTGGCTCTATTTCTTAAAAACACATTCCCTGCTACCTCCTCGCATACATGGTCTTGCGAAGTTTTACAAAGCAAAAGCTATCTTCCAAAGTTGATATGATTTTATCCGGTGTTACGAAACGTTTCACTCTTCTGAAATTTCTACGACTAATATTCGATAGTTGGATTGGATTACAAAGCAAAATAGTGACGTAGTATGCATATTCCGATTGACGAATTGGCGCGTGCCGCCCGCATACCCATAGCCATGTTATCCCCGATATCACTGAGCAGTTCACACGTTTGGTCCTCTTCAAACCACCCTAACTTCTATAATAAATACTCTAGTAAGTTATTTTTGTACTCTCATTGGATCAATGATTGGAACATAAAAAGCTCTCGGTCCAGCAAACTTAATTAATTACGACTGAGATTTTTTGGAATAGAATTCCTCGAGTTCTTTTTTCTGCAAACTTTTTTTCGGTTTGGCAAAGTGAATGGGTTCGTATTCGTAAAATAAATAACGTTGAAAAATTACGTTTGCAAAGTAATATGTTATATTGGAGACGATGCCAATGCAATTTTGGAATGCTTAAAGATTTTGGAAGACAATGCAATCAATTAAATTTCAAAAAATAGCTAATTATCTACATAACTAACTAACTATAAATCTTTTCTTTCAACCACGGATGAACTAGGCTGCCCAACAAATGATGTGTAATGCCCACCAATTGGTTGATAAAAAAAAAATAACGTCAGAATAAAATGTACGTCATGTCATCATTCTCAGCTCATCCCTGTTGGAAAAAGAGCCTCAACTAACAACAAAGGAGTAAAACTAATAAAAGCAATAGGTACTCCTGATCAAAAGTAATGAATCCAAGGCATGGAATTCAAGTGTGACACAAGCGCGTTCGTTATACAGTCACGTACTCCTACACAAATAGACTTCGCATGACAAATCGATGGGCAGCCACCACTGCGTCAGTGACACCACGGAGCAATGGTGACGTCACATGCGGGTGGCGCGCGCCAAACCACTTTCGTTAATCGTTTTCCGACATAATGACTCCCCTATCACTTTATTATGCATGGCGTTCACAAAACGCCGCGTGAATTCAAACCGAGGCAACGAGAGATCAAAATCTTTGTACAAAGTTAAAACGGTATTCAAAACGAATGAAATGAAACTCCGTCTATTGGATTTGGTGTGGGTGATCTAACTTACTTGACGTTTAAGAGTTTATTTGAAAGCGGGATTCAAAGATTTCCACTTCGACTACTTAAATAGGGTCATGTTATTTCTTGTTGAATACACAGGGGTTCTCAGAGTCTCGTACTAAAAAACACAGTTATCACATGTCAAAGATGTAATTTCCTCATAATCGCTTAATTTGACAGGTACAGAGTGCCAAAGCCAACAATGATATCGAGAATTTACTCAAATGAAATATAGGATCTTACTACTTCATAAACTAAAAGCATACCAACTAACTAATCACATAACGACTAATTTACAATACTACTTTAACCACCTTGTTAATATCTACTCCCAAACCAACTCTTTCCTGGGTACAGTACCTAGTAATCTTTCGCTGCGATACACAGATATAAATCGTTGCGATAAATTTCCTATCCCTATACTTCGTATCTACTCTAATCGTTATCGTTCGTTTCTAAATAACGTCAAACATGTTTAACAACCCTATATGATAGATAAGAGCCCCTAAATGCCCACGATTAAATGCAGATAACCGACAAAAACTGGCCGTTTTATAATGACCCGCCGTTAACCGCTAAACTTCGACCGATATCTGCTTCTTGGAGATCGCGACCGTTAAATAAATCCAGCTAATCGCTGCAGACTGAGCTCCTCCTCGTATTGTCCAGGCATTCAATGCCTTCATTGTCTAGAGAAGGCTCCTTATAGCCAACGTTCGAAAGGATACATTCAGCTTGCGCCAGCTACTGAATTATGCATCTTAAACTAAGGGCACTAAGTTGGAATTTCGATATGGGGATAATAAGAAAAGGTTGCACAAGACGGACAAAGGTAGACAAGATTGATGTAACGGCCGATGGTAAGTTGGCGCACGTGCTCAGGGCGGCTGCAAGCCGAACACCATCTTCGAAGATATAAAAAAAGATTGCGGCGCATACGTGTTAGTTGCTGGAAAGGTTCCGTATATTTTACCGGCGAAATTACTCTCCGCTAGTTACGTAGGGTTTTTATGATCATGCTTCAAGTATGAAAGGGATAACAGCTTTTTTCAAAGTACAATATAAGATTGCATTATACTGTTTATGGCTTTATGAGGGATGAATTAAACTATCCAAGCTAAAGTAAATGTTTTTACTTTTAGCTCTTAACTGGAAGAAAACTGTCCTAGAATTGCTTGTTAGGAAATTAGAAAAACTAAACCTAATCAATCTTATTACTAACAAGCAAAACAAACCCAATATGTATTTACTAACCTAGCTACTTAGCTTTCTTATAATAATTAAATTGTATCCACGCAAATGATGAAGATAACAAAGACAAACCTATTTATCTGGGTAGGAATAACTTTTCGCGGAATCCTAAAATTGCTTCCAAGGGTTTCATTACGACAATAAATTGATTTCTATGATTTGTTTTGTACAACCACAAGCAAAAGTCATCATTAGAAGAAAATGTCATTTTCATAATTAGTTACCTAGCCTACCTTTCATAATTACTCACATATTGGAAAAGAATTCAAAAAGTTAATTTATTAGCTCATGAATATTAATTATTAGATTCAGTTACTAGATACAATCGGTGAGTGAAAATTAGTGGGCAGGTTTAAGAAAATTAACAACAAGATACGAAATGCAGTATCTAAAGTACCTACATTCTACGTGAGTAGTAAATTCTCAATTAAATGTCTTGCCTTGATAAACTCCTGAGTTATAATCTTTAAAAATTAAAATTTATGATCTTCATATTTTACTTTCAGATATCATGTTACCAGACACAATAGAAAATCAATTGTTATGAGACCGCCGGCGGTTTCCGATACTCAAGGGGTTAAGATTTAACCTCTTCTTATCGTCACACAGTAAGAATTTACTTTAAATACTATAACTGCGTTACGGGCAAGATGCACAATAAGATTTTAGAAAAAGCTTTGTCTACTTGTACTATCTAAGAGTAGGAATCTAACAAACGACGCAAAGTTTACTGCTAGCAAGTTATTCTGTTAACGACTGTACCGTCTTGCTTGCCTTACGTATTGTATATTTTTTATGGCTCCATAGTAAAGTTGGTTTACTCAATGATAAAGACAGTTTGAAAGGGACGTCTTTTTTGTCACAGGACAGTTTTAAAGCTTTGCTGATATTCGGAGCGGAACGGTTTTGTGATGTACTATATTTTGTTAGGTCCTTATTGACAATGACTTGCTTTGGACACAAAGCTCGCTCGTCCTATTGACGTGCCTATGAAATTTGCAACATCTAAACGTATCACCGTCACAAGGCTGGATGAAGGATGTTGCCAACAATGAAAACTTGTTTAGATTTATTTTCTCTAGTTCACCATTAAGTAAATAAAATAGGATTAAAAAGACTATTTATTGTGTACAAAACTTTAAATAAGGAGTTAGGTAGAACAAATACCTGTTTTTATCATAGATAACACAAATACGGCAATGAATCAAGATCGATTCACCAACACAAAGCTTGCACACGTCGTTATGTTTTTCAGATAAGTGGGTAAGTTGCGAAATGTAACGAAAATCTTTTGGGCGGTATTTCGATATCTTCGTCGGTGAATTTGATCTTCGTCAAGTTTAAATCATAGGAGCAAAATAAAAATAAAATTACAATGTCGAAAAGAGGCAAAAAGGTACGCTATGTAGTTCGAAAAATATGGTTAAGGTAACGTTAATTCGTGTGCACTGTTCGAGCTAGTTGAAGGTGTTCGTAAATAGAAAAAAAAATTGCATTAAATTTCCGCTAAGACAGTGTTCTTTATATCCAGATCTGAGTTGTTACTGTTTTTAACGTAAATATTTTATATTTATATAATTATTTTTTAGAAGCTCAAATATAACCATTTACAAATTTTGTTGTTTTAGTATAGTTACTTACCCCATTAATAAATTTAAATTCACCTTGTACAAGAAGAGCGGGGTCTCCTGCCACAGGTGCAATTTGTACCTACTAGGCCTACCTAGCCTACTCCAGCCTCGGATTTTTGTTAACTTTGAAATGTTAAAGAAATAAACGATTTTTTTTTTACAAATACATGAATTTATCCAGTTTTATCGAGTCGAAAAAAGAGCATTTAATAACTATTCCTACTCCTTCCAGGGCTCAAATAAACGACAGAAGAATACAGGAAAGTCTACAAAGCCACACAATGCAAAGCAGCCAAGAATGGAGCAACCTTCTACAAACCAGGATCACGCGATCCCACCCGTACAGGTCACCAACCCAGGCCCTAGTAGATCTGAGACTTCATATCCCAATTTTGAGCTTACAACCATTCAGAAAAGTGAATTGTTATCAAGAGATTTGAAACCTGGAGAGAGTATATTGAAAAGGTATTTAGCAGCAGACCCTGGTGTTCCGCTCAGAGATCTGGGAGCAGGTCCAAGTACTTTGCCAGATCCAGTTGTTGATAAGTATATAGTAGAACAGGAAGAAGGCCCACTTGATTTGTCCGTACATTCTGAAGAAGGTTGTATTAATTTGACGAAAGATTCGGGAGCAAGTACCAGTGATTGGCCAAAAGAACCGGAAGCAGGTCCCAGTGATTGGTCAAGTAGACCGGATGCAGGTCCAAGGGAACCGGAAGCAGGTCCCAGTGATTGGCCAAGTGAACCGAATGCAGGTCCCGGTGTTTGGCTAGGAGAAGCAGAAGCAGGTTCCAGTAATTGGCCTAAAGATGCAGAGGCAGGCCCAAGTAACTGGCCAAGCGATTCGGGAGCAGTCCCTAGCACTTGGGCAAGGGATTCGGGAGCAGGACCAAGTTGGCAAGAAGATTCAGAAGCCGGACCTAGTACTCAAGGGAGTAATTTACAAATAAGTAGCTTAGATTATGACCCGAATCTGAAAAGTTCGATTGTTGCTAGCTTTTTAGGGATACCGAAGTGTGTACGCGACGCCCAAGAAAGGGAAGCTGCTGAAAAAGCGCTAGAGCATGAAAAAAGGAAATATACTACCGATGAAGATTCTGACGACGTTCTGGAAAGTGAGCACGTACCTTGTGATTTCAAAATACCTTCGGGTAGACTGAAGCGTAAGATCTCGTCTGACGAACCAAAGCCCTCGACCAGCAAAGACGATCAGGTCAGTAGTTATTTTTTAGACAAATTTAACGGCATTCAGATAAGTCAGAATTCATCCTCAATTTCAGAAAAAGCAGAACAAGAAGCCGTAATGTCGTCCAGCGATCTAAAAACACTAACAAATAGTGTGCAGAAGTTTAAGATGCAGACTGATGGAATATTAGAGATAAGACATGTTCAAGATATTGAAAAAGAGATTTTACAAACGGACATCGTACGAGTAATTGACAATTCGCCAGACTTTGGAAGGGAGTACATACAAAGACTAGCTGCTAGTTTACTAGAAAGTGAGAAACCTATAGTTGTAGATGACTACAGACCATCGATTGCGTGGCCTAAGAAGAAATTAAGAGTACCTTACGTGTTTCTACATCCTCCATTTGAGTTTCGGAATCACCTGCGAAATGTGCTGGAGAGAAATATTCAGTTCTATATCCCCAAGAAAGGAACCAATTACACTAAAATTCTGAATCCCTCATTCGAAGACAAGCAAAACCTCGTCCAATACTTTGACGAAAATGGAATGCCATATCATACGTTCGGTCATCCTTCAGAAAAAATGATGAGGGTCGTCATAAGAGGCTTGTCAGGTGACATCGATTTGGGAAAATTGAAAGAAGAATTGGTCGCAGCCTCCATTCCCGTCGTGCGGCTTCATAAAATGCAGTACAACGGTGTTCACAAGAGTGCGTGGCATATCATATTGGCGATCGTGCCTCACAGCGTAGAGGGGTTCAAGTTGTTGAAGGTGAGGAAAATATTTGGGCAAGAGGTGACTTTCGAGCGTGCGAAGTCGAAGACAAAGCAGTGTCATCGTTGTCAAAGGTGGGGGCACGCTCAGAGGTTCTGCCGAGGGCGCGTGAGGTGCGTCAAGTGCGCAGGAGACCACTTCTCCAATCAGTGCACCCGGGACATAAAGGACGAACCACCCTTGTGCGCCAACTGTGGCGGTGGACATACGGCGAGCTACAGACAATGCCCCCACTGCCCCGATTCCGAAGTATACAAATCGTGGCAAATAAGGAAGATAACACATAACCACAAGTTCTCCAAAGTCTTGGCTACTTTTGAAAATTGTGACATGCTCTTTGATCGCATTCAGTTAGATAATAAGATGTCAGCGTAATGACTGATAATATTTAGACTTTATTCTATAAACTACGATTTTAACTCCATTTTGATGTCCAGTATTTTTACATGCATGTGATTTTAGTAAATAAATAAAACTGTATTAATAAACATACGTTTTTATTGAACTGAGGCTGTCTTATCTTTTCATTAAAAGTTTAGGTTACTTACTTATGATATAACTTATAGTCTAATTAAACTTTACAGTATTTTGTACAAATTAATCTATTTTCTAAACTAACTACTACTATAATTCTACATGATATTTACAAGTTTAATATTCGATAATACTATACAGTTCTCAGGCTATTTGAATATTAGTTTAGCAAAAAGCTAATTATTAATTGGGTCATTTAGATTTACTGCTAAATTACAAAAACTACACTTAATACTAGCCAAGTATCTGTTTCAAAGAGCATACAGTATGATAAAAGTAAACAGTAAGTATGGTACCTACAATTTTTTTTAAGTTGTAGACAAAATAGTTAACATTTAGAGTTGCAAAACTTAGGTCCGCTTTAAAATAGGCAATCTCACCCAATTTTAGATCAGAGATTCATAAACCTTAGCTTGAAACATGACGTCGAAAGCTGCATTACCTCACTCATAATATTTTATTTGCAGTGCTGTTTGAAACAAACTAGCTACGTATACTTAGGATCATCCTGTACGCCCAAAGGGATTATCCTCTGGTCTCCAAGAACCAAGTAGTGATGATCACGTGGCTTTCACGCTCTGTTGCATGGTATTCCTAAGACTGTCAGTACTTGACCCATCATCGCTGATGGGAGTGACACGAACCTGAAATAAATAGGTAACATTAGCATGCAGGAAATATTTTACTTACTTACTAGCGACCCGCCCCGGCATCGCATAGGTGTAATAAACGAAAATAGGCTATGCTATGTCTGAATCTTCAAAATAGGCTTAGTAACTCCAGAGATTTCTTCTTACGTATCTTTTCATCTTTAGAATCGAAATTATCTTTAGAATCGAAACCTACTTCAAACATCACTGCATAACTAAGTGTAAGTGATAGGAAAAATATCTGACTGTGACGAGCAAACTGGTAAAAATCACAGGTTCAGATGGAAGCCTAATTGGCACTCGGGTCACTTTGAAACTCGATAGAAGATGCCTATGTTCAGCAGTATGTATCTTGCATTTGTTTTTATGACTAAGAAATTGAATATCGGTTCAGTATGTCCTTTTTTGCTTGTAGGTGATATTGATAAATATCTATCGATATCCTAGCCTACGGCTATAGACGTTGCTGGGATGTCTACCCTTGTAACACTATCGATTATCTGTTATAGTCTGATAAGTTCGTGCGCGACCTTCCTGCAGTCGCCAGAGGCGCAGGGGGTGAGGCATGCTAGATGTCATTGATGCGGGGAACGGGATTTCCTATGCCAGTCGCTTGCGATTGGCGTTTCCTAACCCTAGCTTGCAAGGTCGCAGGAGGGTCGCTTGTAAAATTATCGGACTATATTATTATTTTTGACAACGCTTAAAAATACTATCGATGATAGTGCTTCATACAGTGCCTATCGTTACTATTTTCAGGCATCGATAAGGCCTAAAATCAGGACCAAGAAGACCCATCGGGAGAAATCACAGATGCAGTGAAGGAACGCATCGTAACGATGGTAGGCACAAACTAAATAAGTGTGGCCCAAAACAGAACAGAGTGGTGAAGGAGACCTATTACCATCATGGTAGAAAAAGGGATTAGATAATAATATCGGTGAGTGGGAGTACCGGAACCTTCTGGGTGAACTCGCTCCACCGTCGACTCTGTCTACGCCACGTCTGGCTTAGTCTAGAGTCAAGAGCAAACCCATTTTAAATAAAGATTAACTAAGCAAATATAACCTTACCTCCAGCGTAAGTTTGGGCACAGCTATGCTGCCACCGTCTAACTCTCGGAGCACCCGATCTAGGGTATCCACAAGTCTGTCGGCGTCTTGCGTGGTAAACACCATGGGAGGTTTGAACTTCAGCACGTTGCTGTCAGGTCCGTCACGACTGATCAGGATCTTTTCGTCGCGCATTCTGATGAAGAAATGGGTAAGTTGTTATTGTACATAATACGATTATTTATTTTATTTTTATTATTTTTTATTGCAAAAACAAGTGTACAAAATGTGAACTTAATGGATTGCTTACTCTGTTAAGATATAATGCGTTTTTCAATTCAGCATAACGAAGCTTTGACGGAGGATATTGAGGATATGGTCATGTCAGGCCAAGACCGAAAACCTTAGAATCAATTTTCAGTGTGTCGATTTAATTCCTGGCTAAGATCGTTGCGTAGAAATCCAGATTTACTTCCTCTTCAACGTACGAGCTCAATGTAACTTAAGGCCCACTTGCCTCAGGACTCTCCCTGATTAGCTAATCCGGACATGTTCAAGGCCTATTAAGTGAGTCAAAAGCCCACTAGCACAAGTCAGGACTAGCGCAAGACCTATGCTCTGAGTTGGAAGCCCATTTTCAAAGCTAGTAGGCCTAAATGTGTTACGTTTTAATTCATTCATTAACGTTTTTTTATTAAGCCCAAAGGTATGGGTAGTGTTTACACTACCCATACCTGGACTTACATTTATGTAAGTCCAGGTTCTGTAAACGATTTAACAAAAATATTAAATCTCAAGTACAAACGACTGACCTATTAACAACGTGTTTAGCTTCAGCCGTAGCCGGCGTCCTTGCTTCCCTGTTTGTGACCAACTCAACTCCGACGAACAAGCCCCTTCCCCTCACATCTCCGACCAGCCTATGGCTGTGTTTCAGATCTTCGCAACGGGACAAGAGATGGTTGCCTACGCGGGCCGCTCGCTCCATTAGTCGTTCCTCTTCGATGACATCGAGTACTGCGTTTGCGATGGCGCAGGATACAGGGTTGCCACCATACTGTAAAAGATAAAAGGATCACTTGAGTTCTGTTCATTACTAGGATATACAGGGTAATGGGTATATTTTTTTACACCTTGTATAAGACTGATAGGAAGGGTGGCTAATTGGGTATATTCAAGGTGATCATTAACTCACACTTAATAATAATAAATAATAATAAAATAACATTTATTTCAGGCATCTTGGCCCATAATTCTACATAAAAATTAAAAAATTAAATTAAAAATTCACACCAAATTGAACAAGCACATCAAGAGCCCACCGCCGCCACACCCGTAGATACGGCAACATGTCTGTTGCAGCAGTTCCGGATGTAGGGGCAGTCGACTTTATCAGCGATCATCTTCAGGACCGTATTGGGGCTGCCCCGAACCCTGCGCACCAACGACCAGCACCGCTTGCGCATAGTCGTGTGGAAACAGTCCGTGCGCGCCGCCACGAACATGGCCGAGGCGCTGCAGTAGCTGGGCAGCCCCAGCACGGCCCTCAGGGCGTTGTTGAACTGCACACGAAGGGCATTGTACACTTTCTGCGAGTAGTTGGCCCACAGAGCACAGGTGTATAGTGCAGTACAGTATGCTCGAAATAAAGTGATCTTTACGTCGACAGAACACTTCTTAAACCTGCGAGCCAACATGTTGGCTCTTCGTGACAAGGCCCTTCTCTCCCTATCGATATCAGCATGGTCTCTGAGATCAGCAGTTACCATGTGCCCTAAGTATTTAAATTGAGTCACTCTATTCAAAGAAACACCGTTTAGTGTGACAGGTGGTATAACTTTTGGACATTTGGCACTACTGGTCTCAAACACCATGAACTGACTCTTCGTGACGTTGTATTTAAGGCCGTGCCTCTGAGCATAATCTTCACAGACCCTCATCAGCTTATTCAGCCCGCTTATTAATACAAGTGATCTTATGATCCGTAGAGGACAACCATGGAACTGATTATTATGATGAACAAAAGAATGATGATTTATGATACTAGCTGGCTGACACCATAATAGTTAACATAAGTTATATTAAGTCATGGATGTATAAAAGTATGTCTATCCGTTATCCTAGTCGCCATAGCACAGGCTCACGCTTAGTTTGGGGCTAGGTAATTGGTGTGTTTTGTTAAAGCAATTTATTATTATTATTTGGCGGATTCGATGTTCCTCCAACTAGTTTTTGAATCTTGTTTAGATTTTCTCGGTGCATGCTTCCATTGTTTATGCAAAAAAATAAGTCCAATACCAAGATTCTGAAAAGAACACCCTGAATAGATAAAGCTTTAATAAAACAGTCAGCGATGGATCTATACATCTATGATAATTTTATGCACGATCAGGTACAAACATTTCTTATCTATTTAATCATAGGAATATTTTGCCTCGAAAACAAAATAAATAATCTATCTACAAAACGAGATAAACATTTACGTTTGCTTTATGAATTGGCACAAATTAGACGTTGCTTACGAGTTTATCGCGAATCATGTAGGTTGTTTTGCAAATGGATGCTAATTATAGACCGGAATATTACCACATTTTGTATGTTTCCATTTCTTGCCTATCTAATAGATAAAAGTAAAAGCAATAGTACCTATTCCATCTTTCGGAGCAGATAATAATTTCAGCTTGTACTGCTGTATAATATTGAGTCCGGTTAGTTGTAAGAATTAAATTTAACCCAACGTATTTGATTTGTCGATAAATTCGATCGGATCGGATTCCATTTATTTCCGTAACGGACCTTATTCACTTTTCAATTTTCGATATCATTGCAGTTTTTCGACGTCCTGTCTCTGCCAAAATGGTTAACGCGAGAATGAGAGCAAAATACCATTTTAACACCTTTGATATTTGATAATATAATTTGACTATGTATTTTAGGTACGTGAAAATATCTGCTGAACCCTAATAATTAACTTACCGTATTAAAATACTCCACGCCGGTATCAGCAAAGCTCTTCGCGATTTCAGGAGTGGTGATGACTGCCGCGACTGGGTGGCCGTTGCCCATAGGCTTGCCCATAGTCACAATGTCTGGGACCACATCTTGGGTTTCAAACGCCCACATGTGGGTTCCCACGCGACCAAAACCAACTTGCACCTCATCCGCTATGCAGACACCATCAGCTTCGCGGACATATCTAGAAGAGATGTATTTATTTAAAAACCGACCACTCGCGCACAATTTTGTATGGGAGCCCCCCTTAAACTTTTTTTTATTTTAATTTAATTATTTATTTTTAGAGTGAATATACATTTTAATATTGTGTTAAAATTCCAAGCGTCTACCTATTGCGATTATTAATATCCAGCAAAAAAAGGCAAAAAAATCACGTTTGTTGTATGGGAGCCCCCCTTAAATATTAATTAAATTCTGTTTTTTATAGTATTTGCTGTTATAGCTGCAACAGAAATACATCATTTGTGAAAATTTCAACAGTCTAGCTATCACGGTTCATGAGATACAGCCCGATGACAGACAGCGGAGGCTTAGTGATAGGGTCCCGTTTTTACCCTTTGGGTACGAAACCCTAAAAATGAGTTTAGAAAAAGGAAGTAGGAAATACTCCGACAAGTTCATGCGCGACCCTGACCCTGTGTGGGGTGACGAAGCGCCAATCGCAAGCGACTGTCAAAAGAAACCCCTTTCCCCGCCACTCCACCCGTCCCCGCTGACATCTAGCATGCCTCGCCTGCGTACCTCTGGCGACCACAGTAAGGTCGTGCACGAATTTGTCGGACTATAGTTTTGTACTAGTGTCTAATATTAACATCTAAAGGAAAAGAAAATACATAAGATACGAATTTGTAAGGTGCTCGTGGCGCAGTGGCGGCAGCGCTTTGGTAGTAATACCAAACGTTAAGCAACCCACTGCGCGGTCGTGATTGGATGGGTGACCATTCCGACCATTTAAGTGACGTTTATAACAAGCATCTCCGTGCTTCGGAAGGCACGTTAAGCAGTTGGTCCCGGCTAATATCTGTTGGTAGTCGTTAAGCCCAGTCAGAGGCCCTAGGGCGGCTTGATAACATCTGACAGTAAAGGTTTTTCACTTGCCTTACAGACACCGCTCCACCAATCCGCACTGAGCCCGCATGGTGGAGTATGGCTCGTACCTCCTCATAGTTGAGGTGAGGCTTTTTCCCAGCAGTGGGATCTATATACGCTGACTTTACTTTACTTTTACTTAACGATTTTGTAAACCGATTTATCTTCCACAATTTTAACTAAAGCCTTATTCAAACACCCATGTGTTCATTACACAATTAGTATCAGCGGTATCAGTGGAGATTATATATTTTCCATTTATATCTGGTTTTAACTAGCGCTAATTGCCTTACAATGTCTTTCGAACTATGTGACTTCTATTGCTTATCGTACAATTAAGTACATTGTGTAGTACAGTAAGCACGTGCAGTAGTACAACAGAAAACTACCGGTTATATTACACTTACGAACTTTGTTTCAATCGTGACCATGAAAGGAATCGATGTCCAATTATAATTATTAACATCTTGTTGATAATATCGTATCATAACTGTACCAACGAGTATTAGATAGATATATAGGTAGGTATAGGCAAAAGTAGGTACTACGCGATAAGCATCTGACTGAATCGCCTGTTAATAAATATTGTCTTCCAAATTTTTCAATATATCACTCATTTCAACCCACGTTATGTTATTCATTAGGTTTTATAAAACCACTCTAAAAATATATATGTAGTACGTATTCTATCATGGAGTTTTTATTGGAGATACCGATCTATCGGTGATTCATGTAAAAAGCAATACAGTAATCCAGTAATGTGAGGTGCTTGTGGCGCAGTGGCGGCAGCGCTTTGGTAGTGATACCAAAAGTTAAGCAACCCACGGCGCGGTCGTGATTGGATGGGTGACCATTCCGACCATTTAAGTGACGTCCATGACAAGCATCTCCGTGCTTCGGAAGGCACGTTAAGCAGTTGGTCCCGGCTAATATCTGTGGTATTAGTCGTTAAGCCTAGTCAGAGGCCCTAGGGCGGCTTGATAACTTCTGACAGTAAGGTTTGTCACTTGCCTTACATACACCCCTCCACCAATCCGCACTGAGCCCGCGTGGTGAAGTATGGCTCGTTCCTCCTCATAGTTGAGGTGAGGCCTTTTCCCAGCAGTGGGATCTAATAGGCTGACTTATTATAATCCTACGTCGACAAATTTTTTGCATATCATGTCATGGTACTTGTTGTGATATTGGTAAAGCCTTCGTTGAAACCGATAATAAAGCTGTTGTTATCAACCACTGATATCAAATTTCATCAAAACGGCATATTTAATGTTTTTTTCTGGTAGTGTACGAATAGAGAAGACTTTTTTTGTAATATTGATTTTTGGTTGCGTGTATTCGTAAGCAATGTGCAAAAGTTGTACTTACTCAAATACCCTTTTCATGTATCCATCAGGCGGTATGATCTGGCCGCCGCAGCTCTGTAGGCTTTCAGCGATGAACGCGCACACACCGCCATTTTTGTCCTTAGCTTCTTTGCACAGTTTGCCGACCTCATCGGCGTACATCATCCCAAGCTCCTCTTCAGATGTGGAGTCCTTTGGGTACGAGTACTTGCCTCTGTACACGTCCGGAACGGGCGCCTGTGGGTTAAATCTTTCTGTAGGACTTTGCCTTTACGCTACTTTATTATACCTACTTGCTAATCGTTTTTTAACGATTGGTGAAATATTGTGTTTAATTAACAAGTGATAACAAATTTACACATCGCTTTGACATAACATCTTTGAAATAAACTATAATGAACTTGTCCATTTAGGTAAGCATGTGGTGAAATATTGTTTTCAATTTACAATATTTTAATTATAACAATAATCATTGTTTTGAAGTGAGAAGATGCAAATAAAACTACGTTACTTATCACAGTAAAAACTTTAGCTCTGAACTACTTTGTTCCTACAATTCTCCCAAAACAGCTACTCTCAATTTGTGACCCCAAACTTATCTGGGTCCGAATACAGGACTAACTTACCACGTGAACCCACTCTGGCTTCTCTGGCCCTCCTGGTAGGTTCAGTTTGTACGGGGAGACATCGATCATAGAGGTAAGGTGGCCATGATACGCGCTGTAACAAACAGGGGCTAGTAGCACCCTAAAACACTTCGGCAAGCGAAGTAAGGGGACCGAACATACACTCATTCACCATTCCTTGGCAATTTCAAAGTTTGATTTAAAATGTATTGAGGAATATTCCTGCACAAGAATTGAGCCTACTTGTTGGTTTGGTGATTTAAAAAAAAATCATATACAGCGTCAGGATATTTTTGCATTATTAATAGCAAACTCATGTATTATTCAGTTATAAACATTTATTTTAATTCTGAAGATATCCTAACGCTGAATATAATAGAATAAAAGAAATACCTATTTCGCTGCATTATATATTGTTGTTAAAACAATGAACTACTTAGGTCAAAGTCAGATCACAAGATCAAGCCAGTTTACAAATCGCTTAGGTAAAAATTAAAATGTTAAAGAAAATAAACAAAACAAGGGCTGCTTTTTTCATGCTCTTATTAATAAATAATAAATTGTTTTAACAAACACACCAATTATTTAGCTCCAAACTAAGCGTGAGCTTGTGCTATGGTGACTAGGATAACGGATAGACATACTTATATACATTTATAAACATCCATGACTTAGGTACAAATGCTCGAGCTCATCACACAAACATTTGCCCCTTGCGGGATTCGAACCCGCAACCACCTGGTTTAGAAGTCCGGGGCGCGAACCACTACACCAAGACGTACCGTACCGTATCAATACCGACAGGTATATACACAGATCTTAATTACAAACCACATACAAATCTTAATCACAAACCACATGTTTAGACAATTCTCATCCATCATTTACGATCTGCCTAGGAGTTTTGTATAACCAAAGAGCTTGCAGTCTGACAGTGACATAACATAGTTATGAGATCCCCCTAATAAACTTTGGTTTTATCTGGTCGCACAGCTGAAGCTTTTATAGGAATATTCCTAAAAACGCGTTTATTTAGATTCCTATATTTACAAGAAAACCGAAAGTACTGCCAAGGAATGCAATACACGCACAGCCTTCATTCACACTGGACTAAAGTGTCCCCCCTTTTTTGCTTATATTTAGATAAAAAGGCACTTACTGGTCTAGTGTGATGACATTCTTGTTTTTAGTGTGGATCCTGGCTAGCCTAAGGGCGAGGTCGTTGGCTTCAGACCCTGAATTGACGAAAAAGCAGACCGAAAGAGGTTCGGGCAGGGTCTTAACTAGTCTCTCGGCTAGGATCACTAGCTCATCGTGAAGATATCTGTTGTTGGTTGATATGAGAGACATTTGATTTCTGCCTGCCTCGACCACGTGTGGATGGCAATGGCCAACTGTTGAAAAAAAGATGGCTTGAAATTTTTCTAAGCTTGGACATTTTTGCAAGTTCTCAATATATTTTTTTTAATAAATAAATATTAATATTGGATTATCCAAAGTACCTAAGTTGCTAAAGCACTTGTGTTTTAGAAATCAGAAACAGGTGGTACCACAACACCCAGGCAGTATTGAAAATATGTTTTATTTTATATTTACCCGACCGGTTTCGAACCTGCGACCGGGTTGATAAATAAAAGAGGATAATTAAATGTGTGTAAGCAACAAATGCCTCATTTTCTTACCATGAGCAACGTTATTGATGCAGTCCAGGTATCTTTCGCCTGTTTCATCGTACATGAATTGGGCGACTCCGCGGACAATTTTCAGCGGTGATGAACGGAAAAACAGTTGGCAAGCAGCACTGCAATTATAACGAAAAAATAAATAAAAAATCAGGGCCAATTTAGTGGAGAAAACATACTGAGTATATTGGTTGTAAACAAGGTGTCGTTAACCTTATAAACCAAGTAACGAAAGACTGTCCTATCAATAATAATAATAATAAATAAATTGTTTCAACAAACACACCAATTACCTAGCCCCAAACTAAGCGTGAGCTTGTGCTATGGTGACTGGGATAACGGATAGAAATACTTAAATACATATAAACATCCATGACTTAGGTACAAATGCTCGTGCTCATCACACAAACATTTACCCCTTGCGGGATTCGAACCCGCAACCGCCTGGTTTAGAAGTCCGGTGCGCGAACGACTACACCAAGACGGTCGGCAATATATATATAATCAATATAAAAAACAAAACCGGCCAAGTGCGAGTCAGACTCGTGCACCGAGGGTTCCGTACAAACAATTTTTTTATTATTATTATACGTCAACAAATTTGCGGTTTTTGGACTTTTTCCTTTACATGCACTGTGAGATTACATGCTTTCTTTTTGCCAAATTTCATGATTCTAGGCCTATGAATAGTACCCATAGGCCTAGTTAGAATATACGACTAAAATGGCCGTATCTTTAGATTGCGTAAACTTAGAAGCTTGATTTTCTCACAGCTTTAAGGTACGGCAGCCATAAGTATTAATTTGATGTTTTCAACTTGATACCTCCACGCGTTCCTGAGAAAAAAGGTCTTGACAGACAGTCGGACAACAAAGTGATCCTATAAGGGTTTCTTTTTTCCTTTTGAGGTACGGAACCCTAAAAATACAGAGCAAACTGTGTCGATATTAACCGAATATGAATATTACAACAGTTGCCAAATGCGAAACAAAATAGCTGCTTTACATAGTGATGTACCACAATATATTTAGGAGATTGAGTGGATATATTTATTTATGGGATCAATTTGGGACCAGATTGATATTAGCACTTTTACCTACAAGTCGTTGAGCGGGAAAAAAATTAGGTGCAACATTTCATACATACCCAACGTGTTTTTCGCGGAGTTTGATGGTTTCCGATTTAGGCATGGATTGTAGGTACGCCATGGGTACTGCAATTGTTTTATTTCTGAAAATTAAAATGTGCGTTAAAAATACGTAAACCGCTGTAAAAACAAACGAAAAATTGTATATTTTATATATTACCTGTAAAATGCACTAAAAGCGTAGCGTCTATAATGTTATAACTAAGAAGCTAATTATACGATAATAAATGACTTAACGCGTTCGACGCGTCACGAGCGGCACACGAGCATTGAATGCTGCATGTTGTACGTATTAGCGTGTTATATAGACGGGCTAGGCGCGCACGCCCTCGGAGCGGCCAATGGAGACCCAACCGGCGGTAATCGTGTTATCAGTGATAAGAGCCATCGCTATACATTTCGCCGGCCACGCGACGCGATGCACGATACCATGGCGCGAGCGCATGGGCGTTAAGTGGAAGACATCGATTTTATTGACAAGCTTTTGCGCGTGACTTTTAACTCATAAATGATTTTAACTGGTTCCGTGCCTTTCTATTGTCTTGAGTTTGGCAGCGAATAGGGTAATGCCTTCGCCTCAGGATATACATAAAGCATTCCTTACATTTGAAATAAGATCGCATTATTTAATTATTCTTCCAATGAAAAAATAATGAAAAACTTGTAATTGATAACTTATTCATTCATCAAGCTCAGATACCTACACAATATAGTAAATAACACTTATGTAGGGAAACGAAAGGTAAAACGGACCCTGTAAGGTACTTGCGGTAAACAAGGGCCACCTAACTTCAGAATTACATATTTTGTATTAATAATAAATTTAATTAAAAAAATTGATCACTTAAAAAATATTTATTCTTTTAGCAACGTAAATATGTAACATTTTTGCTTTTGCTTGTAGAATTTCGCTTGAAAATAATCAATTTTTAAAACCCCTTCTGTGGCCCTTTTTAAACATACGTAGTTTAATAGGGCCCAGGATCTGGAGCCAATACCTAATAGGAAAAACACAATAATCACAATACGTTTTAGTTTTGTATTTATTATATTACCATTTAGCATAATATCACACCTATGAATGCACATTAATCAAAGAGAAAAATAATAATGGACCTTATTAAACTAAAGTAACAAAAATTGGTGAAAAAGCATATTTCCAGACAACATTTTGATCCAATTATTTTACCTTTCAACAAAGCATCCTTAACTCTAAATGAAACTTTGACAGTAAAAAAAATAAAGACATAAAATAAAATTAAGCAAATTCTGTGGACCTTATTAAGCTTATGGTTTTTTTTATCTGGTTTTACTCAACACTGAAGTGTAAAAATGTCTTGATTTTATAATCACTAATGCCGTAATCAACAAATAATTTAATATCAATAAAAGTCACATGGATAACAACGTGATTTAGGCAAGTGCTTCCATAACTGCAATATAAAAACTTAATAAGAAATATAAAAAAAATACGTTTTTAAGAAATAAAAAACATAACATTACAATAGATATTCAAATTCTGTTACAATTATCGCAAAAGTTAAAAATAAAGTAAACTTGGGATTAATTAAATCACAAGTTCGACAGTTTAATAACGGCCGGCCCTTTAACCCGCCTTTTATCGGGCCCTTATTAGGCATTGGTACTTACTTTACTTGATTTGATCCAAAATACACTTAAATAAAAAATACATTGTTACTATACCCTGCTTTAGCATCAATATACTGTAAAGTTTACTTCGAAACAGCAAGATTTAAAAGAAACAAATTATTTCAACCACAATTTCGTTGTTTCCGGAAGAAAAAAATACTATCAAGTGACGCAGATCAACACCCTGGACGGCTTCTTAGCTACTGACACGATGGAGTTTCGGTGCGTGACTGCGCTGACGTATATTAGCTTTTCTATTGATCCTTTATATGTGTGCGTAACAAGAATAAAATAAAACCGTTGGAAGTGCATTTTTGTAGTAGTGGCCCTCGATTAACACCGGCTCTTGATACCCGCAGGTACCTTAGTTAAAACGATCCACTCTAATAATTTTAAGTTAGTATTTTGAGATTTACTTCCTTTTTGGATATTGACATCATAATAAAGAATACACAGTCAAAAAAATATCCTCACCATTCGATTACCTACATCTGTAAACATAACAAAAATCTTACTAAGAATTACCGAATACTTAATAAATAATAACGAGTATCAAATAGTTATCATTAGTAATAGACTTCCACATTACTATAATGACTTTGAATATTAATTAAATGCGTTATTAATATACTTATTTTCATTTGTTTGCTAATAAATTAATTAGTATTAGATACGATGATTCAAATTATTTTCCTAACAACCATAAATTGTTATTTTTTTGTTAAATTTATTTGCTGACCGTTATGTATCATTAGCGTTCATCAACCTTATGACCGTTCAAATTACAAAGTGTCTTACATACGTATGCAATAACTATGCACTTTTAAAGTTTTGCAAGCCCGACGGTCTGAGGTCAGTAAGTAAAATAAAGTCAGTAATCAACCCTAGGGAGTAAAAACTTGTTATAAACCAAAACATCAATTCGCAAAAAATAAAACACAAATTTAATTTTAAATTGCATGGAAACAAACCCCATAGGACTCAGACAGTATGTAGTTCAATGAATAAACGCCAAAAAGTTAAAATAAATAAATTTCAACTCCTTGTACTATACTTATTGTAGCATTAGGTATGGGTAACTCTGAACTTAACCTTTTTTCTGTTTAAGGAATTAGCATTTTTCAATTTCATATTACTAGTAAGGCTAATAATTTACTCAGGAAATAGACCTTTCAGTCTTTCAACCTTCTTTCAGTGCTCCGTCCTGCAATGTGAAAGTAGAAAGAATGTTTTTGTCGACCATACTTAATGATACCTACGTCAATGTGATAAGTAATAAGCAAAACGTAAGCCGTTACGCAGACAAACTGATATAATTGTTTGGCAAACCTATTTGAAGAATTTTCCATCTTTGATTTGCTGTAACACAACATTGTCATGTGATATTTAAGCGCTACCGCCGTGGGGAAGTCACTGCTATAAAGTAACAGTGATATCCAGTAAATAAACGATGTGACTTTTTTTTTACACCATTGCCAATTTATATTTGTGATTGTGGCATTGTTACTCAGCCAGATTGAAGTCTACGGTATGATGCACTATGCACGTAACACGTAGGTAGGTATAATAATGGCAAAGCGCCCATACGTCACCAAAATGTATCATCCTAAATGCATAGCCTTCAAAAATATAAGTCGGTAAGATTATCCTCGTGACCTACAAACATAAAAGTTGTTTTTTCCCCATTAAACATTACACCTCAAAAAGCGATTGACTTCGTATTAAATAATTTGACATAGTGCGCGAGTTCACGCAACCACACACGCTTCAACAATTTGTTATACGCGTGAATTTGTATGCCGCAGTATCTTTAGATACCAGTAATTTTTTAGTTATCCACGCTATAAAATAAATGTGCCGGACATAATAACAGCATAGTCTTAAGGTGCTTTCGAAACATTAGGACTTACAGCTTGCGGCCTGCGTTATGCGATCCTCGTATAGTTAAAAGTAACAGGCCGCAAGAGCTATAGAAGAACCGCAAGCCGCATTTGTACGAAGGGCACCTTTCGCCCTTGATACATTGATTTTTAGCAACGATACAATCGCGATACACTACCTCGCTGCCACGGTGCAAACGCGATACAGCGGTAGCGATGCACACGCAAATTCTAACAATGTTTGGCATCGTTACTGCATACCATTTGTGTCGATGTTGCGTCGCGTTTGCATCGCGTATCAATGCATCTAGACGGAAAGTTACTATATCCACAGAATAAGTACTAGTACTTCGTACAGAAGTATGACTTAGCAATTGTATTCAAAGAAATGTCTACTCAATGTCGTCAACAATATGGCGTAATTTAGTTCGCCTCAGAGTCAAGCACATTTTCGTGTAGACACCTACAAAAATCCATTGCAAGATAATTTCATATTTATTGCTCTGGAATATGTTTCATAATACACTAAACCTATTCAGTGACGTAATATCGCGCGACGCGATAGGGTTGACTGCTACGAGAAGCTTCTAACGCCATCTAGCGCCTCTTTCTAGTACTTTATTCATTCTCGTCCAGCCAGCAACGTAGCCGCGCGGCCGCCGGTGAATAAAACGCGCGAGCGTGTCGCTGGCCGGTAGCGACACGCAACTTGTTTTAGCCCCTAAGTAAGGGTCGCCGCGCGTAGGTACGTTTTTGCTACCTACGCGGGGAGATACACAGGCCTGCTATATCACTGAAAAAAGTAGCAGTGAATAAGAAGCCATAATATAGTCAGCCCGAGTGAACAGAATAACATATAGTCGCATTACTGGTTTTTAGTTATTTTAAGAAAGATCCCCAGTCCCCATATCCCTAGTCCCCTTCCTACCCTATATATAAAGTACGGAATGATGTAATTCCTGTGTACATATTTTCCATGTCTTTATCAGACAACTGTGTAGTAACGGATGGCTTATCAAACTACGAGTATTATTGTTTATCAAACGGTATGAACCCAAAAATAACCGCATCAACCTTCTTCGGTTATCACTGATTGATGCTGTAATCTCCTGCATCACATTTGTTTACTATTTGCGTAAGGAAATAATTATAGAAGTGCACATATTGAGACACTCACGCACTTCCTGAAAACAATGTTACTTTACATAGACTTCATATCCGCAGATACATCTCATAATAAATATGAAATGTGTCATAAAATTGTATTTTTTCTATTACATGCAATAGAATACACAATAATACAACTATTTGGGAGTCAAACAAAGAATCTCCGGGTTAAGGTTGATACGGGTCGGTGCGGTGATACGATTACGTTAAATAGAAGCAGAGCGAAAGAAAAACATTACCTGAAATTCTTAGTTTCGTTCAATTTATCATATTTTGTATATTCAATTAAGATTATCATGGCGACATCGTGACACCACACTCCATCGACCATACACGAAACAACATGCTAGTAAGGGCATCGCCCTGCAAAAAAAATGTATAAATAGGAAACCTTCCAAAACAAGTCGACTACAATTAAAAACAAAAATAGTTTTGATGACATAGATAGTTACAATCTCTTGGTCAAAAGTTATCTAATCTTCGACATACGTCTCATTATTCCCACTACTTCAATATCAGGTTGTTTTTGCTGACAGTACCGCACGTGGGAATCACGCGAGCAAGCCGTGGAGAGCATGCGGCCCCTTTGCTGTACCATTTATCGGTAGCTAAGGATGGACGCAGTCACTGCTATCGAATCAAGTGATCAATATATTACGACAGCAATCAGTTTGATGTAACAGGGTTACTTACCTTAGTTAGTTTTTTTTTTTACCTTTAACCTGAGTTATTTAGGCAAATCCACTAAAATAAAGAACTATTTATCTCCGAATTCATGAAAGTACGTATTTCACCACAACGGTATACAATTGTCTTTCTATTAGAATACCATTTGAGTTCTTAACTTCTGTATCTTCTGAAAAAATAATCATAAAACAATTAGTTAGTATGATACATGAACAACTCAGTGAATGTTAATAAGTAAACAAGTAAAAAAAAAGGTATCCGAATATGTAGTGAGTTTGGTGAACCCTAAGGTTTAAATATTACTGGCTTATCTATTTTAAATTAAACAGTTTGTCATACTAAATTATATGTCGCATTCGTTATCACGAATGTAAAGTTAATGATGTCAATGCATATTATGCAAATAATAATTGGTATAAATAAAACGTACTCTTACCTTGTTGCATTTTCAACTACAAGGATAATTTTGGCACTGTGAGAGGTTCTCTGTAACCTCGTAATACTATTTTAGCAAAATTGTGCACAAAATAAATTGTTTGTAGTTGTAAACAAATGAAGTTTGCATCTATCTGCGTTAATATTCATTTATAAATAGACATAGCTAGGCACACCCGTGCTGCTAGAGATATCAAATTAGAGCAATAGTACAAATTGATAATAATTAGGTCGGTAGAACATGATGTATACATTCAGCGCATACAGAATAATATTATTTGTATGGTCAACATTAACTCAAGGTAATACTGAAAGCTGAACTCTCAAAGCAAGGATCACTCAAAGAAAATTGTACTCGTAAATGTTGCCTTTCCTAATAAAATAGAAATTAAGAATTACAAACAAGCAAATACATAATAAATCTAACAATAAACGGCATTCACAAACGGATTATTTTCCTAAAACTTTCAAAGTGTAAGGACCCGCGTCCTTCAGAAGTTGACTTTTTATCACAAAGAACATGTTATCGTAGAAATAAAACACACATTTTAAATATAGAATAAGTATATTGAATAATTAAATAATGTTACTTCAAGTATGTTGCCAAAAAAGACTTATAATATGTGTAATCGTAAAAGTAATTAATAAAAATGTTCTAGAGGTCAAAATATTTCGAGTTTGAGTGGAAACGTACATTTTTATTTAAAGTGGGGAATATTGCAAGTAGGTAAAATACCGATAGTTGTAACCGCGCACGTTGTAGTTCGTCATGCAGCAGAAGCTCAGCGAGCCTGCCATCACAAGGCGTTCGAAACACTGCTCGCACGGAAAGCGACAACGTGTAAAAATCGTCAGTAGACGGCCAAACCAGAATCGTGCAAAACAGTCTATCGTTTTACTAATTATTATTACTATACTTTTATAATTACAACCTTTTGCGACAACGGAGCAAAATGTCTAGTGCTATTATATTTTATAAATATCATATTACAATAATCATAATTATGGGCACTTCTACCTTAAGCAGGATGTCATAAAACAATGAAATGTTTTAGGTGACTCGACCGAGCGGAGAGTGCTTGTTTTCAGACATCCTGGATTTCAAAGTAAGACTCCACATTTGACTATTTCATATTGTCAGTCTTACCATCCAGCTAAGTTCACACGGGGACATTTGAACCGAACCAATGACGACGCGAAGTAAAAACTGTTGTAAGCATTGGTAAATATTCCGAGGCGGTACAAAATCGTCAAATATAATGCACAATGCAAGTGAGCATAAATGTTCTTATCGCTGCTAACAATCAATGTAAAGATAACAAACAGTCATTTCTCCTGCATTCTTGCAAATGACAATATGCGATATGAACAATAAAAATATCATTATATTTTATTACGTACACTAATAAGTAGCCATTCCAAACGTGTAATGGTTACATACTTTAATAGGCGGAGACACCACACTTACAAAGTGTAATAATTAAACTACAACTCCAGATGTATAAAATAATTATGCATCATCGATTTAGAACTAAATAGAAATTGTTATTCTGTAATCCTCGATACACCTAACTGACTGTGATGTGACGTAGAATTCAGCAATTGAGTATTACAGGATAAAATTAATTACATGAGACCGGACTGTATCAAATTTGACGAGACTCTTCATATTTACTGTCAAAACGACTATCCGATGATTACAAATCTTACAGCATAACTGTGAATCGAATCCCGCACTCCGCCTAGTTTGATATAGTCGCAGTCAGAACAACATTTCATTGCTCACGTTTCCCAAATAACTGATCAAATAGCATTATTGTTTAGGCATTTTGTGAAAAAGACATACAAAATGTGCTTCGGCGGTGAGGGCATACAGAATTAAAAACTCTTGGCTCTTCATTTTTAGAGTAAAGCCTTAGTTTGCACATTAACGCATATTTCAGAGAATCTCGTATTTATTGTATATCTCTTCCACAATGCGCCTCAAGCTCCCTCGTACGAGGGTCAAACTGAAAGTTCTTAGAACTGGCCACTTATAAACAATATAATAAAAAAAATATTCTAAAATTTGAAAATAGAACTCTTTGCCAATATTACTGAGTATATATTTCATTCATTTGTCATTTGTTTTACGACTTGGCGGCAAATTGAAAATTGTCTGTGTCACGTCAAAATGAATTTAACACGAGAAAATTTTCGTGCAATGATTTTTTATGACTTTCGATGTCATTTAAGTCAACAAGAAAGTTATGATAGACTACGATTGGCCTTTCACGATGAAGCCCCATCTCGTGCGACTGTTTACAACTGGTTTAATGAGTTTAAACGTGGTCGCACTAATCTCACTGATGATGTACGTGAGGGACGGCCTTCTACGGCGACGACTGAAAATAACATCTGTGTTGTGCGGCGTATGATAGAGACTGACAAAAGAGTGACCTATCAGCAGATTCGGACAAGCTTAGGCATCGGTATGAGTCAAGTGCACAAAATCCTCCACGAACATTTAGCGGTCAGGAAGCTTTGCGCCCGGTGGATACCTCATAATTTGACTAAGGCTCAAAAACTCCATCGTGTGGATTGGTGCCGTAAAATGATTGAAAGATTTAACGGAGGTGACTCAAATGCTGTGTTCGACATACTAACAGGTGACGAAAGCTGGATTTACTGTTATGATCCTGAAACCAAAAGACAATCTGCTCAGTGGGTGTTTCCTTTCGAGGAGTTGCCAACTAAAGTGAAGAGAGATCGAAGTGCGGGAAAAAAAATGGTGGCCTCGTTCTTTGGAAGGATAGGTCATTTCGCAACAATTGTGTTAGAGGATCAAAAAACAGTTTCTGCAGAATGGTACACTACCAATTGTTTGCCACTTGTCTTGGAAAAAGTTCGAGAGAAACGACCTCGCAGTAGGATCCTCCTTCACCACGACAACGCCTCGTCGCACACCGCCAAGCGAACGATCGACTATTTGGCGACATCAAACGTTGAATTACTGGGTCACCCGCCGTATAGCCCCGACCTCGCGCCTTGTGATTTTTATTTATTTCCAAAAATTAAAGAAAAACTTAAAGGAAAGCGGTTTATGAATGCTGAAGAAGCGGTGGCTGCGTATCGCGATGCCATTGAAGAGACCCCTAAGGACGAGTGGGCAAAGTGCTTTTCCCAGTGGTTCCATCGCATGCAGCGGTGTATTGACGTCAATGGACAATATTTTGAAAAGATATAATAAAACTAATAACTGGCTAATGTAATCAGTTTTTGATTTTCTAAGAACTTTCAGTTTGACCCTCGTATTTTAAATATGCGTAGTATTTTCATGATATAATTCCTGGTAAATTAAATAAAATTGTCTATTGCATTTCACGGCATGTGCGTAGTGTAGGTTGTTTTCATACAATGATATGTGATACCAAAGAGCAAATAAAAAAAACCACAACACCTAAAAGTACACCTCGCGAACTCGCCTGATACTTGGGAAATACAACTATGAACATGCATTAAACGACTAATTAAAATATGCTCCGTACTAACATTCTATATTTACGAAACTAACGATATATTTATATTTTTTATATTATTAAATACGCTTTTAAGTGTAAAAATAGTTCTTTAAGACAAATGTCAAAGCATTTTTATGCCAAATGGAGAAGAAGTAATGGTTTTCGACAAACTATACCAGGAATTGTTAATAATGCCCGACGAGCACAAATATGAATATGAATTTTTGTAATATTTAAATATACATAAATGTAGATATTTGTGAAGTGTACCTTTACTCATCTAAATAGGAAAACGTTGAAGAATGAGAAATTAGATTTGCAACGTAAACATGGACGGCAAGTCGTTACGACAAAAGTAATTTCACTCCCAAATGACGCGTACTCCAAACTTGCAATATATAATAAGTAAGATAGTTGCAAATGCGTCTAGCACACATCTCTATTTTATTATATAACATTCAAAAATGATTTAGCGGCTTTTAACACAGTAATATTTCCATAAAAAATTCAAAATAAAGAATCATATTTTGTTAAAATGTAGTCAAATAATTATGTTTCATGCATGTGCACATTAAAAATTGTATAAGCTTATTTTATGTCAGCTAGATGCTTTTTACAACGATCTCACAGGCTACGGAACCCAAACTCAAAGTGCATTATTAACGAATCGGTTACAGCTAAATACTGTTGCGCTGAAGAACCAATAAATAATAAGTAGACAACTATAGCCCAAAAAATAATTAAAAGACAATACTTGATAAATACTATTACAAACAGGTGCAGAACGCGCACGAATTGAAATCAAATTATATATCGTAGCTTTATCCCAATTTTACGGTCGTCAATTTAATCTAACTAGCATTCTAAAAATTTACTATCTACTGAATGCCGAGAACATCCACACTTTAATGAATGCACGTTAACATCTAATTTATAAAGATATTGAACTAAAACTACTCGGCGACTGGCTGGCAACAAAAATATTTTATTTCCATGTCAGATTTTCATTTCTTTTCTGTGATCGTATTAACTTCGCCTATTCTAATTTCTAGGGTTCATAATACTAGTGTCCAACCTCGAACGCAGTATGGCTTCGGATATACAGTCTTTATAATACATTGCCACATTTTTTTTGGCCGGCAAGAGTTCAACGACGCTGTGCAAATCTTAAAAACAAGCACATTTTTATTACGCGGGTTCGATTCCCGCCTCTGGTGGTCAGTTTTTCGAATGAATCGGTATCTGACTATTCTACCAGTGAAAATGTGAGTGTAAAGCTCGCAAGATTTTACATATTTAGTTCTTTTTAACTTTGTATCGAAAATTTAAAGTTATGGAGGACACTACATTTTCGTTACACGCGAACGATCACCATCTATCCCTTTTCGTTGATGATGGTATTTTATCATAATAGTATGCGTGTAATGTATTCTTAGTAGCCTTGTTACATGGGTAATCAAGGCACATAATGGGCGCTTAGTTTTAACTGCTAGACACAAAACAATAATGGCTCCGCACTTACTCAAGTGATAAATTGAGCAACTGTCACACCGAAAACCAGACTGAGAAATTTTCGTCTTTCTCGAACGTGTAAGCACTATTTCTACTTAAGACATTGTGCTGTGATAGTAAGTGAATAAGAATTTAAATACCACATTTAATATAATACTCACAATATTCAAGTATACAACACGAACATTAATATACTGACAAATTGATATTATAAGCTAGGCTAGATTGTATATAAAATATTTTTATAAAATGATATTTTTAGTATTGCTTTATGGTTGGAAGATCTTTTATCAATATTTCAATTGTCGACTGTCTAGAATACATTAACATCGTCCTACATAGGTTCGTTACAACGAATGTATAAAAATCAGTACGACTTCTGATTTTAAAACTGCCGAACTCTAAGTCTAGGTAAATGTGTATATATCCGATATGCGCGCATCCTGAAGCTAACTGGGACTTAGCCAATACATGTGCTTAATCAAAAGATTGCAAATGCTGACCTCACGGTTGCTAAATAGATTAACAAATATTTATCTCAACCTACGACCCGTCGTGTGATAGGTAGGTATGTTTTGTTCATTACTATAACAACGTAGGTAACTAGGACGTAATTCTGATAGATACATTCTATAGATTAGATACCGCGGCCCTGTCCATTTGTTGCCAGCGCTGTCGCCCTATAATATTATGTCTATTCCAAAGGCTCTCAAGACTACTTTGCATTACAATATAGTAATAATATAATATAAACGTGTAAATAAAGTTAATATAGTTTTATCGAACGCACTTCTAAATTACACAAGACGTCTTTACATAAACAATCGTGAAACTGCAAATTTCGACAAGAGAATATCAAAAATAGTGTATCGACGGTCATCGTCTACATTCTGTCTAATATTCTGTAGTCTACTGCCGCTATTTTAGGTCACTTGAAACATCTTCAGCCAATCCTCAATATAATATGGACTATTGTTATTAATTTTGGATTTTCGTTAGTCGTTTTCAGATAATATAATTTTGTGTCATATCCAAACGTGTTATGATAGTAAATCTACATTGTTATTATTGTAGAGACTTCAGATTAATAATCCAACTATCAAACGTGTTAGCAACAAGCACATAACTATTTTATTATTAATTCTAGTGTGCACGCCATACACGTATACAGGGTTAATTGTAATTAGCTGGACACCTGTTGCAGGCAGCCTCTCAACATCAATCCCAACATCATTTGTTCTACGACTTTTTACAAATCTTGATAAATAACACAAAAAAAGAAAAACAAAATTAATTTTGTTCCCTCTGTTATTTACTACTCTGTATGATGTACCTAAAATAACAACGCCGAGGCGCCCCTACTCTCCTGCATTCATTCAACGTTTCGGTACTAACATGTGCGTCGCCGCGCCGCTGCGTCCCCCGCCACTCCGCGTCCCGCTGCACGTGGCGATTATTTTGTCTACGCAAGGTGCGTAAGTAGAGTAACGCAAGTTTAGAGTCAATAAATATTTTTTGTATGGGAAAACTTAAATTTTAAAAACTATTAATTTTGAAAAGTCGTAGAACAAATGTTGTTGAGATTGTTGTAGAGAAGCTGCCTGCAAGAGGTGTCCAGCTAATTTAAATAAACCCTGTATAAATTTAAAAGATACAATACAATTCGTACAATATTTTTTCGTAAATATCAAGACATTTTGCTCAACACAATTCGGAAATATAATCATTACATAGAATTAAACTAAAACAATATAAGAAGAATACAATGAGCGAAGTTAACATACTCTAAACGCTTATTTATAAATATGACAGAGATCTTTAAAACAATTCGCTAAATAGACACTGATTAGCGTTTTAGCTCGGCAAACAACTGTTTTTTATATGTACCGATATTGAATTATATTTCATGGTAAAACGTCAGTGTGTGCGTAAGAATAAAGATTTAACTTCAGTTGCATTTTATTTTAATACTCTGACAATACAAAAATTGCAATAAATATCAGCAAGTATAATACTAAACTATGTAAGAAAACTGATAGAACACGTAAGAACAATTGCCTGCCGGTATGTACGCGTTATTAACTAAATTCTAAATTCAAACCAAATGTTAACCACAACTGAATCCTATTATTTTAATAGCTTCAACACAATAATTATGACAATGAAACATCAGAAAAAAACTATAAAAAACTTTTAAGACTGAGTCTCGGTAATGATTAACATTTTTTATAAACTTGTTATCATTTAATATCTTTTGCAGAAACATCGTTAAAAATTTGTAATCCGAACTCACAACATAGCAGAAGATATTAAAATCAAACTAGCGACTTACTTTTCACTATTACAAGAAAAGAAACTAAAAACTGCGGTAATGAAACACTACGGTTCACTCATGACAGATCCTCAAAACCATTGACTAGTTTATAGTTCAGTGTGTCAATCACTATCGTTAATATTCGGAATTTAAGTAGGTATGTCGTATGGTAAATAAATAAAAAAATACTAGTGGGGACAAGGAAACAAGTAATTAATACTACATAATATAAGACTTTAAATTTGTGCAATGTAATGAATAGGTACTGTAAACAGCATAGTCAATAGTTATAGACGCTGACTGCCAAAGTTACAACTTTTTCAAGGATGTGTGAAAATCGGACACAAGTTTTACATTGCACCTTAAATAAAAACAAGCGAAATGTTGCTAAACTCCCATGCAGTACAAAAAGTGAAGGTCTATTTTTTGTCTTACGATAGAACTCCAATTACAACCAAATCTCAGACTATTATAAGCACAACCTTCAATATGAGCTTTATGCCTTTGCGATAGTCGTAGAAAGTCCTTATTTAAGGACAAATAAAACATTTACCAGATGATTAACACACAATATTTACAAAATGAGATCTAGAATTTCGATGAAGTGAATGCTGGGTTAGCCAACATTCAGTTATTTGTGTTTATTCCTTTCCATTCATGACTGCCATTCTGATACAAAACAATGTAAGCTCAGCTGGTTAACGTCAAATTGAGGAGTTAGCAACATTTTAAGTGATTACAATAATGTATGTTTTTTTTTTTATTGAGATCGATCGCCCTCTAATCGAGTGTCATGCTATTCTAAGAGAAGTTTTTTCATGAACCTGGATGAATGCGCATGTTATTTGTGATTTGAGTGTTTAAGTACATGCGAACGTGTGTTCAAGTCAATTTGATTGTGTTACACGCATCGATCTGGATATGTTCGTGTGTCAAAGGGCGTCGTTCCCAAATCACAAATAGCACAGCGTATAAAATAGTTAGAGAGTGTGTAGCTGATACAGTAGCCGGTATCGCGGCCGGCGGTGGCCGATGCAATGTGACAGTTTGCGCGCGGAACACCGCACCATACAAACTATCGGCTGCCGACGTCATTTGCCGTTTGTTTGGAGGGCCGCGTTCAGTTGCGTCCATAGGTCCTTTTTGCAGGACTTTGATCTGAAAATTAAGTTCTCGCTGTGGACATCTTGGCGATATTTGCGGCCGTTGAACTTTATATTTAAAGATTTTAAACGCTAAGTTAAATATAATACAGGAATTTCGTAATTAATTTAACGTTTTAAATGATACGGCTATATCACTGTAGGTAGACAATATTTGACTTCGCTGCCGTCCCCCTAACATAACTTGTCAGACAAATTTTCAAGAACGCCAAAATAAATAAATAAAATGTAGATGTCACAACTAATCTACTTGTTATTTATTTCTCCTGATTTGCATATTACAACCTAATCCTACGATTCAATGACCCAGCCGCTACAACAAGGCTTAATCTGACGTAAACTCTAAAGCACGAAATCATGTTTCTTAGTCGATTCGAATCTAGACCTATATGTATCGCATCAGGGAATCGAACCCTAAATTATTTTCTAAAAGAATAAAATCTTAAAAATTACTTGAAAAAATAAATAACATGAACTGAACGAAGATTAGTCACTTATCAACCAGATATCCAAACATACACATTATTTGCTATACAGGGTGTGGCGTAAATAGTGGTCCAAAGCAAAGGTGTGGATACACTATACACTAAAGCACCACATACCAGTATTTAAAAAAAAATTATGTACAGGGTTTTCAAAAAAAAAAATTTTTTTTAATTTTTTTAGAAATCGTTACCTTGCCTTACAAATTTGGTTATAATTTCCAAAAATGACGGTTTTTTTTTACATTTTTTTTATTATTATTGCTGATCACTTGTACTTAGTACTCCATTCGTTTTTTTTTTACAAACTGAATTTAATAAAAAAAATTAAGTTTCTTTCAAAATTCAATACTCACTGCTAGCAAATCGTTTGACTTTCAATGCTTTTGGTGCAAAAAAAATGTACCACACTGTCAGTGCCCATTGTTTAAAAAAAATGCCCATCTTTTGCAGATTCTAAAATGGTGCAACAATAATTGTTACGACTTACAGGAAAAAGTTATTGCTTTTCGAAACAAAAAGGAGCCCAATTCAGAAAAACAATTTATTTGAAGTTCAAGGGTTTACAAGGGTTGTAATTTTTTTCTGTGTGGTCCAAAGCAAAGGTGTGGATACACTGTACACTGAAGCACCACATACCAGTATTTAAAAAAAAATTATGTACAGGGTTTTCAAAAAAAAAAAATTTTTTTTAATTTTTTTAGAAATCGTTACCTTGCCTTACAAATTTGGTTATAATTTCCAAAAATGACGGTTTTTTTTTATCCATTTTTTTTATTATTATTGCTGATCACTTGTACTTAGTACTCTATTCGTTTTTTTTTTTACAAACTGAATTTAATAAAAAAAATTAAGTTTCTTTCAAAATTCAATACTCACTGCTAGCAAATCGTTTGACTTTCAATGCTTTTGGTGCAAAAAAAATGTACCACACTGTCAGTGCCCATTGTTTAAAAAAAATGCCCATCTTTTGCAGATTCTAAAATGGTGCAACAATAAGTGTTACGACTTACAGGAAAAAAGTTATTGCTTTTCGAAACAAAAAGGAGCCCAATTCAGAAAAACAATTTATTTGAAGTTCAAGGGTTTACAAGGGTTGTAATTTTTTTCTGTGTGGTCCAAAGCAAAGGTGTGGATACACTGTACACTGAAGCACCACATACCAGTATTTAAAAAAAAATTATGTACAGGGTTTTCAGGGTTTTTTTTATTAAATTCAGTTTGTAAAAAAAAAAACGAATGGAGTACTAAGTACAAGTGATCAGCAATAATAATAAAAAAAATGGATAAAAAAAAACCGTCATTTTTGGAAATTATAACCAAATTTGTAAGGCAAGGTAACGATTTCTAAAAAAATTAAAAAAAATTTTTTTTTTTGAAAACCCTGTACATATTTTTTTTTAAATACTGGTATGTGGTGCTTCAGTGTACAGTGTATCCACACCTTTGCTTTGGACCACACAGAAAAAAATTACAACCCTTGTAAACCCTTGAACTTCAAATAAATTGTTTTTCTGAATTGGGCTCCTTTTTGTTTCGAAAAGCAATAACTTTTTTCCTGTAAGTCGTAACACTTATTGTTGCACCATTTTAGAATCTGCAAAAGATGGGCATTTTTTTTAAACAATGGGCACTGACAGTGTGGTACATTTTTTTTGCACCAAAAGCATTCAAAGTCAAACGATTTGCTAGCAGTGAGTATTGAATTTTGAAAGAAACTTAATTTTTTTTATTAAATTCAGTTTGTAAAAAAAAAACGAATGGAGTACTAAGTACAAGTGATCAGCAATAATAATAAAAAAAATGGATAAAAAAAAACCGTCATTTTTGGAAATTATAACCAAATTTGTAAGGCAAGGTAACGATTTCTAAAAAAATTAAAAAAAATTTTTTTTTTGAAAACCCTGTACATAATTTTTTTTTAAATACTGGTATGTGGTGCTTCAGTGTACAGTGTATCCACACCTTTGCTTTGGACCACTATTTACGCCACACCCTGTATATTTTAGCACATCCGTTGTGGAAAGCATTAACACATTATGACATGTTTTTATCTTAAGTTATTGTTTTTTAAGTGATAAGCATTCCCTTTACAATCTAAACATTAGATACTTATTCAGGCTTTGCCAACGTCTGGGTGGCCGAGTGGTCTAGGCAATTACCCGGTGCGCGATGAACGCGGGTTCGATTCCCGTCTCAGGCGTTAATTTTTTCAAGTGCAATCAAGTAAAGTTATAGATGCCACTGCTGGGCAAGGGCCTCACCTCAACTATAAAGAGGTACGAGCCATACTCCACCACGCGGGCTCAGTGCGGATTAGTGGAGGTGTGTCTGTAAAGCAAGTAACCAACCTTACTGCTAGATGTTATCAAGCCACCCTAGGGCCTCATACTAGGTTTCACGACCAATATCAACTGATATTAGCCGGGACCAACTGCTTAACGTGCCTTCCGATGCACGGAGATCCTTGTCATGGACGTCACTTAAATGGTGGGAATGCAATACCTATCTCTTTTTACTAACTACTGACTGACCTGCGCAACGAGGCAAGCCACTCCTTGAACTGCGTGTTTCCCTCGGGAGTGAGCTGGAAGGCGGTCCGCGCCGATAGCACGATGCTGACGAATTCTTCGTACTCCACAGAGGTCAGGTGGTATAATTTCTGGTGAATGCATTGAATGTACCTGGGAAAACAATACTGGTTTAGAGGATTGAACGATTAATGCGATTTTCTTTGCCTAAAGACGAGGTACAAGCTTTTAATAATATTAGCTATCTGACATTGGCAACAAACGTTAAACGAGAGCCGCTAATAATCAGGGCCCGTAGACAAATAGGCAATTTTTTTGGAGCGAACTTCGCTATCGCCAACGTAATGTCAAAATATGTATGCAAAAGTCACGTGACGTTTCGATGGCTTATGTCAGTTTCATACATTTGTTAGCGATAGCGAACTTCGCTTGAGAATAAATTGCCACATGGCTACGGGCCCAGAACTGTTTAGCAAGGGGATTTGGGTTTTGTAACGCGCACGAACATGATTGACTATAGACTAATATTATTAGAAATGCGGAGACTTTAATATTAATATTTTAAAACAAACACAGATATCTACCCGATTTCTCAATCTCTTTGCATCTTATAATTTATTTAACCTTTTTAAGGAACCAACTAGGGTGACTCCCAATACTGCGACTTGTCTAGATAATATTTTTTGTGATTCCAATGCAATCGTAATCGACAAATGTATCTTACGTAATCTTAGTTCCGATCATAGAGGTCAAAAGGTCTCATTTCAACACAGTCATGCCTCAAGTGTTGTGGAGAATGTTTATAGGTCTGTCACAGTAAATAGGTTAGACAGATTTAGGGATACAATTTGTAATAGTGTAAACTCAACTATACCCAATAATTGCGATAATGTTGATAAATTATACGAAGACCTTTTTGAATTAATAAAAAATCAATTCAATGAAATCTTTCCACTGAAGAAGGTTAAGACAAATCAAGCTAAATGTAAATTTAATGACTGGGCTACACCAGGTATTCATAAAAGTAGGATTAAATTGTATGACTTATATAGTATAAGAGAATACTCACAGGATCCACATACTATTGAATATGTTAAAAATTACTCTAAGATATTTAAAAAAGTATGTGCTGCAGCAAAGTCAAACTATATTCGTAGAATAGTTTAAAATTCCAACAATAAGGCAAAAGCTACTTGGAACATAATAAACAAGGAAACTTGTAAAAATAAATCAAAAAGTAGCTCATTCTCACTAAAAGTCGAAAGTAAATTGATCACATCCAATCAAGAAGTTGCAAATGCCTTTGAGTCATTTTTTTCTAATATTGCACCTTCAACAACTAAAGAACTTGCATCTTCTTCAGAACTTGCGGAATCGATTCTCAAGTCCAATGTCGACCAGTGCGATTCTCCACTGCACTTTAGGCATGTCAGTCCCGAAGTAATTACAAAAACATTTTTAGATTTAAATATGAAGAAGACTGAGGATCTATGGGGACTATCTGTGTATATTATAAAATCAATTATCAACACAATAGCTCCTCAATTAGCAATAATTTTTAACAAGTGCATTGATGATGGCCAGTTTCCAAGCCTAATGAAATTTAGTAAAATTATACCGCTATTTAAATCCGGCGAAAAAAGTGACCCCTCTAATTTTAGACCAATATCGATTCTTCCGGTCCTCAGTAAAATATTTAAAAAGGTAATATTCAATCAACTACTAGCACATCTTTCTTTAAACCATCTACTACACGAAAAACAATTTGGTTTCACTAAAGGTAGAAGTACTGCTGATGCGGGAGTTGCTCTATTAAAACATATCTTTGATGCCTATGATAATAGACAAGATGTTTTAGGTATTTTCTGTGATCTTTCAAAAGCTTTTGATTGTGTAGAACATAAAACTTTATTGAAAAAATTAAGACATTATGGGGCTTCAATGAATGCATTAAATCTACTTGAATCTTACCTAACAAGTAGAACACAAAAAGTATGCATCAATGGGGTTGAGTCTTCTGGAGCACCTCTGACCATGGGTGTGCCCCAGGGATCGATATTGGGACCTTTATTGTTTTTAATTTATATAAATGACCTTCCACACTTTGTGGAAGATCTTTGTGATATAGTATTATTTGCTGATGATACTTCACTTATATTCAAAATTCCCAGGGGGAAAGATACTTTTGACGATGTAAATACTCTTTCACAAGTATTGCATTGGTTTACCGTTAACAACCTTTTGCTTAACGGGAATAAGACTAAATGTGTTAAGTTTACGATGCCTAATGTCAGACAGGCCTCAACAGATGTTTTGATAAAAGATAAACTGCTAATTACTATAAATTCAACAACATTTTTAGAAATTACTTTAGATTCAAAACTACAATGGGGTCCTCATATCGTGGCTTTGTCAGGAAGACTTAGTTCAGCTGCTTTTGCTGTAAAAAAGATACGGCGCTTGACTGATGTTGAAACGGCCAGACTAGTCTATTTTAGTTATTTTCACAGCTTGATGTCGTACGGTATTTTACTATGGGGCTCAGCTGCTGATATAGAATCAATTTTTGTACTACAAAAAAGGGCCGTACGTGCTATTTATAACCTCAAACCTCAAGATTCATTGAAAGACATTTTTAAAGAAATAAGTATATTAACAGTAGCCTCTCAATATATTTATGAAAATATTATGTATGTGCGTAAAAACTTGCATGTATTTACAAAGAAAAGTGATACGCATAATTTTAACACTAGAAATAAAAATAAGCTTGCTATTCCACAATTCAGGCTTCAAAAAGTTGGTCATTCTTTCATGGGAAAATGTGTCAATTACTTTAACAAATTACCGAAAAATATTGTAGAATTACCAATTAACAAATTCAAATCATTTATTAAGGATACCCTAATGACAAAAGGTTATTATAAAGTAGACGATTATTTGAATGATGTAAACGTGTGGACCAGCTCGCACTAGTACAATTTCTGTATTTAAACATTATTTTTAAAAGAGGCTTTGACAATAGTGACTGAGTTTCTTGCGCTGCTTCTTCTCAGCACTAGCCCACAATTTGTCCCGAAGCAGTGGTAGGGATTAAAAAATAATATGTTGGGACGTGTATAAGTGCCCCCTGTGGGCCTACATACATAAATAAATGACTTTTATGACTTTTTTATGACTTTTTATGACTTTTAGAATGTAATTAAAAGTTTTCAATAGGTTACGGCATAATGTTGATATTAAAATGTGTTCAATTTTAGTTTACTGCGAAATCTGATATCAACTAATAAAAGAAAATAACAATTAAAGATATGCATGAAATAAAAATCACATAGGTACATAATAGAAAATCCACTTACAAAGATAATACGAGTAAACCTCATTCACCGGGCTAAGTCCAACAATGTAAACAAACATGGCGGCTCGAATACCATAGACAATATTTAGTGCTGAGAAAAAGTAGAGGAATTTAGTCATTTGAACAATATACAATCGAATGCAATAAATGAAAAAAAGACAAGTGAAATGATTTAACTTTATTTGTCTTAAACGATTTAGAAAAAAAGAGGTTATGAACTGAAAGATATTTACTATCGGTCTTACCTGAAAATGGAACGTAGGAAATTTAGTAGTGAATTTAAAGATACTTTCGTCTTGAAGACAATTTTAAGGTTAAATGTCCGTAAATATAATTATCTTACGTTTAGACACAAGATTTACAACCACACAAAGAAAAAAAGCAACGGTCACACACATGAAAAATTAAGAAATTAAAGTTAAATGAATAAACACCAAAAATAGTCAACAGGATGACATTTAACATAAAAACACGTGGTAGGTACACACGGGTTATGCTGCAGGCGGCGTTCTCTCAACTGGCGAGCGTTCGCCGCCCGCGCACCGAACATTTCCGTCCGATCAGTGCGCGCTTAGGTATAGTTACCGCATACTACGGGTACCAAGCGGGTTTGCTTGTGCATTTAATTTATGTATTAATATTTATTCTATTTGTTTATAGGAGTTAAATATAATTTAATAAAATGTTTGTACGGATGACGACTGATTGCATTAAGTAATTTTAAAAGGTTAAACTAAGTCATGCACTGACTTCAAATTAATTGGTCTCAACTAATTAGAAGCTTAAAGTGATATTTTAGTCCTTTTGGTGAGATTTTTAGAAGTCAGAATACTTTACTGAAACATTCATTCACAGAGAGATAATCGCGGATAAACATACATACCTCTTTTTTTAAGTCGGTAACATCTGTTTAGTAACATTTAAATAACTAATTCATACTTAGAAAGCTTTATTTTAGGGCAGAGTTTTAAAATTATTAATCCAATTTTAATTATATTTTTATATTAAAAAAAAAACAATGTACTTTTTATCTTTAACACCATATCATTTCATGAACAGTAACCTTTCAAACAAATGCTACAATAAAACAACATAATTTTGATATCATTCCTTTTAGGGTAAACATTACTAAGCATGCGAGTTTCGAATGACCAATTGAATCGATCAATTGAACAAAATTGGTTTCCCAACACTACATTAAAAAATATAAAGTTTGCCATCCTCTTCTTATCTTTGTCAAAATGATGATATTTTTCATATGATTTACGTTTTTGAGTGTAGTTATGTGTGTTTGCAATAATCGTATTTATATTGTTACGGCGTAATTAGTGAAGGTGTTTGTGAGTTCTGTGAAGAAATTCACTTGTGTATGTGCCGAGAATCTTTAGATAATAGGATTAATAGGTTAGTCAATGGTTTGTTTACATTGTTGGACTTGGCTCGGTGAATGAGGTATAGGTATGTACTTAGTTATGTATACACAACTAAGTTTTTATTGATTGTCTAGATGGCGCTAGAAGTATGATAATGATAATGAGGTAAGGAATTTTATTCATACTTCTTTATTATAAGTATAAAATGTTAATTTGTTTTGAACTGTGAACAAAATACACAAGAATAACTCACATTTGCTGACACTTGTGCACCAGCGGCGCCAGCGTTCCCCGTAAATGTTGCATCACTAGGTGGTGTGGTCCCCCTCGAGCTAACCAGTGGGCGGACTCCACGCACAGCTCGTACAGCACGAACGGCGACACTACAGAGTTGACGGCGCACACGCAGAACTGGTGCAGGTATTGTGCGCCGAGACGCTTCGATATGCGGAGCAGCCATTTTACGTGCTCGCCGTATGGAGGGTTTCTGGAACGAGGAGTACGTGATTTAGGCTTGTTCACACTTGGTTGTCTTGTTACCCGATATGATGGGATAGATAAAGCATTTTTGTGGCGATAACTGACGCCTATAACTTAAAAGTAGGTATTTTAAAGGTCAAAGTCAAAAATCACTTAGTTTAGGACAGAAAATGCCACTTATGAATGTCAATAATAACAAATATTACGAACATGTCTCCATATTTCTTAGGTCTTACTAGCGTACTGCCACAGAATAAGTACTAGTACTCCGTACAGAAGTATGACTTTGCAATGAAATTCAAAGAAATATCTACTCAATGTTGTCAACGATATGGTGTAATTCAGTTCGCCTAAGACTCGGGCACATTTTCGTGTAGACACCTACAAAAATACATTGCAAGATAATTTCTTCTTATAACTCTGCAATATGATTTATAATACTCTAAACCTATACAGTGAAGTACTATCACGCAACGCGATAGGGTTGACGGCCACAAGAAGCTACTTACGCCATCTAGCGCATCTTTCTAGGACTTTATTCACGCTCGTCCAACTAGCAACCTAGTGTCGCGCACCGCCGGTGAATAAAACGCGGGAGCGTGTCGCTACCGGCTAGCGACACCCAACTTGTTTAGCCCCTTACCAAGGGGTCGCCATGAGTAGGTACGTTTTTGCTACCTACGCGGGAAGATACACAGGCCTGGTACTGCTACTAAATGCTTACATTACTAACATCTTTAGGGTAAGTCATCAATACCTGGCATCTTTACCGCCAGCATGACTCTTCTATAAGCGGCTACTAATCTCCGTAGTTGAGCTTGAGACAAATGAGAATTTCTAAAAATGAAATTGACGAAGCCACTTCATAAAGTAATTACACTTACCTTCCGAACTTATTCTGAGGCCGGTCATCGTGTACTCTTCTGGCTTGTGTCTCCAAGGCCAGCATTCCAACTCTGTAAGCCGCTAGTAGTCTCCTCAGCTGCGCCTGAGGCAAGGCAGGGGGGGTGGGGGCGACGGCGGCCCCCACCGCAGGGGGCGGTCCGGGGGCCACTGCGCCCACGGGGGCGTTCACTGGGTTGTGAGCCGCTGGCATAGGGGGCGGAATTGGTGCTGGGTGCTGAGAACAAAACTGAAATTAATAAGAAACACCAGCAGGAGTAGCTAATAAATAAATTGTTTCAACAAACACACCAATTACCCAGCCTCATACTAAGCGTGAGCTTGTGCTACGTTGACTAGGATAACGGATAGATATACTAGGTAGCTGGTATGAATTTAAGGCTCCGCGCAAATGGCCCACCGACCACCGCCACCGCTGGCTGTCGCGCGCCACGCCCGCTCAAACAAAGGTGCTCGGTGGCCGCTACAATTGACACTCATTTGTTAGATCCTTTGACAGATGTTTTGTCAAAATGGCGAGTGGCCGCCACTCGTCCTACGTATATGTTTTCTATGTGGTGGCTGTGGTCGGTAGCCCATCTGCAGCCTTATAGTTTTATGTTTATAAAAAAACATTTGTAGGCCTATTATAGGATAGCGAAGTCATTTTATAGCTTCTTAGTCCTTTTGTTCTTGAAAAGACGTTGTTGAATAAACGGTTCTGGCTTGATAATATTCTTGATAATATGTTACATTAAGATTCCTTTACCTTACATACGTACATACATCCCCTTCTATTCCAGCCCTCCCGTGCCTGGGAGTTTTATGGCTCACCGTATAAACCACCCGGTAGTTAAATAGAAGCAGCTACTAACATTATCTTTATAGGTGACTTTACAGCACATTTCTTATACACACGGTATTAACACTCCAAGTTTATTATAAAAATAATTTGGATCTATTGTTCATCTATATTTCATATGTTAAGGCCTGAATTTACCATTTTTTTAACAGCCGATAACCTCAATTGGCGGTTAATTTATTTATTTATTCAGGTTACCAACAACTGTTACATTAAATCTTATTTTTAAAACACTAAAATGGTTGTAAATTAAATGCACAGTTACTTATAGGTAAACATAACATGCGAAGTAAAATTAGAAGAAAGAAAACTTAAATTTCATTACACATTACAATATAAACTCTAATTTGTTTTTTTTTCTTTTTCTTTTAATTTGATATTTTTATTTTTACTAATACTAATATTTCAATAACTATTATCGTACTCGTACAGTTTAAGCAAAAGAGTAACTTGCTTTCGGAATGCGGATAGCGAACATGCGAAGACGTCAGTGCTAACACTGTGGTCGTTGTATAGTCTGCAAATGCGGTACAAAGGTATGCCGTATGCTGTTCGCCTTTTCGGTGTAAACAGAGGCTTAATCGGGTTTCGTGGGGGTCGCCGTGGGACTCTGAGTTTGATTTGTCGAGAGAGCGATGGACAGTCGATACTACTCCTGACCAACTTATGCAAAAACGGGAGGTCCAGCAGGTTGAAACGCTTCAGTTTATTTAGTCTAGCTGCGTAGCCGGTATTTCGATTACCCAATTTGACAGAACTCCCACACAAAATATGTCTTATAACGGGCTGCTTAAAAATTGAACACGTGTTGGTGAATTCGGCGCTTAAGGGTCAAAAATAACTTGAAAAACAACAACTGATGGCACTGCAATAAGTTTTTGACAAAATTACACCGACAAATATTACTATCGAGACAAGGTCAGGCCATATGCCATAATAATATTGTGAAGTTACTGATAATTATAGTTTGTAATATCATTTCCAATACCTTAGCGGTAACTAAGTTATAAGTGCATTATTTGTATCGTAACACCTGTTATCCCACTTGGTATGCAAAATAAAGATTTGATTTGATCTATCCCCACTCACGTTGACGTTGAAATTGACGGCTATCGGCTAGTGGTATTAATGGCCCTATTTGAGCCTAATAAACACTATATTTTATCTCCTCACTCACGTTAACGTTGACATTGACGGCTATCGGCTGGTGTTATGAACAGAGGTCGGAATTAGGTAGAGTCATTCATGTACTTACTTACACTGATTTCATACAGCGAAAGAATACAGTGGATATGCCTCAAATCCCGAGATTAATTTGAAAGAGCAGAAAAATTCCCGTGATTTTTTAAATAAAAAGTTATTTACTTTTACACAATTTGAACTACTGTACGCGCGACGTTGCCAAACTTACATCAATTACATCGGATGTCTGAAGTTGCAAAATTGCAATACGCGCGATGTTGCCACAGTTGTAGTTCGCACAACATAGCTTGTGAGAACAAAAGATTACAATAGCGGAAATGCGGAGCACTCCTCGCATAACGGAATGTACTAGATTTTGCCTCTTTCTACCGCACTCAAACTATCTATTAGTAATAAATCGGTTTACTCATACACACAGCTCATTCGCTTACCTCGGTTCATTCGGTTCGAATGCGCTCACTGGTTTCCTACTGTGTTTTGTGTGGTGAATCCGTGTAATCCGGTAAAATATTATTTACCTACTATCCGTCGCGTTAATCCCCGTTTTCATGTGTTCTAATAATGAAACGCGAAAGTTTAAGAGTGATTAATCCTGTTTGACCCCGGCTTGTTTACTGGATTTTGGACTATACTTAATACGGGACACGGGATTGTCCATTAGAAATCCCGGGAAGGTCCACATTAATATCAACATTTCGATGCAAGTACATAAATAACTCTACCTAATTCCGACCTCTGGTTATGAATGGCCCGATTTGATCCCAATAAACATTATCTTTCTTTCCCCACTCACGTTGACGTTGACATTGACGGCTATCGGCTGGTGCGGCTGGTGCGGCTGGTGCGGGTGGTGTGTCGCGTGCGGGTGCGGGTGCGCGGGGTGCGCGGGGTGCGCGGGCGCGGCCACGAGTCCGCGCACGAAGTACGGCGGCAGCGCGTACTGCGGCCCTGGGTGCGGCGCCGGCGCAGGCCCGCCGTACTGGAATAAACGACATCGATTATAATTAAATAATAATAAAGTCCTCCTAGCCGTATTTCGACTACGGCGGCCTATCTCAACAGAGAATAGCCGACTGCGCGGGACATATTATAGTGCACAAGTGTGTGCGCAATACACAGGTGCAGTATCTATTCCTTTACTCTCGTAATTCGGTGAGAAGGCAGTCCGACGTGACCGTAGAGAGATTAGGCGCAGGACCGACGGCTTAACGTGCTTTCCAAAGCACGGGTGTGTTCACACCGCCGACTTTCTGACTCCGAAGCTATGTCTGAGATTTTTCAAAACAGAAAACCCAACACTCTCGGCCCGACCCGGAATTCGAACCCGGGACCTCGTAAATAGTACCCAGCGTGCTGACCACTAGACCAACGAGGCAGTCATCAATTTACAATGTGTACATACACACGGCAAGTTAGTCAACCCCCACTCTGACCTTGAAACTGCTTCGTAATAAAATCTGTTTTTGTAGTTCAAATGGATAACCTGGCGGATGGGTTCATTTACTAATATACTATTTTTATTTTAAGCTGAGCGCTTTAATTAATATTCTATAAAATAAATTAGGAGCTTGTGGCACAGTAGTGGCAGCGCTTTGGTAGTGATACCAAAGTTAAGCAACCCACGGCGCGGTCGTGATTGGATGGGTGACCATTCCGACCATTAAGGTGACGTCCATGACAAGCATCTCCGTGCTTCGGAAGGCACGTTAAGCAGTTAATCCCGGCTAATATCTATTGATGTAAGTCGTTAAGCCTAGTCAGATGCCCTAACGCGGCCTAATAACATCTGCCAGTAAGGTGGTCACTTGCCTTACAGACAACCCTTCAACAATCCGCACTGAGCCCGCGTGGTGGACTATGTCTCGTACTTCTCATAATTCAGGTGAAGCCTTAGCCTAGCAGTGATATCTATATAGGCTAACTTTACTTTTTTAATTAAAATAAATTAATAAAAATACGATTATAGCCAAAAAAATTATTTTATTAAACAGAAGATCATTTGATGACATTACGTATGGACTATAATTTTAACCGAATGGTCGCTGCGACCCCACTGAAGGTGGTGTATCCTGAGGTCTTATTCCGGATGACGATGCCCGTATTTTCAAATGTATCCGTTCTTGTCACTCATATCAGCATGCAAGCGCGAACGATCGTGATAGCTAGACTCGAAAATACGGACACCACCCGGAGTGCTTGGTAGACCAATTTGGACGACATTTTCGTATAAATTATGAGACTCAATTTCATTTCAATGCTAGTTATATTGGCTTTCAGGGTAAAAATAATCTACAAATTGTCAGGAATTCAGCATCTTAGACTCGACATAAAGTCGGCTATCACAAATTTATTCATTGAAAGACTGATTGTGGACCATGAATATTATAAATTGGCAACACACGGAACGTTACACACTGGCGCCTGTTCATACAACGTAATGCCCATAACTCGATTTCCAAAATGACGGTATAACAATAAATAAATTATGCCAGGGTAGTCTCCAGGATGTATTACATTATTTGTACAAAAACTAAATCAGTCACTGTTACCTGCTGTCCAGTGCATCAGCTCAAAGTTAACCATATTCGGAAATCTTTAATTATTCGTTAGCGTACGCGAGTTTGTAGTTAATATTGCAACATTCATTTCAACAAGTAAACGATATATTTAATAAAAGTGAATTATGGCTGCAACTAGGCAAGGTATGATGATTGTAATATAATTTTTATGAACCTGCACGTTTAGTACATTTGGAGTTATAGCCAAATTTATATGACAGTATGTTTTTTTAAGTGTTGATTCAAACATTTTAGATTTTTTTCTTTTTGCGCAAAGAACTATTTTTGAAATAATGTTTACTATGTCTACAAGGGGTTGATTAATAATGAACTGAAGAGATTTGCAATAATTCTTTGCGCATTTTTGAGAAAAAAAATATTTCTTAAGCACTATTTTTTCTTAGGCGTTATGATGTTACTATAAAATCAAAATGTATTTTCCGTAACAGTTCATTTTAATAAATAAAGTATATGTTGCGGTAAATAGTGTCACACCTAATTTTTATATAATTTTGTTAAAAAAACTTTATTTCATTACGTTTTAGGAGAAAGTTCATCAACATACTTTACCATGAGTAATTCAAGCTTATGTGAGATTATATTCAAAAGTAATTTTAAATCTGTAGATAAGAAGTTTATGGACCTAGTAAACTATCTCAGAGATCATACTAACTGCCCGGATTCGAAGAAAAATTAACTTCAATTTGAATTGCGAAATTTTAAGAAGTCTTTTACTTCAAGTGGGATAAATGTGGAAGACATAAAAATAGGTTTTTTGAATCTGAAAAGACTTGGTTAGAGACTGTTTCCCAGTTCAAACTATATCAGATATAAATACCATATATAAATCGATACCAACAAGTTTAAAACATTTTGCCTCAACACCGCGGAATTGTATGTCACTCTTACTATAGGCTATCCTTGGTACCCTATGACGACAACCTTACACAAGATTTTAATTCATGGTGTTGTAATTATATTAAATTGTTTGCTACCGATTGGTCAGTTAAGTGAAGAAGCGCAGAAATCACGAAACAAGGACTTTAAAATATACACAGAGCGCTTCTCTCGAAAAACCTCAAGACAGAGTAACTTAGAAGATATATCTCATCTGACCCTATCATAACAAATTTAAGACCTACGCAAAATATCAAGAGACAACCGTTTGATCCAGAAGTTACAGATAAGCTTTTACAAGAATTAGTGACTTTTCCTAATGAGTCTGATGATTCGGATGACTAAATATAATATAATCTTATATACATTTTTCATTTCTGACTGGCATTTAAATTTATATAAACATTTTATAGCATTTAACATTTTATTAGACTTTTGGACATTACTTTGTATGAATGGCCCCAGTGTGCGTTAGGCGAATAGACCACTGATTTTGATATTACATTTTAACAAGATCCTCTGGCAGATAGTAGTGGACCTGGCTAGTGTGTACTGACTATTGTAAAGGTCACTGACCTGCAGCTGATATATCGGCGGCGGGTCTCGTTCGCTTGCCGGAGATACAGCTGAAGCTAGTGTAGTAGTAGACCTGGCTAGTGTGTAGGTAGACTACCGCCTATTGTAGAGGTCACTGACCCGCAGCTGATATATCGGCGGCGGGTCTCGTTCGTTTGCCGGAGTACAGCTGATGCTACTGTACTAGCAGACCTGGCTAGTGTTTGTGTAAACTACAGACTATTGTAAAGTTCACTGACCCGCAGCTGATATTTGCGGGTCAGTGAACTTTGCCGCCGCACCCGTTTGCCGGAGTACAGCTGATGCTACTGTACTGGCAGACCTGGCTAGTGTGTAGGTAGACTACCGACTATTGTGAAGGTCACTGACCTGCAGCTGGTATATCGGCGGCGGGTCTCGTTCGCTTGCTGCTGATGCTAGTATAGTAGTAGACCTGGCTACCGCGTAGGTAGACTACCGATTATAACAAAGGTCAATGACCTGCTGTTGATAATTCGGCGGTGGGTTTTGCTCTTGCTGGAGGTACAGTTTGTGCCAGTGTAGTAGTAACCTGGCTACCGTGTAGGTAGAATATTCTTTAATTTAAAATGAGTTTGCTCTTGACCCAAGTCTAAGCCAGGCGTGGCGTCAAAAGAGTCGACGGTGTAGCGAGCTCACCCGGAAGGTTCTGGCACTCCCACTCACCGACGGAATACAGCAAGCTGCTAGGCGCCGGGCCCCGGTGGGAGGGTGGTAACTACCAAGCACCTAACGGAGCCTCCCACCGCTGAGTGACTACTGACTTTTGTGAAGGTCACTGACCTGCAGCTGGTAGATCGGTGGTGGGTACGGGTGGTACGTGAACGGGTACGGTAACGGGTACGGGACGGGCACGGCCACGGGCGGTGGAGGCTGGTAGCGAGGCTCCTCCGGCAACGGTTCCGTCTCCTCATTTGCTTGCCGCAGGTACAGCTCGTGCCAGTAGCGCGCTACAGTGTACAGCACTTCTGGGTAGACACCGCCACCTAATGAAATATAATGTAGCTGATTAAGTTTGACTGAAAACCAAAGTCATAAATATAATAATGTCCATAATGAATATATCGATATAATAATACGGGAATTCTTGCAACGTAACGTTGGGATAAAAGAAAAATGCTTATATTCATATGTTGCATGAATTTTCGTATTTATTATAGTGATAAACAAAGCAACAGGAAAGTTTAAAAAGTTACATAATGAAATGTTCATTATGTAACTTTTTAAACTTTTATTGAAGTTTCAACCATGTCTTGATGTAATCAGTCTGTACTCGGAACGTAGACTGTATTTTTGCCTCTAAATAACGCGCTCATTTCATGGCTGATATGGCTGGCTAGAGAAATCGTCTCACAGAGTAAGGCGTCAGGTTCTGAAAATTCACATCAGATGATTTACAACTAACACCCTAAAGTTATACTCACACAGGTGAATAAATTTTCCCGGGCAATTTTTAATAAATCAAAAGTAAGTTACGTATGGTAAAAAATACGCAGACGTGGCAGAGCCTTTTATTATCGACGAAAAATGGGGAAAGATCGTACCATGAAGCGGGCATATCCGGGACTAGTGATAGGCAGTGGATAAATACTCAAAGAGTAAATACTCGGATATTGATCCAAAATGGATAAATACTCGTTTTTATCCATTTTTATCCGATATTTACTCGAAATGGCGGATAAAAATAACTAACTGGGCCTGGGCCCTACTTTACCAAGCGCGACAGGTACGATACCTGTCATTTAAGTTTTTAACCGATTTCAAAAAGGAAGGAAGTTCTATGTTCCACCATATGTAATTTTTTTTTGTTTTGTTCCATCTACGTTCACAGAGTTTTTCGTTTGTTGTGGACTTATTTTCATAATTTATTGTTTTTTTTTTTTCATTTAAAGAGCATACTTTTAAGGTTATCTCAAAGTCACCAAGTCACGATCTAATGCTGAAACCCAGAGAAAATCAATGTTCGCGCTTGCTCCGTTTGCGCCTTTTTAAACATTCTAGTGTACTGAGACTGCCTGTTGATTTAGTTTTCAGCACGCTGGCTTTTATCCAAGAGGCCCCGGGTTCAAACCCCGGTTCGAGCCGATGTCTGGGTTTTACTGTTTTAAAATAACTCAGAAACAGCTCGAAGTCAGGAAATTGGTTATCCATCCCATCTCATCGAACTATGAGAGTGAAGGATCAGGCAACGGCACATATGAATTGTGCACACACTTGTACACTATAATATCCCCAGCGCAGTTGGCTTATCTCTATTGATTGGTTACCGTATTTGAAATTCGGCGATATAGCAGAATATAATTATTATTTTTAGTTTTAGTGTACTAACAGGTTTGAAAGGTAATTCCTTTGACAAAAAACAAAACCTTATTTAAAAAAACTAGATCTATATCACTCCTGAGCCACCAGCTGTTTTCAGGGGTCATCGCGTATTGTCTCGTACGTTTTGATGCCATCCAACCTCCTGAACCAGTTGGCTTTTGAAAAGACCATATGGTCTATTGTACTGAAGCCTTTTCGAAAGCCTACGAATACGCTAAGAAAAATTATACAGAAGTTCGAGGAGTACAATATGCCTCTATGGTTAGCGTTTGTGGATTATTAGAAGGCCTTTGATTCGATCGAAACGTGGGCGGTGTTACAGTCTCTTTCGAGGTGTCACATAGACTATAGGTATATAGAGGTGTTAGAGTATCTGTACAACAAGGCCACCGGGTCGGTCCGTAAACAGAAGCAGAGCTCCACTGCGGAGAGGTGTGAGACAGGGAGACGAATATCTTTTAAACAGCGACATTAGAAGACGCCTTCAAGCTTCCAGAATGTATTTGGATCAACGTCAACGGCGAATAAATCACATACCTCCGGCTTGCCACGCTGGAGGAGCTTGGAACTATGCTCGAAGACCTCAACCAAATCTCTCAACAAGTTGGTCTTACAATGAACATGGACAAGACGAAAGTAATGCCTAGCTCCAGAGTGGTACCCACTCCAGTATCTGTTGAGAAGTCAACTCTCAAAGTTGTTGACAAGTACGTCTACCTGAGACAAGTAGTTACTTGCATTGGTACGTTGTGGTCCAACTTCGAGAAAAGAGGTCTGTCGACGAATCCGATTTGGCTGGGCAGCGTTCGGTAAACTACGCAAGAGCACCTTCTCGTCTCAAGTATGAGGTACTCGAAACGAGAAGGTGCTCTTGCGTGCCTTAAGACGAAAGTCTTTAATCAATGTGTGCTGCCAGTGATCACATACGGATCTGAACATGATCTTTACTATGGGCCTCATAAGAAAGCTTAAGTTCATGCAATGGCGAGGGCTATGCGCGGTGTTTCTCTACGAGATCGAATCAGAAATGAGAAAATATGTAGAAGAACTAATGTAAAGCAAATAGCCCTGCGAATCAGTAACCTCAAATGGCAATGGACAGGGCACATAGCGCGAAAAACTGATAGCCTTTGGGGCAGAAAAGTTCTAGATTAGAGATCCTTTGATCAAAAACGCAGCGTAGGAAAGATTGAAGGATCACAATGCAGGCCGCTTGCAATCGGTTGTTGTGGAAAACCATGGGGTAGTCCTATATTCAGCAGTGGACACCCTACGGCAGCATCAACATGATTCTCAATCGAAACCAAAACCGAAATCTTGGTCATTTAATAATTAAGATCGATTATTTTTGTTTATGGCTAATTATATGTAACTAGCTGTTGCCCGCGACTTCGTCTGCGTAGACTTGATGATACAAAATATTTTATACTCCCATTCAGCTATCATGATCTCTTAGTCTACCATGTCGTATGGAGAAGAGAGGAATGTAAAATCGAAGTCAGTAGGCACTCTTTTTGGATAGGTTAGAGCTCATTCACACGGGATCTGTCATTGACGATTCATCATAATACAGGATAACGTCATGACGGATGGACGTTCACATTGCATACGGAATCGTGTTTTTTCACGATTCGTCAAAATATCCGAATTGAATTTAGGTAAAGTATGTACTATTAGATACGGATACGGCGGCCACTCATCATTAGGTATATGTAACTCAGTGAAAACACAACGATGGCGCGTTTTAAAATACTACTAACGCCATCTATTGTCAACATTTAGAACTAAAAATTATTTTGTTCGTCTTAATTTATTCGTTCCATTAGGTAAGTACTGATAGGTTCAAACTAATACATTAACATCCTCCATCATCCCTTATTTTATCCCCATGGGGGTTGAATTTATCAAAATCCTATTTAAGGACGTCTTTATCATAGTAGCTCCAATCTTTAATTTCAGTTCAATCAGTCGAAAATCTAAGAGAAGATTTATACAAACTTTTATCCCCTTTTTTATCCCCTTAGGGGAAGAATTCATCAAAATCCTTTCTCAGGGGATGCCTACGTCATAGTAGCTTTATGCATGCAAAGTCTCAGCCCGATCGGTTTAAAATTGACAAAGTTTCATACAAACTTTCATCCCCTATTTTATCCCCTTGGAGGCAGAATTGATCAAAATCCTTTCTTAGCGGATGCCTACGTCATAACATCTACCTGCATGCCAAATTTCAGCCCGATCCGTCAAGTGGTTTGAGCTGTGCGTTGATAGATCACTATGTAAGTCAGTCAGTCACCTTTGAGTTGTATGTATTATAAATTATTTAGATTCAAAAACTCTTCAGCACTTGTTTTGGTTTAAACTACCAACTTACTATTGTAATAATCATAAATTTGCGTCTTATAGCAAAAAACATGTTTATGAAATTTTTATCCGTCTTTTTGGATAAATACTCGAGTAAAAATGGATATTTATGAGTATTTATCCATTTTGAGTATTTATCCGGATAAAAACCCATCACTATCCGGGACAACAAAGTGGGAAACGCGCAGTTAGACGTCCTAGATTCAGTGGTATCTAACCACTAGAACGATGAAGTAGAGAAGGATCTATGTGAACTCCAAATAGCAAATTGGCAAGAGATTGCGTAGGATCGAAAAGAATGACGTATTTTGGTGTCAGAGTTAAAATCCGCTTTAGGTCGCTGCGCCAGAGAAGTAAGGGACTTATTACACCATCCTATTTCCTAACTTCTTTATTTGTAATGTATGGACCTAAGTAGTGTAGTGTAGATAGGATCATAGCTTCGATTACATCTTCATATATAACTATAATACCTACAGACAGGATGGTGTAGGCTTTAGTATGTACTTAATACGCACCCTTAGCAGCGGCTTCGACTGTAAGACACGCGCGTTCCAGCATAGCGTCGCTCTGCTCCTTGCACTGTAGCACCGCGCGTTGTATCTCGTTGTAGTTCAACGCGTGCGCGTGTGGCAACACTGATAAAGCCAGTTCGGCCGCCGCTCGCACTGTGTGGACGTCGCGGCCTGATGACGCCTGGAAATAATATCAAAATTAACAAAAATACTTCATTCATACCCCTTTCTAAAGGCGGTAATTTAGGCAGAAAAAAGTAAAATAAAGATAGAATAGGTGCACTATGCGTTAAAACGTTTTCTGTAATCATGACGTGTCTAACAAAATCAGTCACTGTATCCTAAACATAATAATAACGAACTATGAAAAATTATATCAGCTTTAAACTTTATTAAAACACAATTTTACGGATTACTTAGCGAATTATTTACATTTCTATTTAAAACCTGACGTTTCGAACACTTTACAGCGTTCGTGGTCACCGGGAGACTAAGGTATGTAAATAAATCATATCTTATGGAAATAAATCGCAAGGTGATCCGTATAATTGTGTTTTAATAAGTTCGACTAGTCGCGTAAACGTAAGAAACTAATACTGATCTAACCTTGTCTGCAATACCAGCAGCTTCAGGAGGCGTTAGGTGGCCTTCCCACGCATCGATAAGGAATAATATTGCAGGTGCCCCAATATCCATTGCTTGACCTAAAAGGATAATTTTTTTTTGTTAGTAGGTTTATTTTTTGTTCTCATTATCACTGAGAATGTTTGCTGCTTACCAGTTATCCAACTGACGTGCGAGGAATATGTACGGCTTAGCCAATTCGCGCTGACGCAATTGTGTAGACCGAGTGCGTACAGACCTAACTGGAAAGCCGCCATGTGTAATCCTCTGAAAATTAAGAATTCTTTTAATATTTGAGTATTTCTTTAAAAAATTACTGTGACAACAACTTAGATAATACACTTCCATATTTGCTGACAAATAATAACAACTAGAAAATACCGTAACCAATCAATTTTACCTTTATAAACAAAAAGTTATACAAGACCCTGATATAAGACTTGCCGGAGCTCAAGAACTCAGGGGGTAATAATAATATAAATAATAATTAATAAAAATCCATGACTTTTAGGTACATGTGCTCGTGCTCATCACACAAACGCTTGCCCCTTGCGGGATTTGAATCCGCAACCGCTGGTTGTGTAGTCCGGAGCGCAAACACATATACTAAAGGTAGACTTCGGAGCAATGCGGCTCTTGTGGCCGCGCGGCTATCTCGGAACTATAAGAATTTATGGAAAGGCCACATGCGGCCCTGACGCATCACGCGGAAAGGGTTCTATATACTCCCATAGTTCTATGACAGCTACGCGGCTACGAGGGGCCACATTGCGCGGAAGTCTACCTTAAGACAGTCGTATAAATGTCTGTAGCGGTCGTGTAAATGCTTGGCGATAAGTACAACATCTTACCTATGAGGTCCATGGTGTTCCCTCGCGCAAGACGTCTGCGTGAACAGACTGGTGCTGGACGAGCCGCCTGCTTTAAACAGCACAGACTTCGCTAACTCGAACATGAAGTGCGCCGACGCCTCCGACGGCTGGTTCGGCACGGACGGATATACACGCTTGCCTTTGTATCTGTGGGGATGTGGACAATTTCACCTTTTTGGTTATTTATTCGTTGGTTCAAAGGGGATCACAGAAAACCGGCTAGTGCTAGTCAAATTCGCGCACAAAGGGTTCCGTACCACCTAAAAAACATTATACTGTTGTGCCATTTATCTACAAAACATAATAGAGACAATATGTAACCTTTATTTTTTGTATTAAAAACTGCAAAAATCACGTTTAATGTATGGTAGCCCCACTTAAATATTTATTTTATTTTTAATTTTATAGCGGCAACAGAAATACGTCATCTGTGAACTTCAACCGTCTAGCTATCACGGTTCATGAGATAGTCTGGTGACAGACAGAAGGACAATGGTGATAGGGTCCCGTTTTTACCCTTTGGGTATGGAACCGTAAAAATTAAAGTAAGTACACGTTTATGAAAGAAGTATATTCAGAAAAGGTTAGATGACGTCGTACGCGACAACAATCGTCGCGTGCGTACATAGTATGCAATCACAGGTCATACATTATACATTATTATGATGAGTGAAAAATCTCGAGCCATCCAAGAAGTGCCAAAACGATATTTACCTTCATAAAAAATAACTATGTTTTTTTTAACTTTCGATTGCATTGTGCCTACACTAGTAATATTTTATAGATAAAACATTTTGTTTGTTGGCAACGAATAAAGTCAAAAACTACTATGCTGATTTCAAAAAATTTTTCACCTTTACAATGCTAAATTATTCCGGGGTCAATTATGGTATTTTTTAAATAACACCCGAGCGAAGCCGGAACAAGTCACTAGTAAAAAATATTTCAGAAAGTAGTTTTAGTCGTGGCATCGATGTCGGGGCAGTCAAATAAATCGTAAATCAATAGGCGTAACTACCCCTCAAATATGTTACCTTGAGTCTTTATTCCTAACGATGGGCGGGTGGCCATTCGGCGCGTGCGTAGCATGTCCCGTGTGGGTCGTGTGTCCCGTGTGGGTCGTGTGTCCCGTGTGGGTCGTGTGTCCCGTGTGGGTAGTGTGTCCCGTGTGGGTCGTGTGTCCCGTATGGGTCGTGTGTCCCACGTGTGCCGGCGGGGACGGGCCTCCTTCCGATACTACCATGCGCTCCATGTCCGATACTAGGGGGCAGGGCGGCTGTTGGCAAATTATAAATTCAAATTACTTTATTTGTTATTATATGTACCTATACAAAGATGTCAATTTATAAAATTACCACTATAAACACCCATCTCAGGTATACAAATATTATAAGGTTTATAAGTCAATTAATAAAAAACAACAGTTACATTACGTCAAAGATACAACCATTTTAAAAATACGTCATTAATTATTATAAAATATTCATATACATTTTCCATAAATTTAGTCAAACCATAATAACACTTTTGTAATAAATATTACTAAAAACTACAGATACATTAATTACATTTAAGTTACTAAGTTATAAAAATAATTAAAGTTATAATAATAAGTGAAAATGAAATTTTTAATTAATTTTAATACTGACATTTTATACACAACCACGTAGGCTTGTTAAAATAATTTACATAACAAATAATTTACATCCTATAGTATTTTAAGATGCTCGCCGTCTCTCCAGAGAGCCAGCTGACAAATGCCAAAAGCCCTCAGGTTTGGATGAATTTGCCGTATTGCCATTCGTGTTTGAAAGGGTTCAACATTATGATCTGCTGAACATAGGCCTCCTCCATAGATTTCCAAAGTGATCTATACAAGCGACCTGCATCCAGTGCGTTCCCGCACAAATGGTTTCGCGCACTGCGATTAAAACATGGCAGGGTGCGTGCGATCGAAAACATCCACTTGGCACTTGATATACACGCTGAAATTTTAGTGGTTGTTTTCCCGCAGCAGAACGATTTACCTTTAGTAGTACTATCGAAGATTTTTTTTTAAACTAAAAATATTTTTGCTCTCAAAGTAATCAAAAAAATAATCATCAACTTAAAAACGTGAGAAAAGATAGTTTCTTTTACGAGAATTCACGTATTCGGGTACTGCTTGCCGCACGAAATCAATGTTTAAAGCAAAAGAAGCTCTACGCACTGAGCAATACAGCATAAACTGCACTAATTTTGGTGCGGGAAAACAACCATTAAAATTTCAGCGTGTATTTCAGGCGCGTTATTAGGGCTGCCAGATTGTGATAGAAAGGGTTAAAGACCTACTCGTATTATTAGTATGTATTATTACCGGTAGACAAGGCGCAGGGTGTGCCGGGTGTGCCGGGTGTGGCGGGTGTGGGGGGTGTGCTGGGTACACGCTGGAGCTGGCCGTCGTGTCTGCGCGGTAGGCGGCCAGCCGCGGGTTGTTCGTGTAGTACATGCTGACCATCGGCCCTTTGGTCAGCTGGTGGATGTCGCGGTCTAGCAACTGATAAAACACATACAAATCAGTATATAAAAATATGTTGAACCTTTGGCTTGTTTTTCTCTTGTTGTCATCTTATTAATATCTTGTTAGCCAGAGGGCGACCAAAAACAAGATAGGCAGGAGTGGTCGACAAAGACTTGGGTCCCGATTTTTACGCCTTCGATATCAACACATACGATTTTTATCGAAAAAACATGGCGGATATCACAAAATTTAGATGATCCATATTCTGGAGGTATAAAAATGTTGGATATCAAACGGGTTTTGTGATATCCGCAATGTTTTTCAATTAATATCTTATGTGACATAATATCGAAGGCGTGAGAATTGGGCTCCTCTGTCTCTGCAATGTCTTCGTAAACAATACGTACTATATGGCAAAGTGGAATAGAAAAATTAGGAAAGCAGACCCCACCATAGATGGGATTAATAATGCCCAGGAGAGACAGAGAACTCTTATTATTATTTACTTGAAATAAATTACAAAAAAACATTTATTTCTGAAAGCATAATTCACAATGAGTGTGTGATCCAACAACAGTTTTCTCCTGGGATACCTAATCTCCACTAGAAAGGGTCTTAAGACTTGACTTAAAAAATGACTTACATTCTCTCTTTAGCTCATAAGATAAACCAAACGTAAATGTTAAAACAGCTAAACAATATTTTTCATCTCACCTGTTCGGAAAGTTGAACTTTCATGTGTAGAGCCGGGTGGGAAATAGCTTTTCCCTCCTACTTTATGCTCAACTCCTACTATTGAATAAAAGGCCAAAAAAGGAGTACCGATAGTTATTGCAATAGACAGAGCTGTATCAGCTATCGATAGTGATTTTAGAATTGAACTTTGATACTATCGGTATTTTATCGATAATATTGCTTTTGCCTCAACTATCGATAGTCTATCGATACTATTGCTTTTGCTTCAACTACTGATAGTTTATCGACATTCTACTGATACTATTGCTTTTGCTTCAACTATTGATAGTTTATCGATATTCTACTGATACTATTGCTTTTGCTTTAACTATTGATAGTTTATCGATATTTTACTGATACTATTGCTTTTGCTTTAACTATTGATAGTTTATCGATATTCTTCTGATACTATTGCTTTTGCTTCAACTATTAATAGTTTATCGATATTCTACTGAAACTATTACTTTTGCTTTAACTATTGATAGTTTATCGATATTCTACTGATACTATTGCTTTTGCTTCAACTATCGATAGTCTATCGATACTATCGATATTCTATCGATACTATTGCTTTTGCTTCAACTATCGATAGTCTATCGATACTATCGATATTCTATCGATACTATTGCTTTTTCCTCAACTATCGATACTATTGCTTTTGTCTCAACTATCGATAGTCTATCGATTCTATCGATATTTTATCGATACGATTGCTGTTGCCTCAACTATCGATACTATCGATAGTCTATCGATACTATTGCTTTTGCCTCAATTATCGAGTCTATCGATACTTTATCGATATTTTATCGATACTATTGCTTTTGCCTCACTTATCGATAGTCTGTCGATACTATCGATACTATTGCTTTTGTCTCAACTATCGATAGTCTAACGGTACCCCCGATTTCCTCACAATCGAAATGAAAAATAGTATGTTTAACTCGGGTGAAAGCACCCATTCCACTCTCGAGCTATTGGCGTGTGGAATGGTCACTTTCGTCCCTTGTATAACAATCTACTATTTCGTTTCATAAAGACGTCTATTACAACCTAACTAAAGCCCGAGACACTAGCTTACTTGCTATCATGGGTTGAAAAACTAATGTTTTGTATCTCAGTCTGTATACAGTATTCTAAGAAGATAGAGGCATGCTAGCTTAGCTTGCTAGTCTGCCTCGCAAAACTAGCCTCGCATATCCCAGTCTTAAAGTCATATCATATCAAGTATCTTGTTAAACTTACCTTATTCATAATCCTGGCCAACTTGATCGGGTCGTCTTTGTAGAACGAGAGTAGTGTAAGGGCTAACTCCCCGCGCTGTCTCCTCGTTCCTTCACATAGCAAAGGATGTTCAGCCTCAGACACATTCGCCTTCAGTCCCAACGCCGCTACGGCTGCCTCGAAGCCCAACGCTTCGTCTGTCGGCACTCTTGACTAAAAATAAAACAATCAGTTAGTTGGTGCATATAGGACATATAAAAAGGCGCAATAGCCGAGCGGAGAAAACTTCACTTCTCATCCGTGAGGCCGTGAGATCAATCACTGCCTGTACCACTGAGTTTGTGTAAAACTTAAGTACGGTCTTCTTTAAAGATTGCGCTAGCGGTGAAGGAAAACATCGTGAGGAAACCTGCAAACTAGTTGGCTAGTGAGTGAAAAGGAGAAAGCAATGACAAATCGCTTTATCAAAAATTGCCAAGAAAGTCCTTGTGTGTGTGTTCCATTTAATGATTACGACGACCCTTAGTCATGAGGTTTCAAGGTAAAAAAAATATCCACGTAAATATCAGAGAAAGAAACTTACTGGATGTTTGTTTTCTTTGTCAGTCGCTGATAAAACTAACACGTCGAATAGGAAACTCGCCAATGCTATAGGCAGGAGCGCTGGTCCACGATTTCTGAAACAAGGAATAGTACTTTTAGTCGACTGACAGTTTTCTAAGGTAAGTAAGGTAATTGGTGTGATTGTTTTTAATGATGATTGCTGTGAACAGTCTATTTATTATTTAGTTGATAACAGATGATCTTACCTCAAAGTCCCGTCTCTCAGTTGCTCAGCCTTTTCCCTGGCCAACGCCAGTTGTTCAATGCCAGTCGGCAGCTTCTTCAGCAAGGCTACCAGTTCAGTCTCTTGGTTGTTCAATTTCACCTCCAATGCTTTGGTACTTGCGGGAGGGCGAGCCATTTCTAACGCGAACAGACCCACGCGGAAAGCAAGCTCGTGGTGTTCGCCGAATTCTGCTAACACCTGTGAAAGTATAGGTGTTAAATTAACTATTAAAATTTGTTTTCATCTCACCTGTTCGGAAAGTTGAACTTACATTCCACTCTCGAGCTATTGGCCAGAAACTTCTCGAGTGGAATGTTCACTTTCGGCCCTTGTATAAAAATCTACTATTACAACTCGAAATCCAAAATAAGCGATCTACTGAACCGATGCATACTCGTACATAACATAACTCTCCCTGGTCAGGGGCGCGATTCTCATGCAGTCGAAAAAAGTTCACATTCGTAAAAAAGTTCGAAAATCGAAATTTTTCCGAACGTAACACAGTTTGTGCATTCTCAGAACTTCACAATCGAAATAGTTCGATCGTACATCACCCGAACGCAACGAGTGGTAAGTACCAGTCGAAGTCGAAGTTCGTATACGACAAGCTGTCAAAATTGTAAACGGAGTTGTGATTTGGGGTTATTTTGCCTGAGATTTTTCTCATTAAAATCTGTTTGTTTGATGTTATTTAAAAAGAATGAGATTGAGGAAGAATTTGTTGTGGACTTCTTTGCCAAATTGGTGGTAGAGTTAGAGGCAGCGGGTACAGAACCGTCGCGATGAAGGATAGTCGTAAACCAGACCCATTCAGTTTGAGCGATGCAGAGTTATTATTATTGAAATGATTGAGCCAGTTATTGAACAGAGGTCACATATTAATATTCAGGACATTATTAAGATTATTCCACCACACAACCACAACAATGACCACAAAAAGCTAATTTAGAAAATTAAGAAACGAAGCCTTTCTTTAACGTTTCGCTTCCTACCAAAAACTCTCCTTTGTTGACAATGACAACAAGAAATGACAGTTTACCGCATTCCATTTCAGTCAGTGCTATTTGTGAAATAATTTAAATTTATTTATTTATTAAGAAAACCAACAGCTTTATAATAAGATATACAGACATAGTAGGTACTTAAGAAAAGCCAATAACAGGTTTCCCTTACTTGCAACTAGTTTAGGACGCGTCTTATTAAGTAAAACGTTACATTTATATTATTACAAGTTACAAAGTATTAGTGTGGCATGAAATATATATGTGTCTGAGACGAATACAAGTTACAACTTGTTTATATTATACAAGCACAATTAAGTGGCCAAGCAAGTAACTGAGTAGGTATACAGGATGGTTAACTACATATGGGTTAAGTATACACTTATTGCCACGAGTACCTTCACATTTTGTGTACAGTAAATATGTCATTTGTCATGTTACAAGCACAGAGCACGTTATAAATTAGTCTAGTTTTGAACATCTGGCAGATTGCTGTCTGAGCGTACGTCAAAATCTGTTTTAAATAAACTTTGTTTTTGTGCGTGTCCGTGCTTTTCATAAAAGTGAACATGAATGTGATATAACTCTTATTTTAAATATTTATTAACATCGAGAATTATTTTAAATTTAAAATTCTGAGGCATACACCTGAAAAAAAGAAGGTACTATAAGAAGGCATATGAATACCATTGAACACATACAAATTGAACTTATTTTAATTATGTTGTTATTATTATATCTATTAGTTCTAGAAATAGATTATAAATAATATAATCTAATAATAATAATATATTATATAATTCTCAACAAGTTTAACTTGCTCTCGGCTTCGCAATTTGGCTTCCGTAAGGGCTTGTCAACGGAGGACGCTGTCCAAACACTCACATCCACTGTAACAGATATAGTGGACCGTGGAAGTAAATGACTGGCTGTCCTTCTTGACCTCAAAAAAGCCTTGACACTGTCTCCATCTATATTTTATTGCGTAGACTAGAGGGCTTGGGATTTAGAAGTATACCCCTCAAACTGTTAAAAGACTATCTGAGTGATCGAAAACAAAAGGTAAAATTGGGTGACTTGGTGAGCTCAGAAGAAACAATTACAAATGGTGTTCCACAGGGAAGTGTCTTGGGTCCAGCCTTGTTCCTTGTCTATTTAAATACTCTATGTAAAATTAAACTTGAAAATGGACAATTTTTTCTTATGCAGATGACACCGCAGTTGTATTCTCAGGCAACACATGGGAGAACGTGCGAAAAGTAACTGAGAACGGGCTTAGGAAAATAGCGAACTGGCTTGATAACAACCTCCTTACTTTAAACGCCTCTAAGACTAATTATATTTGTTTTTCCAAATCCGCTCGCACTCAGCCAAATAATAATTTAGAAATTAAAATACATAAATGTAATAATATCCCTTTGAATGTTAACTGCTCTTGTGAGAAAATAACAAAAGTTAAAGTAGCTAAATATCTTGGGATAATGATTGACCATCACCTAACCTGGCATGCCCATATAGAAATGACCATGAGTCGGATGCGTAAAATGATGTGGACTTTCAAAACTTTGCGCCATGTCACTTTAAAGGATCTTTTAAAACAAATCTATGTCTCGTTAGCTCAGTCCATCTTAACATATTGTCTACCGATTTGGGGAGGAGCAAATAAAACGAAACTCTTGGAATTAGTAAGGACTCAGAGGTCACTCATTAAAATTATGTTTTTTAAACCGTCTAGATTTCGCACTGAAAATTTATACCACATGTCTGATCTCCTCACGGTTAGAAAATTGTTTGTCCTACAAGTTATCTTAAGAACACACAAAACTCTTCCTTACGATACCAAACTGCTAAGCAAAAGAAGAAGTGACAAAGTAATAAAGGTTATAAGGGGTTAACTCTAACTTTGCAAAAAAGCAATTTATAAAACAGTCAACTCATCTTTATAATACTATTAATAAATATCTTAATGTCTATCCCCTAACACTGTTTGGGTGCAAAAATATAGTCACCAATTGGCTGAAAACCCAAAACTATGATGAAATTGAGACTTTGATCAAATTATCGTCTTAATATTATCCTATTATCCTGGTCCAATAGGTAAGGAATAATATAATTTTCCAAGTTAGTGGTAGGTTTCCTCCAAGGCATCTACTGATCCCAAGATACTTATGTCGTAGGGCTAACTTAACTTAACATAACTTAACCAACCTATGATAAAAATGTATCTATACTCTCACTCTCTTTCACATATTTCAACGTATACGCATACCCACACCCACACACACCCACATACACACACACACACACACACACACACACACACACACACACACACACACACACACACACACAAACACACATGTACGCGCGCACACACTTGTGCAGAAAAACAGTGCATATACACTGTAAAAATTGTATAATATAATAATTAAATAAATAAGTAATAAAAAGTAAAATACATAAATTTATGTTACTTTGTATCAACTTAAAATAATGACATAATGCGTACTCATTTTAAGTTAATAAGAGTAAAAGTGCTAATCAAATCTAATGTATACTGCCGTAAATTCTTGTTATGGAAGAGAAGATCCTTCTAACACAAGCATGTATATTGCTTAAAAGGAGTTTCTAAACCTTATGATGTATGTATTCTAAGTTGATGAAATAAACAATTTTGAATTTTGATTTTTCTTGAATATGATATTGAAAATATAAGTGGACTTCGTAATAAAATTTTACGAAAATTCTATATTTAGATGGTAACAAATATAGTTGCCGCAGCGTTCTCATAAACGCCGTAACGGAGCGTGAGTTATTGTCTAGTCTATGTCCGATTACATAATTCGGTTGGTAATTGATCGATGGGTGCGCCAGAATAGGTGTTTAACCTATCACTCGAACTTTTTAGTAGAACGGTGAAGTTCGGAGACGAATTACCACACGGAAAAAACTCGATTGCGTGAGAAACGTGTCCCAGGTATATTCTCGTTTATGTATTGTAGTGTAATATCAAAACCTAACAACGTAAAGCGCACATATTGCCAGAATAGAGACGATCCAAATCCATGTGTGCGTAACTCAAAATGGCCTTGAGCGTCCTGCGCACACCAAGTGTGCGTAACGGGAATCACCACAATTTTAAAGAAAAACATCTATTTCTTATTATAAATAGCCGAAATCTAGCTTACAATATTTATGTTGTGTAGCCTGTTTATTCCTTTTTCTAAATATATCATCATACATATGATATGTACCTAAGGAAATAAGTTCTTTATTGTTTTTAAACTCTGTGGTCCTAAAAAAAACTTCATCTTGGGAACAGCGCGATCGCGTAGCGCTTTTTCTCACCGCGAGGCCGATCGCTCCAAGGGTTAACTGGGTTTTTCAGTCAGGGGATCCGTGTGCAAAGCATTTACGGTGAGTGCCTAGCCTTCTTTGTGATAGTTAGTGCTTAGGTAAAATAAATCTACGATGTCTAGGGAGTTAGTTTTCTTCCTGACCGTATAATTCTTCCGTGTCTTTTCACAATCACTGGCTAGCACAATCAATGTCTCAAGCATGTCACTCACCGTACACAGGAAGGCGCACTTGGCCAGAGTAGCTGATGCAAGGCATGAAAGTCTGTGGCTCGCCGCACATAGCCTCGGAGATGGCACGTGTCGCTTTTTCAGCTTTCTTGGGTCGTGAGGTGGGACAGCCGCTGCTGCGCCCAAAGCTGGTGGCCTACATAAAAAATACATGTTTTTAAACACGGTCTATACGCTACTTATCTTATGGAATGTTTAGACGTGCCGTCCCCACACACGCTATCATCATTTGACGGTTGCTTGCATAAACACTAACGAAACTTTCCACAAAGCGGCAACGTCGACTATCACATATAAAATACACCTGCCGTCGTTGCAGCTTACATGCATTCGTCACATGAGGCAGTAGACATTAAGCCTTAGCTGTCAGTACGTCAACGACAAGTGTACTCTCACGTTTCTCGAAGATGGAGGTGAAAGGTTATTTCACAACTTGGGACGTGCATGAACAACAAGATTTTATGTATGACGTTCTGGGACTGTATTAGCTGGGAACAATCGAAAAACGTTAAATAAGGAAGCTAGTTAGAAAAAACTTCTTTACTCTAAAGCTGGGAGAAGCTCATCACACATTGAAGTTAACGTCATGTTCATCTTACTTCGTTAGTTTAAAAGCATTACATTCATCGCACAAATCCGTGGACTCGTTCATTTGACTTACCATTGGTAGTTAAGTTTTATACTGCAATAGAAGGAAGTTAATGTATCTATATTACCACCCATAACTCGATTTCAATATATATTAGCTAGCAGAGAAATCCTTAATTAGTCGTATAAAGTCCGTGCCATTTAACGATGCATAAAAAGTCATTGACCCGTCACCCCTGCAGACCGTCACCCGTGTACCACTGCACGCCAGTATACGAAGCGCGGCGACCCTAACTATAAGCCGTAGCGATACGAATCTGTCTAACAAATGAACCTCTGTACGGGTCGACCTTAAACCCAAAAATCTAAAGTCCTAATAATCGCTAGTTATAAAAGACAAATGATACGTGTCACAAGGTTTTAGCTGTCAAGGTGAACAACCTTTTATGCACGTTTATCTGGCACATACTATAGCACAGTCGCCAGCACATATGACTACATTATTTCGTAGCACAAGCACCCCTATTACAACTGGATGAAACAACATATTGTCGATTTTTAGATACATATTTCCTTTACATGTGCTCTTATAGAACTTTTCTTATTGCCTTTCATTATTCTAGGTCTTTATACTCCAAATTCGATTCTAGATGTTGGAAAATAAAGTTATATGGTTATATCTTCGGATTGCGCTGACCTTACAGCTTAGATTAGATTAGCTTGATATTTTTACATAAGCATTAAAAAATAATTTCAAATTGGTACCTCCACACGTTCCTGAGATAGTTTTAACAGACAGACACACAGATGGATAGACAGACAACAAAGTGATCCTATAAGGATTGCGTTTTTTTCTTTTGAGGACCTTTGCAGGCGCAGCTTGGCAACCCAAAGTGGACCTTGGCTCTTTCCGATCCACCAACACTTGCCAATTAGCTATTTTTAGTTCATCCAGATCTTTCCAACGATATCTCCGACTCCCGCACGCTTTACGGCACGATATTCCCCCATTCTAAGTAGCCATGTCATCGAAGTTTTGAGGAACGGAACCCTAAGAAACAATTACCTAGCCAAAAGCTCCCTCGCCAGTCTTGCTCCTAGAGCGCAAGCCTCTCGCAGATGTCCGTGTGCCTGTAGACCTTCCGCGCGGGCGAATGACACCTCCCACAGGCACTCCCAGCTCCCTGCCCCACCGCCTGATGACGGACCCGCCCCACTAGTGCCTGGGCCCTGCAAGTGAAGAGGTATTGTAAGTAGTTTGTTAATGACCGGATAATAGAACGTTCCCGAATGTGAGCGCAAGAGCCTTAGATAAATCAATATATGGCTCACTACGCCATTTTCATTTTATGTGATAACACTATTTTAATGGTTAACCCAAGGCATCCGCTGAAAACTAGCTCCGTGATATGTTGCCGAGCTGCCACAAATTATGCTGAGCTGGATGCCTTTTTGGAGGATCATCTTATTTCTTTTCATTTATTATTATGTAAGGGTTTTATTTTGATTGCTGAATAAACCATTTTCTTTCTTTCTTTCTTTCCATACGAAAACAATGGAGCAAGATAATCATTATATTTAAGCAATTTTTTTTACGAAAGTAAATTTAGCACACAAAAATTGATCGACCGTGTCGTCCGCTAGGACTTGAACCCACGCTACTGACTACACACTTACACACTACGCACTTGAGCCACGCTTGACCCTTCGCTATCCGGGCGAATGTTCTTCTAACTGAGCTACGGAGGGGCGAATGCTCTTCTAACTGAGCTACGGAGGACATCAGATAATTGACGTGTGTAGACGTCGCCCGTCTACACAAGGGGACGTCGACTATCTGAAGGAAACACAGAACACAAAACTTAGCTCCCCTTTTATAGACCTATAGAACACTTACCATGGCAGTGCCAGCGCTAGTGCCTTCACCGACGACCGCCCGTCTCGCGGCAGCAGAGTCGTAGAAGTAGATGTTGCATTCGTCGTCGGAGACAGAGTCATCGTTCGATACCCGACGTTGGGCGTCGTCAGACGAGACGGGCGGTGAACTCGATTCCTGCGAATCGGTATCGCCGCCGCTCTGCTGGAGAATCTCTTCTTCGTTTTCGCAGAACCCTAGGATAAATGACATTTTGACATTTTGTTTACACGTAAACACAGTTTACACAGAATGTAGCGTAAATAAGCGAAAGAGCCTCTTAGTTAATCATTGGATTGCGGTTTTATTTATTCGGTCTTGTATAAGAAATATGGCAAAACCACATGTTTTAAAAAAAAATGTACCAACAGTCAGACATTTTGCTACAGTTGCCACATTTTTGTAATATTTGCATTTCGTTTTTTCTTCATAATAATACAGCTGAAAATTATGCTATTGTTAAAAACAACAAATTTCGTATTTCACGTATTCATTGCAAAAAATATATAAAATCATAACAATCATAAAATCACAACTTATGCCATTTTGCCAAGACCAAGAAGCTAATTCGTACTCAGGTGCCGGAATATTCATTATTTGTAACACAACTATACACCGTAAAAAAACTTAAAACGGTAATGAAGTGTTTGTTTGTTAACCATATCTTTTTTTATTTTGCTGTTAGCTTACCTTCAGAAGAGACGCTAGAATGATTTCCATCACTGGGTCCTGAATCGCGAATGGGTTCACTTGGTCCTTCGCCAGAGCCACAAGGCTACAAGGGGAAAAAAGATAACATTCTAATAAGTGTGCATGTCAAAAAATTTGGTATGATATTATACAGAGAGAAATCACGGTATCCCCTAATTGGGTTAGATTAGAACTTTCCGTGTCAAGATGTGTCAGTAAGACTAACAGCTGGCATTTTAATGAGCAACAGAGAAGACACCTTGGGAATGTATACGTAACAGATACTCGCAGAAACTGTAAATAGCAGCAGCCAACAATTTTTCATACATGTGAAATAGTCAGCTCTAGCTTAGCGAGGTTTAGATTGGCAAGTTCTTCCTGCCGGTTCTTGCGCGAGTACTTGCTGGTCTGTTTACAGTACTTGTAGTATTTGTAATTTAAATACACACAACTTGTAGCAAGTTTTGCAAGCTGTAAAACTGCTGCAAGTTGCTGTCAACTTTATATAGACGACCTCTGTAGTCGAGTAGTTTACACGCCGGTTTCCATGGTATCGCCATCTCTGAGATCCCGGGTTCGATTCGATATCTGGTAGTATCAATATAGTAAACCATTAGTATATTGTCTCTGATCTGGGTGTTTTAGTGCTACCCTTTTTTCTGATTTACATAATTTAGCTAATTACTATGGGATCGGAGCAAAGTATATGGAGCTGCCCCATAATTATTTATGAAAATTTTTGACACTTACTTGACTTGAAGGTCCAGGTAAGGCAAGGTCCACGTTCATTCGGCTTCTGTTCACCAAAGTGCGGTGTCCTTGCATCGATGGGTCAGGATTCGTAAGTCGGTAACTCAGGGACATCTCGTTATTCAAAACCGCTTTTGAGGAGTTCACCTAAAATACATGTTAGGCACTTTACTAACTGAATAGCCCTTGATAGCCAATTGTGTACGATGTATGCATCACACTACAAGAAACAGTTAAAGTCACATCGTCAATTTACTAATAAGAACGAAACAATTAGGCTCTGTTCACGCAGAACTGCCGGATCTGGCGAAATTATCTCAGCTTCATCTTGATGTGCTACTATAGATTATTTTTTCTACTTTACGTTTAGATTTAAGTACCAAGTTTTCTATTAATGTCATCCAGTCCGTTCCGTGCCGTTCACTACAGCCACTAGAAGTACTTCCCAGTCAGTTGTACCGGTCCGGAAAAACTGCCAAATCCGGCGTAGTGTGAACAGGGCGTTAGTAATTAAAAACATAGAAGAAGAAGGAGTTTACGTAGTGTGGAGAATACATTGTATATAATTTTATTACAAAAATGCATCACATCACACACACATTTATTACAAATATGCATCACGATAATAATAATACTGACCTGGTGCGCATCGTTGTTCTTATCCGAATGCCGGAAGATGGTGAACGGACTGTGATACAGTGGATTCAAGTCCTTAGTGTACGTCACTCCCGGGATGGGATAGTCGTCCCATTCGAGGAAGCAAGCTTCCATGGCGGGATGGAAGCCGGGAAACACCTCGTCTTCGCTGATACCGTTGATGTAAGGCGGGTGAGAATGAGCGCGCGATGCGTGCCTCGTATGAGACGAGCTTCCCATGTGGTTGTTGCGGTTTTTCGCCACCTGATACCAAAATGCTGGTTACGCTAAGCTCAGACAGACGCGCTCGGCGTGCGTCCCAATGCGCGTAAAGAAGTGTCTGCCATATTACAATGAGCAATTATCGCACGAACATCTGAACCTAGACTTATCGAGATCTCGTTGTCAGCCTATTGTGCAACTCTTGACAACATCGGAATAAATAAGAATTTTACTTTTCGTAGGTAAGACATCTTTACAAAGTAAGAAGTACAGTAAAGAGCAATGTTGAAATAGGTAAGATACGATCTCTTGAGTTAAACATACTCATACAATTTTTTAATGATTTAGCTCCATTAATTTTCTGTTTAAACATAAAATAAAACCTAAGTAACTGTAGGCTATGTTTCGTCTCAATAGAAAAGCAAAAGCTAGCGCATCACTAGTAGTTTCCTATTACATTTATACAGGGGGATCTTCACCATATGAAATGGAACAAAAAAAACATGATTACTGGATGGTGATTGGAGTATCAGTCATTTTCTATCAGCGGCTAACAGCTAGGAAGTAATAAAATACAAAAATATATCAGCCACGAGATAATTCAAAACGCCTATGAAAAAAATAAATAAACTAAATCATCTCCTACCTTATCAAGAACTTTCATGTGCCATTGGGTGAACTGCTCATGTAAAGTGTCTCGTTCATGGGGTGCCAAGGACGGGTTCAGGGCTGCAAGGCGCCATAACACTACCACCTGTGAAACAAAACGAAGTCAGAACTCTTCTTTAGTTTCTATTTTTTCGAAGTTTTTACTAGTGGTACCTCAGCGAAAATATAACGTTGCCCATGCCCACATTAAACTTTCATTCCCCCCTTCACCCCTTGTATTTTTTTATATCGCGACAGACAGACACATTTTCGCATTTATAATATTAATATTGATTGAACATAGTGGGATAAGAAAAACAATCAAGGAAAAAACAAGAAAAATATTAAGACAGGGTATAATAATAACAGCATCCTTTGCTGTTGAAGAACTAAAAACTGCAAATGATAAAACTAATAAGGAAATCAAAACGTGTTCTGATTAAAAACTAAAAATATTATTCGTCAAGGACGGCGAGAGCCGAACCTTTATAACTAAGACACACGCATCTACATTATTTCTCATTATCCAAAGAAAACTAATCACAATATTTGCCTATGTATTCCCCTAGAACTAGACTGTTATCTCATAGGACATCCCCTTCCCCGCAACCCTACTTGTCCCCGCTGACATCTAGCACACCTCGCCCTCCGCACTTTCGTTCTGCAGGCAGGTCGCGCACGAACTTGTCGGACTATAGCTGTATTTATTTATATCTACATCTAAAAATGTGTTTGAGCGTTGAGACTACCTACCTAAATCATGTCCTACCTATCCATTGACAGCTTATACACACACAGCAAAAGTTGCTTACCTCATCACAAAGTGAAGAGCAAGCGTGCTGGGCCGATGAGTTGCCTCCACTGCCGCCATGCTTGCCGCCCCCTCCGCCGCCCCACGCGACTAATGCTGCTTTTGTGCTGTACCACCATACTATTATCTGTATAAAAAGTTGTTTGTGTCAATAACATTACGGCCAGTGTCCGATCCCGAACACTTACTATGTGGGTACATGTCTAACCTATGTACTTGATGGATTCTACACTATTAAGTCTTATCATTGGTTGGTTAGGTGCCACTGAATTAAACACAGAACTAATCGCGATGTCTTTTGTACCTGATCAGGTGATTACATAATGTGTAATGTGAAACGCACTAGAGATGTGCAAGAATGCTTAGTTGAGGATGGTTTGTTAAGAACTAATAAAATTAGTTTATGCACATAGCCGCACTTTGCGAAGCTCCTGTGAAAACGTAGGCTTTGCGAAGCAAGGCTCAAGCACATCTCTTGTGGAATCGCAGCCTTACGCACGAAAAATTGGAAACAGAAGACATCTTCTTTCTGGGAAAGAAAGAAGATCTCTTGGCTGTTACCTAGTACTTAGAACCAAAATAAAACGGTGGTGCTTGAAGCCGCACAAATCTTTCGTCGATTTCTCTCTCCCTCTTACCCTGCCGTAATTCGACTACAGCAGTCAATCTCAAAAGAGATTAGCCAACTGCGCGGGAGATATTATAGTGTTCAAGTGTCCGCAATACACAGGTGCACTCTGTTCCTACACTCTAATAATTCGGTGTGACGGCATCCGACATGACCGGAGAGAGATCAGGCGCAGGACTAACGACTTAACATGCTTCCCGAGGGACATTTTAGGCTCGACCCGGGATTCGAATCCGGAACCTTGTGGAGAGCACTAAACCAACAAGGCAGTCAAAACCAAAATAAATATGATACCAAATCAAGATAATAAGCAATCAGGACAACTTCGTTTTAGGCAACTTATTTTTAGAGGTTCGTAATCATTTCCTAAAACCCATAAACATGGTGACAAATAATTGGCATTCCTCTCACCATTGCAATTCAAGTTGGATGAAACATTTAATAATTATTCTAATAAGAACTTCCTAGCGCAGCTTTTCTTTGCCCACAACTTTTAGGTATGCATTGTTACATTAAATTACCAATTTGCCTACAATACAAGTCTTACCTAGTGTAAGGCGATTATTGATGAATTTGATGATATTGAAATAATATTCTGTAATTCGTGCCAAATAAATAGGTACTTATTATTATTACTGTCTGCGGTTTTAACTCGGTTTTAGCTGGTATTTCAATTCAAGACGTCTAGCTGATGCCAAGTAATAGATATCAGAAATCTGTGATGACGTTGCTATAGCTGCTAGAGTAGCTGATGGATTTGTTACGATTATTATTACCTGCTCACACGCCATGACCTCTTCCGTGATGATCTCGAGGAGCGGTATAGCGTTCCTGTCGTTGCGTCGGAACATTTCTCTCACAATAGAGAGCAGATTCCACATGCCCTCCGGCTCTCGACCCCGTAGAGGCCGAAGGAGGGATGACCATTCTGCAGCGGCAGGGGGCGCGCTCGTGCTCAGATAGTTCACATCGCTAGAAAATGTTTTGTCGTCAGTTTCTTATTCGGGATGAGAATATGTCTAGGAGTTAGGAGAAAGTAAGTATAATACATTATAAAATATTAATTATTTTGTACTAGAAGCACTTGCTAAGACCTTACACAGATAATTTATCTTACCAATGCTTCAGGACAACTTATTGGCTTGAGATAAGAAAAATAAGAAAGACATGTTTACACTTATTTAGTCAGTTGAAAGAACGCAATCTTAGCATCAGGTAGGCAATCTGCTGTCATGGCAACTGCAAGATATTTGTCTGATAAAAAACAAGCTTACCTAAACACTATAGGGGCTGGAACGCAGAACTTGACTAATATCTTATTGATGTTGTTGTGCAGGGTCTTTTCGTCCAAGAACCATGATGTGTATTCGTAAGCCGAGGCCCCCGCGGTGGGGTCAGGCGCCCCGCAAGTGTTGTTGATGGTATTTGGCTGAGCTGACAACAGCTCGTCCAAGATGCGCTGGGCCGTTGGCAGCACTTGCCTTGGCAACTCTGATATAAGGTACTGTGCAAACTTCTGCAGCTGATCCCTCCTGAGTCTTTGTAAAGATTCTGACACTGGTGCTCGGAGACATACTTGGGTTGGCTAGTGAAATAATAATAATTAATATTAGAGTTTTAAAATGTTACGTAAAATATAACAAACATAAAATAGGTCACAACAATGGGAAATGAATCATTGCATTAATAATATTACCCATTCTGCATGATTTCAGGCTTCCTGTAAATGAATAACAATATAATGCATGAAAAAGTATTACTCACTTTTTAAGTACATAATACTTACTAGATGTATCCTGTATAAACAAACAGCAACTATATGTGAACACCAGTGGGCTGGAGAGGTACAGGTACAGTTACACGATGATATTCTTTGCCTGTCAAATGTGACTGCCACATTAAACGAAGCTCGGGGCACAGTGAGTATAACCGTTGCTGATAAGTGGAAACCTAAAAAGCATTTTTCTCATTGAAGTTTCATACAATATCATGCCAAGGACAACATATACAGAGATAAGTATAATACTTACCAATTTGAAGGACATCTTTCACTGCTCTATCCCTAAATAGATGTTCCCCTCTCTGAAACTCGTCTGCAGAGCCATTTGCCAGGCAAGAGTATAATCGAATGTCATCTTCACTGTCTGGGAAGCTCCAGAAAGCAATCTGGAGCTGCAGTTGCTCAGGCACGGGTGGATAAACCTTCTCTACTAACTCAAAGGGTATATGGCAGGCAACACACTTTGCTGCTAATTCACTGAGAGTGGATACTGATGATTTGTCTGAAAACATCATCTCTAATGGATTGCTAGTCTTATGTAAAGTTTATATAATTTTTTTAATGACAATATTATTGATACTAGATGTTCAATAAGTTTAATCAAGACTAGAATAAAATTTTACTCAAGGAATCAAACATTAAAAATAATGAACAATTGATTGATAAACAGTAAAAACTGCTGTAAACACCATAAAACATAACTTTATTTTATTTGAATTTTTTTATTACTCATCTAGTTACTAATTCCTAATATGGATACTTATGCAATATAAGTAGGTATAATTTCATTAATCCATTTTTTCATAATACATTCATTAAATTACTTAATCTACACTAGAAGATTTATAAAATATAGTGAAAGTTGTGAAAGTAAAAAAAGAATATAGTAACTTTCTCTAAATGAGAATCCATTTCAAAACAAATAACAATTAGTCCCATACAACAAAGAAAATGCTACAGCTATTGGCAGGGATTTGAAACCAAAGGGATTATTATTAACTGCTCAGTCCACTCAAAGGTAAATGACTTCACAACACCTGTTCTTTGTACCACTACACAATACATACACAATATAATTAGTACCTATAGGTCATGTCATCAAACTTTCAATGAAAGGATAGGCCAGAGATGATACAGAGATATTATGAAAGAAAACCCGTTTCATATTGAAAATACAGAACGTTACGAACGTTTTAGACTTCGTCGACATTCGACATTTTGTATAGAGTGAAACAAAGGATCAGCTGAGACAGTTACCTTGAACGGTTTTCTTCGCAGAGCGGGGAACAAATGTGTTCTGTAGGTTTGGTCTACGCCAGCCTCGCCAGTTGTTGCACAGGCTTTCAGGTTCCGAACTCCAGCTACACAAAGAATCTTCTTCGAAACGTTCAGAGTCCTCGAAACTGAAATGATCTCCCTCTTCCCAGTCGAGGAGCGGAGACCCCACGTCGACTGGGGCAGCTTGACGGCCCCCTTTTCCATTATTATTTGATGCCCCCGCCACTTTAATTAATTTTATTGAAATTTATGAACAATGAAATTCGCTGGATAATTTCAGCGAATTACCACAGGGGGGACCCAATTCACGATTATAAAATAAACATTACTATGAAGTACATGAGTCAATTTATGTCACTATAGAAATTCTTTCAAATAAAAGATGTAAGGAATTAAAATACATCACAAATTGTAATTGGAAATCAAACGAAATCTACTAAATAAATCCCCATTGAGCACAATAACAAATATGGCCGAACAACGTCCCGTCCGTCTGCCCATAGACAAACATTTTTTGTATTTTTTTTTATTCCCGCAAGGATTTTTTACATAAGTTATATAGCCTTGAAACTTCCCTTTCCCGTAGTCGAAATTGAGCTAAAAACTTTAAGTAATTTTGAACTTTTGGCTGTTGCTTTATGGCTTTTTATCCTCCTTACGGAATTATAATTACTTCATATTATCACTCACATATATCATACACGTAATATTGTTGCGCAAAACTCATTTTTTCGTGGGAGTGAGAATAGAAAGAAGTATTGAAATGTGAACCGTCATCGCATTTCAAGTTAGGTTATAAGAAAATAGAATGAAAAAAGAGTACCAAATAAATTGGTATCAATTGAATGTACCCATTTACAATTCATGGTCGCATCACTATTTTTGACATTAATGACTGCTGTCAGTGTGACATAAAAATGTGTTCCTATTCAATAAATTTTATACAAATGTATTAACTTCATTGAAAAAAGGCATTGTTCTATAAAAATTCCTTGTATAACTTCTACCTTGTTTGACAAGTTAAAAATTCTTTTATCAAGGAATATTATCATTTGGGAAGATTGTTCTCGACTTTTGCAAAATGTATTTGTATAATTTTATTTTAAAATGTCTTTGTTAAAATTGCTGGTGTAACGACAATTTGTTTAAAATTTTATTCATAATCTCATCTACCTCATTTTATAGTTGATAGACTGGTTCGTTTAGTGTAGAGGTTATATTTCTAGGTTGTAAAATTAAAAGTCATTGACAAAGTACACAAAAATGTTTTGTTGGGGTAATGCAACTCATCACGAATTGTGTATCGAAGGCCACGAAACTATTGATTTGGTATGTTGGACAAATATCTTTATAATATAGGTCATTTAAAACCTGTTTGCCTGGTATGGTGTAGATACTACATGCTTTTTCCTACCTTCCATACCCGCTTAGCCTGCATAAAAATCTCACTGCGACCCTACTAACTATACTAGAAAGATCTCGCCTCCCTAAGGAGGTGAGGACTGATCCTAATCCCATGTAGATCCTCTGTTGTACACCATAAAAGAAACCACAATGCATTTTACATAGGTAGATTTACACAAAAACAAAGTAGGTGGTCTTATTACCCATGTACTTCTTTGTAAAGATATGTATAGTAGAAATAGAAAATAAAATGATCTTATTGAATAAAATTAATTTGTGCAGGTTATCAAACCAACTCTGTCAAAATGGAATGAGAGCAATCACATTCGTCTGGTAGCTGCTGGAGAGTTCCATTCCCTCTATTTGACAAGCCAGGGGCACTTGTACTCTTGTGGCAGCAATGAAGTCGGGCAGCTTGGCCGACATACAGACTCTCGGGATGGAAGATATCCAGGTAACTTAAGATCTGTACCAAAATTTTTTTGATTACTTCCCTTTAATAATTAGTATGCACCTTTGCACTAAAAATGCATAGTTATATGGACTAAAACAAGATAATAAAATAGATATTGCCCTAAAAAACTTACCACCTGAGGTAGGAGTCATCAGTTTTTCAAGTACAATATCTAATCTTTAGCTTGCAAAGTGAATGCTTATCACTTAAAAAACATAGTTTAAAACCAAATAGCAGTTCCCGATTTCGCCTTGACCAAAAGTCAGATTTTCCATACAAACTTTCATCACCAATTTTACCCCCCTAATGATTTTATATCACAATAAAAAGTAGCCTATGTCCTTCCCAGGGTCTCAAACTATCTCTGTACCAAATTTTATGTGTAGTGGTCCAGTAGTTTTGGAGCCTATTCAATACAAACATTCAAATCTTTCCTCTTTATAATATTAGTGTAGATAAAATTGAATTTGCTCTGGATTTCAGCTTCAGTTGAAAAATTGAAGGAGTTCAAGATATCCGCAGTGGCTTGTGGCTTACAACACTCCCTGGCTTTGAATGAGTGGGGGCAGCCGTTCAGTTGGGGTTGTAACGGCATGGGACAACTTGGACTTGATCCCAAGAATGTGGGGCAGTCACATGACATCCCGGCCATCGTAAGGCTGCTCGCTACAAAGAATGTTGTTCAAATTGCCTGTGGTTCTTACCATTCAATGGCATTAACAAACAGTAAGTATAAACAATTTTTTGAAATAAATTGTTGCTTTAAACATTACTTAAGTTACATTTCTTAACCAATCATTAAAATTCTATGACATTGTTTTATAATATCCATACATGTTATGTGTTTTGAGTGTTACAATCTAGGACAATTACTAATTAATTTGTTATGTTATACAACTATTTGAAATGATTAAAATATGATTTGTATACCAAATAAATAACTGTATATAATTTATAATTTACTATATATTATTTTGGATTAATTATGATAACTTGTTATAAAATATGCTAGGTCACACTCAATAATACTTTTCAATCCACTTTAATAATAGACAACACTATTACTTACGCATAATCTAACAACACATAAATTATTTTTGAATGAACTTGATAAATAGTTTAAACTTCAGATGGCGACCTGTATGCTTGGGGAGCTAACAGTTATGGTCAGTGTGGCATTGGCAATATGTCCAGCAAAGAAACAGTACCTCAACCAATAACATCACTGATGGGTGTACCAATTGCCTTAATTGCTTGTGGCAGTAATCACACATTTGCCTTATCTAAGTGAGTATCTATAGTCCGATCGCCTAACTGAGTCCTCGCCTGCGAGGTACAGGGTTCAGGGGATAGATGAGTGTTGCGAGCGGCGGGCGCTTTGATTATGAGTAGGTGATTTGAATTTTGAAAAGAATTCCGATTATAGATTCCCAAAATTTAAATAACCCAATCAAATCACAAGCGCCCGCCGCCCGTACCGCTCGTGGTCCCCATTCTCGTCTACACCCGCACCTATAATTATTTTGTTACATGTTATGGTATAGAAAAGCTGTAACTAAAATGTGATTTATCATCTTTATAAACCTTGTTATTGTAAATTGTATGTGAAACTGCAAATACCTACTTTCTTTTATCATCAGCTTGTAAATAGAAAACTTCAGAATAACATTCTTATCAGCTATTTTAACCACATGTGGTTTTTATTATAAATATAAATGGTTAGTAATTTAATTTCTGCAGTGAAAATTGGTGGTACAATTGATAACCATTTACTCTTTGCCATTGCGTACTCACAAATTTTTATAGTATTAAAATTACAAGAATTTTGCATTTGTAATAACTTAACGCTATTTGGAAATATGAATTACAAAAAAAAATATACATTAATAGGACTCTTAAATTACTGAATTCAAAATTATATTATGAAAATGAACGTTGACAATAAATTTGTAATAACATTTTAAACATTCATTAAGGATTTTCATTCATAAAGGATTCATTAAGAATATTCAATATTCTGTTAATTAATAGTTGTCAGTTCCATTCATAAAAAATATATGACTTGCTTCAGTTGACCTGAACTATCAACTAACTAACTAACTATCCTGTATCTCTTAGTATATTTACAACTAATACTCTCTTAGTATATTTCATAAAAAAATAATACTTTCCCAGATCAGGCGCTGTGTTTGGTTGGGGAAAGAACACACATGGACAATTAGGATTGCAGCATAAAGATAACAGATGCTATCCATCCCATTTGAAGTCATTGCGAGATGTAAAAGTATGTTATTTCTTCTTATCTTCTTTTATCCTGTACCAGGCCTGGTTCACTCCATAATTTAGCTTAAAGCTGCATGCATCGACCGATCGGCGATGGGTCGTAATGGATGTCACAAGCCGGCCGCATCGCATGTAAAATCTACGAATCACGCGCGCGTTTGGCGACGCGTCGGGCGACCCTACGCTGTAAGGTGATATGAGGTTTACGCAAGAGAAAGAGGCAAATATGTAGGTGCTTATAGCGGTAGGCTACTGGCGTGCCGCGATCTCCATTTGCACTTAATTGTATCGTAGCAAGAGTCGCTATTTACTTAAATAACTTTGCGGAGTCGTCCTTCTTTAATTATACTTTTATTTATTCTGTGCATATACATAGTTAGTAATTGCTTCCATTATTGATCTTTTTTCGTCGGTTCAATAGTGCGAAACTATTACACTGCACAAAATCGACAATAAAATGATAACAAATCAACAACAATGGGGTATGTTGAAAAGTGCTTATCATGCATGATTCTGGCTTTACAATGTCGTCGTTACCAAGAACCTACCTACACAAACGATTTTAAAAGAATCCATTTGATTGTTCAACATATGCCATATTGAATTGTTGATTAGCTAGCATGGACTAATTATAATCGTCCATGTAGGCGAAAGTGTTAAGCCAGCATAAAGTTGGTATTACCACCAACCACCATATCAAGCTCTGCAGCAACTTATGCAGTTAAAATAGGAGTGATATTTTAATAAAAAATGTAAAGCTTATATGCTGGTGACAGTCCTTACAATTAAGAGTGCTTTAAGCGCGTAGAGTCTTGGTCTGGAGTCTGACTGAATATCAGTGGGGTGGTAGATGTATACATAATCTATACTAGTATTATAAAGAGGAAAGATTTGTTTGTTTGTTTATTTGTATCGAATAGGCTCCGAAACTACTGGACCGAAAATCATAAGGGGGGTGAAATGGGGGATGAAAATTTGTATGGAAAATCCGACTTTTGGCGCGGGCGAAGTCGCGGGGAACTGCTAGTAATATATAAAATAGTACTTACAGTACTACTGTAGTGATAATAATACACAAACATTTGATTGGAAATTTGGGATCAATTTATCATCACATCAAATCAGTCTCTTGCAGTCCACTACTTGACGACCTTTGTTTAAACCCCGGTCGGGTCTGGGTGTTGTTGTACCACCGTAATTCAATATTATGATTTCCTTATAACAATTACTTTAGCAACTTACTGCTAAAGTAAGTGATGGATGTTGTCCAATTTATTTTTATTCTACATAGGCCTCTCCCAGTGTGTGCCACAAGGTTCGATCTCCCAGTTTCGCCATCGAGTCACTACCCTCTGTCTCTTCGTAATTACCTTGAATAATACATATCTATGTTTGTAGGTATGCCACATTGCCTGTGGGGAAGACTTTACGGCTTTCCTAACGCTAGACGGCGGAGTGTTTACATGTGGCAATGGCGAGTATGGACAGACGGGACACGGGACTACGCGAGATGAAATTGTCCCTAGAAAGGTAATTATATCTTGATATTCACGCATCTAAACGTTGGGTAAAGTTAAAGTATGTATATTTTTGTTTAGACTGAAAAAAGGATCTTAACTGATGGTCAAGTATTTGTAAAAATATTTCCATCAGATACATGCGGGTACATTCCCCAAGTATTGATGAAATCGAACGCCGGCTCACTGGCGTAGCAAACACTTACAAAAATTCGTCAGCTGATTAACGTCATCCGTAGCTAGTTGGTAAGAGCACTCGCCCGGATAGCGAAGGGACGTGGAGTCGCACTGGATGACACAGTCGATTATTTTTTTGTGAGCGAAATTTAATTCAATTTTATTTGCGCTAGTAAATCGGGTTCAGGGTTACTGATGCAAATTATTCAAATGAATCACTTTACTGGTTCGAATCCTTAAACTGATCTAGATACAAATGATCCAAACTCAACAAAGATACGTTTTTGCCACCACAAATATAAGGAACACGTTATTGTAAGTAACTACCGTTGTAGATATCACATAATGTCTTATTTTTTTAGGTGATGGAATTGATGGGAAGTACAGTGACGCAAGTGGCATGCGGCAGGCGCCACTTGCTCTGTCGGGTAGGCGATCGGATACTGGCCTGCGGGTACGGCGCGCGGGGCCAGCTGGGGTGCCCACACATGACCCTAGCGCTGGTGCCGTCACCGGTGCCGTTTACCCCAAACGAGGATTCGCCAGTTAGTACTGAATTCGAATGGTGTGGGTTTGTAGCTCGGATCATAGAAAGAAGAGATATGAAATAGGAGTTTGACCCCGTGATTGCGACAGTGGGCTCGATAGTCAATTCCAATGCGCCCTGTCTAAGTTTAAATTAAGGTTCAGTCTTTCTCTTTCTCCGTCAATCAAACAAAAAGAGACAGACTACAATAATTTAGAAACGTCAAATTAAGTGATGCGATTTCTTACGTATTTTTACAAGTATTTGCGTGTTATCGTCTAACTTTAGTCGTCATCGAATGACATCCCTACTAGATTCTCTAATTCCTTAGCAACGGACAGCTGTTTAGTCTGACGTTTCTAAATTAATATAGTCTGTCTCTTTTCGTTTGTTTGGCAGAGAAAGAGAGAGACTGAACCTAAATTTAATCTTAGGGTGCACTGGAATTGAGCTCATTGTCACAATGAGCCATCAATCTCCGCGGCGGATTGGTTACATTTCACAGACATTTGTGTGCGCTGTTGTGTGTGTGCGTTTGTAGCGTTGTGAATTGAATATTACTGTGTTTTTTATTATAACAAGAGTGTTCTAGTAGCTGTAACGCACACATAAATGAACTTGGCGGCCGAGTTGTTACATATCTCTTCTTTATATGTGAGGTTTGTAGATAAGGTTAACACTAAATCGAACTCATGGCCTATTATATAAGTTGTTGGTCCTTGTACGCGCAATTTTAGATCGACTAGGTGATCTTTTGTACTTGCTATTCGCTCACACTAACTACTCAAGGTACTGAGAAGCTTATTTAGCCTAGCCATCTCAGTCGCCTAGCCGTGACAATACTAGGGTTTAGTGTCTTAGTTTTTACCCAACTACGGCAAAGCAAAAGGAGGGTTATGATTTTGACAGGCTATGTATGTATGTATGTATGTTCATCTGTTCCCTCGTAACTTCTAAACTACTTATCAAAATTCGACAAATGACATATCATTAGAAGCGTCTTAATTGTCCGCTGGTTATAGGCTATATGGGGTTTCACAAAATATAATGTGGCGCCCTCTAGCGGACAAAACATACAGAGTAAAAAAAATAAAGTTAAGATAAATATGCCGTGTATTAATTCATTGTTTTTTATGCAGACTGAAAACCCAGGCCACAGTAAGGTGAATACTATTAAAATTGCACTGTTTGTAAATATTAGCTGTAGATATATTTGGAATCGTATTTGAATCATTTACAGCAGCTTCATGCAAACATAGTTTATGTTTTCACTTTGCTTTTTTTCTTTTTTTGCATTGTAGTTGTAGTGAAATTGGATGTGGTTATATCACTATCATTTCGTTTTGTTTTAGTGAAACACTATAGCGTTTGAATAACAAGATGATGAATTGAGTCAAATACTTTTGTTTTACGTCTTCATCAACATTGATGCCCTGTTTTGATCTCAATTTAAATTACAGTAGTTTAGAAATAAACTAAGAACTTCGATTAATAACTGGTAGAGAATGCTTTTAGCATTAAGTCCGCCATTTGTACAATAAACTGTGTGCAAAAAGTTTAAATAAATAAATAAAATAAATTAATCAAATCGATGGTATGTCAAAATTAACACCTTTGGTGTCTCTTAGATCGTATTGAAATAAAATAAAAAACAGGTCAAAAAAATCTTTAAAATACGCAAGATTTTTTTCATAGTTATGTACAAGGGTGTTCGAACATTTTTGTATACCACCCATTCCCGTCTGGCTATTTAAAAGTTTATCAAAGTGAACGTCGTCGATTCCTAAAATAATTGTATATGTAACCTTTTTTTTAAATGGCGGAAGGGTATGTGTTTCAAAGAGGTTCGAATCTTTCAGTCAGTAGATTTTCATTTCACCATGTAGATTGTATTTCTGTACAGAATACCGTCATTCAGTGTAATGTCAGTGGTTTTGTCCTCTCTCAGCCAAAGAAGAAATCGAAGCTCGAGAGCTCCACAGTTTTCCAGCACAGTGCGGGCACATCTAAACGAAATGTTGAGTCAAACTATATTCAATCTTATTACCATCACAAAAGACACTATTATATTTTGTTAACGATCTGTATATTACCTTTCTTAGTTGTAGTATCGTAGTATATTTAAAGTGCATAGTAAGTATGCTTGTTTATGTTTGTAGTGCCTGTTGTTTTAGCAGTTATTATCACATTTCATTAGTTTTATTAACTACATAAGGTAAATAGAATTTAAATTAGTTTCCCTACCTTGTTTACGTTTCTTTTTCAACTACGGAATCTAGAATCAGCATACATAATAATTGATTAGTCCTGTTAAATTATATTTCGTACATTGATAAGAAGACTGTCACTAAGCAAAATTGAACTTTTTCCAGGAACTTGAATTGAAAAAGAATTGAACATTTTACTTTGCTAGTTTGAATGCATTTTACTAAAAAACATATATTTTCGTAAAGTGGCAGTCTTCTTATCAATGTACGATTTGTAATGTTGTATTACACAGATATAATCTTCGCCTAACTTTTAACTATGTAACTCCTGAACTGAATACCAATTTTATCGGCATCGCTTTCAACTTTAACGTTCTGAAATTCGTTAATGAATTTAATAAATTATTTGTTGAAAAGTTCTGACGACTAATGTTATTTTTACGGCAATATAAGATTCCTTTATCTATCGATATTCTCGTCGATGAATATGTGATTTTTCTTTCCAGTTTTCTCCGGAAATATTTACTGGACCGATCAGAGTTTTCGCTGGAGGTGACCACAGCTTTCTCGTGCTCAACTGTGATAGGACATCAGCCGACTACCGCGTACCGGACCAGACTAAGCAGATAATCACTTTGACGATGTCCAAGTTGACCGGTTGCGAGGTTTTCAAAGACGATGACGTTGTAAATCAGGTAAGTGTTATATTTTAGGGTTCCGTAACCAAAGGGTAAAAACGGGACCCTATTACTAAGCCTCCGCTGTCTGTCTGTCTGTCACCATGCTGTATCTCATGAACCGTAATAACTAGACAATAAAAAAATTTACTGATGTATTTCTGTTGCCGCTACAACAATGCCGGAACATACAGCTATACATCTAATCAATTCACTGTAATACCATATTTATTGCTTATATTGCCTCGTTGGTGTAGTGGTTAGCACGCTGGTATCATCCACGAGGTTTAAATCCCGGGTCCGGCCGTTTGTTTCTGGGTTTTTCTGTCTTAAAATAGCTCAGAAACAGCTCGAAGTCAGGAAGTTGATGACATAACACCACCTTGCCTTTGAAAGCACGTTAAGCCGTTGGTCCTGCACCTGATCTCTCTCCGGTCATGTCGGATGGCCGTCTTACTGGACTATGAGAGTGAACGAACAGAGAGTACACCTGTTGGCTAAGTTGGCTAATCTCTGTTGTAATTGTTGAAATTTGGCTAGGTAATTATTATTATTAATTCAATAATTTGTTCTTCTAACAGGACCTACTAGCGTACCTAGAGACAGTGTTCGGTTCGATGGCGTGTGTAAACGCGTCCTTCCTACTGCCCAATAACGCGCATTTTGGCTGCAACACGAAAACACCTGGCGTGGACCTTAAAGCAGCTGAGGAGGTGTTCGCTCTGATCAGCAGGCTAGATAACACTGCTATAAAGGAACTGGTAAGTTGCTAAATACAGGGTTACAGAGTATAAAGAGGAGTCACATTTTCAGGAGCTACTCGGAATCAGTAACTTATCGATCAATGCAAAGAATTCTCTGTCTCTCACCGACACCAAACGATCGCTTATTACCGCGCCTTCGTGGCCACGCTCACTCCCATAGCCTGCTTCGGTTTACAAACTTTTATTTCCTAACTGAACATTTATGTGATCTTTCTTCAATGCCTTTTTTCAAGGCCCAAAGGTGCCAAATAATACTAAAAATATTTGTTGTTACACAGATATTCAGCCATCTAACAGAGAACATAATAGAGAAAATTAAGGCGTCTCCCCCTGACGCCGAAGCGTTAAGAGTCTTTCTTACACTGCCTTTGTACCATGAAATGAGGAACCCCCGACGGCATCCAGAATTACAGGTAATTAAAGTAAAATTATTTATATAAGTTTTAAATAAGAAAAAACACTGTGACTGTTAAAAAAATATTTAATAATTGAACTCTTGATAACGTTACTGACGACTTTTAGTTACCGATTACCGACAGAGGATACTTTGACGAGTATGTGTGGAAGCAACTGGACACAAAAAGTGTCTACGTCTGCGCAGGAGTGGCTGATTTTATGTTGATTATGAAAATAAATAATTACTTTAGGCTTTGTCACAAAAGATTCCACCGACACATGTCACAAAAGATTCCACGTCTGCACAGCCTTTTTCAGATCAGAAATATTTTTCAAATAAATTACAGTAGGAATAGGTTTCTATACTAAAATAACGAAAATGCATTTCAATGTCAATTTTTTCTATACTGACGATCAACTTATCTGATGGTGAAAAATAGGGTCCAAATTCAACAACAAACAGAGCGCAAGTTCATTGGTATTTTGATCTTTATAGTAATGCGGCATGGTTCAAAATCCTTTTTAAAGCGAGAGATATTTTTACGAACTGAATGAACTCGTTTCTATATTATAGAAACGAGGTATATGACTGATTTCAAAATGTTACCGTCATCGACACTTTGAATTGAATGATTTTAAATAGGTCGCTGTATATTTATTCGACCAGTTTCATCCAAAAGGTGAAAAATCGTACCTTACAGGATATGTTCGTTCGTGTAAGTACGTCTATCTTTCAGGGTCCGTTCGCAGAAGCTTACAACAATCTCTCGATGCATCCGCAGAGGATAGTCAACCTGTGGTGGGAGGCGCAGTCTCCGGAATACTTCGAGATGCTAGTAGACATATTCAAAAGTGTCATTGTTTATGAGTTGATGCAACCGGTCGTCCGAGCAAATAAGGTAAAAAAACTAAGTAATAAAAAAACACCCAACTGCAAAAATTATTATATTTTTGAAATGGTATTTTTAATGGCTTTCGTTTGATACCCATATTGCTATGATAAAGAAAAAATCAATCAACCCTCCCCCCTTTATTGCCATTTGCGGGCGCCATTTTGTACATGTTTATAGCCTATGTCACTCTTACAATTTTGACAAATTCAACGACACCTCATATGTCAAAACCTGTCCAGCCGTGTGGGCTGTGTAGGGCGTGCCCAACATAAATACATACTCTTGAAAAATATTACCCTCCTTCCGCAGTCAGGTAATAAAAGTCACGTTATGATAAAGTCGCAACGTGCGAAAAAGCGGGCAGTGAATTGGCCAATGACAGTGTTTGAAATCTCCTGTCCGCACCGCTTCGCTTCAATTGGCGCACTTGCCACTTTTAATTGCTTTTCTCCACTCCTCTTTGCCTAGCTCCGCCACAGTGGAACCCATCCTTAATCAATAAATGCGACTCTCTTGTCTGAAACGGCGATTTGACAAAATAAGCATGATAGGGATGGTGATGCCAAGTGATTTAACAGTGGAAGAAACACCGGTTTGTGTGGTCCAAGTTATTTAAATCTCAAAAGCTTGAATATTGTCATTGTTGCAGAAAATATATTTCACACACAGCATAGTTCAAATTTTAAATACGTTGGCGTCATTGAACAAAATAAATTTCACGAATCCAAAGAAGCCTAAGATATCAGCGGAGTGTTTCTACATCGAAGAGCTGTGTAACTATGTGGACATAGCGACAGATTACATAAACTGGCTTTCTGACCACGCTGTGAGTATAGTTGTAACCTTTTTTGGTTAATAGCATTTAGGCGCGAACTCATGAGCACCTGATAGTAAGCCGCAATGCGACTGATGATGTGTAATGACCGACTTATAACAGCCTGTTCACTCCTTTCTTGAAATTCTAAATCATAGTGTGAAGGAAACACTTTAGGCAACAAATAATAATAATGCTTAAAATAATACAATAAATATTTCTACTCTGTCTCTAGCCGATCGTAAGAGGAACATAAGTAAATAATAATAATTATTATTATATGGGTTGGTGTGTATTGGTAGTATGTCAACGACACTAGGGACACATTTTAAGTTTATGCAACTATTTTTGTTTCTCGTCGACTGTTCGCGTAGTGATCATCCGGATTAGAAGCTAGCATAGAATTTGTTTTTTGAATTTGCTTGAAATCAGAACAGACAATTTATCTTACCCGATGGTATGCGATGTTGCGGCCAAATATGGATATAAGAATTCTTAAAAATATTCTGATCACAAGAGTACACCAGATTCTTTGCAGTCTAATAATTTTCTCGTTATTCGAGGCCACTGTTTATCAGTGACTTCTAGCGCTTTTACGTTCGATATTATAACAACTTAAGCACACCTGTAATCCACAATTTTCTTACGCAGTCGACACAACCACACATGTGCAACTACCCATTCCTCTTCGACGTGCAGTGCAAGTCTTTGCTGCTGAAAATAGACCAGCAGTTGCAAATGCAAGTGGCGATTAGTAGAGCGGCCACGCAGATATTCACGCGGCTCTTCACTGACCCGACGTATGACTACCACCAAGGAGACCAGTTCTTAACCCTGACGGTTTCGAGAAACCATATAGTGAGGGACACGATGCTGCAGATCAGTAATCATGACACTTCGCAGCTGAAAAAACCTTTGAAAGTAAGCGATTCTTAAATATTATTATTTATTGTTAGAGTTATTTTACTTCATATTTTATACTTCAGTACCTAGTCTATAAAAGGTATTTATTTTATAAGCCAATATTACGTATATGATTCGTTGCGTAAAGTAAATGAATATTCCAGGATTAAGTTCATTCCGTTTTTCTTTTCTTATCCTACTAAAAGTCGATCATAATAATCAAACGGTTTTCTAATCTACTTCTTACACTATTACTTTATCAATCTCATCTTTTTATTCCAAAATTACAAGTGCTGGTTAAATGAGCTCGCATACTTCTTGTGAATTTTAATAATTTCATATTTTTTACCTCTTTCATAAGATTCATTTTATCAGATCGTCGTCTAGAAGTAATTCGCTGTCTTGTTGACTACCTTTAAAAAAAGGCTGCGTTTCCGCCAGAGATTAGTAGAGAGGCATGAATTGCTGAAGCACCTACAGAAGCTGCGCTGAGTGAGACTAGGTTCAACATATCCCTCGCCACAGATTAAATAATCGCACAAGTAGAGAAGGATCCGCCAAGTTATTGAAAAAATAGCGACACTTGCTATAACATAAATAAATTGCAAATTCAGATCCCAGAATGCCAATAGGCTACCGACGTAAACACAAACCTTCATACCTAAATTACTGTATGAACCAGGCCTGCCCTAGCTATGCATTGTACCTACACACGATCCGCTACACCATCCTCGCATAACTCTGGTGGGAACTCAGCCTTAAACTAATGTCATTTTCAGGTAGAATTCGTTGGCGAAGAGGCCGAAGACGCCGGCGGTGTTAGAAAAGAATTCTTCATATTGTTATTGAAGGAAATATTCGACCCCGTGTATGGCATGTTCAAGCAGTCAGAAGAAACCAACATGATCTGGTTCTCGAACAATCCCTTTGAAGAAGACATCATGTATTATTTGATTGGTATGTTTGTATTAGCTGACTTTTACTGTATCCACTTTTTGTTTAAATATTATGAATTGCTTACATATTCTGTTTATTTATAAACACTATAGGTTTTTTTGGCTGCGATTCACTTTGACCCTGAAGAGCTTTTGAAAATGTTGCTATCTATTCTATAATGGGGTTTGAAACTTTTTGTATGGAAGCTGGCATATCGACCACTGTCGCCATTTTGATTTTTATTTGAAATCACAGCGCACAATGAAAGTTATATGTGTAGAATAGACGACACAGAGAGGAACAAGAAATGACAAGTAACAAAATACCCTAAAGTGTCACTATACCGAGATATTTGAAGGCAAAGATCGACATACGAGTACAATGATTGGCGTTATACTTATTTGTCGGTCTTTGCCTTCAAATAACTTGTCATTTTTTGTTGCTATATGTGTCCTCTATCCACACATTTACTTTCGCCTTGCCGCGATTTCGAAAAAACAGAAACAAAATGACGGCTGTGTCGATATGTCAGAAAGTTTCTAACAAGTGTTTTTCTTCTTTATTATTTCTGTAAGCCGCATAACAAACCTTGGTAAAGGTTAATGGTAATTGGTACTATTGTTTTTGATATAATAGTCTATAATATTGTTTATTCGAACTTCTAAACTAGCCTTTTCACTTTTTAGGTGCTATATACGGTTTAGCGATATACAATTCGATAATCATCTATGTTCCCTTCCCATTGGTTCTGTATAAAAAGCTGCTGGGTGAATCCGTCATGCTTGATGATTTATCTGACCTGTACCCGACTCTTGCCAACAGCCTGAAGAGCTTGCTGGAATACCCCGATGACGATGTGGAGGATGTAAGTTTTATACTGTTTTAAACTTTCATGGTCACTATAATTAGAATAGTTATTTACGGGATTGCTACCATCTACCTTTTTATTTTCGAGTTTCCAATAAAAAAGGTACATGGTAGCAATCCCGTAAATAACTATACTGATGTATGTTTTGTCATTGATTAAGGTACTTACATGGTTACATTGCAAAGGAGCGCCTATTTTTTAGAAGCGATTCAGAATCAGTAACTTAATCGAACTACTGTTAGCGGCTAGAAAATCGACAAGCATAGGACGGCACTATTTTCTCGAGAGTGCGTCCCTCCCTACTTCGATTGACAATCTGTCATCAGGGACACGATTCTCATGCAATCGTGTTTTTTCCGTGTGGTAATTCGCCTACGAACTTCACCGTTCTACTGAAAAGTTCGAGTGATGCGTAAAACACCTATTCTAGCGCACCCATCAAACAATTACCATGCGAATTATGTAGTCAGACATAGATTAGACAATAACTCACGTTCCGTTACGGCGTTTCCGTGGCAATAATATAAGTTACCATCTAAAAATAGTATTTTCGTGAAATTTTATTACGAAGTCTACTTATCTTTTCAATATCATATTATTTATAATCTATTTCTAGAACTAATAGATATAATAATAACACAACATAATTATTATTGGTTCAACTTTAAATATTTCTCAAATAGCATGAACTGAAATAGAATGCGGTAAACTGACATTTCTTGTTTTCATTGTCAACAAAGGAGAGTTTTTGATGAGAAGTGAGACGGGAAAGGTATGCTTCGTTTGTGTACTTTCTAAATCAGTTTTTTGTGGTCATTGTTGTGATTGTGTGGTGGAATAATCTTAATAAGTTGCAATGAAAACGGAAATAATTGATAAACTCCGCATCGCTCAAATCGTATGGTTCGTGGTTTACGACTACCCTTCGTCGCGACGGCTTTGTACCTGTACCTATAATTTGGCAAAGAAGTCCACAACAAATTCTTCCTCAACCTCATTATTTTAAAATAAAATCAATTAGACAGATTTTAATAAGGAAAATGTCAGGCAAAATAACCCCGAATCACACAGCTCCGTTTACAATTTTGACAGCTTTTCGTATACGAACTTCGACTTCGACTGGTACTTACCACTCGTTGCGCTCGGGTGTTGTACGATCGAACTATTTCGATTGTGAAGTTCTGAGAATGCACAAACTGTGTTACGTTCGGAAAAAATCTGAATTTCGAACTTTTTTACGAATGTAAACTTTTTTCTATTGCATGAGAATCGTCTCCTAGGATGTACTTACGATTCGCGCGCAATATTGTGTAGTATCGGAAATATATTTATTAAACAGTTATTACTCGTATATCCGCTATTAAAAATCGTTCAAGTAGATAGTTTAATAAATTCGCAGAAAAATAAGCACTTGGTATATATGCGTAGCTATCAACTGAAAAGTGTAACACAATAATAGTCATATAGTGCGCGCAAGGTCTAATCTCTCTATTTAGTTTATAGTGTATTTTCGAATATTTTAAAGTCGTACTTTATAAAAGTACGAGGATTTTATAAAATTTATGCGATGAAATCGTTTCTTTATTTAAGATAGTGGTTAAGTTATAACAAAAGAGGCTATTGAATTTGGCGCTTGTTTCGACATTTGTCTATTATCATACTATATTTGATTTTTTGAGTCGCCTTATAATTTAAATTATTGTTTTTAAGTGATAAGCGTTCACTTTGCAATCTTAAGCAGTATCAAATGCATACATATATAATTTATTTTATTAATCCTTATTTCAGGTATTTAGCTTATGTTTCGCGGTGAACACAGAAGTGTTCGATCAGATACAAGTGCACCCTTTGAAGGAAGATGGTGAGAACATTGCCGTCACGCACGAGAACAAGCAAGAATACGTCGATCTATACGTCGACTTTTTGCTCAACAAGTCCGTCGAGACGCAGTTCACAGCGTTTAACAAAGGGTTCCAAAAGGTATCTTGTTTGTTTTATTTGTGTATTCGAGTATTGTCTGTGGTCTGTTTTAAGTATTGTGTAGCACGCACAAGCAACTTCGTCTTTTTTTTTCTTTTTTTTTGTGCAGTTTGTATTTACGATTATGTTATATATTTTTTGTAAGCATGTGTGTGTGTGTTTATGATGTCTTTCTTTCTTTCTTAAATCGTTTAATTTGTACTATGTCGTATGGTGCAGTAAGGTCACACTGTAAGTAGGTAATGATGGTTCATTTTGAGGTACCTACAATGTGACATTTCCTTCCACAATATTTCTTTTCTTTCATTCTACTGAGTTAAAACATAATCTATGTTGAGCACCAAGTTATACCCGCCCTATCCTCGCACGGATGCAATTTAAGAAATAAAATATAGCCTATTTCTCTTAAGAATAGTGTATCATCCTAATCGTAAAATCAATTTTGAAATCGGTCCAGTAGTTTTTGAAATTCGTTACAAACAATAAAAATATTTATTTATTTAAAACTTGGACATGCACTTAATGCCTAAAGACATTCTCTGTATAAGACACAAATCATTCCTATTTATAATATTAATAATAGTGTGGACAAATCGAATGCTTCTTTAATAAATGGCGCTTTATTATTTCTTGAGTAGGTTTGCGGCGGGCGGATAATAAAACTATTTAGATCTCATGAGCTCATGTCAGTAGTGATCGGAAACGAGGAATACGACTGGGATTTGTTTGAGACCAACTGCGAGTATAAGAATGGATACTCTGCCAATGACCAACAAATCAGGTAAACAGGTAGCTTAATCTTTATCTAGACATGTCAAAAACCAGAAACACGATTATGACTGACTCGATACATTTTAGTTTCGAAAGCCTCTTAAAAATAAGAAATGTTGTTATTATCAGACAACACTATTAGATATTTAATATAGGCAGATCATATTATACCCTCATCTTCCTTTTTAAATATCCTCGTTTCTTAAATTATTTATCAAATTTCAGATGGTTCTGGGAAGTGTTCCATGAGCTACCGATTGAAGATAAGAAAAAGTTCCTTTTGTTTCTTACTGGAAGTGACAGAGTTCCTATCCAAGGGATGAGAGATATCAAGGTTTGTACTCGAACACTATACTGAATTACTTTTATTATTTTCTCCATTCATTTCCGCCAACCAACTTCTTTGTTTTATTAATGTTTTAGACACAAAGATTTTTTTATGAGCAGTTGACAAGATTTTGACATCTCTTGATTCGCATGTTTTTTTTAAATAATACATTTACTTCATGTAGCATAGATAGCAATCTTTCTTATGAATGTTCTGAAGAATTAATTTTTGTTGCATTTTTGCCTGTATGATTCGTAGTGTAATAATAAGCGTTGGAAACTTTAAATGCTCGTGTATAGCTAATTAGTTAGTTAGATGTACTACACGAAAACGGTTTCTTTCCCTAATAAATATAAATAATTCTGACCGAAATAAATATGTTCTAACAAACGATTATGTTTTAGATAAGGATACAACCGGTGGCCGACGACAGATACTTCCCCGTAGCCCACACGTGTTTCAATCTGCTCGACTTACCCAGATACAAAACCAAAGAACGGCTCAAGTACTACCTTACACAAGCTATACAACAGACACAAGGATTCTCTCTCGTCTGATCCGCACTGCAGGTAATAGGGTTTATTTGCTCACTCTGCCCCGTTATGGTCGGGGTAACAAAGATTAAGTATGCAGTTGCATATATTTCGAATTATGCCTAAACGGATTGTGTTAAAATTCAAATTTTGTAGCGCCATTGTTTAAATAATAATTTGTAAACGTTGCGTCCAGATTCTTGAAAGCATTTATAAAATTTAAGAATTTCAGATAGCATAAAAATGACTTGAAAACATGACTTGTAAGCTGTAACGAAAATAATAGTTCTCACATTAAGAAAATATTCGGAAACGCCATTATACTTACACTTCAAGTGCTACATACTTGAATATGCTACAAATATATTACAATAAACGTATGTTGTTCAATATAAGTAAGCATCATTGCATAGGAGAATTCTACGCCCCGACTGTAACGGGTTTTGCGCATAAAGTTCCGTTCCCCCTACACCGTACTATGGTACGTGCCAGGACCGTATAAAAAGTACACATTTGATTTTAGACTGTAGCGAAAACAGTTAAAGTTCAAAATGTTTAATCTCGGTGCTCGTCGATTCACAGTTCTGATACTGTCAAAACGAACACCGCACTTATATACTTTAAACTTTAACTCCATCGTTAAGGGTTGAAAATTCATTGTGTATTTTATACGGTCCCATGACGGTCATGGTATAGTATGGTGTAGTGTGTCCAAACCTAAATTAAAAGTCGTTTGCTAATACGACTCTCAATTTACCTTGTGTCAAAATTATAAGTTACAAGCTTTTTTTACATAGACTGCATAATGCATAATTTTATTAATTGAAAGTTGAATGTAATTTAATTAATTGTTTTAATTTGATTTTAATGGTAACTCTACGTTAGTTTATATATCCGATTTATTTTATCATCATACATTGCGAATTTTATAGTAAACGGTCCTAGTCAGAGCCATAATAAGACATTCATGTAAGTAATTCCTATCCCGTTACCAGATCAATATGTGTTAAGTTAGTAAATAGCTTACGCTATTTTTGTAACATTCACGTAGCTAAAACACAGTCAAATTGCAGTGTCACATATCAAAAATGTCAATTTTAACCTCTCTTTCTCGCGTTGAAACTTTGACAGAGACAGAATGATGTCGAGACTAACAATTAAACATTATCTGGTAACTGTCAAAACAACATAAATAAGCTCTGCAGTTCTGACGGAACAGTGAGCCCACGGAGGTAAACTTACGTTCGTTCGCTGTATAAAGAAGAAATTTGTTTTTAGTGCAAAATCATTCGTATTCTTACTTGGCGCTTTTATAAATATTCGCCATTTATTTTATTTATTGAACAAATACTTTTCTAAGCCTTCCTTAAGGTACGTCCTTTTCATGAATACGAACCCCAGTCAAGTGAAAGACACTTGACTCTACACACGGCTGTACGTCAGACTAACCCACTTTGGCCTTGAGACCGCCTCTATGCCCTACGTAATAAAAGCTGTTTTCGTAGTTGAAATGGGTAACCTGACTTGTTGCCGACTGTACATTGCATTATGTAACTGATGTTTTGTTAAATCTTGGAAAACATTACATTGAAGTTTGAATCTTGCCCTTTTTAAATCGTTAATGGTGTGACGAGTTTAGTGTTCATAAGTCTGCATTTATGGGATTACAGGAATCATAAGTGTATTTTATTTAGATGTGGCTAAGAGCGTTAAATAAATGGAGTAGTGATGCTATATTCTGTGATGGTGAATTAGATATTTTTGTTTGTTGCTTATTTGTTATATTCTGCGTTTTTATTAAACCTATCTATGTGGTCAGTGTGTTTGTCGGCCTTCTTAACTTTAAAACGATGATGGCGCGTGATTTTAATTCGAAGTGTAGGGTAAATCTTTTTGAAATAAAGTGTTGAATTCTTATTGATATTGTTATTATTGAGATTATTTCGATTTAAATTGTTAAAATGCGTACTAAGGAGATTGAAACTTTATGGCACATCATATCGCGGCCATTATTTTTTGGAGTCGCGGCGCACAATGACATTGATATACAGGGTGTAAAAAAGTACGTGCCAAATTGAAGGTGGTTGTCAGTCGAGTCTAGAATACAGGAAAAATATAAGAAAATAGTTTTAAAAAAATTATTTAAAAAATCTTATTGCTAATCAATTTGTCTATTATTTACTATACAGAAAAGTCCACTGTCCTTCCGTAGTAATTGGTGTAGTAGTAATTTCAAAACAATTTTTAAGAAAAACCCCATCAAAATCATCAATCTAAACTCGCAGCCACGTGCGCCGCTCTTTCTAACGCAGCCCGAATCGGTTAAATATCCTCAGTTTAGTCTTGTAGATCTTGTAGATAAGTTATGTTTACGGCCCTTCGTACTTTACGAGCTTAAGATAGTCAAAATACAATAATGTCCTCCTAGCCGAATTTCGACTACAGTGGCCAATCTCAACAGAGATTAGCCGACTACGCGGAAGATATTACAGTGCAATCCTGTGTATTGCGCACACACTTGTGCACTCTCTGTTCCTTCACTCTCATAATTCGGTGAGACGGGCAGTCCGACATGACCGTAGAGAGATCAGGCGCAAGACCAACGGCTTAACGTGCTTTCCGAGGCACGGGGGTGTTAACATCACCAACTTCCTGACTTCGGAGCTGTGTCTGAGTTATTTCAAGACAGAAAAACCCAACACTTTTCGGCCCGACCCGGAATTCGAATCCGGGATCTCGTGGATAGTACCCAGCGTACTGACGACTAGACAACGAGGCAGTCAGTTCAAAATACAATACTAAAAATGTCAAAGATTAAATTATCAATCAAATTAATTATAAATCAAAGGTCTTCAAAATAAAATGTGGTTCAACCAGTGCGAAAAAATTGTTGTTGTATAGATTTTTTATATATTTTTCCTGTATTCTAGACTCGACTCTTAACCATCCCCTTGAATTTGGCACGTACTTTTTTTATACCCAGTATATTAATATAGGATAGTGTCCTCCAGTACACATAGAGGAATAAATTTCAAGTAACGGTATCCTTAAGTGTCACTATACCGGGATATTTGAAGGAAAAGATCAACAAATGAGTAGAACGGAAAAAAATGGCGGCGTGGGTTGATGCCAGCTTCCATACAAAAAGTTTCAAGCCCCTTTGGTGCCTTTTTATATCAAATTGATATTTATATAATTGCTTTTGTAATAAAAATCAATGCATGTTTTGTTATGGTTTATTTGTTAATTAACATATGGATTCTTAATATTTTATACATATAAAGACAAATGTGCATTTTAATAGGATCAAGGGAGTAGTCTCTAAACCGTTCTGCTATCATACTAGACCAAGTTGTAAGAAATGATATGTTTAATTGAACAAATGTTTTTGGGGTTGTTATCGAACAAAGAAATCTTAGGATATTTATATTACAGCGATTTGTTATCGTTTAAAGGCCTATACACACTGGGACTTAACGGTGCAGATATGAATTCTCAAAGATGTAATACGTTTGTTTGTGTCATTCACATTACAACTGCAATGGACTTTTATGTCCACACCATATTACACAGGCAAATGTTTACGCTCTTGCGCAGACGATGCCAAATTCTCCCGCATATTGACGTCCTAATCTTAATATACCTTTATCGATAACTACGTTTATTAACTTGCTAATATGGACCTAATATTTTATAGTTTAAAATATTTTGCCAACTTAAAGTACGTTTGAGTACGTTACGTACTCTGTACCATTAACTTGGCTGTTATTAGTATGTTTCTGTATTACTTTGTACTGATTTTATTGTAGTAAAATTATATTTTGTTACCGATTCGTTGCAAAATCTTTAGGGTACAAATAAAATAGTTTTTAATTACCATATTCCCGTACAGTAATTGTAGTCCTGGATTTGTAAATAACTTGGTCACCGTTGTGATATTAGGGGTATGTGAACTGCCCAGTAATAAAATCTGGCGTGCTGTTATATCCTGACGTAAATTCAAAAATGTATACAAGCGATTTGATATAATAAAAGTTAATTCTGCGAATCTGAGAATTCCGTGAAGATTTAATATACTCTGATTTGTTTTAAATATGGTTATTAATATCTGGATTTGTATGCTATATGTTTTTGGTAAGAAAGTTGACTCCAGATCTTACTGCTCGCCAGTGTCTGACTATATTGAATGCTTTTTTTCAGTTTTGAATACTGGGTTTTGTTACTAAACTGTACATGTTGTACATAGGACATACGTAGCTTGGCTAGCTAGATTGTTATTGTTTGGAAGCATTTTGGAGAGCACTCTGATATAGCTGTTACAGCGTGGTTTGTACACGATGTGTATTGTATGATAATATAATATTTTCGTATCCATCATGGGTTTCAATTTTTTCCTGTCAGTTTCTCTAACTTTATAATACAGGGATTTCAAAAGAAACAATATAGTCATTTTGTACAATTTATTTAATTAAAATATATTTAATTACATAATACCAAATCAATGCAATTTAAACATTTTATATACAAAATATTCGAGTAATCAATCTCTTCATGACTAGGTAGGTAGGCAGCATAGCCAATTTGATAAATCGTTCAACGCAATGTTAATTATAAAATTTGGCGTAAAGCGATTATGTTGCCAATAATACAAAAATAACTAGATAATAGATAATTTTGTAGTAACGACAATTGAGCATTATATACAATTTGTATTAAAAAGCATAAATAAACCTTTATTGGCATAATACGTTCGCAATGTTTAAAGCCGCACATTTACATCGATAAGTTAAACATAAAAAAATGTGTGATGATAAAATTATTATGCAACATTTGAAATGACGGTGCAATGTTTTTTTTTGTTATTTTATAAATATTTAATACTTATTCGCTAAGTAATGGTTAAGAATAAAATAATACTACATTTAAGTACTGATTGTAATACCCAATACCGTACATGCCTCAAGACTTTATACCTAAAGTCTATACAAGTACTTACACTGAAGTCCATTCTTCCGAGACTTCGCTCCTCAAACTATTCAGCCGTGATTTGAAAATGAGACGGTGAACGATTCGTTCCGTTGACATTACTAATGCGTTTGCCCCAAAATTTATTTTAGACACGCTTTGGACATACTAATGCCAACAAAAAGTTCTTTGATGTGATTGTGAAGGAGTGATTTTTGATGATTTTTGTAAAATATCCAAGAACATTTTCTATGGCGATGTGATGATGGTTAATAATACTATTGTTTATCTTAGTTAGTAGGAAGATCGGCCTGAGTGCTCCTCGTAGTGTTGCGTGCCGGGCGGCGCGCGGTACCCAGGGTAGTTGTTGTTGAGTGCGTGCTGCGCGAAGAATGTAGTGTAATCCTTACGTACCTATAACATGAACGTTCAGAATTGCTTGACAATTATAATAATTAATCTCAACCCAATGTCTTGTACGTTGGTTCAAGTAATCGGCTTGTCAAATCTAGCGTGCAAGGTTAGGCAACCAACACTGCTGCAGAAATCAAAAGCCTTATTTTCTAGAGAACGGTTTACGATGAAGTAGAATTTCAATACTAGGTTCGCAATCATTTCATCATTTAACCGATTAAAAACAGCTAATTTCACCGCGACAAGCCGATAACTTAAACGTTGTTTAAGAAACCGGTGGGTTAACTTTCGGACACAAATGCTATCCTGTATTGTTTTTACATCCATGCATCCTAACACTTTCTACTTCGCAAAGCCATAGATAGACAAGAGAATGAATGTCTGTGTGTTGTTTAGTCGATTACGTGATCTTGTGATGTTATAGGTCGACAACTGCCGTGTTCCCCGTCTTTATGGCTCGGTGTTCATAACTAGAAGATTGTCTGGTTACTCAAATTCACCAACCAAAAGTCTTGTATTGAAGCAGCAGAAACGATAATTCGGTCCTGGAAGAGGTTCTTATGCATTACCTATTATATTGTGTTTCATAAAGGAAGTATCACATGGTCATGAAGCTCATTCCATTTTCAGACCGAGTGGCTAGCTGACTTGGTGTTGTTTTTCGTTTCTGACGCTCGGTTGTCTCCCCATAGAATAGCGTTGCGAAGCCTAAACGTTCGCGTTAGGGTGTCGCGACTAGGTGTTTACGACGCACGACGGGCCTGAGTGGAAAAGGTTTTAAATAGAGTTGAAAGCGGGCTGTACGCAAAATACTATTTTTCTTTGGATGGGAATCGATCCCCATTGCACTACCAAGTTTATTTTATTTTTATTTCATTATTATTTGGGAAACATACAGTTATTATGGCATAAATAACTTAGGGTGAGTTCACCAATACACATTTTTAAACAGCGGTCATTATGTTATTTGACATTTTCAATTGTGTCAAATAGAAGAAGTATTTGACACAATTCAAATTCAAATACTTTAACGGCTGTTTTAAAATTGGTAAAATCGGGTCTAAGTTGCTAAGTTCAAGATTTTTTTCTGTTAATCAAGACATCCTTCTATCGGATGTGGTGTCCAGCCCATAAATATAGCGTATTTACAACAGCGCGCTTCAAACTCCTAACCAGTTTTTACCCAGGCCCTAAACTAAACTAGAGTAGAGTGTCCTCCGTGCCGAAGTCTGTTAGGTAGCTCCAAACACAGAAAGGTCCCAAGCGACTTACAACTGAGGTACAAAGTCCTGTGGGACTGACGGAACCGCCTACACCTCGTTCATGGCAACTAATTCGGCAAGCGAGTATTGCCGCAGCTAAAACAGACAACGGAATGCGTTCAAACTTCTGTTCTGAGACCCTACTTTGTAAGTAAAGGTGCTTTTACACGGGCATTTTTTTGGAAATAATTGCTTAGCAACTGTAATTAGATCATTCTGGAGCAATTAGTTGAGAAATCACGATAAATTACAGCAATTGTTTCGGAAATATTGCTTTCAACTGCTTCTTAATATTCTATTCCATTATTCCACATTGCTCAATGTCACGAATATGAATTGCCAAATACCCAATCGGATTCAAAAATTATATTTTCTGATTCATGTCTTTTATACCTAGTTTTCTAAAGTCGCTCTAAATTGCATGGTACTGTTTGGCTGTATTTCAACTAGTGATGGGCCGAACATGGGTTTAACCGAATACGAACATTCGGCCGAATATTCGGTAAAACTTTTACCGAACCGAATATTCGGTACATTTGATTCCGTTTCGTCGCACAAATGCAGGTCTTAACTTGTTTACGCTAAGCGCGCGGATTGCCGCCAGACCCTATTGTGTTGATTCATTTTTGAACAGTTGACTATAATTAGGTTCCTAACTCTTAATGTGTAGATTAAGTGATTGATCTCTTAAATTACAACCTGAAAAGTACAAACAAATTACTTATTTTCTTTATAAAGAACTATACTGGTTGAATAGGATAGGTTTAAAAGTTTAATATCAATAAATATATTTTGCGACGCTATGCTGAGTAGAAACTAGAAAAAAATATTATTCATAATCTACTAAGGTGTTGTGATTTGATTGAGCTATTCTCTAACACAATAAAGACTGATCGAAATAAATATCTTGTTTATTTTCCTTCAATTAAGGCCTGATTATAATATATTATTCTAAAGAGTTTACACAGCAGCCTAATCCCAAAACAGCTAGATACCTATATTTTGCATTAAGTTATTATCTTTTTACCAACCTACTTTAATTGAAAATAAAGCTTCAGTAACGACAAAAACAGAAAGATATACTCTAAAATACTTACCTCATTACACTGTACACTCAAATCATGATAACACACGGGTCACTAACAGTAAAAACTTTGAGTATCACTTTGCCGAATATTAGGTAATTCAGCCGAATATTCGGCCGAATATGAATATTCGGTAAAGCTGAATGCCGAATCACGCCGAATACCGAATATAAAACAAATATTCGGCCCATCTCTAATTTCAACAGCAGGTTGCTACATGTTGCCATCGCCCTAAGTTTCTTGATGTGGCATGTTGTCATTGTTTGCGAATATTGCCAGGAATTGAGCAATATTGGTTGCCCGTGTAATCGCACCTTTATGAATTCCGTATTTTTGATTCGAACCGTTCCTTTGACATCTCCCAGCATGACAGTGCTGGGTGCGACGTCTGTGACAAAACCCTGGCTGTTCCAAAAGGGATATTCTGGTGCTCAAACACAACGACTTTTTGCATGAATAAGAATCATTACCCCAAGCAACCGACTGGGCTATTAAAATTTGTATGGGATGCGTGTTTTCTTTAAGATCGAAATGTCAAATGTTCGTCCTTACAAAAAGTTATATTTGAGCCACAGAATCACCCCCTTTTGGTTCGACCTCTGTTTTTGTTACACAAAATTACACTGCACGCTGTACAGACCCAAAAATACGGACATATAGCCTTAAAGAGTAAGGCCTCAGGGCACTCCTTTTATGTGGTTTTTGGGTTTAACAGCATTATCGCTTCGCATGCATGTTGAAAGTTGTGTTTAATTAAAGTATATTATACCGAATTATCGAGTTTGTTAGAACACTCCATATAGCCTTATTTAGGTAAGTATTTAATAAGGTTGTTATAATTAAAAGTATTTTAAAATCTGAAAATTTAAATGACTTTAAAAATATTTACAATAGTTGGCGGAGAATCAAAAATAAATACAAATGAAAAAGCAATACATGGTGGGAAATATTTACAAATTGTTAAAAAGTTATGTCTTACGGTAAATAACAACATATCGTTTTAGGCAAATAAATAAGAGGTCAATAAGTAGGTAGGTACCTAATATAGAAAGATATCGGGTACAAAAAAACTCGCATCGTTATTGTAATAAAATAACAACTGTAAAGTTGCTTCCAGCAAAAAATCCACCCTTTTTGTACATCCCAGTGCAATGGGCTTTATTCCAATGCGCGATTAAATTTAGGTTCAATCTATCTCTTTCTCTATCAAAAAAACGAAAAGAGACAGACTACAATAATTTAAAAACGTCAAATTAAGTGATGGGATTTCTAACGTATTTGTACAAGGTTTTGCGTGTTTTCGTCTAACATTAGTCGTCATCGAATGACATCCTTACTAAATCGTAAGTTTGTTAGTGTATGTACCTTGCGTGGTCTGCAGGCGGGGCCCTTGGCGAGCTGTCTCCTCGCTTCGTTCTCAGCCGCCACGGCCTCCCTCACCGATTGTGGGGGCCACTTCTGGTCTCCGCGCATGTTGATGCCGCCTGGTATCAAAATTATGAATTTAGTTTTTGTGTATATAATAATTAAATTAGTTTCTCTATTCAAAAAAGGTATTTTTAGATCCCTGAATCCAGATCCAAATGAATTTAGAGCTTAAATCTACCTTCATTGACATTAGTTGGTTAGTCTTTTTGCAAAAGTTAACAATTATATTTTTATAACTTAAGCAATTATTTTGCAAGTTTTTACGAAATTAAATCAAATTTCACTTACAAAAATTAATCGACTGTTTCCCACCGGATGACACAGTCGATTAATTTTTGTAAGTGAAATTTGATTTAATTTCGTAAAAGTTAACAAGTCCAACTGAGTTTGTTGGTCGCTATCTTCATAGTGCAGGATTCAAAACGAAGAGTACCTATTTCCCTTTTGTAGCCTACTTTGAACGAATGGATCCGTGTACGTGTACGTGTACGTGTAAATGTTTTGAATACCATGGATTTGTAGCACGAGTGCCATACCTACTTTTTTTCTATACTTACGAAAATACATTTATATGTATTGGTAATAGTGAAGTCTAGGAGCTATTATTTTATACGGCACATATCAAGCTAGTAAAAGTCGTCGTCTCGCACTTACCTATCTCAATCTTATAAACTGACCATAAACATACAAACGACTCGCTACGTCAATACCGCTGGAATTAGGTACGTTACGAAAGCAGTTACGGGCCTTGCCTTCCTTAATTTTTGTACTAAGGGACCACAAAGTACAAAGGGCAGTTTTGAAACAATATAACTGCGATCTTATTTTAGTACCACGTACGTCGTACACGTGAAAGCACCAGGCGCGCCCTTAAAGTTTACGCGAGTTGCTATTACAGCCGTAAATCTAATAAACTTCTTACACTTGCTTACTTTAGCGTTATGATTGTCGCTCTGTATTCTATGGTGTCAGGATTATTAAAGAACTTTATGTATTATTTTGCACTCTAATTGAATGATAAATAATTTGGAAATTAATATGTTTTGAAAGAGACGCAGTAGCTGGTTGATCTGAGAGATAAGGTGTGTACGTGATGCCAATTTATTGGTTTGCAGACTCCAAGTACAAAAGTAAGAACATTCATGTTACCTTGGTTAGACGCTGTGGGCTGACTGGGAAACACTGACGGTGGTTTCTGAAATTGTGGCTGCTAGTACGCGGACACGTGACTGTGAAGAGTACTGAGGCTGTGACGAGTACTGGCTCATAACCTTGGCATAACGCAGTGGCGCCAGTCAGCCTGAAGAACACTGGCAGTGGCCATTGCTGGCGGAATGTGATGTTTCCCGATGGCGGCTCGTACTGCGTGTCTGGCGGCTGGTACGCGAGCTCAGGGTGCTCGTCAAGTTACCTACTGCGGCTATGGGTGGCAAATACTGGCTTGAGTTGTTACCTTGGTACGACGCCGTGGCGGGCTGGCTGGAGAACACTGGCGGCGGTTTCTGGTGAACCGGCTGCTGCTGTCGGAGTGTGATGGTCGCCGGCGGTGGCTCGTAATGCTTCTGTGGCGGCTGGTACGCTGGCTCCGAGTACTGGGGCGAGTACTGAGGCTGTGGCGAGTACTGCGGCTGTGGCGAGTACTGGCTTTGCGCTCCGTACGATGGCTGCGAGCTTTGTGGCTAGTTGAACATACGCATTGAGTTATTTTTTGTAAATATAAATGTTGACTCAAGAATCGCGTTCAGTTGTTGCTTGTTGGAACTAAACGAAAAAATCCTGTATTCCATCAACAGCTTACCAATTGATTTTAATTGTACCAATAGGTGCATAATTATTATAAGTACTGCTAGTTTTCTTATAAAAATTAAAATACTGTTTTCATTTACCTATTTTTTATAACATGCATCGAAAAAATTTGATAGTAGTTTTGTCATTGAAATCAAACTAAAAATAACACAAGGAGAAGGAAGTCATTATAATAAGCGAGACAGAGAGACTCATAATAATCATTGAAGTGTTGATAGTTTCATAGACAGAATTTATAGACGAAATGTTTTTAGAAGGGAATGAATGACGTTAGTGACAAACGTAACACAGATTTATGAGGTCCATTTCGTTTGCTGTAAAAAGCGTTGTTATGATAGCGGTGTATAATGTGGCCGTAAAGGACACGATGCATTAGGCGCGCTAGTAGCATCAGCTCTATTAGTAAAGTGCACTGTGTATTGAAGACTCATGGCTTTCAGGCTTGGAGTACCTATCTATTGAATCAGAAGTAGGTACGAATTAAAATTAAGTAAGTAGTATCACGCCTTAACACTGAACGCCAAGAACCTTCCATCTTAAAAAGATTAGAATCACAAATGCGTGTTATCTAACTCTATCGGCGACGCTGACGATCCGTTTCTTGGTACCTGGGGAGAGAGGGGAGCTGGTACAGGAGCCCAGCGGCTGCTTGGCTGTCGGTAGGGCTGCGCTACTCCGGGGGAGGGGGGGCCTTGTCGGTAGGAGGCCGAGGGGGACGAAGCAGTCACACCTGGGCCTACGGGTATAAGCTTGCTGAGGCCACAAGCCGCCTGGCGTCGGCCTTCACAGTAAGCAGGCTGAGATTGAGGGCCCTGCTGGTATTGGGACTGTGGTTGTTGGTACTGAGGTTGTTGGTGTTGGGGTTGGGGCTGCTGGTACTGAGGTTGCTGGGGTTGGGGTTGAGGTGACTGATATTGGGGTTGGGGTTGAGGTTGTTGGTAATGGGGCTGTTGATTCTGCTGTTGCGCGGAAGGGGAGTGCTGCGCGTTGTTGTAGTACGCAGGACTCTGCTGTAGGGATTTATAATTTTTAGCTTATATCATACAGTTCTAGCCCTGTTTCACAGCTGCTTATGTTATCTAGAATTACGATACAATTTTCAATAGTTTACTAAATTATAAATGAGCAGTTGTGAAACTTCATAATATTGCGTGTACCGCATGCAATTTTTATCCGCCACCTAAGCGTCTATGTGCAGCAGTTTCATTGCTCTCAATTATATATACAGTGATTGTCTAAAGTGGATTAATGTGAGTTTCTATTAAATTAAAGCAAATTACCTGCTGTGGCTGGTGATACCCGTTGGTTTCGGGCACTGGCGGCCACACTACTTTCTTCTGGCCTGTAACAAATGAATCCTATATTATATTCTGAACATTTGATAATTTTTTTGCTAAACAAACATGTTGTGAACGTAACGCGTTTGTGTAATTAGGCGTGAAGTAAATTAGAGGTGTTGACGGAGAAACGTTCATTAAAAAACAAAACAGGCACTACATTCTGGCTTATCTGATGAAATAAAGATTCCGAAATAAATTTTACGACGAGAGATAGAATCTTGAGTCTAGGTTACCGAGATCTGCAATCTTGAAACCACGGGTTTTAGTGTTCATCTCTTTGAAATAGGTATTATGACACATTTCTCTCGAAATTAGCCCGGCCTACCGCGGTCTTGGACTGAAGCCAGAAAGAGGAAAAAATATTCGTTTTCTTAATTAATTATGTTTACAATACGAGCTTAGAAAATACAAAACAGAATCACGTTATACGCAGGTACTCCACCTACACTGTAATTTTACTGTCCAAAAGAATTCGGATTTGTAGAAGTATATTTTTTAAAGTACTAACGCCATCTTTTGTTTGTAACCACGTGAAATTATTAGTATCAAGTTTGATAGAAACTTCAACGAAAAGATGAACACGAAAGCTCATATAGTACCTACCTAACTTAATTTGAAAAGCTAAAACATTTGTTGTTAAAGGTATATTAACTCTATGTATATTATGTAGTATTTTCACACAGAGAACCCTGTCATAAATAACTTGTAAAAGGTAAAGGTAAAGATACCAACTTGTAAATTTCAGAAATATCAATCCTACCGCTTTCAGGTTTTAGACTTGTCTTAATATCATCATAAACGAATATATTATATATCATCTACCTACAACATCTTTTTATTGTGCTACAACGGAGGAGAGTGCAATAATAGGAACCTGCCGACCTACATACCTCACGGTCGTAATAAAATGTAACAAGTAAAACGTGACATTTATACATTCAGTAATTCTACGGTAGTATTTGTGGGTAATAAGAACAAGTTTAGCTCTAGATTCAATATTTAAACAATTTGCCAAACGCCAGTGAACGTACCTAAACATGAACTGAATCGACTTGTGTTCCCGGTAAGACTACAGTTTCAGCGATGTATTGGATTTCAATTTACCACGTATCAAGGAAGTATAACTCGACTAAACTTAGGTACGAACCCAACTCCAAGTTATAGAATTTATAGCTTATTAGCAGTTGTTACTCTGTTCAGTTTTCAGCACTCAAATTCCAATGCTTTCGTAGATCAATCAATAAAAACTTAGCTAGCGGATTTTACTATTCATCAATAATATCCTACCGTCCTGTGAGTTATAAGGTCATATTGATTGATTGAAAGTGAATCCAATCATATACAAAATAATTTCGAAATCGTTAGGTAAATATAACTAGTTAATAATTGTTATATGGTGGTGGTATAATTGTTTCACCGACTTAATCACTTCCTAGTCTGAAGTGTCCGAGTATAGTTGCGTTGCACTTTCGCAGGTTTTCGTAAAAGCACGATTAAACAATTCGCTCTTAAAACATTTAAACACAGCGGGTATTAAAATAAGTGACTCACGATTGGTATGTCCAATCGAGCTGGAACGCAAGACGCGCCAACCGACTGCCGGCCAGGACTACTCTTCACTACTTGGCTCGCTCGCCAGGTGCGCAAATCTACCGCATATTATATTTTGAGAGACCACATTTTTAGGACACCACTACCTGTCTCACTCCCTCACGCGTATAGGTAAGTACACTGGGAAATCTCAACACACCTCCCACAGAGACCCTGGTCCATAGAATTCGTCAGAACTGCACGCCAATAATTGATCGTTCTTGGAAAGCTAACAAAAACAGTTTCCATTAATTACTTTTACTAAAACAATGAAGTTATAAATCTTAAACTCATTCTAAGACGTTGTATTGATGCCACCGATATGAGTATGTGGCTCGCAATTCATTTGGATGCGTACGAGCATTATTTTGTAAAGCGAAGTGGGTACGAAAGCTCATGAAAACCAGAACTGGAAATACATAATATTCTAATCTTTCTGATGATGAGGTAATAAGTATATGTTATTTATTAAAATTACTCTTTATAATAGTGTAGATAATCTTGACTCTGTGCAATTGAATTTATTATGTAATATGTGATTCTGCAGATTTTGACGGATTCCTGCCGTCCAGGATGTCACACTAATTGTAACAATTTCAATTCGTCTTAATCACGGACATCAGAGTGGTCTGCTATAATCGCGCACACATTATTACCGTGGTTATGGGGCATGGCTGTAATTACCTCATCCATTGATGTATGATATGCACATAAATTGCAAACGGTATACGTGTAAGTAGCCGAACGACGTCGCCGGCCGCTGGCTATAGATAATTTGTTATTAACTTGCTTAAGGCACTTAGCCATACTTGGCTTACACGGCGGCCAAGCGAGCAGATACAATTTAAACGACCAGTTTTTAATAACGCCAGGATTTTTTACTAAAGAGTAGGAGTATCTAATGATTGCATTTTCTTAGAAACCTATTTTGGGCCGTAAGGTAACTAAGTAATGGTTCCAGACTTGTTTGGCATACGGTTAAAAATAATGGAAAGTTTTTCCAAAAGTCTTCTGAGACTATTTCAGTTTATGATTATTAATAATAATAATGAATTGGTTCAACACGATTTTTTAGCATATTATTCCCTTTTTACCACACGAATTACCTATCATGGGTTTAATTACGAGACAGAAATAATTTAATTATAAGACCTGTGTTCTTCTAACATAAAGTGGTCTCTGTACCTACTTATTTTTCTTATTTTCAGCGCAAAGTTGCGCATTTCCAAAATATGTTTTTGGGAAAATACAAATTGGATCGCTCGCGTGTTTATGAGTCAACAAGCGCGTGTAATGGCGTATAGGTGGTCCTATCGAAGCATACTCATTTGTCATATGCATCTTTTCAGCACCTGGTTAATATTAGACATTGATTCATAGAGCAAACGGGGCGTACACGACTCATCCGAAATAGTTGCAGGTTACGTCAAGAGATCACTTTTTGTTATTCTTAGAGAAAAAACCGCGTATCAAGGCTGGCTTTTAAAATAGCTACCTTTAATTTGAAAATATAGGTACCCACCGTGGTAATTCGGTCTAGGTTTTCTAAAATTACTCACAAATACGAGCGATCTGTTTAACACCTGTGGTGAGATTGAGCACTTTTGTGTCTGAAAACCTGGAATTTACTCGGTGTAATAAAAACGTATTTTCAGAATATAAAACACATACCTACAGAAGTTGTAAAATGCAACGGTTTCTTAGTGTAAAAGACCGAATAAACGCTGTAGTGAAACTCAGATTTAAAATAGATGCTGCATAATATTCCAGCTTTCCCATGTTGCTGGAATTTACGTGGGAACTTTACATCAGAAAAAACACAATAATAATGCGAATATCTTGGCAGTGGTGGAATCAAAGAAACAATCACTTTCGTATCACGGTCTTTTCACTTTGCCTTTGGTTTCTTTCATTGCGATTCGATTTTGGAGTCAAATGATTTAAAGGTAAGTAGGTATCATATAAAGGTCAAAACAAAACAATTTTATGGATCGTTCTTGCAAGCACAATGCTGTAGTGACTTTCACGCACAAGTATTTTTTATCATTAAACAGATCATTTATTTTCACTCAACTAACTTTTCATAAAAATACAAATTTTATTTACCTACAAATACTGTTTCAAACATGTTGTTTTCTTCGGTATCGACTGTGAACTATTAAGAACAACACATAAAAACACATTTTCGGTGCTTCCAATCGTTGCCAAACACTTTCCACTAATGAACAAAATCTCGTCGCCCGCCTACACGGGCTTATGGCCACACTCAGACAAAAGACTCATTCCCAACGAAATTGATATTAGGGCGTTAAACTTTAGTTGAAAATAGGACGTTTTCATTCACTTCTCTATGAATCATAGTTTCCGGTTGTCGCGAAGCCGTGTCAATGTCTCGTTTCTTAACATGAATAGGTTTCTAGCCAGATGCAAGTTTAAATTAGCCACTTCCATTTATTAGGCTTTAAATGATTTATTAACACGTTTCAGAACATGTAGTTGTCAGAATTCAATTAATCGTTGCGCACATTGGTTAATAACTCATTAGCATCAAGTGTTTCATGGGCGATAATTATCCACAGATGACGGGCAATCGTATGTATGGAAGTGAACCTACCGTACCGTGCGTAATTGCTATCTGCAATCAACTATTTCCTACGATGGGGGTGGGTATTATGTGAAATAAAGCGCTCTATTCTACCAGTCTGGCTGGTACCTTTTCTCGTGGTTTTCATGAACTCAGAGTATACATTGCCGGTGGCGTTGAGCTGGCCGTCCCAGCTTCGAGCTGAGCGCATCGTGTGTTCCTGCGGCGGCCAGACGGAATCAAACCGATGGTTGGTCCGAACCATCGTGTCCAAAATCGCCTGCACTTGGGTAGGGTCTAACTCTGCCAAAGCAGTGCAATTAGTAGCGTTAGTAAGCTCCAACGAAGAAATTATTGCAATGGCCACTTCTTCATTTACAAACAATACAAGGATTGGGGATTATCCTTGTTTTGAAGACAGAAACGTCTTTAAGACCTTAATAAAACATATTTACAAGGGTAAATAAACTTGTAAACAAAAAGCTTGCAAAACTTTGAGACCCTTAATGAAACGTCAGAAAAGGATTTGCAATTAAAACTTTTAAAAGAATCGATTAGTAAACATAGTTCAAGCTGGGACTCTTTTATTTATTAAAAGTTTTTTACTACCAGATTTCACAATGTTGAGTTTTTTATGCAAATTATTCATTGTTTGTGATGCAATTTATAATTTAAAAAAATATTTTTCGTGAAAAACCAAAAGAAATAAGAACAAGGGAGATAATCTTGGATGATTTAACCACGAAATAACTTATATCCAGTTTCTGGGTTACATTTAGTGCGTTTTAGTGTCATGCGGATTTTCTTATGCACGCGGGATTGAGATACTTTCTGTGATGGGAACGCCTTGTGAAATGTTATCTGGCATCACAGATTATGTATCTCAATACAGTGTACAGTGGGCCCACCATCAACCTACCCTGATCTGTCAGATTTCCGCAACCATATTTCAACCTTATGTTGATCGCATAGAGCTCCATATCATTAGAGACATTTTGACACATTTGGGCAAGTTGATGCGGGGCCGAACAAATCCGCACGACTCTTAAACGCTTTTATAGCGGTTTATCTCAATAGCCGTGCAAAGTTTGAATAAACCACGATTCATGTATCTGTCACGATTCCCGGCATTAATCTTGACCTTGCAGGTGATACGAGTATGAATGGTATTCATTAGTACTCACTTGGGTATCCCCGTCGGTTCCTCTCTTCCTCCTCAAGCATCCGGAGGACCGCCGAGTTGGCGAGGTTGGCGGGCTTGTCTGTGGTGGGGTTGCTGAAGTCAATGCTGCAACAAAAACTTGATGTAAATACGAGGATTGCTAAAGACACCTATAGCAATGGTGAGAAGGAATTAAATATTTAGTGCCAGTTAAAGGGCTTCCTACAAATTTTGATAACTTTTAGAATTATTTTATTCTTGTTCTTTTAAAGTAAGAAATAAAGTTAAAAGATCCTCCAGACTAGATAGATACTAAGAGATAATACTTGAAATGTTAGCTATTACGAATAGGTAAAGAAAGAAGCTCCGGGATACGGGTAGGAGAAAACAACGCTCCCTCAGGACTAATACGCACCAAACGTTTTAAATTTTTAAAGTCCGTTTGATTAGGCGAATATTGTAAACAATCTTGACATTCTTTTTTTATAACAACCTACTATGGTAATTTATCACTTACACATACAGCTTTTTAACTAATGGTTAATACTTTTGCACTGGTATTACTTTTGAAGTCATGAAAAGATTGTCTACATTATTCAGCAATCCAAGAAAAACGGACTTACTATTCTCCTGCGTACGTCTAGAGAATGGAATACGTTAACGGCTGAAGTGTTTCACTTAACACTATGATCTGAATAATTTCAAGAAAAGACTGAAAAGGATATACTCGTAACTAATCAGACATGATGACCCATCCTTGGCCGCATCGTCGCTTACCGTCAGGTGAGATTGCATCTAATTTTTTTTCTTATTGATAAAAAATATTTAATGCAGCTACGAGTACCTGCCACCTATACTTGTCCAATCCAATACCACAATACGTCCAAATTCCTCACGCACCTGCTTATAAGGCGCTGAATAACTAATAAACATGATTAAAACAACACTTTATTTGTGACTAATTAATTGTCATCTTGCCAGACGGTTTTAGACAACAATCAATGATCTTGTCTGCACAGTCATGCATGTGAATCACCTCTCGAATGCACCGGTGATCGCGAGTGGCGAATGTTCAAGTAATAAACATCAAAAATAAATCGTTTGCGTGCGGTATTGTTCTTTGCGGCTTTATTTTTAACCTCTGCAAGAGCAACCGATATATTTTTAGCGGTAAGCGAGTTGAGATATTTGGAAACATTGCTACCTAAACAACACTGCTTTAAATAAGTTTTTTCATATAAGTTAACACTACATAGTTAAATGATTTTTATTTTGATTCGTCTCATTTTGATTTATTCCGACTTCTTATTCTATGGTAGGCCATAGAATAAGAAGTCGGAATAAATTGAAATGAGACTATACTATACTATGCTACTCTCCTCCCGAAAACACCTTATTATATCTATGGTTGAAATAAGTGTGTCCTGCAGTGGAACATACTTAGAAACACAGGTGCACAACATACACTCTTTTTTTTCGTTTTCGAATATGGTAAAAATGAAACTTTTTTTAAAGCACGGCAAACTTGACAACCAGTTATATCTTTATGAAAGTAAACTGATAGTACTATGGCCGGATGCCAAATATTGAGTATCCGGCAAACCCATAGACTGGATAACCGGATATACGGGCTCCGGAAATAAACCTATTGGAGCAAACAAGCGCGATGTTTTTTTGTATGAACATTTCAGTTAGTATCAGAATTTTAGGATAGACGTGGATAGAATGTATTGATCGATTTAAATGGTTTAACCAATCAATATTAAACTTTTAATTACGTGAATTGCTTTTTTTAACCATTTAAACTAACTACCTACTTTCCTCCTGGTGTAGTACTACTAGAGCTAAATGAAATATAATAATACAATAGTAGCCTTAAAGTACTCCTAGATACTTAAGTATATGATTTGCTGAAGCTTGGCTTCGATATAAAAAGGTACCTATTTATTAAATGTGAAAATTATGAAGTTACGAATAAATTCATGTTTCAGAACCATAGTATGTACTCGTATATGTTCCTAACAAGAATCTAGATGGTAAAAAATATCAATAAATGTCGCTCATTTTCTTCGATAACAGGAAAATTCCTGTTATCGAACAGCAACTGAAATCAGTTGCTTACGTAAAGTTAGGCAGGTATGTTTGTTTAGTTTTTGAAGTTCCTCCCTTACGTAGGTACGCAACTTTCCCGGATTTCGCAATAATCAATTTTCCGATCGGAAAGTCGAGTAAAAAGTATATTCATTGAGTAACGAAATGTGAGAGTCGTGGGAAGCTGCCGCAAAAACTAGACGCAGTGGAGGTAGCTGATCCCACCTTCATTGAGTTCGAGACTTCAGAACTCACCCAATCTGGAACTTTGTTAAACTGTGTTTTCACAATAAATACTTTCTGTTGATAGAACGAATTACTACCTATTTGCTGTTTTCCTCATAGATATCGAACTTCGAAGTTGAAAGCCTTTCGAGGCTTTCTGAAAAACTTGTTTGCGCCAATATTGCAAATTTTTATGTTGCAAAACTTAAAACGTAAAACAAAATATGAACAATCAGATTGAATGACTACATTCGATTATTTTTAGAATTTACTTTGGCATCTTTATCAGTTTAAAAATATGCTCTTGTTTCGACAAAACAGTAAGAAGTAAAAGCTTTTTTAACTTTTACTTTCCAGTTCGTGACCGCGGCTGAACAATAAGTTGCATAACTTTGATGGTATCAATAAAAATTTGAACAACTTGCTTTACGTGTCTTTTGTTTTTATTATTCCAGTTTTTGTACATTTGTGGTCAGTACCGACTGAGTAGGTACAGCCAAGCGGTGAATAATTAAGTGGATTTTTGTTCAGGAAAGTTGTTTATGAAAGCTTTCAGTGTAGTTGTGTAATTTAATAGAATTGAATATGATTGGATGATCCCTAAGAGCGTCGGCGGCGTTGTAGCTAGCGGGTTGCCTCTCATGCGGTTAGTACCGGGTTCGATCCTACTTGCTGCCATGTACGAACGACTTTTTCTTATTATAATACATTAGTTGTTATTAATAACCGATGCCATAATCAGGTGACTGAGTGTGTTACCATGATCCAAACTGGTCTGGTTTCCCTGTTACCACAGGTAAGATGGCACTCGCTCCACTGTAATAACCTGATTTTCTAGAAAAGAAAATTGTTCTAGAAACCCCTAAATCATTCTAAAAGACCTATTCAGCGATACCTCACACGATGGGTTAGTCGAAGAAAAAAAGATCATTCCGACTTCAGTAGTTAACCTAAAAAATATTTTTCAAAAAATTGCTTAGCATTATAGCACTATAATTTTATAACTTAAGCAATAATTTTGCAAGTTTTTACGAAATTAAATTAAATTTAGCTCACAAAAATTATTCGACTGTGTCATCCGGTATGCCTCGAACCCACGTCCCTTCGCTATCCGGGCGAATGCTCTTACCAACTGAGCTACGGAGGACGAAATGGACATCATATAGGAAGTCAAAAATGAGCAAAACATAAAGTAAGATAAAAAAAACATTAAAAAATCCTACTTAAGTCACAAATAAGGTAACTAGCCCGATTGTATAATTTTCGAATACTTACACAGGTAGGTATAATACTATTAGCTACATAGGTAGTATAATACGCTCATAGCCCAAAGTCAACTTAGTGGAATAGATATACTTAGATATAGCCATGTTTTCATTTATTTTTTATTTGAATTACATCTAACGCTTCTTGTGCAGTGCTTCTATCCATACTATATAGGTACTATAATATTATAAATGCGAAAGTGTGTCTGTCTGTCTGTTACCTCTTGACGCTTAAACCACTGAACCGAGTGAGGTGAAATTTGGTATGGAGACAGTACTAGACCCTGGAAAGGACATTGGCTACTTTTTATCGCGATATAAAAACATTAAGGGGGTGAAATGGGGGATGAAACTTTATATGGAAAATCCGACTCTTGCGGGCAAAGTCGCGGGGGCGAACCACTAGTATGAAATATAAAAAATATTGTTGCATTTTATAACACACTTTCCTATTACAATCTTACCGAGCGGCGATTACAATAAAAAGCTAAATAAACAGAGACCTCTTTTTGCTTTGGTATCTGACATTGACACCTGGTGCTGATATGCTATCGAGGTGAACGTAAACCCGCTTCCCTTATAAGGAGACTGGATAGTGGACATGTTATGTGCACATGCCTGGTACGGCTTGAAAGCCACACATTTACTCTACACTTCATGTCCTAGATTTTAGACGTTGCGTACTCCCTTCATACTAAGATGTGACGTAAGAATATTAGAGGCGCGAAAAAAAGATTAACACAAATTATCACAAATTATTTTAGCATGTTTTTAGTAATGGGTATTTATTTATTCATAGAAAAATACAAAAACTAAACCGCAACAGGGGTAATATATTAATACACGTCCTAACATAAAACATAAGTAACATAAGGCCCTCCTACTAAGAAGGAGCAGTGAAAAAAAATCCGTCACTATTTTTAAAGTGTGACTCTACATATTGAACACCTTAACTTTGTTAACTTTAATTAAAGAGTAATGAGTTCATTGAAGAAATGTATTTATTGAAGAATGTAGAAATGTATATTATAGAAATATACAATTTTCACGCCTACAAAGTGGTACCGTACCTACTACGGCAAGGTGGACGTAAAAAGTTACCAAGATTTAATTTATGAAATTATTTTTCAATTTTAAACTATCTTAAAACAAATTAAACTAGCTTACAAAACATTAATTACAAGGAAAAGTAAATACTTGATATTTATGATTAAAATAGTTCTCACCAGTCTAACTCCACATCGGTAGCCATATTTCCGAGCACGAGATCCACTTTACAAAATGCGAACAACAACAATGGATTTAATTAATTAGACAGCTGTATCAACCTTAAACACAATGTCAACTTAGCTTAATCCTAATTTTATGCCAAAAACTTGATTCGAGGATAACCGACTGAAAATAACTATGAATTCATTTCATAATTATTACGAAAAATATCCGCAAATAAAACTCATACAGAAAAAACAAATGACTAATTTATGTTTACAGAAAAGTCAATGTTCGAAAAGAATGTATTTTTTTTTAATGGTTGACAGGCCGAAAATTTATACCGCGTAGTTGTTTAAAAGAAAATAAGTGTTCCAATTTTGAAAAAGTTTGATAACAGAGTTTGTTTCAGACTGTTAATTCAAGATCAGTTTTACAGCCAGCCAGGATGCCAGTTACGAAATTTTTAAAATAATGTTTATTTTCACGCATGCGCAGTGTTATGCGCCTGTGCGCCGCGTCGTGACTGCTGCGCGCGCGCCTTCCTCATTTGCTTGTTAACTATCTTGGCTTTTTTGCAATTTTGCGTCGGAACACCGAGCTTGGTAAATGGTAATCGGCAACATCAAATAGTAATTACTCGCACGAATAGCCGGTTAAAATGCATGGAGCATTTTGTATCAAAATATAGGCTAGGATGTGTAATTAAATTCGATTATATCAGATGCTGTGGTTTACTTTCAATATTGTGAAGTAAACAATGCGCGTGAAATAAACCATTTCTGTCATACGTGGTTATACCTAATAGGTAGCTCTTGATTTTAAATACGTGTAATTTTATTTGGAAGAGAAAAGAAAGGTAAAGTAATTATTAACAATTAGATAGCTTTAAATGTATTCATGCCAGGCAGATGTAATTGTCTCTTTTTTTTGTCGTAAAAAAAAACAGCCTCTATTTTTTTTAAACGCAAACGGCGTCTGTACTTAGCGGCCAGTGTTTGCGCGCCCAATATGAACTCCACATTGAAGGTTGGTGATGTGTGAGTGCTTTGATGATCCGCATACTTATAGCGGAATGCGGGCGATGTTGGCTCGGTGCTAAATTTCGTCCACGTAAATGTCAATGCCCCGCCGTGTTCCACACTCCATAATTGTACGGTCAACGGCAATTAAATCAGCCCAGCACTGTTTATCTTGGGATCGCATTCTTCAATGTGTCTTAAGCCTAATTGCTCTTTCCACAGTTCGAGGTTTTTTACCCATCTTTCTTATGGTAAAAAATATAGGAAGAAAGCTTTCGTACTGAGTAAACATTCAATAATAGCCTAAAGAGGTCTCTAGGCTAACTGTGAAAAGACAAAATATGAATTGTAATCCTTAAGTTACATAAGAATTTACAATCTATATTAATAGTTTAATGATAATTTATTTAAGTAAATAAGTACCTAATATACGAGTACCTACTTTAGGACACTAACTGTAATACCTACCTAGGTTTTATTTGTAGTTCAATCATTTATACAATAAATTCAATAAAAGTTTGACATAAACTAGTTTTTATTACCTTATTTATTTTAACATTTAAATCGCACCTTTCTCCAATGATACTCGTAATTAGGGATCCCTATTATTTCATGCACGTCTTTGTGTTTATTTTCTTTTATTGAATAAAGTTGTTGGGGATCCCTAAATTTTTAATTACGGCTAAAAATACCAGGGGTTAAGAATGTTTCGGAAGCTGATCGGATAAACATTAAGGTGCGTGCCAATACTGTCTGTGAGTCACGCGAGTGCACTATGCACTGGCGGAGCATGTGGCGCCCTACTTGCGGCGTGGGCGGAATGAGGAAGTTTGGGAAGGTGCATGGCGGAAAATAAATGTTAACTTTTAGCATTGAGGCAAAAGCTAGATCTTTAATCTGATGACTTATTTAACTAACCAGAGAATCGCCGCGACATCTATCGAACAAACGCAAAATTGTAGGTATTTAACAAACTTTCCATTGCAATTTGGGTTTTACCGATGTTTTAAAAGTTAGTGTGCAAATTGCGGACTATAGTATTAATGGTAGAGACGAATTCAACAAATCAAAGATCATAATTATCGGTCCAGCCGTTCTTGAGTTATAAATGGTAGAACTAACACAACTTTGATTCTAATCATTCTTTCTACGATAACATGATTGATTAAAAAAACGCAATTATACACAGAATCCTACCTTAGTAGGTATTTTTGCCAACCTCCATGTTACACATTAAAGTATCGGTCGCTCTTTTAAATTAATTATTAATGTCAAGGTTTTACCAAACACAAAGCCTTAATAATAACCTTTTTGGGGTACTTAATAACGGGTCTTCATAACAAGGACCAAAAAGTTGGCAGTTCCAATAAAAGCATTCGCATTATGCCGACTATGATCTCTTTTGCAGCCAACCCGCCTAATTAATTCAATTGTAACTGGATATTTTTCCCATCTCATGTGTAAGGTATCTCCATATAATACTTATATCTACGTAATGTAGGTGTTATCTGTGTAGGATAATTTAGTTTATATTGTTGAATATCATTTTCACGCATTTGTGTGGTATCGCTGTTCATTAAGGTAATTTTATGCACAGTTTCGAATTTCTCGCCATCGACAATTACAATTTTCTTATTATGACGTATATTAATATCTTACTATCGCCAGATAAATATTGTGTTACGTTTTCAATAATTTCCGAAACCAATTACAGACTCTGGCACATAGGCATTGGTGGAGAAGTTTTGGGGAAGCCTTTGCCCAGCCGCTGCAGCAGTGGGATGGCTCAGGCTAAAAACTTCTAATATAGATAGTTTTCATTTGGAATATTTCGAAAATCCGGGCCATCCTCATCTTCGGTATAAACAAAAAACCGGAGCCCCGGACGGACGTAGGTAGTGGTAGATTAGAGTTTAGTAGTATGTGATGGGTTTTACCACAATAGCAGATATTGTGGTAAAACCCATCACATTGTTGCTGTGTTCTGAAAGAGAAGCAGTTACTACTAATACCATCATAATTTGCTATATGGTGTAGATAATAATAAAAGGTAGGAACAAAATAAATAATTATTTACATTGACCTCAGTGAATTATCTATATGTATTACTTGTTTTCAATCATGTCTTATTGTGATTCACAATTGTTGGCACGATCGCACCGCATAAATTACTATTAATGTTTACCTATCTTATTCGCTATCGACACAGTGACAAATTTTATATTATGTAATAAGTCAAAAGGAAGTCAAATTAATGACAATTTAAAGGAATTAAACAGCCGGCTTTAGAAGACAATAATGTAAAAAATATTGGCTGTATTGATTAAATTTCGTGGCAATCGGTAGTAAAATTTTTTTTTTAACAAAACTACATGGCTTTCATGGAAAGGTGTTCAATAACTAACGTAACGGCATTGTACCGTGGTCAGCACGTCAGGCTCCATATTTTTGTTGAAAAACCGCCCCTATTACAATTGTTATAAAATGCCACAGCGTTACCTTGATTTGCACTCGTCCGTAGGTACGTAGTATACCCTACTGTAATTTTCATAATACATATTAACAAAATAAGTTAATGTAAGCAAGATGACACAGGCATGTATTCGTATTTATTATATTACTTAGGTAATGAAAGAAAGTTACAATTAAGATATAGTTACTTTATTACGTAAATGTTAAGTAGGTAGTTATTAGTGTTGTTACATTCTTCTTACAATTAAGCTCATATTTTCTTGGGGTAATTGAACAAAATGGATGTTGGTGAAAGATATCTAGTTTCTCGGGAAAGCTAGGTATCCTACTGTGTCTTTTCATTAATATGAAAGGCATTCAGAGGTACAGGTTTAGAAGATACTACTTACTTGTTGTTGTTGATTTATTTCAATTTGTCAACAAATAGGCAAAGTTGTTACTTATTATCAATGTATACTTATTTATATAAGTATAACCTAGTATTAACTAAATAAATGAATAAAAAACTACTCTCGATATCAATTTGCATCGCAAAACAATATTAATTTTTCGGGTCTAGGACAGATCACTGAAAGTTATTTTATCGAATGCTGTTTCACCGATTCCCATTGCGTCGTCGCTACAAAAAAATCGCACGTGAAAATGGGTTTTTAACAATTTCCTTAATGTGTGTGTGTGATTGTGTTTGGAGATCCATAATTATCAAAACGATGTCCTGAAGTTTCTAGTATCATATGTTTGAAATTGTTACTTTCGAATTCTGATCATTATATTTTTTTAACACGCAACGCTGACTGAGCTTCTCTTACGAGGCTTCGACCATACTTATTTCGCATTAACACCGAAAGCTCATAATGTCACCGAATGATTTTTTTTCATGAGCTTGGTGCTTGTCTATCACATATGTATAGTATAGTATAGGACAGACATCCTAAAACGCTGTAATAAGCTCCTACTTTATGCAGGTCCTATTGCGAATATTTGAAATGGAACGTTCCAAAAAGTAAATTGGAAGAAGAAATATTACAAACACTTGACTAACAAATTTAGTCCCATCAGGGGCACTATCCCTATATCTAAAGTGTTGACGTAGCTGCACTAAAAGCAAATGCAAGTAAGTGCAAGGAGATTAGATATATTGCATCGAGTAATATCTAGATGACAGGTGCGCTAAGAATAGCGGATTTACTTCTACATTATCCGATATTTGAATAGTAAGGCTCGGTTGCACCACTGTTTCTGGTAATTTTTCCTTATTTATCTTTTCTTACCTATACTATCCTTTTTTACTTAAACTAAGTATGTCAAACTCCGCACGAAACTACTTTTTGACGTTTGGTTACAGGCATATTAAGTCTGGAGTTCACCAACACATGTTTTAAATTTAAATCAGCCGGATTATTAGCATTATTCGACATATTTTGTTTAGGAACTCTGTAAAATTAAACGTCGGTCGATGCTTACTGGCTGTTTAAAAAATGCTGGACATGACGCTAAATTGGTTCTAATTCTAACTACAACTTTAACTCTAATTGTTAGTAACCTGATGATAGCAAGATCGCGCAATGTTAGGAAACCTTCACTAAATCTTTTTTCCATAAAAGCTTTTAGACGCGTTCACCGAAGAGCCAATAGGTACCACACATTTTGGTGCGACCCAGCCTAAAGACTCAAAATGGGGCAAAGTGTTTCGAAACTATGTATGTTTATAATAAAGAACTATTTAAATAAAAGGAACCAACATAATTTTGACGCAATTATGTAACAAAATTATAGTCTTAGTTCCTTAGCTTCCAAAATGTCACCTTTAATTTATCATCATGTTTGTTATGTATAAATTACAGCGAGAACGAAAAACCACAAGGCAAATTCCTGTAATAGATTTAGAATTTTCACAAATATTTGTGAAGGCTGAACGAAAACGCGTCCGAGGGGACACGGAAAATAATCGCGGTAACGAGACTCGTCTCGGAAGGAAGAAAATTGTACTAACATATTTTAATTTAAACTTAATTTAATTATTATTTTAAATCTTTTGTTGTACTAAAGTATATCCTTCCTTTTAAGTATTAAATTATGTTATATGAGCACTATTTCTTTAACATTATATGTAAAAGATTAAGTATTTGTTTTGCAAGTTTTGATGAAAGTATTTTTTGCATACAATAATTGTATTGCTCTTAAGAAAAGGATTGCCTGAGTCTAAGGCGGAAATTGAACCCACGTTTTTTTTTTAGTGCAATATCTAATATAATATCTATGTATGTGAGTGGAAATTTTAGTCTTAAAATGATATGTGATGTCTGAATTAAATGTCAGAAATCTCACTAACAGTGCTTTTTGGTGCTCTTCACTCTTTTCAGTCATCATCCTTATACTTTTTTCTGGGTAGTCCCAGAAAACCCGATAGTTATATAAGCTTTAAAGGGCACAATTGCACCGCTTTAGCTATAACAACATTTTGTATACAGATTAAAAGAGTTTCAATTCGTTTATTATATAAGCTTTAGTGTCTAACAGCGAGATGAGTTGTCGATTTCGCTGTTTGCTCATGATTTTTATTAAGTTGACATACCTACTACTATCGCAGCAGTATCTATGTTACACTCAAAACTCATTAGGCTGCCATACTCACTACTGTCGCAGCAGTAGTCTATGTAAGAGTAAAAACTACTTTTGACTGCAAAAATTAGGCAAAAGTGCTTTTGAGTGATTCTCCGGAAAGCATTCTCCGCGTCACCTTCGTGGCGATTTTTATTTAAAGTTGTTTTGACAAGAAAAAAATACTACACTAAAGAACGCCTAAAATTATAATGAACCCTGTTGGAATCAAACAAATCGGTTGATTATTCCCTCCGATATTTAATTATGAAATTTCGGTACCCACGAAAGTTATTTCTGATTCCACGAAAGTTACGAAACGTATTTTTCATAGCAAAGTTCTATTTTATTTCATAAAAATATTTCAAATAAAACCTTAATAACTAATATTATACCTGCTTTTAAAAAAAATAGTTTTTTTGAAGTAAAAAGCGTGAGAAGCATTAATAAATAAATCTCTTAACCTTTAATATAGTAAAAGGTTCCGATTTGACGACGAAGTAGAAATAAATGTTTTGTTAGCAGATACACACAGAACAGAACAGAGCTATAGCTAAAGTTAATACATAAAACAACTTAAAACATAAAATAAATGTCATGTATCAGCACTTCAGCAGGCAAATGATAATATAATATCTGCTAGCTGTTATTAACTGTGGGCCAGATCATTTTGTCTTTTGTTCATTTGGTCGGCTGTTCTTGTTACATGACTTGGTCAATGATTGTTTACCATGTAGCCAGGAGTCTTCCCTATTGTCTACAAAAGTCTTTCGTTTTACTAACTCATTTTTATTTAGCGTATTTTTCATTTCTTCGTTACACATGCCCAATCTATCTCAGTTAGCTTTGAACCATCTTTTTCGCAACAGGAGCCACTTTGAAAAAGACTGGTTCACTCGTAACGTAATTTAACGAGTCAGATCACTTTTGCTGCTCACCGCAGCACCTCCATCTTAATTATTCTTCTATTATCTTATGGGTTATAAGATGTTTCCTCTTAATTTAATATGAGATACAAAAAGCCATTGAATTTACACTGAGATAGCGATTCTTGTTTCAACTTATGCGCTGACCGCTGACTAGTCATCATGGTCTTTACATTAATTCAAAACAATTCATTGTTTAGATGATTAATTTTGCTGCGGATTTTCCTAACAACAACAACAATAGAGACAAATGGACACACTTAGGGGAGGCCGATGCCCAGCTATCGGACAGTAACGGCATAAAATGTGTAATATTTTAAAACAATTAGTAGATAGAAAGTAAAGTTTCTCTAGTCCAGTACAAAAAAATAAGGTTTATTTTTGTTAGTTTATGTACTAAATGCACACATGCATATCAATAACATAATCAGACGCAGAATGTCCACTGATAAACATAGGCTTCCAACGTGACTGGTTACATGCGGCCTGCATCCAGTGCGATCATGCGACCTTTGCAGGGTCGTCTGTCAATCTTGCTGGTGGACGCCCTACGCTACGCTCTTGACTAAGTGGAATGCAATCAAGAACCTTCCTGCACTGCGCCCTGCTTACTGCCACTTGAGCTTGGTGATCTACAGGATAGCCCCGTAGATCATTTAGACATAGGTATGTTACCTTGGTTCTTCTACGTATCTCTTCAACTCAATCCCGTGGAGAAACACCAAACATAGCTCGTTGTGTGTCCTTAAACTTTTTTATTACGCCCATAGAAAGAGACCATGTTTCGGATTAGTTGTAGACGTTCGTTTTTAAGCACTGAAGTATTTGGGTCAAATTGGTGCCTTTGCGTAGTTTTTCGGACTCTGTCCAGCCAAGGTGAACCTACCTAATTAAATCACTTGTCCCAGGTAAACCTACTCCTGTCGTCTAAAACAGTAGATTACAGTTTTCGTTTCTAATAGATACAGGAGAAATTGCCACTTGAACACGGGAATTCGACTAAAATTCGTCTGGCCCAAGTTAATTTTAAGGATCACTTGTTGAGAGACAAGCATAGTGCCAAGACCATCCAGCTTTTTTGCCCCAACTGTGTGTGTGATGCTATTAATCAAAGGTGTGTGATGTATTGGTTATGCCAAATCCTTTTTATTACACATTCAATCAAGGGCAGTGTTTTATCAAGTTATTCGTATATGAATTCTATGGAGAACTTTCCTTATTGACATCAAAAAATTAATAAGCCAACCATTTATTTAATTAGTAGAATATCAGGGTTCTATCAAATAGGCATATCAACCATATTTGACTAAAATAGATAAATACAAGAAAATCTCATGCTTCTACCTACACAAGCTATCGTTTGCTAATACCTTTGGGAGAAAACGATAACACTGTTATTTAAAAACATCTACAGACCGATAGAGAAGTAAATTAAGATTGCATAAAGAGACCTTCGTAATCTTACGTGGAGTGAACGATAACCTTCGTGGTCAAATGTCCACGAAAACCATGTCACGAAAGTTACGAAAACTTTACATTTTCAAAAATTTACTGGTTGTTTCTTGATAAATATAAAAACTAAATAGCGGACGAAGAAATTGAAAAGGGGTTTTATACTGAATATTTAACACTTTCATCTAAATCATTCTATTATCTTTAAAATTTTACCATGAAGGGTTTCTTCAAAAATGTCGCCAGAAAAAAGTTGATGAATTCATGTGCCTGTATTTTTTGTATCAAAGCGATAAGAAAGGCATTTCTCTTCCAATAATGCTCTAATGAAACTGAAGTTTCCGTAGGGCCATTAAGCTTGTCAGAAAGTTGAGGCTCTTTGATGCTATAAGGCTTTATATGTCGCGATCACTATTCTACCACAAGCGTGTGACCGAGACAAAACATTTTCTAACTCTTTCTGTTTAAACGATATCACTATTGATTTTATAGTTGATTAATCTTGACTTATTGACAATTTTTTTGACATATAGTATGTGTACATAACACAACAAACAATAAAGATATTAGTGGTTGAACTGAGCGCAAGGTCGTGCGGACGCGCGGAGAACACCGGTTTTGCTCCTGTTTTTGGCGGTTAAGTATTATTTAAAAAATAACTGTAAGCCCTATTTTATGTTTGAAACAATGTTTGTGTAGATGAATAAACAGAGAATCATTTAAAATTAATCCCGAAGCTGTTTACTAAATGGGTTGGGAATTAAGAACGTGTGACCACCAAAAACCGGCCCTCGGAGAATCACTCTTTTAACTTTTAGACATTTTTAGCATAAGAAATACTAACACAAGTGGATTGTACTATCTATCGTATTTATCGAAATTAACTCGATGCCTTTAGCTAAAACCATTAACTGGCTTTTTTCAACCAGAAGTGGTTTTGACCAGTGTACTTAGTCAAAACCACTGATTTCGAAAATCAGTCAAAGCTGTAACATATAGGTATATCATGTTGACAGCGTTAAACACGGTTTATCAACACGGTAAAATCGAAACAAAGGAATATGATTGGTACTAACCCTACAGAGCCATTGTCGAGGTTGGAGAGGTGCTTGTTCAGTGTCTCCTGGATGTTCTGCTGAGAGTACAGCCCGATGGGCGAGTTGAACTGCTTGTGCACTATCTTGGGGCCGGTGGCCATCTTGAAGTCGTTCGTTCAGCGCTGGAATTAGAAATACAAGGTCTTGTTAATGAGGTCTACAGCCACTGTTCAAATGGTTTCAAACTGCTCAGTGTCCGTTTCAGAGAAAGTCTATAGAATGTCAAAGATTTGAATTGATATACCTACTAGCTTTATTTAGGAATCGTAGACAATGAAATCATTATTATTTATCTTATATTTATTGATAAACTTGTATTTTGTATGACTCCGTTATAGACAAATAATGATTAATATTAAATGTTTGATAAAGGTAGGTTAGGTACTCGTAAATCATTGACAATTTTGCAAGTGTTAGTGAGCAAAACAAGATGAATATCGGGACGGTGGGTGTGCTTTATTTTCAATACATCTTACACAGCAAAGTACATATATTACCTATTAGTAAATTACTATTAGATAAATACTTTATACCTACTTTGATTTTGTTATCGACCAAATCTTTTAAATTGGTACCTAACTCTTGATATTCATAAGACTACGAGTAGCACTACGGATAGGTACTACGGTTTTATTCACTCGAAGTCGAAACATGTATTATTATTTATTTCAACAAAACGTTGATACAATTTGGTTCCATTTTATTGTTGTTTGCATCAATGGCACACATTCGCGATTACCTACATCGGATAAACCTTTCGCAGTAGTGTTAACTACCTCCTTGAGTGTGCAATAAAATTTATGGCCCCTGACTACTGAGAAGTAGTTCGTTTATGAGCTGCGAATGTGTATTATGCTCAAAATGGCCTAATAAAGACATGTTACTAAATCTGGCCAGTGCTAGTAGCGGGTTTTACTATGACGGTAGACAAACAATAACTATTCATTCACTAGAAATTTCGTGATATGGATCCTTCATCTTAGCACAGAATACTAGTACTTCGTACAGAAGTATGACTTAGCAATTGTATTCAAAGAAATGTCTACTCAATGTCGTCAACAATATTGCTTAATTTAGTTCGCCTCAGAGTCAAGCACATTTTAGTGTAGACACCTACAAAAATCCATTGCAAGATAATTTCAAACTTATTGCTCTGGAATATGATTCATAATACACTAAACCTATTCAGTGACGTAATATCACGCGACGCGATAGGGTTGACTGCTACGAGAAGCTTCTAACGCCATCTAGCGCCTCTTTCTAGTACTTTATTCATTCTCGTCCAGCCAGCAACGTAGCCGCGCGGCCGCCGGTGAATAAACCGCGCGAGCGTAGCTCTGGCCGGTAGCGACACGCAACTTGTTTTAGCACCTACGTAGGTGCGCCGCGCGTAGGTACGTTTTTGCTACCTCCGCGGGGAGATACACAGGCCTGATCTTAGCGTGATTGTATGTACAAAATGGTTATCCAAGCAGACCTGAAGGAGACTACCTACCTACACGACAATGATCAAATTGATATGGGAGATAACAACATGAAAAAAGTACCTATCTGGAGGGCCGAACTCAAATAGGTAGAGATGGAAAAAGACAAAATAAGTAGAGGAAATTAATGGTTATGGATTTATTGTACGCTGGGCGTGATGCAATTTCGTAATGGATTATGTCCTTCATTTACTGGGCCACCTTGTGTATGTTACTACGTTAAAGTACTTCACTAAAGTTATCATCAGCTCTACAATAAATCATAAGTTTTCTAAAATAATCATGAGTTTTTCGTAAATAAAATATACGTTAATATGCGTTAAGTGCCAAATAAATTGTAATACGAGTAATCATCCAATGAAGACAGTAGCTTTTTAAAGTAAACTCATCAAATGCCTAAACGTAAATTATTACACAGTTAACATCTACTAATGCAATCATTACAGACAAAGCTGAAATTCAGCTAGTGAATGAAACAATTGAATCTGTGAAGCAGCGCGTTCCGTGAATCACCCGTCATTTGTTTTGCTATTGTCGCCGAAGACAACAGTGATGTTGTCAGATAGATAGTATCACCACAGTTCAATATTATTACACGGTTAGTAATTTTAGCGATGGCAGAAAGTAACAACTTGTAAATATTGCTTACAATAAATATAAAATTTTATTTATTTTTCTTCTAACTAAGGTACAGCATATCATAAGAATAGATAAAAAAACTAAAATTTAGGCTACTACCATTACACAGTGTCGTGTAGTCTACCTACACTATAGGCTACTTGCTAGGTATGGTTACGCCTCGAGTCTCTTAAGGACATCGCGGTGTTTCGATAACAATTGATTGCCTATTGTGTCTGAAAGGTTACCCTTAAGATATATCATTTTTCCAGTCACAATAGTTTTCAAAAAATTGTAACTTATCAAAACGCAGTCTTGATCCTCGAGGCGTTAGGTTCAAAAGCGAATTACAATCACTTTACCTAAAAGTCGTCCAAGTTTTTAAAACAAACAAAATTAATTCAATATATTTAAAACTAGGAGTTATTCGACTTGGCACGTGACTTTCATTTAGCTTGTTGCCTGTACCAATCCGCATACTATGTCGCGCATAGCTTGATGTTTGCTTACTACAGCTTCATAGTAAACTGTGTACGGGATACAGATGGGGCAATTTTGTATAGATGCCATTAGCCGTTTATGTGGTACATAGTGTCAAGAAATAAAGGTGTCGATTTATGACCTCCTGAGATAATTTTATTACACACGAGCAAGATTCGCGCCTTCGCCTTATTGCGTTTTTACGTTAGATATATAATTATTTTCTCGACTAATATTCTATGATCCTTGAATCATCCTTGTCACAATAAGTTTTCAATATTAACTTGAACACGGGCGTTAGGTTAAATTATTGGTTGTTAAGTGTCTGAAACGTATTTTCATCTCGCTCAATTTAGGGAGATATAAATTTTTTCGAGTGGCGCTCGGAGTTCAATTTGTCAAGGACTGTTGGAAAGTTATTTATCCACTCGTGAAATCAGTCATTAACGTCGGCCGGGTGTGCGAACCGGCGCTAAATAAACAATATGGTAGGCTGAGCTTATTCCAGATCGTAAAACTTTTGCCGTGTGGCTGTCTTGTCTACTTAATAAGATAAACTAGGTAAGAACTGTTGCTTTTTAGTGAGATGCAATCGACAAACTATTGTTCGAATAATAATATCAGTACCTACTACTCGACCATAGTCAACTAGAGGAAAGTCAAACGACTTAGAACGACGAATACAGCGAAAGTACGGAAGGCAATTAAGAAGCAATATTGTTACAATTTAGATGAAATGCATTAGTTTATTTAAACACCATTGCTTTTTGATTTCCGAATGGAAAGTTACAAGGTAGGTACCCATCTAACTCGTAAGTATCACTCCTTTAATTCTGCACTTCAGCTACTTTGGCAAAAAATAATAATAGGAGAGTAAAATCCATTTTGCTAAATAAAGTCGTAGGCTACCACTAAGTATGTACGTATTTAGTATGACTTTATTTGGCAAAATTGGATTTCACTCTCCTATTATTATTTTTTGCCAAAGTAGCTGAAGTGCAGAATTAAAGGAGTGATACTTAGATAGGGACCTATTGTATAGCTAAGTAGCTAAAAGTAAGTACCTAAGTAGCACTCAGTAACAATAATGATATTTTCTCACAACCTCGACTACATAGTTGCGAAATCGCGCGAAAGCCGGTCGCCGCTCTAGAATTAGACGAGCTTTAAGTGAAAAAACAACAAACTCTTGCGCCCCACCAGAAATTACTGTGGCTTATAGGAATGTGCCAGGTTGAGGTAAGTATGTCGGCTGTAAACATTTTCTGATCAAACCTAAGGAAAACATATTCTGCCCGTGAACTAGGCAGTACCTACGTACCAAACTTAATTTTAGAGCAGGTGCGAGTAGCTAAGCACCAGTAGACCGTAAAGTCTTATGTATGATATATATTCGTTCTTTTAATAAGTCAGTAAACTTGCAACGATAATAGTGTGGTATAATTTATTTATATATCAGATAGTATCATTTATCAGAGAAATTATACCATTACCATTTAGGATTCAAGCTACAGTTTGCTTGAAAGCTTCTAGTTATATGATGTAGTAGTAATTATCATGTTAACCCGCCTGTCTAGCCTATTAACAAAACACCAAAACAAGACTTCCATTGATTTGGTTTCTATTTGAAAGAACTCGTTGCCTACTAAATCTGCGATCTAATCTCGATACAGCTGAAGTTCAAGGTGGCTGACGTCAAAGTACTAAAACAAATGAACTATGGCACTTTGTTAGTTACGACTCACTATTAAGTCACGGTGTAAATAGTTCGAATACCTACGTAATAGTCTGGGATGAGAACAAGAAGTAGGTACTCGTCATTCTTTAAAGAATTCCTATGTATTGACTGAATTGCTTTGAACCAACTATGCAATTATTTTTTATCTTAGTTTCAAATTGCACCCGTTGCGAGCTTAAAGTTTTATATTGATATTTTGTGCAATAAAATATTTAAACATTATTGCCCTATGTTATTGTCCTTTTTTTCAATTACTTTTAGATAAATATCCCTGTAAGTTATAAAGCTAGACTAGTAAGTAACGCCGAACGCATACCAAGCACGTACTTATTAAGTGCTTTCAATTTAGCAGCTTAACGTTCAAATTGCCTATGATTCAAACTTAAAAGAGAAATTGACGAATTTCTTAAATAAATACTATTATATCAATGTTTGTTATTCGCCATTTATGAATTTCAAAATTATTTAAGGAAGCAATTGCAATAAAACTATAGTGAAAACTTGTGCCTATTCGCATGTGCGAAAAATTCAATTTGGTTTGATTAAATACATTAATTAGATTCTGCAATTGAAACTTGAGTGATTTCAATTACTCATTATTCTTTTGTAACGTTAATGACTTTTTACCTATCACTTGTTTTGACAGCTATTGACATTGAGAGGTGATTCCGTTGTTCAAAGTGCAAGTCGTTGACCAAGACCACGACATAGGTCAGGGACACATATTTTTGGTCAGAGTAAGTACCTAGCAGTTTGTTCTCGTTGCCAAGGATATGGCAGAAAGATATTCTCTTTACATTAATTATAAAAAAGTATTTTCAACAACTCAAAGATTCGGCATTTCCAAGAAAATTCACGTAGGTGTTACAGTCTGTTATCGTACAAACACTTTGGAAGATGCGATATAACGAGCACGAAGAGAGATATAGTCTATTTTCGTGTTGGACTTGCTCGAGCATCTAATAAATATTTTCGCGCGTATTTTTGGGATTACAATTAATTTTTGATCACTTCCAAAAAATGAAGAGGGTGAACTATCGATTTTTTGCACATACAGAATAATTGGAAGCTGTGAATAGATTAACTTCTATGAAAAAAAGTTAATAAAATGAAATAAAAAAAATACTTCTGAAATAAGGAATAATGAATAAAATTATTCCTGCAAGTCCTCTTTTGTTGAACGTTACTGTTTTTGTTTTTGAGAGCATATACCTAGGATTGAAATATTTATTCAACGTTCAACTTACTGTGTCAAACTATTTAAACTTTTATCGTGATATAACGATATAAATTAAAAGTTTCTCATTTTACACACAGGTCTATTATATAATGCTTTCGATGATCGCCAAAATTTGTTGAATACTTATTATGGCGATAAAAAAAACAAGACTAAGTTTTAGGGCATTTTAACTTATAGGCAAATTAGTGCTGATATTCGCCTATTTTTTATTTTAAGAAAACAACGACAATAAGAAAACACATCTACTTGTATTTTGCGACAGGTTAAAAGACTAGTTTTATTTAAACCTTAATGAACTTAGCCATTTTTCTATAAACTTCGTTACATGAATGAAGGGACGAGAAACTAAAAATGCCGCGTAATGAACTTTGTGTAGCAAAGCACGCAACTTATTAAGAGAAAGTAAAAAAATAACAGTATTTCAGCCTCGACGAAGGAAACAATTTTAACTAGACTTAAGGTCAATACAGTTGTTTTTAGAAGAACAAGGTTAACAATACCGTCATCAAGGTTAGAAATAATCCCGTCGTATAATCCAGACTACACATATTCAAAAATAACTAAACTATAATTAGATTTTAAACGTATAAACGCTGTGATTACACAGCGACGTATTATTGTATCATTGCGTTTGTTTACGAAGTACTTATTTAACACTTTTTGTGAATATTTAGGCATTTTAAGTGGACAAAATACATGTTTATATGATTTACAATGCGTTCAAAAGTATTTCAAAGCTGATTGACACCAAATATCATACGAACATCAATCAAGCTGGTCTAATGAAGACATGCATGCAAAACAGCTTCGCTCAGCGCTGGAGCGCTTTCTCGCTAAATCGGTCCGCGTTATTTCAGTACTGTGAAGTCATGATGGATTATTTTTGTAACCGAACACCTTGCTCGTGAAGTTAGTCATAGATGTCGAGGTCGCCAGGTGATTAGCGTGTGAGTATAGCTGATTAGTGCGAATGTTAGATGAAGCGTAGTTTTTTTGTTTTTTGTACCTTGTGCGGCGTGGGTTCGTGCGAGCGGCTTGCTAGTCCGTCTCTTACTGAGGCGGGCGGGCGCCGCCCACGCGACATGCGCACGAGTTGATCCTCACCTGCGATGCTTCAGCGCCGTTCACGCAACACAACAGGTGATGATCTTGCAAAGCCAAACTTTGTTAGCATTGACCGCGATGATAGGATTGAGAAAACTTAATCCGAATTCTGTTTGTTTAACTTTATTCAAGAATTCCAGCTTTAGAACAGTTCACTTGCTTTACTGACTGGAATGAATCCAGTCAGTAAGTTTATCATAAAGCGAAATCTGCGTCATTTGCTTTATAGCTTGCTCATTTTTATTTACCGTTTACCCTAATTTTGGATTAGGTGGGTGCATTCTCAATTCCAGATATTTATAGTGCCAGACGAAATACCTGAGCTCACATGTAAATATTTGTGTAAATGGAGGTTAATGAGTGTGAAGTGTGTTATTAAAATATAATTTTCAGTGATATTGTTATCTCCGGTAATGAGAATTAAGATGCTGTTTATTTATTTACTCACATTCAACTGTCATACGATTTTTTTGCACAGTATCCAAACTAAAACTAACCTAAAAGTATTTGAACTGGTTTCCGCAAAACCTTGAACTTCACTGGCTGTCAAACCAAACTGTCTAACGGTTAAAAGTGTGTAGCCCACGGCTTCCAGCACACGAATGAATCCAGCGCCTACAGCCGCGAATCAACGGAATTTTATTCAGTTTATTCTTAGCTACCGTTTATAAAAGTTGACAGAGCACACTGGCTTCGTTTTCGAAATTTCACGTTATTCAATAAATGGTTCTCACAAGGTCGTTGAACTTAATGTCCATCTGAACGGATGGCAATTTCGTGTCGAGATTCGTAACATTTTGTTTGTGTTTCATTTATTTTAGAACTTTTGTTCACTCAACATTTACTGCTTCACAAACTCGGAAGTATTATTAAGTTCTCCTAAGAAACCCCGCTTCGTGGGAGATTTCTGCTTTTGCACTACAGGGAGATGATTCTCATGCAGTAGAAAAAAGTTCACATTCGTAAAAAAGTTCAAAAAATAGATTTTTTGCCAAATTTAATACAGTTTGTGCATTCTCGGGACTTCACAATCGAAACAGTGGTAATGTACCAGTCGAAGTCGAAGTTCGTTTACGACAAGCTGTCAAAATTGTAACGGAGTTCTGTGATTCGGGGTTATTTTGCCTGACATTTTCCTTATTAAAATCTGTCTAATTGATTTTATTTTAAAATAATGAGGTTGAGGAAGAATTTGTTATGGACTTCTTTGCCAAATTACAGGTACAGGTACAGAACCGTCGCGACGAAGGGTAGTCGTAAACCACGAACCACACGATTTGAGCGATGCGGAGTTTAACAAACATTTCCGTTTTCATTGCAATTTAATATGATTATTCCACCACACAATCCCAACAATGACTACAAAAAACTGATTAAGAAAGTAAAGAAACGAAGCATATCTTTTCCGTCTCACTTCTCACCGAAAACTCTCCTTTTTTGACATTGACAACAAGAAATGTCAGTTTACCGCATTCCATTTCAGCTAATGCTATTTGTGAAATATTTAAAGTTGAACCTATAATAATTATGTTGTGTTATTATTATATCTATTAGTTCCAGAAATAGATTATAAATAATATGATATTTAAAAGATAAGTAGACTTCGTAATAAAATTCAACGAAAATACAATTTTTAGATGGTAACTTATATTATTGCCACGACGTTTTTAAAAACGCCGTAACGGAACGTGAGTTATTGTCTAATCTATGTACGACGACTACATAATTCGCCTGGTAATTGTTCGATGGGTGCGCCAGAATTGGTGTTTTACGTATCACTCGAACTTTTCAGTAGAACGGTGAAGTTCGTAGGCGAATTACCACACGGAAAAAACTCGATTGCATGAGAATCGTGTCCCAGGTTCGAAATTTCAGAAATATTTAAATTGCATACTGGTTTGTACCTGTCGTCTTTAAGATATACAGTGAGTTGCGAATATAAACATCTTATAGTTTCTGACGGTATCCTGTTTCGCATAATATTGCTAACTTTGCCTTCTCTCAGTTGCCTACTCATGGAAGGTTTTAAGGAAGACCTATTATACTTTATGTATAGCTGCTTAAGTAAACAATAAAGTTGCAATATGGAATGTTGAAATTCCCGTTACTTTAATATGCGACAGATAGGTGGATACTCCTGTTGGTGCAATAGAACACCATAATATAATAGTTCATAATACAGTAAAATTTAATAAATCAATTTGCTACAACAATTCACATAATAAAGTTCCAAATTAGCTTGTGCTAATCGTGAGTAAGATAACAAATTTTAGAGTAGGTACAGTAGGCAGCACGTCAGGTTACCCTTTTGAACTACGAAAACAGCTGTTATTTCATAGGGGATAGAGGCCTTCTCTAGGTTAAAGTGGGATAGTTTGACGGGCGGCCGTGAGTACTTACAGCAGTGTAAATTTATAAGCGGTTTAATTGTTAAAAAATAACACGTAAATACATACGGCTAGGAAGGCCACAAGTACACTTTGTCGATTACAAAATAATCTTCTGGTCCGTAAAGTGCGTGCCAAAGAAGGCATTGAGATAACCTCCATAAATAGCTCAGTATATTGACCAAAACTGTGAACTGGCGATCACGTAGTCCCCATGGTACAATAAGAACGTTAGATATGAACGTGGGTTAGGACTAACTAAGTGTTTCGCAAGGTTGTTTTCTTTATTTTTTGAAAGGTCTCTACTACCGTCAAGTTACTCGTATCTTAAAGACTGTATATACTACCACTACTATGTTGCAAGTTACTCGTATCTTAAAGACTCTATATACTACTACTACTATGGTTGCAAGTTACTCGTATCTTAAAGACTCTATACACATTTTTGTTTCTTACGTTTACGCGAATTGTTGAACTCATTAAAACACAATTATACGGATTACCTCGCGATTTAAATTACTGAATACCTTAGTCTCCCTGTGACCACGAACGCTGTAAAGTGTTTGAAACGTCAGGTTCTAAATAAAATGTAAATAAATCGCGAAGTAATCCGTAAAATTGTGTTTTAATGAGGACTCTATACACGCTGAAATTTTATTGGTTGTTTTCCCGCATTAAAATTAGTGCAGTTTATACTGTATTGCTTATTGCGTAGAGCTTCCTTTGCTTAATCATTAATTTCGTGCGGCAAGCAGTACCCAAATACGTCAATTCTCGTAAAAGAAACTATCGTTTCTCACGCTTTCGAGTTGATGATTTTTTTTATTGATTAATTGAGAACAGAAATATTTTTATTAAAAAAAATATCTCGCATGATTCGATAGTACTACTAAAGGTAAATCTTTCTGCTGCAGGAAAACAATTACAAAAATTTCAGCGTGTATACTACCGCCTACTATGGTTGCAAGTTACTCGTATCTTAAAGGCTTAAATGTTTACAATATAAATAGACGGTCTAATTGAAATCAAAGTCTAAATAATAAGCTTGAATATAGAATAGGTATGTACAATACAGGCAGACAGAGATTTTCCAGTGTAGTAAACATATCGCCCGCCCTAAACACGTCAAGTGATTACGAGAAGGTTAGGAAGCCAAGGGAAAGGAAGTTCACTGGACAGAAAGACGAACAAATTTCGTCAAAGATCTCTTTAGGCTACCGGTAGGAGTTTTAACATCTACCACACGAACAACTTGGTCTTGGCCAGGGTATAAATTAATAATGCGTCCACGACGCCACTGCAAAGGGGGAAGGTTGTCATCTTTTATGAGTACTAGCTCACCCACTTTAGGAGGATCACAAGGAGAGGTCCATTTATTTCTAATTTGTAATGTATTTAAGTATTCTAAATGCCAGCGAGACCAAAAGTGCTGGGTAATTTGTTGGATTAGCTGAAACCGTGTAAGGCGATGCAATTTTACGTCCTTATAAGGGTACTCCGGAAGTGCAGTTAAGGGTTGTCCAATTAAGAAATGGCCGGGAGTTAACACTTGGACATCATTAGAGTCCGGAGAAAGTGGGCACAATGGGCGTGAATTTAAAACTGCTTCAATTTTATTAAAAACAGTGGTCACCTCTTCAAACGTAAGGGGGGTATCGCCTACTACTCGTTTTAGGTGTGATTTCGCCGATTTAACCGCAGCTTCAAAAAGACCTCCCCAATGAGGGCAAACAGGAGGATCGAAAACCCAGGGTATGTTCCGCTTTGAAAGCTCAGAACCAATAGCCGCCTGGTTTTGAGACAGGACACACTCTAACTCCTTCAGGTAATTGTTAGCACCGATGTAATTTCGACCGCAATCAGATCGGATTAGGCGAGGTACACCACGACGCGACACGAATCGGGAAAAGGCCGCAATGAAGGCTTCAGTAGTTATGTCTGACACAACCTCAAGGTGAACGGCTTTAGTGGAAAGGTAGACAAATACACACAGGTAACTTTTCACTAACCTTTTGTTCCTAAAGGCCTGGACTTAGGTAAAAAAGGGTCCTGCAAAATCGGTACCTACACCGTCAAACGGTCTAGCAGCCGTGACGCGGTCTTTAGGTAGGTCACCCATGAAGGGTTGAGATACAGCCGCCCCGAGACGATAACAGGGAAGGCATTTAAAAATCACATGCTGAATAGCTCTGCGTGCAGACAAGATTCAAAATTCTCTATTTAACACGGCAAGGCCGTAGGTAAAAGAACGAGAGAATTGCGAGGTAAAGATGTAAAAGCGGGTATGGAAGGGGGGCTGTCTAGTCAGAATTGTAGGGCCTCATTGTACTTATGATGAAATGCACGTTCAGCCTGGGTTCTTTGACCTAGAGGGGCTTTGTAAGTACGGTTACCGCTGGGTGCAGGTGGGGATCGCCCGCCCGAACGGGGAGGTGATGCTCTACGGGAATCACGAGGGGGCGGGGTACGAACACGGTGCCATTCAGTACGTGGGGGTGACACACGGTCCGTTAAGTGACTTTGTGGAGATTGCCGCGGTTGGTTAGAAGCTAAGGCCGCGACGTCTCGGTATGAGCGCTCGCGATCGTAATTCACAGGAGAGGAGTCATCATAACACAGTAACGTGTGATAACTGGAACGACGGCACGTACGACAGCGAAAATTTCGCGTGCATTGGGATATGGAGTGTTTATCCAGGCATCGATAGCACAGCCGGGGATCTTTTACAAAAGTAACACGTTGACGTATAGGAAGGCGAATAAAATCGGGACACTCGCGTAAGTAATGCGAAGTACTATTACAAAGGTGACATTCAGATCTCGTCGCAAAAGTAACAAAGGCTCTCGCAGGAGGAGGGGAACGCGCGTTAGGTTTAGGCAAACGAGGGGAGCTCACAGTAGGAGGAGTAGTAGTGTCAACGACAGAAGCACTACCTACACTGTCGTGGTGCCTACATTCATCCTCAAGAAAGGTAATAAGATGATCAAAAGTAGGGAGGTGATTAGGATTATCGCCATAACGACGTTCAAATCTCGATTTTAACTCTGAAGGCAGTTTAGCAAGGCATAAGTGAACTAATAGGTATGACCAATGTTTAACAGGAAGTTCCAATCTCTCTAAGCATCGATAAGTCGAAAGCAGGGGGTTCAGGAACGACACACGTAACCCGGAAAGTTTAGGCGTTATAATAGGGAGCATCATTATTTGAGCTATGTGGGTATCCGCTAAAACACGAAGGTTATGGTACCTACGTTTTAGGAGGTCACGGGCCACGGTGTAATTGCCCGCCTCAATCTTGAGGTGTTGTATCAATCGACGAGGTTCATCCGATAAGGCTCCTACTAAATAGTGTAGCTTCAAAGTCGGGGTAAGGGTAGGCTGGTTGTCCACCACGCTATCAAACTGGTCTATAAAACTGATCCAACTATCGGGACGGCCATCAAACTTAGATATAGGTAGGTCAGGCAATTTACTAGCCGGGTTATCAATAGCCAGGGATTTATTCTCCTTGAAGGGGGTGCTAGTACGAGACGTCTCAAATTGGTAAGGTCGTATTTCGTCTAACTTAATTTTTAAGTCGTCTACTTTGTCCCTTACTACGCGCATCTCGTTCTTAACTTGCACATATTCTTGTTCATAAATCGCAGGATCGAGATTACCTAACAGCTTGGAACAAGCGGCAGAAAACTTATCGCACATTAGCGGCAGGTCGGAAAGACGCGCTCGCATACCATTGGAGGAAAAGGTCTCAAGAACTCGGTGGGAATCATCAACCCAGTCACTAATATAACGGAGTTCACCTATAGCTTCACGGTATTCAGCTGTATCCGTGTAAAGTACGGCCCTAACGGTCTCGTTGCCGGTTTCGGTATCCGACATTTTATTTACTTTAAATCGCAAGAAACAAGTAGGTAAATTAAACTCACAAAAGATTTCAATAGGATGCGTAAAGGAACAAATAGTAAGGGACGGCACAGATGCACCGGGTATAGCAAACGTAACTCGTAAACAACTCGCACGCGGTCACGCGGTGATGGCGTGATCAATAGGCAAACAAAGCGCTCGCGCACCTCACTTGCACTCAAAGGGTAGGTAATTAACGCGCTAATCGATTTAATCGACACTTATGTAAAAGGGGTTGTACTCGAATGTTATTAAGGAATTTACTGTAAATAGGTTAGGTAATTGACGAGACGTTTTGTTCAAATTACAAAGGAAAGTAGCAAATAAATAACTCTCAATTAAACAAATTACGTTACTAATAAGGGGTCCTAATAAAAAACTACGCTCTGCTACCAAAATGTTTGAGAGTTTAGGCAGTGGATTACACGTGGAGGGCGACAATGATAGGTGGAAAATTAGTCAGGTCTGAGCACTTATAGCTAGGTACTTGCCACATCAGCTTTCAGGGTTCAGGTATCACTTCACAGGCCACAATCACTCGAAATGTCTGTAAGGAGCTTCACAGGATACACACGCGGCGAAAGCACTCAAAGGTCAGTCTAGTACATGTGTCATAGGGAACGTCTCGATGTCGACTCGATCTTCGGGGTTCTCACGGTACGTTTTAAACAAATAAAAATAAGGCAGGTATGCGTGTGAGTGTGCGCGGCGTAGTATCAATAGGGTACACAAACAAATCAAAATATTGTAGTAAACACCCAGTAATAGTGGATTATTTACAAGGGGGTAAAGTGATGTCTTACATCACGGGCGTCATCTTGAATCTCGAGCGTAACGAAGGATTCGAGAGTTAACTCCCGAGCGCAGCAAGGGAGTTTAATGTTTACTCCCGAGCATAGCGAGGGAGTTAAAAGTAGCATCCTGAGTGGAGCGAGGGATTTAAGCTCGCCCAAGACGAAGGCATCTTTATCCCCGAGGAGAATACTCTGCTTTTCACACTTCCTACGAGGCAATAAAAATGTGCTACAAAAACCTTATTTCATCCATAAGTATACAGGGTGTGGCGTAAATAGTGGTCCAAAGCAAAGGTGTGGATACACTGTACACTGAAGCACCACATACCAGTATTTAAAAAAAAATTATGTACAGGGTTTTCAAAAAAAAAAAATTTTTTTAATTTTTTTAGAAATCGTTACCTTGCCTTACAAATTTGGTTATAATTTCCAAAAATGACGGTTTTTTTTTATCCATTTTTTTTATTATTATTGCTGATCACTTGTACTTAGTACTCCATTCGTTTTTTTTTTTACAAACTGAATTTAATAAAAAAAATTAAGTTTCTTTCAAAATTCAATACTCACTGCTAGCAAATCGTTTGACTTTCAATGCTTTTGGTGCAAAAAAAATGTACCACACTGTCAGTGCCCATTGTTTAAAAAAAATGCCCATCTTTTGCAGATTCTAAAATGGTGCAACAATAAGTGTTACGACTTACAGGAAAAAAGTTATTGCTTTTCGAAACAAAAAGGAGCCCAATTCAGAAAAACAATTTATTTGAAGTTCAAGGGTTTACAAGGGTTGTAATTTTTTTCTGTGTGGTCCAAAGCAAAGGTGTGGATACACTGTACACTGAAGCACCACATACCAGTATTTAAAAAAAAATTATGTACAGGGTTTTCAAAAAAAAAAAATTTTTTAATTTTTTTAGAAATCGTTACCTTGCCTTACAAATTTGGTTATAATTTCCAAAAATGACGGTTTTTTTATCCATTTTTTTTATTATTATTGCTGATCACTTGTACTTAGTACTCCATTCGTTTTTTTTTTTACAAACTGAATTTAATAAAAAAAACCCTGAAAACCCTGAAAACCCTGTACATAATTTTTTTTTAAATACTGGTATGTGGTGCTTCAGTGTACAGTGTATCCACACCTTTGCTTTGGACCACACAGAAAAAAATTACAACCCTTGTAAACCCTTGAACTTCAAATAAATTGTTTTTCTGAATTGGGCTCCTTTTTGTTTCGAAAAGCAATAACTTTTTTCCTGTAAGTCGTAACACTTATTGTTGCACCATTTTAGAATCTGCAAAAGATGGCCATTTTTTTTAAACAATGGGCACTGACAGTGTGGTACATTTTTTTTGCACCAAAAGCATTGAAAGTCAAACGATTTGCTAGCAGTGAGTATTGAATTTTGAAAGAAACTTATTTTTTTTTATTAAATTCAGTTTGTAAAAAAAAAAACGAATGGAGTACTAAGTACAAGTGATCAGCAATAATAATAAAAAAATGGATAAAAAAAACCGTCATTTTTGGAAATTATAACCAAATTTGTAAGGCAAGGTAACGATTTCTAAAAAAATTAAAAAAAAAATTTTTTTTTTGAAAACCCTGTACATATTTTTTTTTTTAAAACTGGTATGTGGTGCTTCAGTGTACAGTGTATCCACACCTTTGCTTTGGACCACTATTTACGCCACACCCTGTATGTATATCCTTTGACTTTTCTGGCAGTAAATCATCATTATTAACAATACCAGCAGCTTTACATCTAATGGACTCCGGTGTCATAAACTTCGTCACTCCACAGTTTTACGAAAACATTGTTTGTAGTTTCTTAAAATACATAGGTTTTTTTCTTTATTTAGTTCTTTTTTTAGAAGCGCGCGCTTTTTTTTTCATTCCATTCGTGCTAAAATTCTTGGCTGCCAGGTTCAAATTTCAAATATGTTCTCTTTGGTGCAGGACGGGCTTGTGTGATCATGCTACAAACTCTTATTCGAAATTCAAATCACTTTGCCTCCCTAGGGGCGTAATGAAATTTCATACAACATTACGTCCCTAGGGATGCAATGACTCACTTTGAGTCAGTTTTACTTGATGTGTAATTGAACATTGCCGAGTAGGTAGTGTGAAAAAGTTATTTATTGGAAATATTAATTAATGTTCTAGACTCTAGAAAACCAAACTATTTTACTAAAAACGAAACTATTTAGAACTCTCTAGAATCTAGAGTCTTGTTTAAAATAGTTTCGTTTTTAGTGGAGCCTTTATTGGCAATATTACCTATTATTAGGAAATGTTTCATAAATTAATGTTTAGTTAAACGTGAATGAAATCAATTAGTCAACTTGGATAGATCACAACAGATGCAAATCGTTACTCATCATCAAACTCGTCACACATTTGCGTGACACTTAAAAATAGCAGACCAACAATTAATTTCTATTGTTAGTCATTATTGCATTCAAATTGCATTGAAAACTAGATAAAATAGAGATATATTATATCGTTACGGTGAATTCTAAATAATATTTTTATGTATCTAGAAGTACCTACTAGCGTTCTTTTTAATTAACCTAAAGAAGATAGTCACTCCATGGATATGATTAAAACCATAAAATCCTTCTTTTAATGTTACTTAACGTTATAGAAAGAAGTATAATATTTTTTCAAAAACAATGGGGTAGATCTACTTGTATGTTTAGTACAGTGGACGTACTGTAAATTTTATATTTACTTATTATTTATTTTAATTCAGATTATAAATATCCATAACATTTGTTAGTTATAATGCACTTAGCCTATATTGCACGTAGCACGATAGTTGAGCTCAATGAAATCGACAGTTGAAAATAATAATAATAAATAAATAATAATAAATAAATAATAATAAATTGTTACAACAAACACCAATTACCTAGCCCCAAACTAAGCGTGAGCTTGCGCTATGGTGACTAGGATAACGGATAGACATACTTATATACGTTTATACATCCACGACTTAGGTACATGTCTTTCAACATCTTGTAATTATATGAAAAGTTAGCCCCTAATCACAACAAACTAGGTACTTATATGCATTCTAGTGAAGTCTACAAACACAGAGGACAGTGCTAATCGACGTTCAATCGCGTCGGCCGTGCCGGTGACAACGACGTCTTGCCTCCACGGGCCCGTGCCGAAACGTTACCTGCTGGGCGATCATAGGGTTGCCCTACCAAATGTTACCACACCTATTCAGTAAAACAACGTGTTAATGATATCCTGGTTAGCGGTGACGGAAAACTGAGGAAACCTGCACACTAGTGGTTGAATGATGGCTATGCATGAAACGGAAAAGGCAAACCACTCCTAGGAAGTAGGAGTAGGAAGGAAGGTTTTCGAATGGAGACCAGGTCTCGGGAAACATAGTTTTGGACGCCCCCTCAGCTAGGTAGACCGATGACCTGAAGAAGGTGGTCGGTGGTGGCTGGGTGCGACAGGCGGAGGACCGTGAAACTTGGCGCAGTCTTGGAGAGGCCTATGTCCAACAGTTGACTGCAAATAGGCTGATATGAAACCACTACATTCAAATTGACAAGAAAGTCAGTGTGTGTCACTTTCAGCATAATAATCCTGACCTTCGGTCATGACTATAAAAAGTTAACTATATGACCTTCTAGGGTTTTATTCTGGTACTTAAATGCAAGAGGCTGGATGCGACAGGCGGAGGACCGTGAAACTTGGCGCAGTCTTGGAGAGGCCTATGTCCAACAGTTGACTGCAAATAGGCTGATATGAAACCACTACATTCAAATTGACAAGAAAGTCAGTGTGTGTCACTTTCAGCATAATAATCCTGACCTTCGGTCATGACTATAAAAAGTTAACTATATGAACTTCTAGGGTTTTATTCTGGTACTTAAATGCAAGAACTTTATTTAAGATCAATATGTAAATCTCAAAAAAATACCTCTTCACCGTGCTAAATGGCCGGTCAACTGTTTAAATATGTATGTAAAATGTATTATTTAGTGTCGGAATTTGATATTGGTCCTATTAAAAAAAATTATTGTATTTGAGCACCAGAATCACCTTCTAAAAGGTTTTGCATTTTCGTTAATATGTCGTAATATAAAAGTCCAAAGGAAAATGGTATTTACATGGCCCTTACTTGATCCTTAATGACAAGCGTCTACCTCCAATTTCTACAAGTGAATATGAAGTAAAAAGTACAATTATCGCTGATGATAATAACCAAATGAAAAGCGTCTTTAAAATGTCAAAGTTAGTGAGAAAGAGTCTCACTCACATTGGCGGTTTATTTGTCTTTTATTAAATTTTCTGAATTATTACCGATTATAGAAGATGTAGTCTGTAAAACAACCTCAACAAACTGAAAACGATTAATGTACTCGTGCAAGTTGGCAGCCCTACGTGATAGGGTTTCCAATAAGTGTCCCACTAAGGAACTGTCACCCGCGCAAATTGCAAGGCAATCCAGAAAGTGTCTAGGAGGCGAATATTAATAAATGTTCATAGAATTCTGTGGTATACTACACGTGTTTCTTATTGTTTTACTTATTAGTAATGTCCGTTAATAGTGACTATTTTAAGCATTTCGAAGAGTTATTAAAAACTGGAAAACTTTCTCTCAGTCCTTTTACACTTGATTGTTGTCATAACTCTTATACATTTTATATTTTTATAACAATTTAAACCAAATCGATACCTTCAGGTTCAATTGGCGTATAAACCATTTTGGCCAAATCGAGTTAAATATACCATTTTGATCAGAATTTTTTTTCTCTATCGATCTCTATATCCAAAATGTTGAAATTCGCAAAAAAATGTTTATACACCCCAAAAAAGTATTGCCGTAAAATTAAACAAATTCCATAAAAACAGTGTAAAAGCCGTATGGTTGTTTTTGGTATTTTTGTAAAGATGTAAAAACCATACATTTTTTAAGCCAGGGCGTATAATCCCATCGACTTCGACTAAATGTGATGAATTTAAGACTTTTAAACAAAGAAAACGAGCCACAGAGTACTCAAAAGAGAAATTTATAAGTTTTTGAGATGCTTTCTACTGAATTTATTTTTTTAAAAGTATCCAAACTTTTAATTATTCCACAAATGGTTACTTTTAACTATAATGAAGTTGGGTTACTTGTCAAAAGATAAATTCATCACAGAACTTCTCAAAAAACTACAAATGCTTTCCCTGTTTAAAAGTCTTACATGCATCACAACCAATCGAAATCAATTTTATTGGCGGCAGCCTCGCACCAGAAAAGAAGTCCTAATTTTTTGCCATAATTGCATAAAAGAACAAAATTATTTTTGGGTTTTAAGTTCCAAAATGTTGATTTTTTTCTACTTAGAATAATTAAAAACTCTTAGTGTTTTGCCATCATTTTGCTTATAATTATTTTATAGCTTAAGCAATTATTTTGCAAGTTTTTACGAAATCAAATTGAATTTCGCTCCCAATCCCACCGGATGACATAGTCGATTAATTTTTGTGAGCAAAATTCAATTTGATTTCATAATTTTGCTGCAAAATTGTAAGATAAAAACAAAAAGAGAAAGGTATTTTCGTACTTTGGCAGTTTTATTTTATCTACATCAAATAAATATAGGTATTACACTAACAAATATATTTCTATACATTCTTGAAAGAATAAAATGTGTTTATTGTCAACATTACATTATTTTTATGCAATGTTTTATTAATACATTTAAGTTAATTGCGCTAATCAATGATTGTAAAAACCTAAAATTTTGCATCTATCGGTCTTTACGACAGCAATTGCAATCTCATGTTTACCAAAAATTCCAATACGACGTAAAGGGATATTTTTAGATCCATTATACTGGGTCGTATAAACCACCAAGTGTATTTTTTAAAGACGTAAATCCAAGCTAACTTTAAAACAAACGAAGATGGGCATGTTTTCAATATTTAGACATTTTCATAGCAAAATTTCAAGAATGTCTTATCTTGGACATTTTTTAATGACTTCTGAAATAAAAAAGTTATGATTTTTTTACTATAAAGTAAAACGTTATTCGGCTCTCCTGGAAAGTACGGTTTTGGTTTATACGACAATTGAACCTGAAGTTATCGAAATGTTTACGTGATTTTTGTGTACGGTACATATTCTTTAAAAATATTTATTTTTGTAATAGTCATAGCACAGGTGTGTTTTTTACTTTTAAGCTATACAAAATAATAAAGAGCTATGTAGCCTTTCATTTGTTTTTATGTATGGAAAGTGATGGAATATTGCCAGATAAAACTTTAAATGATCAAAGAGAAATACAATGCATGTCTAAAATAATTACCTCTTTCGTTATACCATCTACAAAAATAGCCATGACATTATCATAAAGGCTATTAACCTTCACGACGGCATATTTAAATGCATTGAACGTCCCCTTGTGCATATTTGAGCAATGTTCAGTGTCGTTTACGTAGAAAACGAAATAGGTGCTTATACTTTCTCGTATGAGGGAAAATAAAGTCGGCTATAACAATCACATGGAGATGTTTTGAAGTTTAGCCGAGTTTCGACTACAGCGTCCAATCTCAACAGAGATTAGCCACACAAGTGTGTGCGCAAAACAAAGGTCCACTATACATTCCTTGACCCAATTAAACACAATTTTACGGATTACTTCGCTAATTATTTACATTTTGATTAAAACCTGATGTTTCGATCTAGACAGACTTTCAGACTAAGTTACTCTTCCTGTGACCACGAACGCTGTACAGTGTTCGAAACGTCAGGTTTTAAATAAAATGTAAATAAATCGCGAAGTAATCCGTAAAATTGTGTTTTAATGAGTTCAACAATTTGCGTGAACGTAAGAAACAAATATAATTCCTTGATTCTCACAGTACGGTGATACAGCAATTCGACATGACCGGAGAAAGACCTTAACGTGCTTTCTGAGGCCGAACATCCCCGATGTTAACACCATCAACTTTCTGACTCCACTGCAGCTGTGTCTGAGTTATTTCTAAACAAAAGAACCTAGTAACTTTATACCCGACCTGGGATTCGAACCCGGACTACGTAGATATTAGTACCCAGCGAGCTGACCAGTATGCCAACGAGACAGTCAAGTTCAAAATGTTTTATTCATATGAAAAATCTCATTAGTTGGAGTCCAATACTTTTGACATTAGTATTGTACCTAACTAGTATATTGTTTTTTTTTTGTTGAGGTACGTCTTAGTTTGCACTCCAGACTTACAAAACCAGAGGTTGCGGTTCAAAATCCCTTAAGGGGCAGATGGTTTGCCCTTTGTGTGATTAGCTCAAGCAAGCAGTTGTATCTTCATGAATGTGTAAGTTTGTAAACGTATTTTATTAAACCTATATCTATGCGTTATCTCAGTCATTACAAGCGTACGAAAAGTTTGGGCTATGTATTTTGTGTTTGTTAAAACAATTATTCATTTATTTTAAAGAAAGATGCGTGCTGTTTTTTATTATTACTCAAGCTATGTGGCTATTAGGTATATACGAGTATCTTGTGCTATTTGGCTACTTTTAAAACAATTGGAAGTCGAGCACTACTTTCAAAATGTCAATATTTTGTCCGTGGTATCCGTGTATTATCTATGTTTTTCTTCATTCGCTATCGTTACGTTGTCATCTGACATATTGACAGTAAAACGACTTTTATAAGATTTATTATCGTAACGTACGAATATCGGGAAAATAGTGGGAGGCATAAGGTTAGTGTCTGTCAGGTTTTTCAGAAGTCAGGAGGGAGGAAATGTTCAATTAAACAGTCAAGTTGTGTATGGTGTATTAAACAGTCAAGTTGTGTATGGTGTACAAGGATGCCAATTTGGTTAGGCTTTCCGTAAGGACTGTAGCTGGCTGTATTTACTCATATTAGTATAGTGTCAATTGACACTATTTGTCTAGGTCATCTCATAACCCGTTTTATTTTCCTAGATTGTAGAAAAAAAAATGAAGATATTTGTGGTGTTACCTATAACAAAAAAAGGTGTTACGTATAACAAAAAATATCGGTTCTAAGTCGTGTTATAGAGGAGCATTTTGTAATGAAAGCTTTGAGTATGGTCATGTCACCAATATATCATTCATTCATATCCAATTAAATTATCTTGTAAACACTGCTTCAACCCTATATTAACTCTGTTTTAGGAAATCAACTGGCGACTATTTTCTGAAAGATTTTCGTTTTGGGCATTAGGTAACCCTTGCTATAGTGAAAAATGTTTTAATGGTTGGATGGATAGGAACTGTTCGAACGGAACCTTGTATAACTTCTAATAAGAATGAGTAAAGGGCCGGTTGGTACAAACAGCTTAAGTGAAAAATAAAATACGTACATACTTTTTACCTGACTGCGGAAGGAGGGTTATGTTTTTCGAGAGTATGTATAATTGTTTGGAACGCCCTACAGCCCATATGGCTGGCCAGTTTTTGACATATGAGGTGTCGTTTATTTGTCAAAATTGTAGGAGTGAGGCTATAGTCATAGGCTATAAACATTTTAAAAATGGCGACCGCAAATTAAAATAAAGGGGGAGGGGGGATTGATTATTTCTTTACCATAGCAATATGGGTATCAAATGAAAGCCAGTAAAAAGACCATTTCAAACATATTATACTTTTGCAGTCGGGTGTTTCGTTTTTTCAATAATTATGTTTTTTTAGTTTTCTTCAGTTTGAAAAACTTGGGATTGAGTAGGTAGCCAATTTTAACTAGCGGAAAAATAACATTTATTTTCACATTACCTACTCACCAATGTTCAATTACACATCAAGTAAACCTGACTCAAAGTGAGTCATTGCATCCCTAGGGACGTAATGTTGTATGAAATTTCATTACGCCCCTAGGGAGGCAAAGTGATTTGAATTTCGAATAAGAGTTCGTAGGCATGATCACACTAGCCCGTCCCGCACCAAAGAGAACATATTTGAAATTTGAACCTGGCAGCCAAGAATTTTAGCACGAATGGAATGAAAAAAAAAAGCGCGCGCTTCTAAAAAAAGAACTAAATAAAGAAAAAAACCTATGTATTTTAAGAAACTACAAACAATGTTTTCGTAAAACTGTCGAGTGACGAAGTTTATGACAGTCAGACCGGAATCCATGAGATGTAAAGCTGCTGGCTTTGTAGCTGGTATTGTTAATAATAATAATTTACTGCCAGAAAAGTCAAAGGATATATACTTATAGATAAAATAAGTTTTTTGTAGTACATTTTTTTATTGCCTCGTAAGAAGTGTGAAAAGCAGAATATTCTCCTCGGGGATAAAGATGCCTTCGTCTTGGGCGAGCTTAAATCCCTCGCTCCACTCAGGATGCTACTTTTAGCTCCCTCGCTATGCTCGGGAGTAAACACTAAACTCCCTTGCTGCGCTCGGGAGTTAACTCACGAATCCTTCGTTACGCTCGAGATTCAAGATGACGCCCGTGACGTAAGACATCACTTTACCCCCTCGGTGAATAATCTACTATTAATCTCAGAAATCATTACCTGGCATAAATAAAATTACCTCTATTGTTTAATTTCCGATAATTCAGTTATTACAAGATAGGTTTTAGGAGGGTAACTTTCGACTGTAGATATGAGAGGTAGGTATAGATTATGAAGATAGCTCAGTAAAAATAGGCAATCATAAATTGGGGTTCGCATTGGTTTGACAAACTTTGTGCTTACATTTTAAAGCTCCAAACGTGGTTAAGCGCTCTTTTGGAAATGATTTAAACTTTTTCATTGTATCGTAACAACGACTAAGAATTAATTAACTTCTCTTCCAACATTTGCTTAGATTCAAGTTCTTTGTCTGTTTCAAATGGATAGTAAAACAACATTTCTTCACTGGCAATATTTTATATTTCAACTCATCAATTGCTCTATTTAATACCTATACAAAATTAAACATAGTTTGCTACTCTTAATGTATAATATAATTACGCCATGATTTACATTGAATTAAGTACAACATTTTAAATACTGTTGATAGTTTGCAATAGCATAGTAGTAAGTAGTCTAACTACACAGCGAAGTAGTTGTACATTTGCCCAGCTCAAAAAATGTATAACACTTCGCTACTACGATAAAAATACTTTTAAGATCAAAGAACTAAACGACAGTCTTACATAATATTGACTAGAATATCAACTGTGTCTATAAAGTATGAAGTTGAGTATCGGAAAATACAGTATCGAGTAATCACAGATCATTAAATGCAGAGAGGGACAGATCAGAGAGCAGGTGTCAACAACATTTATAACGACCGATTATGTACATATATCTTAAGAGTACGGAGTAACATTTAATTTAAACTTTGATATTTATCTGATAAGTAGGTAATGGTTGGCCTTAGAGTATGTTGTGTATGTTTGTACGGAGAGAAGATGACTATGCGTGCGCTAAGTCGCTTAATCTTGTCTATCGTCTTCCACGGAGCTGCTCGCTTTCACTTCCTTGGGCAGGGCAGACTGTAACAAAATGTCTTATTAATTTTATTTACTAGTCAGATAGCGCTTGACTTCCAAACACCTTAAACGTATAATCAAATAGAGATTTAAATATATTTTTATATATTTAGTAAGTAGAGGTCGTTTTTAAGAAATCCTTCAAAAGCAGTGTACAAAACTTAAAAAATACCACAGTAATAGAAATATCAAAAAAAATAAGACGTAAAATCTTCAAGTGTGGTAAATCAATAAGGCAGTAGAATAATTGAATTTCCACCCAGAATGTCGACTGCCCTTATCTAAGTCGGCGTTATTCTCAACGAGGAGATTACGTAAATAGCACCTGTCATCGCCAAACCTTTCCTGAGATTTATTTTTTGTTGAGAGTCGTAGACGCCGCTCCACTGTCTTATCATGTAAAGAATAGTACCAAAAGCTGAGGACATTTCAGATATACACTTGCACAGACACTGGCTCAATTTTCTTAAGAAATCTGTGTTTTCTATTTATTGGGGATATCTAAACAACTTGTTGGATATTGATGTCATTTTTTGTTTTGTTTAGTACTCCTGAAAAACTTATATTAGGTGACATACCTAGTACTATCGGAGTGTTGGGCTGTTAATTGCTTAATTTTAGATTTGACTGGCTGGTTGTAGCATATCGATAATAGTTACGTTGCGCATACCCGGATTATACCATAATTTAGTTACATTAATTATTTGTTTTGAAAATATCTACGGACCGGGCAACATAATTATTTGTAGAACAGATTATCGGTAATTGCAAGCATTTTTGTGACGCGTCTAATACTTTTGTAAGTGCAGGAAAGCCTATTACTGTTTTTTTTTTTTTTGGTTTATTGAAGAAGCTGTTGGTATTCTTAAATGAATCTCGTTTTCGTGTCTCCCTTGTGTGCTTGTCATTCTTCCGTGCCGTTGCGACATTACTTCTCGTTGAAAGGATGACGTAAGATAATTTAAAAATAATGAGTACATAGCTAGTACCTAGGTCAAAAAATTATTGTGGTTTTATAGCTTACCTCGTAAGGCATGAGAAACATGTTGTTGTCGGACCGACGGCCAAATCGGAGACGCATCGAGGGCGCGCGCACTGAACGGTCTTGTTCCTGAAAAAAACGTACGTTGAAATAGGTGAAATACATAAAACCAAAAGTTCTTGTTTAATAGTGAAGACAAACTTTAGCAAAAGTTTTCTGACGACACAATTTCATTCCATTTTATTGGAAACTTTGTCGAATACAGTTTTTTTTTTCAGTAGTGACCTATAGTTAACGAAAAGAATAAAGTACCTGAACGCTTTGCTCGGTTACTACTATTTAATTTTAAAAAAGCTTTATAATTCGAAGTCTTGTTTGAAAAACAAAAACTTGAATAAATACACAAAAACAAAACAAAAAGAAAAAAATCTTCGTCGCCGAGCGAGTCTCGAATCCACGTCTTCTACGATTCTTCAGTCCGACGTCTTACGCACGCATTACACCACGACGCCCGTGGTTATCGTGATGAAATTAGCAATCTAAATCTACGTCGAACAATCACGAAAGAAAAAGCATGAAAACTTGAAAACACGCGTTTTCCAAAACATAAGACTAATTTAGTTTGATTTTTCAACCTCGATAAGCCCCACATACTAGCGAGATCTTTAAAGCCGCTTCCGAGATCACAATTATATAATTATAAATATACAAGAATTGCTCGTTTATAACTGCTGTACTCAGGGACGTCAATTAATCCGTCATTATGTCTCATGCAGTCCTTTTCTATTTTATTGACACAGAATGTGACAAAACGAGACTTAATTTATAGATTATTTAATTGCCTTCTCTGAGTGCGGCGGTAAGATTATTTCCACGTTTCGGTAAGCGATAGTCAGTTTCTTTGTACGTTACATAGAGTTAATTTACGAATTTAGATTTTCAAATGAAATATAGTAATACTACATCCAGTTCTAAGGGTCATATCCAGGTTCTAAGTTACACAAAGGACGTAAATGTACTCGTAGAATGGGACATGTTTTACAAAACGGTGCCATTCGTCTTGAACCGCGTCAATCGTCGTAAAGGCGAATAGTGGCTTGTTAGGGCGAATAACTTCATTACGGCTTTTACAACGCATCAAGGGTTTTACGATCACGTCGGTACGTCTTCAGGTAATATACGGATTTCATCTGTTGAGTCTGTGGGGAAAGAATTTAAGTCTTTTAATGTCTGTTTTAGGGGACTGTCCCTAAATTTCGAATTCGAACCTCTAAAGCAAGAAACTTTTTTCAATTTAAAACAAAACATATCACCAAAATATGTAGGTTTACCTAATCCACTATATTTTGTCTGATAACTATTAGTATTTATGTTATTTAAAAAAAACAGTCAATAAAATTACGTGTACTACAATTTAGTTAGAGTGAGTTTTTTGTTTTTATAACCTACAAAAATTTGTTCCAAAGTCATTATTATCACGTCTTGATGGTAAGTATGTGATCCTACCCATTTCATACAAGTTTCGTGACAGTTTAATGGCTGCAATTTTGGGAACACCTGCTTCTTAAAACCTTCTTATGTCTTCAGTGTTTGAAACACTTTCTTTTTTCGTAAGTAGCATAGGAGAGACCGGGCGTAAGGAATTCAACATTTTGTTCAGAAATATCAGAAAACATTTAACTCTGGAATTGCTGAAACGAAGAACGCTCCTGTGGGAGTTGAATCCAATCTACTAGTTTATTCATAAAATATTCTACCAAAATTATTGGAAAACAAAAAGAGTCCTTTTCCACAAGGATTTATGTTAAGGCAAATATAAAAGTATTTCATAACTTTCTCTACCATTTTTCCAATATCTGTGATGGCCTTTACGAACTAGAAAAATATATTACTGAATAGGTTAAGTTTCGACATACTAAGGTTTCGTTAAAACACGGGTACATATCAGGGATGTTGCGGATGCCGATTTTTTCACATCCGCGGATGTGAATGCGGATGCGGATTTTTGAAGGCTCACATCCGCGGATGCGAATGCGGATGCGGATGTTTAAGATCTTATATAAATATAGTACATGAATGAAGAATTAAAACTATAATAAGTAATTTTTATTAAATAAAATTAGTATTAATTGAGTATAATGCTGCTATTTTCTGCAGTAAGTAAAGTTATAAAAAAAAACGACTTCAAAACTGCCAACAGTGCTAATTAAAACTTAAAATTTTATAAACAAATTTAAACTAAAAAGTACAAAAAAATATTTAAATTACCTAACTGTTCTATGAAATTATACAAGAAACCTATTTTCAATTTATTATCTGTTATTTTTTTGAGTCGGTGCCAACCAAGCTAGATATTCTATCTACTCTAAAGCAGCCAAGAGATGGTTTAATCCTGTCCTTACTTGCAAAAAAACATTAGAATTAGAATTTCTGGCACCGACTCCAAAAAATAACAGATAAATTGGAAATAGGTTTCTTGTATAATTTCGTAGAACAGTTAGGTAAGTTAAATATTATTTTGTACTTTTTAGTTTAAAATTGTTTATAAAATTTTAAGTTTTAATTAGCACTGTACTAGTACGAAAACACTATATGTGCCTTCAAAATTTGAGGGTTTCCCTCGATTACACCAAGATCCCATCATCAGATCTCGACTGGGCCAAAATGGGACCAACTAGAAGGTATAGCCTCTAGGTAAACATTTTTTTTTTCAAATCGGTCCACCACAACTGACTGAGATATGCGGTAACATAGCCACAAAAAAACATACAGTCGAATTGATAACCTCCTCCTTTTTTGAAGTCGGTTAAAAATAGGTGCATTATACTTAATGAATAGTGCCGCCTTTTCTGAATCAATGCGGTTACGCAGAGGTTCGTAATTAAACCCGCGCTACTAAATAATTGTTGTAAATTTATACGATAAGTAATCCACCCACCGCGTAAACAAACCCGTAATGATTTACGAGAAACAAAATATGATGCACCACAATAAACGCGTCGGATCTTGTCACTAATTTCTTCGCTCCCATTGGTCATTGGCACGTGCGAACGGCACGCGCCATTCGCTGGCACCACCCAATTTCTTTCTTGTCGCATCTTGTATCACATCCGCATCTGCATGAATATTCGCATTGATTATTGCGGATGCGGATGCAGATACAGATGTCCAAATCTATGCGGAAGCACCGCATTTACGGATGCGGATGCGAATATTCGCAACATTTTTTTTTTAATTTAATAGGCAGACATTTGGCCGCAATCTCTCTCGCAACATCCCTATTATTATAAGTACGAGTAAAACGTATGTATAATTAGTAACTAATACATTTTTGAGAGGATGTTGAGGTGTCTTTGATCTCAGTTTAGTAGGCAGGAACTCCGTTTATATACATTTCAAAGTTTATAAATAAATCTTACTTGAGAAAAGCAGGCTAAATCATATAATCAACTAGCTGTTGCCCGCGACTTCGCCCGCGTAAACTACTATTTCTGTATCTACAGGAACTGTGTTTTTTTTTTCGGGATAAAAAGTAGCCTATATGTTATTCCAGACTATAATCTATCTCTGTGCCAAATTTCATCCATATCCGATCAGTAGTTTTTGCGTGAAGAAGTAACAAACATACACACTCACAAACTTTCGCATTTATAATATTAGTGGGATGGGCAGATTCTGATTCGTTAAGGATTGTGAATATAAAGTTTCTATACAGTAATCATGGATTACCTAATGATATGATACAGGGTGTCCAAAAAGATATAACACAGGCCCCTGTTTTTTTTTAGGAATTTGGGGCATCTTTACACGACATCCATCATGGGTTCATATGTATAACAACTTTCACGTACCTACCTACCTACTAAATGCACTATGTAATAACACCATTTTTATAACACATAGTGTGTTCAGTCACATAAGCCAACCTGCGTTTTCAGCAAGCACAATGCAAAGAACAATTTTAATAGGCTCGCGTTCAGGACTTAACGACCGGATACCCTGGATTCGATCTCCAGGTAAGGCACAAATGGAAAAAAACTAATTGTATTGTTTCCAGCTTGGGGTAGGTAGGCATTGCACGTGTGAATCGAATTTATTCTTTAGTAAAAAAATATGCGGACACATTGTAAGATAATTCATGAAATAAAACTCCAGCTCACTGGCGTAGCAAGTACTAACAAGAATTTGTCGAGTGACTAACGTCCTCTGTAGCACAGTTGGGCGAGAGTCGCCCAGATGGCTAGGGAACATGTGTTCGCGTTTCACAAGGTGACGGTCAATGAATTTTTGTTAGCGAAAATTAAATAAAATATGATTTTGTGCTTGAGATTTTGTCTTTGTGACTTTATCCCGTTCGGCCCAATTAAGACATGTCACTAGGTAAAATCTGATACCAGAGTTGCCACACGATAAGAAGAAGACTAAAAAGATGATTATTTCAGTCTCTTACCTCCTGAGGGAAGACGTGAGGGACAGCATGCTCATCCGAGCGGCGGCCGAAGCGCAGGCGCACGGGGGTGCGTACCTCACGGAGAGACATCAGCTCATCCATCTCGTCAAGCTAAAACAAAATATGTAAGTATACTTTTTGAAAATGATAAATTATTTATTTGTTACAAATCATATCACCGAACTTAATAAGCAAATTGTTATAGCACGCGCACCAAAAAAGGTCCCTGATCAGGATAAACCGTGACCGCGCATAGCATGTCACGACACTGATTTTCAGCACGGACCTACACTGACATACACACAAAAACAAGGATTATTGTTGATAAAAAAATAACATTTTAACTTTTTAACGAATAAGTAACGGTGTTTTTCTGCAAAAGATAATATAAAATATTCATTTAGTTATTCTTGAACAGTTTCCTGAACACGTCATATTCACAACAAGTCACTTGGGAAATGCGTATAAGTGTGTTATTCTAAATACGAATATGTTGGTACTACGAGTATTAGGTACCCATGCACTTATAGTTATAGTAGTTGGAGATATTAATATATGGGTGAATTTATGATACTGATACATTTCCTAAACCAAATTTTTTATAAGAGAAGTATACTTGAAAAACTAGCTATTTATTACGCGTAATTTATAACTGTCATATAAACTGTCCCTATAAATTGATGCTCATTTATATTTAGGAGAAAGCCCTATCTTTTGGGCGGGAATATTCCTACCAATTCCTCAGTTATTTGATTATACCACAAAATTTGTTCCAACAAGGAAAATATTATATTGACGTAAGATCCTCAAATAGCAAAGCAGTAAATAGAACTATGCTAACAACGCTTCACATCTAGACCAATTAAGAAAGGTTCGTTTCATAAACTAGGAAGTGGGCACATGTCCCGGAAATGAATAAGGGCTGTTCTACAAAACAAGCAAGTGGAAAGGCGAAAACATACCTATAGGTTAGGTTTCGTAGAATAGAGATTCGGAATGAAATCGGGCTCATCCGTTTTAGTTCAATCAGACAACCAAATAAAATGACGCTGCGATAAAACACTATAATTGCACTATATAATTAAATCGATAGTGTTATCTTTTTAATGCATCACGCTATTCTTGTAAAACGACGACTTAATAATATGTTCTTCTTAAATAGTATATTTCGCAAATAGAGTTAAACTAACTGTACAAACATTGTAAATATTGTAACCGGATATATTTGTGTCAATCTTAGTACTTACTATGTTACAATCGGCAGCGCGTGTTTTTATTTAACTTTTCGCAGTTTTAATTAGTACTTATTTATTACTTACTGTGAGAATTTATTAACTTTGAAGTCTGAACAAACACTGTTAATTCAATCGCCTAAAATAGGGTAATTACTTATGTTTCATAAAAGTTTTATTATTTTTCTTAGCTTCTTAATTTATCATTACGCAGTCGCTTGTCTTCCATCACTGCCATCAGGTCGGATTTTATTAAATTAAGGATGGAAGGGTGTCGAGATTATAAAATTCACCTATGTTGTCCCCATGTACAGGTTGTTACACCGGATTGTTAATCCGTATTAAGGCTATGGTATAGTCTGTTTTTAGGAAGGGACTGGTTTTCTCTTATATTTAATTCTGGTTTTGAAGAAACTAAGCTGGTATTATTATTGGTAGATTATTGTTACTAACACTATGGACTTTGTCTGAAATAAATATATATTGAATTAAGCAGTGCAATAATATAGCAATATGTTCAAAACGTCATCGAGGGCAAAGCGGAAAGAAGTCGTCTTTTTCATTTGTACAACATTGTACTAAAGTTTTTGATAGGTGTCTATATTTTACAGGTGTTTACAGGTATTTATTATTATAATAGATATATCTTAGAATTCCGGAATTCTTGAACAAGGTCATTGTGACATGATTAGATATGAAGCACCGTTGGGCATTCGACAAATGGAATCACGGAGTTCAGTGGATTATGAAATTAAACCCGCATTCCGGGACACAAAAATATATTTTATACTATAGATTAGGTACCAAGTACCGTCACACACTTGAGGAGCGAATCAGTTCTTTTGAGAACGACTGTGATCAAAGTGGGAGGTGAAGTAAAGTCTCGTTTACAGCCAAATACGTAGGACAATAAAATTGCTTTTAGCGTATAGCGGACCGAGTTGGGTGGGATTACCCACGAGTGATCATTATCATGCATTATCCGACATGGAGTATTTAATGCTTTCTGGAAAATAAGGACGATTTTAGAGTCGGTTCTAAGTATAAGAACGATTGAGTTGTACTGCTTTACACGGCTAATAATACTGCAATCGTTTTCAGACGGAAGATTTTGCGTAAGAGAAATACTTCCAAACTTTTCAACCGTACAGTGAACTTTGACGTGACGTGGTTTGGTGACGTGCTTTCGGTTACTGGACCATTGTTTGTAAGGTTTTACTTTTTATCATTTGTTTGCAGAATGAGGGAATAATTATTTTAAGCAGTTGTGTCAAAAAAGAGGACCAGTATTTACGCGTCGCCTTACCTTTGAAGCTGGTCTTCTGTAAGATCTCTAGAGTTCTCTTTCGTTTTTGACATGGTATGGAGTAATATAGGCGAATTAATTTTAAGTTGTCACTCTTTACTGACTAAATTCCTAAGCATAAGCGGACCTTGCCCATTCCCGTCCCGAGTGGGTAATGATAATCGCTTTGATCCCGTTCGTTCCGGTGAATGAACAAACTACTTTGTCTAAGATTGAGATGAATTTTATACTTTGTGCTTCGTGACTTGTATGCTCCACCGGTTACCATATTACACGTTTCGGAGTGTGAATGAATGTTGTGAATTTGAGTAATCATTTCACCGGTTACTATCTGAAGATCTACGAGAACGTGCAATGGCGCGAGACAGTAAAATCGCAGCAGCGTGAGATGATACTGAATAGAAGAGATTTGAAGTGTTTTATTTAGCTCAACGAAAAAAAAAACAATAAATTTAAAACAAAAACACAAGAATAATATTTCATCATTTAATAGTCTACCAAGAAAGTCCCTGTCACGACACAGATTTTTGAGCGGGACCTACAACAATAAATGCGTATCTTACTCGTGTCTTGTGGTTTAAGGCTATCCTAATCAGCAGCTTAGAACCTATTAATATTAAACATTTACCCACGGGCACAAATTAACTTTTGAACAGTAATAAATACCTACGCTAAGTTTGTAACGCGTTTACGTCTCCTACCGAATATCTTAAATGAACCTCCAGTTGAGCGATATTGTTCAAGTTTCACATTCAATTTAACGCTAATGTCAAAACAATACGGCCATCATTGCGTCATTTTGAATAATTTTGCCAGAGGGTGACGGAGACCGTTATCTGCTTATTGTTTTAGTTATCTATTCAAACTAACTTATAAGTTTTAACTTAGATTGTAACTCTGTCACTAGTTAGGGGATTATTCTATCAAGGACGATTTCGCGGTAGCCAAAGTAAACTTAGTTATACCACAGTTATATAGAACACCAAAGTTTAATTTTAACATTTGGCTGATGAATGTCTTGGTATAGGTAGATAGTGGTTCGCATTTCGGACTACAAAATCAAAGGTTGTGAGTTCAAATTCCACAAGGTGCAATGTTCGTGTGAATGCTTGCGCATTGTCTACAAAAGTATGTTATGTATGTGTCCTACTCGTTATAGGCTAGCGTAGTTGGTGTGTTTGTTGAAATGGTCTTTTTTTTTCAATATATTTACTAGAAATATTCTTACTACAAGGTATTTAAACATCAATGCATGCATAAGACATGTAGTCTTAGGTTTCTGTGACTTTATAAGCAGCATTTAAGCACCATTAGTCGTTTTAGGGATAAAACTTGCCGCCACAAAACAGAGAATAAAGTTAGAAGAGCCATCATACTTCGTTTATATGAGTAAGAGGGGCATGATACTAAGATAGTATACTGTCCAAACTAAAGCGTAACCGCAAACTGACTAATATCAGTCACTCCTGAATCATTGCGATTGGTAGATCGATTACAATATACATTCAATGATTGTCAAATCTAAAAATGCAGCGCGTCTACTGCGCTAACATTAACCACCAACACCTTTCCTTCCTTCATTCATTAACTATGCCGTGGTTATCACCCAAGCAGTTCAAAATAAGTAGATCTATGTTATGGTCCGGTGCAACTTTTTGGGCACTAAACGCTTAAAATAAACCCAGTTGTGTTCCACAAAAACGTGTATGTAAGTACTACTACGTGACCAAAATAATTGTCGTCCATTTGTTAGGAAAAGCGGCTGAATTTAAAGATTAAACCATTTAGCACTCGTACCAAAAGCGATAAAAGCTCTTTAATCCATTTACACCCGGCGAACGGCGTATTGATTGACGCCTTCTAGTTGTTCATTTTATGTTTTGGAAGGAAGAAAAACGTTTATTATTGGGTACCAAATATAGAAGTACAAAGTTACCCATATTTTTGGGGTAGGTAAATTAATGTACGTTTCTTACGGTACGGTACTTAGACTGTTGGTTACAGTTACTTTTATGCATATTTCCTAAGAGAATTATGACATTACATAAAATTCACATTACTTAGTGTAGTCTATCTTGTCACGTGATCAGTAGTTTGAAGTCAATAGTTCGAGTAGAAAGTTGTTTCAGTCTTTTAAAACGTTTCTAAGCAACACAATTTAGATATTTGCTTAGCTCTTTAAATTATGTATGAGTGTGGCCAGAGTAATAACAAACCTATAAAACACCACTTTAAGGTAAAGGGAAAGTTAGGCCAAAACCTCCGCGGTTTTAATTAATACACGAGAACTCGGAAACATTCTAACCACGCTTTCGACACGTGCCGACAGAACTTTTTATCACAAAAATAGAATAAAAAATTACGACGCTTATTTTTTAAAATTTCCTGAAATTATTGAAGTGATATGGGATGATAAATAATCAATCTTCCGTTGGTAAATACATTTTATAGTAGCTTTTAATCAATTTGAACGTTCTTCCTTCGCAAGGACTAATTAACCATCCCAGTAATGAAGAGAAGAGTGACACATCGCACACTTAAGTAATAAGTCCAAAGGTAGTTCGTCACGGTATGGTCAGCAAGTTCAAGTAAGGCAAAAAGCTGATGAAGATGAGGTTGAGGATGAGGTGAGATATTATATACAAGCAGCATTCGTTCGAGCAGAGTTGATGGCAGAGAAGAAGGAAGCCCAGACTTGATCTAAAGTAAAACCCAGTAAATGTGACTTTCAAGTGCTTGACGTGTAGGCCCGGTAAAATATAGAAGATAAACAGGCCGGAGACATTCTACGCTCAGCAGTGGACGTTCAAGCCGAATGACTCATATTGGTAACGGTAATAATTAATTTATATTATTTAAGAATAGAAGGAAAAAGGAAGCGAGGAAGACCAAGAATAAGCTACATGCAGCAAATAAAAGAAAAGATAAATGTCGGATCGTATCAGGAGGTCAAGAGAAGGACGGAAAGCAGAGAGGAATGGAAAAAGCTCCACCGACAAGAGCCTAGCTCTTAAATTGGATGATGATCTTACCAAACCTACTTATTCCTTCAATTTTATAGTTCAGTGAAACGGCAATTCGACACGACCGGTAAAAGATCAGGCGCAAAACCAATAATGGAGGAACGGGAGAATTGACAGCACCAAATTCATGGTTCCGGAGCAGTTCCTGAGTTATTTCAAGACCGAAACGGATTCGGTCCAAGACATTTTCTCAGGTTTGCTACCTTTTGGTCCGAATTGTGATTTCAACCTGGAACCTCGTGGATTAAAGACAACGGGCCCGTTAGACCAACAAGGCTAGCTGGTAATCAGAGGAGACAAAACTGGTAACAGAAACACAGTAAGCACGGCACCAACCGGGGCCTGCGGCGGCATGTCGGGGTCTGACCGGCGGCCGAAGCGCAGCCGGCGCGACGGCGAGCGCACGGACTTGCGCGCGAGCGCGTGCCCGCCGAGCGCGTCGTGCTGCGCCAGCAGCGCGTACAGCCCGCCCAGCGCGTCCCACGAGCTCCTGCTGTCTGACGCCGCTGCTGATGCTGCAACAAACAAATTCAATTTTACTAACAATAATTTCACAATAGGTCCTAAAAGTAAGTGCGTGACCTTCCTGCAGTCACCACCAGAGGTGCGGTGGGCTATGCTAGTTGTCAGAGGGGACGGGTGGTGTTACGGCGAAGGGGATATCATATCTAAGCGCTTCTTATCAACATTGATAATGCACACAGCTAAGTTGTGGAACTCACTACCCGCTTCAGTATTTCCAACGGATTACAACCCAAAGACCTTCAAACTCAGAGTGAACAGGCTTCTTCTGGGTGAGCTCGCTCTATCATCGACTCTGTCTGGGCCACGTCTGGCTAAGTCTAGAGTCAAGAGCAAACCCATTTCGAATTAAAAAGAAAACCCATGACAGTGGCGTGAGAATGGCGCTTCCTTGACCTCCGCACGTCTGGCGGGGAGCAGAAGGGTTGCGCGTGAAGTTGTCGGACTATACACCTGCCGAATAGTGTGGCGGAGCAGTGCACGTCTGGTGGTGGTTTTTACGGTTCCGTATTACTACTATAGATAATGGTACGGAACCAATGGTGCGCGAGTCCGACTCACACTTATCCGGTTTTTCTCCCTTTAACTCCCTTCTTCATTCGCCTCAGGTCGTACACAAGTGAACTGTTTTGTACGCTTAAGATTATTTGATTATTATTGTTACGATATCAATAACTCCAAGCAAATCGATAACATCATATACCTTATTAATCCGTCAAGTTAATATAAGTTGTCTTGTAAGTTTTATTGAGATAAGGGCTTAGGGGAGGGCCGCCGAAAGTTATTCGCCTCAACTATGAATATAATAGCTAATAGTTGGCTTGTTAAAACTTCGTCGTCGAGGAAAAGATTCCCGGAAATTAGACAAGTGAAAAGGGATAAAACTCACTCTCACTAAGAGTGTGATTTAATTTAAATTAAGGGGTTTTTGAACAACAATAAAAAACTGATCTGTAAAGGCTTGGTGCTCCAGAGCCATGGAATAAGAAGCGGCTGGTAGAAATTCTATATTTTTTTACAGTTTTCCTTTATTTTATTTCTTCAGCGACGCTGCATTTCAAATTAATAAAATATCGGTACTGGTAACACTATAAGCGTTTACTTATTACAAAAGATAATTTAAAAAAGATTTCGATGTTAGCCCATTAAAAGTCATAAAAAAAGATTTTACTATTAACAAACATCACTATAAACATTGGCATTGAAAAAAGAACAAAGCAGCTTTTGAGCGTGGCATTTGCTACCCGTAGCTGTGATTGACGCGATGGGATAAAACCTAGCCCAGTTTAGTTCTTTTATGCTAAAGCGTGCTATGCAGATATCTGCATTGATCTCGACTCAAAACGAGCTCGAGCTCAATGTTTGTGAATGAGCGTATCTCGATCCAAAGCGATGCAATGATAAAAAAAAAACTATATTTTTCTGATATGTAGGTGCAGTTCCACACATATGTTTTAAGGATGAATCAAATTAATCAATTCAAGATCTTGAAGTTATTATTTGTTCGTAACTATATCTATTGCAAGTACCTAAACCTTTGTTTTGATATCATTGTCGTCGTACTTTGTACCGACGACAACTACATTAATCTTAACAAAGGCATCTCATGCCCTTATTTTATTAGAGGCGATTTAGCAACGAAAAATTGAAGCCTGGTGTAGTGACCACTGTATAAGCAATAACACTGGTTATCTAGTCTGGAAGTTGGTGCTTCAAGTATTATTTATTTATTCTTTGATGTTAGCTTAAAAAGAAAATAAAGTTGATTTTGTGTGGAAGCATTTAACTACCTTACAACTAAATACTAAACAATCTCCCCCTCCCCTTTAACATTTGCATACGCCTTTGAAAAAGTAAAAGGCTATATTAATACCACAATTACCACAATATGTCCAAAACCGTCCAACCGTTGGGCCTGCAGGACATGCCTATGAAATGGACGCTGGATGGACATACGCTCGAAAACCATTACCCTTCTTCTGACACAGTCGGGTAAGAACCCTCGCTATGAATGAAAAGTGACGTAACGCTGACGAAGTCGTGAACATGATAAGCCTTTGCTAAAAGAGGCTAGGCCAAGAGCCCTTGACAAGAAAAGCAGATACTAACCAGACCCAGCTGCCCAATCAATGGCTCTTACTAGAAATTGCCGTTTGAATGAAGCAAAAAAAAGATAATAATACAGATTGGTTAATTTCCTTCTTTTTTATTATTGTATATTAGTAAATTAAAAAACATCCTTGATATGTTACTTGATAGATTGATAAATAAAAGCATGGAAGCAATATTTAACTAAAACTTTTTTTAACAATTTGTGCAATCATGTCACATACATAGTGTAGCGTGCCAGGGTTGACATTTGTACATCTTTGCAATTTTCCTAATAGGTACTGAATAACACGACATACCCTTACAATTGACGACCGTCTTGGTGTAGTCGTTCGCGCGACTTCTAAACCAGGCGGTTGCGGGTTCGAATCCCGGAAGGGGCAAATGTTTGTGTGATGCGCACGAGCATTTGTACCTAAGACATGGATGTTCATATGTATTTATTTATGTATTTTTCTATCCGTTATCCTAGTCACCATAGCACAAGCTCACGCTTAGTTTGGGGCCAGGTAATTGGTGTGTTTGTTGAAACAGTTTTTTTTTATTTACCGTAACGTTACTTATGTTTACCTTAACTTATAAACGAAAAATAAAAAACTTATACAAACGTTGTACGAAAGATTAGATAAAATGCCCAGAATTCCTTCAATAGAAAATATTAAGTCAATTAGCCCTAATATTGGGACAATATCGACGGCTCTTCTCCGAATGTTTTATCCGTCCCCGTAACTTGATAGTGGTTAAGAAAGGCTAAAGAGCCCTTCGTATTGTGTCTGAAGGGCTAGTCTTCCCATTATTGACGCGAATTACCTACTCATTCCTGTCTTATAATGTACCAGTTGCACAGTAAGTTCACTCTAATAGCATTGGCAAATATTACTAATAAGAAGTAATTTTACATCTAAATTGATCTTCTCAAAGGGTGCGTCGTAGTAGTTTACTGATACTACTGCATAAATATGCTAACAAATAGTTGTACACCTTTTTTTGCAGGTTTGTCCCTCATTAAAACACAATTTTACGGATTACTTCGCGATTTATTTACATTTTATTTAAAACCTGACGTTTCGAAAACTTTACAGCGTTCGTGGTCACAGGGAGACTAAGGTATTATTTGTCAATTACAAAGTTTTGAAAAATTAAACTACCGTCACTCATTAATATTAATTTACGTTCCTATTTACGCAGAAAGAGCTAACCGTGTCTTGAGATCTTGCACTGCGAGGTGTTGTTTTGGTTTTTGCTAGAATAGGATCCCATGCTGGTGGAACTTTCCAACCATCTTCCCTATTGAAATTTGGATGTTTTCTAATTTCAATGGCTTCACGTAGCATTCCCGGAATAAAACGCAGATTTCGTGTTCCGTCTTCTTTTTTCTGTTCTCTGCAGTGTGTGAACATGCCTTAGACAAACCCAACCACTTCATTCATTTCGACCAACCAAAAATACTTGCTAAAGAACGGCGTTATGTTGAGTCTGAAGAAAGCATACCTCAGGAGCTCGGCGTGGATTAAATTAAAATAATTGGGAATATAGGGCGAGGAATTTCTGATTGGCTAATTTTACCAGATAGTTTGTGGTATGGGTGTGTAACTTAGTTCTTCGATCTGGGGGCAGGGCAGTGCCACCGCCAATTCGAGCAAAAAAGCGGCACGGTCATACCATCCCTTTTTTGAAGCAATTCAGTACGTACTTTAAATTTAATTCGACTTGCAACAAGTAGTTTAGGAGTCATAACAAGTCAACTTTTCTTAATTTTGTCACTCATTGACTGACTGACTGACTGGCCGATCATCAAAACTCTTTTTGGTATTTCATGGATCTCGCAACTTTTTACGGTTGAAGAACTGAGGGAGCCTTGGTTTTTTTACAAGTTATGTTTTTGGTGGCTACATTATTTTTGTAAGACTAACGTATGTAACGGTTTAATATTTTCTTAGGATTTAGTAAGCTATTTTAATTGTTTAAGAAGGGATGTATTTTAAGTGCTCTGCTTATGCCGACATGGTTTACCGTGTTTTGAGGAAATAAATATAGTCTTTAAACAAGAATAAAATATTCATACCTGCATGTCCTAACTGAACGATGTACGGATGACAGCCTAGTTAAGGTAATGTACCATATGCACTAGTTATGGGGGTGATTTTGCGACAAAAATATATATCATCTGATGTGCTTCCACTATTACCTCGATTACCTACTGACAATTTTTAAGTTGGGTTACAAGAATGTAATAATTTAGTTTTGTTTATTTAATAAGATTATTTTTTCTTACAGGTTACATGTTTAGTATAGTGTAATCTACTTACAGAAAATACACTTACGTAAGGTCAGTGCAAAGGCGCCGTCCCCACAGGAACATACGATTAGTTCAGAGAAAATTAATTACCCACTGAGCAATGCATAATGTGGTCTAATAGAGTGCATGCTTTTATCGCTGTCTTGAAACTCAAAGTTCGGTGAGACGGCAATCCGTCATGACCTTGACGTGACGACCATCTTGGTCTAGTGGTCCGCGCTCCGGACTACAAAACCAGAGGTTGCGAGTTCAAATCCCGCAAGAGGCAAATGTTTGTGAGATGAGCACGAGCATTTGTACCTAAGTCATGGATGTTTATATGTATATAAGTATGTCTATCCGTTATCCTAGTCGCCATAGCACAAGCTCACGCATAGTTTTGGGCTAGGTAATTGGTATGTTTGTTGAAACAATTTATTATTATTATTGCCTCTAGCTGAGCGTCGGTGGCGCAGTGGCTAGCGGGTTGCTTCTCCTGCGGGAGGTGCCGGTTCGATCCCACGTGTCGCCATGTACCAAAGACTTTTTCTGAGTTATGTACATTAGTTGTTTCACTAACCGATGCTCTTACGGTGAGGGAAAACATCGCGAGGAAACCTGCACATTCAGGCGACTGCATGTGTAACCATGATCCAAAACTGGTCAGGTTCCCGTGCCGTGGTAACAGGGTCACGGAGGTCAGATGGCAGTCGCTCCACTGTAATTACCTGATCTGCCACATCCTGGATCATGGTCAGCGAACCCTGGGCCCTCGTGTGCGAGTGCACAAACCGGGATAACTCTAGGAGGACGATGATTATTATTACCTCTAGCTATCCTAGTCATCCTATTTAGCCGACTAGCCTAAACCAAGAATCGTGTTTCTTACTATATGTCTAAGCACAATCTAAAATGTTTCTAAACAAAAAACTACAAAGTTATATTTTTATCAACTAAAGTGCACATCTATAAAGGTTCTAAGCCAGGACCGCAGACACTTAAGATAAGTTAAAGTGTCACTTTACCTGGTTATAATTATTTAGATTATTTTAATGCCAAACTTTTCGACCCGAGAAAAGCAGCCTTTAAATGTTAGTACTGTGCCTAAGCGCCTTTGCATCATTTACTTCTTAACCTTTTTCACCCTCACGTTTTTCATTAGGCCTCGGAATAACAAATAAGTGCTGTAATTTTACTTCGTCTTAAGTTAATAATCATGACAAATAGGGGCTAATTAATCGACTTACTTTAACATAAAACAGTATTGGTAATTATTATTGTAATTAAGCGCGTATATCGCGAATTTTACGTATTGACCAAGAAGGTAATGTTAGCGTCTTTTGTCACGGGCATCGTATTGAATCCTGACCGATAAGAAAGAGTCTAGGGTTAACTCTAGGCTAGGAGGTTAGGGTAGTTAAGTTTATGTTCAAACTCGCTCATAACGAAGACCCTTTTACTCCCGAGGAAAATATTCTACTTGCACACTCACTGCAAGAAAATAAAAAGTAACATTGGGAAAATGCTTAATTCCTACGGGATAACGGGTAATAAGACAACGGGTAGTTAGAATTATCCATCCATAGTTATTTTTTTCACATAACTTCTAAACGGCTGAACCGATTGGTTTGAAATTTTATATGGCGAAGTCGCGGGGAACTGCTAGTCAGTTATAAATTAATAGATAACATCCATAAAACAAAACAATGTGTGTACATCATATAAAAAGTTATACTAACGAGGCGATTACCTATCTAGGCTTAAGATTTTTTAATGAAAGGAATGGCAAAGAAATTGCTATGTGGATCCTACAAGCTCGCAGTTTAAGAGTCTTTTTCATTTTTGTGTTGGCTAGTTCGTTTTCTATATACATTGTATTGTCTTCTATATACATTGTATTGTTGCTTATACTTGTGTTGAAATGTAAGAGATCGTAGATCTACTTGTAGAGTATTTTATGTTAATAATAATTGTAATTTTAGTAATGTGTAAAAAGTACTTACAGTCATGATAATGACCACGAGAATTACTGCCGACAAACGGTTTCTCAGTTTGGCAGACTGTGTTGTTTGTAATGTACTTTGATACTTTGTAAAACCAATAAATAAAAAAATAAAAAAAAAGTCTAGATTACCAGTTTTGTATACAGATTATTATTCTAAATACCAATCACATTTCGTCTCAAGTGGGGAAATGAAATCCAGTACTACATCTCGTCCCAAGGGCTTAACTTGTAATTTGATGTTTTCGAGCAGGTGCACAGAACAGAAAAGCTGATGCTAGGTCCTGTGAAAACAATATTGGTAACAACGAGACACCCAAACTAGATAAAATTTAACTACGACGTCGTTTGACTTTAAATCACAATGGAGTAAATGAAATTAATAACCTGTGCATTTAATTTCATTTGTTGAATGAGACTTCTTCAATTAACTTAGTGTGATTAACAGATTTCAGGAATCCAATTCATCAACAAAGATTTTTAAACGATTTATTATAACTCCTTAGATATCTCGGCGACACCAGAGTAATTTTGACACAGCCTAATGTCAACATAATTTCTTAATTTCTAATATACGAGTAAGTTCTTTCCTACACTACATATCAATTTAACATGAATACTAAGTAAAACGTACTTTTATTTATACTGTGTATGTGTGTGTGTGTGTGTGTTTAACCTACACTAATAATAACATTTATATTGTCATACATAAATTGTACATCACCCTCCTAGCGTTATCCCTGTTGCGCTCTTGCACGCAAGGGCCCAGGGTCCGCTAACCATGATCCAGGTTGTGGCAGATCAGGTAATTACAGTGGAGCGACTGCCATCTGACCTCCGTGACCCTGTTCCAGGGGAACCTGACCAGGATCATGGTTACACATGCAGTCGCCTGAATGTGCAGGTTTCCTTACGGTGTTTAAATTGTACATCATTTCGTAAAATAAATTAAAAAGACGTCGATTCCCACATACATAATCCGTTTTTGCATTTGTGCAACAAGTCTTTTCAGGCAGTCGCCTTGTGAAGTTTTGTTTTGTTTCATTGCCACACATGTACTCTTTGTTTGATTTGTTAACCGAATAGTAAAGCCCACATGTTTAGGCCCTTTTGCAGAACTTTTTGTTAAATCAACATTAAGGAAGGAGCCAGATTCAGCCCCGGGACTTCAAGATTTGATGGACTTTAAAACCAATCGTGCCCATTTCTTGTCGCTATACCTACTTTATAAACCAATTATCTTTCGTTAACCAGTAATGGATGACTAACTGTCACTTGAAGTGTCGTCAGTTGTGCCTTATAAAAGGCGTAGTATATCCTAGTGTAATATCTGAAGCATAAAAAAATAACTACTGGTGGTACGATAACCGCTTAATAGTAATAGGATTCGTGCTAGTCCGCCAGGGTGGGGATTACACGATGTGTGTCTATACTAGCTATTGGTTCGACTCGTTATGTTCACAGTTTAACGTTGGCTGGAGCTTTTCAGCTAGCAGTTTGTAATCTTCAAAAAGATGTCTCATGACACTCAACGAAAACACTCAGATACTCGTTGCTAGCTAGGTTAGCTTGGCCCGGAAGGAGGGAGAAGATTTTTTTGGTGGTAGGTATCTGAAACAACTAAGTAAAACAAACAACAGCTATCCCTGAACTCCTGTATCTACCTAAGCACCTATAAGATATCTTAATCATCTTGATGATGTTTCACTGCGCTAAATAAAAATAAAAAACCTAGTACGACATCAATTGTAAGCGGCTTCTGGAAAATTAAAAAATATTTTACATATACAAATCAGTGTCACCTTAACCCCGAAAAAATTGCAGGCAATTTGACGTATGGCTAGATTGCTCACTCTATACTCATATTGACTGGGGCATTATGTTTCCGAAGCTCACTCGACAAACGTTACATACACGCGCTGTTTGCTGTGCGGCTAGCGAGATTGTCAACGTCACCAGACTCACAAATTGTTTATACAGATAAGTCAGTAAGGCATTATTCAAGAGTAAACAAATCGGTGTCACATCAGTGATTGAGAATGCTATAGTTAGATGAGTATACGTTTAGTCTGACGTCTACATATTGTGAAGGTTAAAATCTCGGTTTTGGGCATTTCCCAGGCAAGCGTGTCTCATCGTTGACTACATCTGCAATCCCCATGTGGTGACACGCTTGCCCTACACTGAAAAAAAGGATCAACCAAACTAGTTTTGTTAGTTGAAGGTTTCGTTGTAGAGAACTCAATTTTCGTTAAATATAAACAATCTTAAACCAGAAGTTTGCAAGTCACTAGATTACGGCCTACTAGTGGCCAAATTTTGGTTACTGTTAATAATTTTTTCAGTGTATTTGTTATTTAAATTCAATTGTGCACTTGTAATTACTCGAAGTACTTATTTTACTTTAAGAGAGAAGTATCTAGAATCTACATGTCTACCTAATAAAATATGCCTACCTACCTATGAAGGTGGCAAGGTAGGTAGAGCTTTAGGGATCAAAGAGTCGCATTTAAGCCCTACACGGACTTATAAGCCTCAGTGCTACTAGACTTGATGACATAAAAGCTGGAGCTCACTCCTTTCATTCTATTGATTTTAAGTTTTATCAATTGCTTCGATCGGCATACAAGCGTTTTTTCGATGGACGTCTCTTCATTGACTTTGTGGTATGTGTTCTCTTTCACTCGTTTGCACAGTCGATTAGGGTGCTGAGTTGAAGTTTACTCTTTATGTAACATCCTATTACAAATTTAAAGAAGTAACGTGACTGGCTAAAAATGTTATTTCTTCTGTCTGAACGTATTTATATCACAAGTAAATGAATGAATTCTATGCAAGTCGCGTCGCTATGCTTGAATTTCAAAATCAGGGAATTTATTGAAAAGCGTTAGAACGCGGCGTGTTTCATAAAGTGTATATATAAACTTTCTTTGATAACTGTTTCAGACGGATAGAGGCGTAAGACTTGGTACATTAATAAACATGATCCTCATTACTTGCGGGATCGGTGTGGAATAACATTAAAACTGAAAAGTGTCTTTGGTTAATTATGGGAAAGCGCTGTTTTGACGACTTAATACAATTTTCCACAACTCAAGAGCTTCAATTATGAATCCATTACTTATTTCAATTAAAATATCTTACGCATAGTATTCAGAGTAATAATTCTCAGTAAAATTTAAAACAAAAATTAATTTATTCCTTTTGTTTAATTATAAAGTGTTCAAAGATTTTCTACTTGTTTTGAAAAACCAATTCTGTTTTTTATCCATGTTTACATGGATCTTATTTTTCTTGAAAAATGACTATCAAAACGTGTGAATAAAATTACTAATAGCCTTGGCAACGAGAATCATTTTCAATCAACAAATAATGCAAAAGAAAATGCAATTATTGTGAAAATGAGTTTTAAAATGAGCCATCTTTATTGACTGACTAATCGTTTGTAAATAATATACCTACAGTGCAGCGTCAATAGATAGAGTTATCACTTACTACGGTATGTAAATATTTTGCAATTAATATGAAGCATTATCTCTATATTTTCTCGGGTCTGGGTGATGTGGTACGGTCGGCCAAGAAAGTGGTCTACCAGTGTTGACAAAATTTCATGTGTTATGTAAAATAGTAATAAGGTTGAACTCACTGATGGACTAATTACCTTTTATACAATAAAAAAGGTATACACATGACGTCTTATTAGTAGTAGCTATCAGAATATTTTTGCGTGGGAAAATCAACCCTATTGTACATTGCCGCCCGAATGGTTTTCAACCTAAGGGTGACGCTTTCTTGGCCGACCGTATCATTGTTTCTGATTTCCATAACACAAGTGCTTTTTGCCTTTACTTTAGGTAATTTATGTGATGCTGTCCAACATTTATTTATATTTATTATAGGGTTGTCACTTACTGTCGTACGCGTTGATGGCCTGTGCAGCGGAGCGGGGCAGCGAGACGACTGCTGCGAACCCGCACAGAGCTAGCACGATCGCACAACTTCTCGACATGACTGAAACAAATACAATAATATTTACATGAACGGAAGGAAACAATGTAACCAACACAAAATAAAAGTGATTGCCTTGACATAAATCATTTAGGCTTGTTTACTACAATATTTTGATTTGTTTGTGTACCCTATTGATACCCTTGACCCTTTTTTACCAAAGTCCAGGCCTATAGGAACAAAAGGTTTGTGAAAAGTTACCTGTGTGTATTTGTCTGCCTTTGGACTAAAGCCGTTCACCTTGAGGTTGTGTCAGACCTAACTACTGAAGCCTTCATTGCGGCCTTTTCCCGATTCGTGTCGCGTCGTGGTGTACCTCGCCTAATCCGATCCGATTGCGGTCGAAATTACATCGGTGCCAACAATTACCTGAAAGAGTTAGTGTTTCCTGTCTCAAAACAAGGCGGCTATTGGTTCTGAGCTTTCAAAGCGCAACATACCCTGGGTTTTCGATCCTCCTGTTTGCCCTCATTGGGGAGGTCTTTTTGAAGCTGCGGTTAAATCGGCGAAATCGCACCTAAAACGAGTAGTAGGCGATACCCCCCTTACGTTTGAAGAGCTGACCACTGTTTTTGCTAAAATTGAAGCAGTTTTAAATTCACGCCCACTTTCTCCGGACCCTAATGATGTTGAAGTGTTAACTCCCGGTCATTTCTTAATTGGACAACCCTTAACTGCACTTCCGGAGTACCCTTATAAAGACGTAAAATTGCATCGCCTTACACGGTTTCAGCTAATCCAACAAATTACCCAGCACTTTTGGTCTCGCTGGCATTTAGAATACTTAAATACATTACAAATTAGAAATAAATGGACCTCTCCTTGTGATACTCCTAAAGTGGGTGAGCTAGTACTCATAAAAGATGACAACCTTCCCCCTTTGCAGTAACGTCGTAGACGCATTATTAATTTATACCCTGGCCAAGACCAAGTTGTTCGTGTGGTAGGTGTTAAAACTCCTACCGGTAGCCTAAAGAGATCTTTGACGAAATTTGTTCGTCTTCCTGTCCAGTGAACTTCCTTTCCCTTGGCTTCCTAACCTTCTCGTAAACACTTGACGTGTTTAGGGCGGGCGATATGTTTACTACAATATTTTGATTTGTTTGTGTACCCTATTGATACTACGCCGCGCACACTCACACGCATACCTGCCTTATTTCTATTTGTTTAAAACGTACCGTGAGAACCCCGAAGATCGAGTCGACATCGAGACGTTCCCTATGACACATGTACTAGACAGACCAGAGTGCTTCGCCGCGTGTGTATCCTGTGAAGCTCCTTACAGACATTTCTAGTGATTGTGGCCTGTGAAGTGATACCTGAACCCTGAAAGCTGATGTGGCAAGTACCTTGCTATAAGTGCTCAGACCTGACTAATTTTCCACCTATCATTGTCGCCCTCCACGTGTAATCCACTGCCTGAACTCTCAAACAAGGCTATATGTACTATTTACATAATGGTTTACTATGGCTAAAGAAAAATAGGTTCCACGGAAAAAAAATACACGAATCAAAAAAAATATTGTGATTTGCAAATTTGCAAATTTTTTTAAAAACTGAATTTTATCAAGCTAAATAATGTTTTATAGTTTACTAGTGGTTCCCAGCGACTTCGCCCGCAAGAGTTGGATTTTCTATATTAACTTTCATCCTCCATTTCACCCTCTTATTTTTTTATATCGCGAAAAAATGTAGCCTATGTCCTTTCAAGGGTCTCTTTACCAAATTTCATCTCAATCGGTTCAGTGGTTTAAGCATCAAGAGGTAACAGACAGACAGACACACTTTCGCATTTAAAATATTAGTATGAATATATTTTTTAAAGAAATCAGAAAAGAAAAGACATGTCCCATCATCGGCCGCATCGTCGCTTACCATCGGGTGAGATTACGGTCAAATGTCTGCCTATTAAATTTTAAAAAAAAGAAGTATGTAGTTATAATTTTATTACCGTATTAAAATATATATATTTTTAAACTAATTGGAATCTTTTTTTTATGTTTGCCTGAAAATGTAATAGGATAAGATATTCTTACGCTTCGTGCACACCTCACACGTAGATACAAAAAAATAGGGTAATAATATAAAATGTATTCAAAAATGAACGCAGACTACTGTGTGGAAGTATAGCATGGTACATAATTTAATTAAAGGTGTTAAGGATGCTTATGTGATATGTCTCATGTGTTACGACTACTCCGTCGAGAAACTAAACCACCAAATCCCGAGGCGAAGATGTGTTTGATGTACTTAACACATCTTAAGCCAACCAATACATTTGTTTGGATTTATATTAAGATTTGTTTGCACAGCTAATACTTACTAAGTACCTACACTACTAAAATAAATTATTATAGTTTATAGGAAGACTCAAGGATAACAATTTACAACATCTTGCCCAAAAAATATAAACTAATAAAAGTTTTTCTTTCAACAAACAAAGACTCGCATCAATCTTTGCGTTACGATAAATAAAATACAGCACGACTGATTTTAAATATCATCACTTCATTTGTGGAAAGTAATTTTGAAAGACATTTAAAAATAAACACTGTTATTCTATCAGCCAGTCGCTTTTTATCTGACAGTGGAAAAATTGGCCCTAAAAGACAAAGACTACGGACAGACTCCGAACATCGATTAAAGTTAATCATGCTGTCCTTTTCTATTTTATTGACAAAGAAAGTGACAGAACAAGACTTAATTAAAGATTTAATTTATTTGACGACTCTGAGTACGGCAGTAACTACCGAATACTTAAGTTCAATAAACCGATTCGCGACATATCAAAACCACTCTTACCCCTACTACGTACTATATCTTGTAAGCCGTTATTGTTCTGACACCTAATATCAGTATTTCACAAAAATCTGTTTTTGTGAATATATCGCATTCTCGCACAAATTGACTGATCTCCACGTCTTGTCTACGTGACTCGCTGTCTAGTTACTCCGGAACTCAATAAACGTCGACATCGTGTTATCGAATAACACTTAATATTCATTTTGGAAACATTTCTGAATCGAAGTGTGTAAATAACTTCAAAAAGGATAAATAAAATTTGAATTTAGAGAATATTTTAGACGAAGTAAGTAAAATGCCTATAGTAAAGAGTTTATTTATACTTACGTCGTCCAATATTATGCAGTGCTTATATCTATTAATATTACAAAGGCTGTATTTTATTTTTTAAACTGCATTCGTGTGAAACGATCATGGTCAGCGGACCCTGGGCCCTCGCGTGCGAGTGCACAACCGGGATAACGCTAGGAGGATGATGATTCGTGCGAAGCTGGAATGGGTCGCTAGTAAGTTTATTTTTATATTCATGCTACTTACTTACTTATATAAAACTATAGGGAGCGAACTTTTCAATATCTTGGCTTCGAGCTACGAACAGCTTGAGTCATTGCTACGAGTGGTCTACGCTGTGCTACGATGCTACGAGGGTGGCTATCAAGATTAGTCGTAGTAATGTACAAAATATTGCCATAGAATTATTGTTTACTTGATTTTTGTCGAAGTAGTAATAGTTTTAGTAAACATTTTATTAATGATTACCTATTAAAAGTTTGTCACGTGTGATATTTAAAACATAATTAAAATATGGCTATGAATAATATGATATGCTAATGTAAATTTTGTAATTTTACCTTTGGTAATAGTTGCAAAATCAACATCAAAAGCCTGTTAATAATCAATATCGTTCGCTCGTTAGAGTGGCACTCAGCCAGTCAGCAATCTGGCCGCATTAAACTCTGCAAGTAACACCGCAACGTTGCATTACTCGGATTCACGCTTGGCTCATTACTGAAAATGATCGCATCGCGAGATTGAAGTTTTTTTATATCAACACTGTAAAAAAAGATCTTAAAGTTATCAGTAACAAAACTAGTTTGTTACTGATAACCAGAAGTTCGCAAGTCACTAGATTATGGCCTACTAGTAGCCAAATTTTGGTTACTGTTAACCAATATTTTTTTCAGTGAAATTGCGATTTTTATAGCAAAGTTTGCAATATTTAACTTGTGTATTTTAAATGCGCATGCCACATCTAACGTCGACAAACGTGCGCCCCCAATTAAATTCTACGTAACGTTGTCAGTCAGCAATCCCTAATTTTTAACCTGACTAGTTAATATTATTATGAAAGACTGCCGTCTCACCGAATTATGAAAGTAAAGGAACAGAGAGTGCATCTGTGTATTGCGCACACACTTGTGCAGTATAATATGTCCTGCGCAGTTGGCTAATCTCTGTTGAGATAGGCCGCCGTAGTCGAAATCGGCTAGGAGGACATCATCATCATTATGAAAAGTTAACCACACATAACTATCATTCCCAACGCAGAAATATGGTATTATGACGACATAAACACCCAATTCCTAAGTAAGTTTTATCTTTATGAAACTCAGTTTTAGATCATTTCCGTTTTGTTCTTACAAAACAGAAATAAAATAAAAACACGAGCACGTCTCAATACGATTTGAATTCGAGTCAATGCCAACGCAAACATGTAAAACGGGAACATTATGTTCAATTGATAAACGATGAACCCGGTCAACGTTCAACAAGTAGGCTAATGTCGGGCGCGGGCGCGCCTGTGTCGTCATCAATCTTTTTTATCACGCCGCGTGACACGCACGTCACTCGTCACGCAGCACGAATCTGCGTGATGCGTATGCTATCACTGCAAAACATCCCCATCTCGACATAGGTATTTAATAAAATGTTTGCCGATGGATCGCGAAGAGTTATTGCCGCGTATGACATTCGCGGTTTGGCGGCATACTAAAATTATTTGTGACCTTTGCTAGAGTAGCTAGCTTTAAGTATTGAACTCATAAAGATCGAACTATAATTTTGCTCGATGCAAAAATTAAGAAATACTTCTACCACCGGATTAGCTAGACCTGACTTGCGCAAGTGGGCTTTTAACTTAGATCATAGGCTTTGCGCTAGCTTCGGTTTAGCTGATTCGGTCTGGCGCACGTGGACCTTCCAGATTAGCTAAACCTGACTTGCACAAGTGGGTTTTCAACTCAAATAATAGACCTTAAACAAGTCCGGATTAGCTAAGTAAGACGTGTGCATGTGGGCCTCAATGTTTCTGTGTTTGCAATTACGAAACCTAAACCATGACGGAAAAGAAACGCATGCATCCCGAAAATGCAACTTGTTAGACACCTGAGTTTCTAATATCACTGAAAAACAACATCAGTTTAATAACCTCATTACGGTCAACAAATTAAACGCACGAGCAAGTAGTACCGCGTCTGACGGATGAATGTGTTCATTAATTTTGTGACATCCCGGACATTAAGCCGAGTTAGAGTTACCACTCCCGTGCTTTTAATGTACTGCCTGTAATCTCTCACAAGGTAAGTAAATATGCGTACACTGGTAAGTAATGAATCCAGTCGATACTCTACTAAAAAAGTTTATCGATAAGTAGATTCCGGCCATCCTATTTCAAAGCTTCATTTGGTATTCGAGGGCAATGAAAACAGTGGCACTATTCTCTTATTTATTTAATTTCTCTCAATTCAAGAATCATCAGCATTGCAATTCGTTGATGTTCTATCCCTGACAAAATGGTAAGCGAGTGGATGAGAAGAAAATTAGTACCATCTTCGACATTTGATACTAATTTGATTCAGTTGTAGGAACGGGAAACAGTGCCATGTTTTACGCCTTGTTTATATTAAATGACTAGGACGATTAAGCCTTCCTATTAAGACATAAATAATACCTACTTCAAGGAATCAAGAATCTCCGGTAGCTACTTCTCATTTTTTTTTTTTTTTGTGGTCCTTTTACATGTAAAAGAAATGCTTTATCTATATTGAAAGCAATATTTCAAAGGACACAAGCGATCATATTTCCATAACTATTAGATCATTGAAAGAACAGTAAAGTACGTAATTATATCTAGAACAAAACAAACGCAAATAAGATATTGATTTTCTTGATTATAATCGTGTGTTCGCGGTTGATTTGAGCCATGCTAACAGATCCCGTAGATTACACATACTTACTCAACACACTCAATTGAAGAGTGTTTACACATTAAGCCAATTAGCGGTATCAATTATCTTAATTACCATTGTTAAACACGTTTACTTTAATATGACCCTTCTACAATCTCCACGGTAGAAGAAAAGAAAATTAATTATTCAGTAATAACATTTTCATTTTTGTAATGTTAATAGGGTCTTTTAAATAATCGCGTTACTGTTTCACATGTCAAAGTACAAGCTTTGAAGTATATTAAACGTTAAGACCTTCTTATTTTCATAAAGATTTCATAAAAGCACGAATTTAACCGTCTTCACAGATAGTTTGTTAAAGGATGAAGAATTAAGACTTCACTAGCTTAATTTGTGTTTTAGCTCTATTTCACCGAATACTTTTTATTTTTAAAACTTGTGTAAATTATGGCTTCTTATCTTATCTTATCTTTATAGGGGCCATGGGCATTAACCCACGGAGCACCTCGACCCACTAGGATCTTTTGTGACTCCCCATACCTTTACTCTTCAGTGTTCCTTAAAGACTTCCTTTATAAATTTTACTATGTCTTTAGGTCTGAAGAGCCTATAGTGGCTTGAAATTATGGCTTGGCTAAAGGCTCTGTTTTAAAGTTTTTTTTTACTTTTTCTTTGTATGTGGCCAGTGCTATTTTAACAAAGAGCAAGGAAACTTTTTTGTGCGAAGATTTTTATGAAAATGTCACGAAGGTTGTCGACACATGGTACTTAATAGATATAGGGCAAGCGCGGGTCACGCCTGGATATCGTTAGCTCTGTCTCAACGAGTAACTCAATTAAAATCGTAACAAGATGCTGGACGCCTGTCTAATGGACGCGTCATGCATAGGATAAACGTCGGGTCAGACAAGGACTGTTTGGATGAAAACGTTAGTTTCTAGGCGAAAGCGTTCAAGATTCGAAATGCTTTTGTCATAAAGACTTAATGCATGAAAGCCTCTGATTTTAAATTTTAAAAATCACCTTACTTAATCGCATCCAACAGTGTGCTGAACACTTAAATATTTTATTGTGTTTTACCAGGCAAAGTGATGACGTGTGATGTACTCGTACTTATCTCCATGATCTACCTGATTACCTACTTTATTTAAGAATATTACGTTACGATTCCTATCATAACTTTTTGTCCTGAGGTATAATTGACAAAATGATAACAAATTCACAATGTAGCATAGCGTAACATTTTAAGCACCTGGACAGAGAGTAGGTACAGTTATTAACTGGCACTACTTCTAGACCAATGAGGGATAGATTTGATTAGTTTAATAGGATCACCTCCCTTGGCAGAGCCAGCTTGTCTCGTAAAACTTGTTGTTCCATGTCATCTGTATCTGGCGAACTGTAACTCGATCAAGCCTGTCGGGAGCCGAGACACACCAGAGTTCCCACGCCACAACTTTTAATTGAGAATGCATCTAATATTTGCTGTTGCAGACGATTAATGTAATTGCAATTCTGAGAAATTATGTTTAAAGTTGTCGGACTAATTGAGGAAACGGTTACTGCAGTTTACCGAATGATTAAATACAGTTTTTATGTCAAGTTTGTTTCTACAGCGAACAGCATTTGCATTAGGATTTATTAACTCAACGTCAGTTTTATATGATAAATAAAGAAATGCTTAACTCTTTATACTTAATTTGAAACTTTCTAACACTTACTTTCTCTTTAACTTTTTAATAAATTTTGAGTCTCGAAAAAAACTTAAAAAAAATAAAATAAAAAATCTTTTATTTCAGACCAACTATGTCCATTTGTTAGTAACATTATTCTTAAAAACTATGTTAGTAAGGTACAGTATTTATTAATTAAGGTTGATTGGGCAAGATAGGTTCACCGATTTGCACATTTATTTTATTATTTGGTAGATTTATTTTCAAAAATATACCTGCTTATTTTTTGTCATTTAAATACTTTTTGGACCAACAAGTGCCTACCTAAGTAAACCTAGTTTTGCTGCATTGTTTGTTGCGTTTTAAATAGCAACTGTAGAACAATTAATGCATATCATACATTTATGGGTAAAATGTAATTTGCCTAAAGTGGTCTGATTCCAGCATTCCTAAAAAGCACAAACACTTCCATACTTATGTGCAATTTTTAACGAATCCTCGTTCCCCTTTACTTAATAAATAAGTATCACAGGAAAAGAGCTTGTTCAGGTGTGGCCATTTTACGAGCCAGAGCAGACGGCTCATTCTTCTCAGACAAAGGCATGATCGGTTCATAAATGACAAAGAATATATTGCAGTTGAGTGAGGCTTAAAATATTCTCTTTCGCGGTCCAGCGACCATCGGTATACCCTTCATCAATCATCTCTCTTCGGGCAGCCCTTTATAGAAAACCTTATCACTGTTTAAAATTCAGGCTACCGTGTATGAAAAATTAAATAACATTTATTAATATACGGATCACGCTTTCAGATATTTCACAAAATAAATCAAATTAACAAAATGATGATGATGGCGTGGTAAAATAAGTTTTTGAAAATTGGGCTTATTGGAAAACTACGGACAGTGACATTGTTTTACTATGAAATACTATCAGGTGATCCTGATGTGCTTTGCTAAGAGTTTAACGGTTTTTAAAGCTGTCAAATATGTTCATCCGATGCGTAGATATTTAAAAAAATACTTTTACTAAAGCTTTTCCCTAAAACCTTAATATAACATGTCCAAATACATTCTACTCAAATTATGTTTGTGTAAAAAAATATTGTTAACAAATACAATAATTCCTAAAAATCTCAGACAATGCCAGTAAAGATATATTTACCAGCAAGAGTTATTTTAAGGTACCCGGCTTATAATGTTATTTTTTGGGAGCCATTTTACATAGTTTCCCTCGCGCTTGACCTGATCGAAGGAACCTCCTTATGGACTAAAGGGATTCCTTCATCAAGAGATATGATAAAGGGTTCATTAGTTTTATTACTCATTTTATTATTCTTTACACCTGACCTTTAGCAAGTGTTTTTAGAATAAATAAGTTTTTTGTAGAAATAATGTATATTACCTTTGATCCAGTATCATAGAATAATTAATTAAGTACCTTTCTATTCCCAACACGGTTACTACAACCAACACTTTTGGGATGTAATTTTCATTTAGATTAACTTACAAAAAGGAATTTATGTATAACTTTTATGAGAAACACTCCTTCGGGCTATCAAAATAATAAATGTAAGAGATATCCTGAAACGATCCCTTAATAATATCGTGTTTAATTTTCTGATTCTGGAACTGTTATTAAGTGTTCTTGTACGATTTTTTTTTTCAATTTCGAAATGCGGTCACGTTCCCAAAATGTGTACCTAGGTAAGTAAAATTCTTTAAACCAGGAATTATGGAAAAAGAAAGTAGGTAAGGAACAAAACTGTGTACAAAAAAGTTTACCATCACTTCAAAAAAACTAAAATTTTGTTTTTAGTTATGATAGACAAAATTATATATATTTTTTCTTTTTAGTTTCTTTAATTTATAAGATTTTGCATAGGTATATTAAAAAAAAACACAATTGCTTTTCCATATTAAAAAATTCAAGCCAAGCTTTTGTTAGTGATCACAACTTTTGGTGTGTGTATAAGGGGACGGTGCATATTTTCCGCTACGAAAGTTGCAATGCATCGTCTCTCGCCTTTGTGTAACTAAGGTACACGGTTGACTTGATGTTCCTAACTATTGAAATTACCACCTACTGTTAGGTCGAGATGATTTTGTTTCGCAGCAATAACGCCGATACACGCCGCGCCCTCCGCCCGTCTTTGATCCTTGGGCCGGCAAATTGGAAGCGCGTTGTGCGCCCTATGCCTATAACACTATGCGTCTAGAGGCCAAACACATTGGTTACTTTAGGGGAAAATTTAATGAACATAGCAATTGTCAGATTAAAGTAACATTTAAGTAACAAGATGAAGGGGATTTCAAAAATCTACAAACCCAAATAGAAAATGTATTAAAGTAATTTTCTTCCAAAGCAAAAAAAGTTTAATGTCAACCGCCTAAACTTAATGCAGTTGCGGTGAAGGAAACAAAATCGCATCAATACCTTCATGCCCAAAATGGTGAATGAAGGATGAAGAAATAATAACTAAAATTATTTTGATGTAATAAAGTCCTCCTAGCCGAATTTCGACTACAGCGGCCTATCTCAATAGAGTTTATGTGTAATACACTGGTGTAATCTCAGTTCCTTCACTCTCATCGTTCGGTGAGACGGCAGTCCGGCTTAACGTGCTTTCCGAGGCACGGGGGTGTTAACACCACTACTGCCTGACTCCGGAGCTGTTTCTAAGTTATTTCAAGACAGAAAAACCTAACACACTCGGCCCGACGGAATTCGAACCCGGGACCTCGTGGATAGTACCCAGCGTATTGACCACTGAACCAACGAGGCAGTTTTCGATGTATGAATGATAGGTAGAACAAGATTCAAACTTTTAAATGCTAATATATTATTGCACTTGAAAAAATGACCGCCAGAGGCGGGACGTGAACCCGCGTTCGTCGCATGCCGGGCGATTGCCTAACCTCTCGGCCACCCTGGCGTTGGCATAGCCTGTCGAAATTCAAATTTTAAATGCTAGTGTACCCGGCCCCTTATCGTTCACCCATGAACGGCGCGAACGAGAGCAACACGTCCTTTTTGCTTTCATTTTGATTTACGCCATACAGTTGATAGTTACTTTATATTGCTCACTAGACTAAAGCCTTCACAGACCGTGTTGGTTGCCTAAATTACTATTTATTCTTATGTGATGTACGATATGAATTTTAAGTACACCTGTGTTAAATATTTTCATACTTAGCGCAAGACGATTAAAAAGCAGAATGTGTTACTGAATTTGAAGTTTTGGTGTGAGAAGAACAAAAGTTTTTAAGTAGCTTTTATGAACTGGGCTTACGTTCAATAAAATTTACAGAGGAACTAAGGTAGGTGTTTTTAACATTGTTGTAATACTTAGATAAACTGTCATTCTAGTACATAAGAAAATAATAATAGACGTTAGACGTGTACGCAATCTTTTTTTGGGCTTTCGCATTCGAATGGCAGATCATGGGCCCCCATTGCACTGAGGAATTAAAATATTTTATTTCTATGACTTCCCCATTCTAGTCCTTATTTTGTTGTACTGAATCGTATTGGTCTAAAAGGATATTGACCAAAACCGGGCCCAGATTGCGTCTTTGTAGTTTATATTTCAAATATCTTGTTTTGAATTGTAATTGCACTGGTATTTTTGGAATAACCGTTAGATTAATTATGTGATTATTTTGTGGTTATGTTTTGTGATTGCAGAATTAATTATGTGATTAATTTATGAATTTTGTGATTAAGTGTTACTTTTAAACCTCTATACGTTAGTATAGGAGTTTAAAAGTAACACTTTTAAACCCCTATACTAACGAATTCTCATACTAACGAATATCGAAATCTGCCATCGAATTCCTCGTAAACCCCTGATTATTTTTCAAAAATATTTTTTGTGTGTATTCTTTCAAATATTTATATATTTTATCCGAACATTTTATAAAGACGCATGCTGACGCAAAGTGGGCCCAGTTTCGAGAGAGTTTTGGTCAAGACCCTTTTAACGCACAATTTTAGTCAGCATCAAAAGTTGCTTTCGCATTAACATCAAAAAATATTGAAATAATTTTATAACCTGATATTAAATGAAGTAAAATTAGGCTTAACATATTTAGCACGAGTAATAATTGTGTGAAAACATTAAGAGTACAAAAAATTAGGCGATCCAATATATTTATACGTTATTTACATTACATTATCAAATGTAAAGAAAATGCTGTATTGAAAAAAACCGGGCAAGTGCGAGTTGGACTCGCGCACTGAGGGTTCCATACAAACAAAGGTATTTTCTTCGATGTTATCACAAATTTGCGGTTTTCGGACTTTTACCTTTACTTGTACTGTTAGATCTTCCTTCTTGCCAAATTTCATGGTTCTAGGTACATGGGAAGTACCCCATAGATTTTGATTCCCCTCAAAAAATTAAAGAAATTAGGGCACAAATGGCCGTATCTTTTGATGGCGTTGAATTAAAAACTTGATTTTTGTACAGCTTCAAGGGACCATAGACATAAGCATTTGATGTCAATTTCAACTTTATATCTCCACGCGTTCCTAAGAAAAAGGCTCTAGACAGGCAGACGGACAACAAAGTGATCCTATAAGGGTTCCTTTTGAGGTACGGAACCCTAAAACGGATTCACCGTCGGGAATATGAAATAATCTTTATAATATCGATGTGGCTGATTCTAAATCGATTCGTCGATTAAAATTCTCGCAAGCATCTGCGTGTAATCGTTTCTAGTGACACTTTATTGGACATCGTACTCGCAACTTTGTTATTGGTTTCATCAAACCATCTTGTGATTAATGCTTGGAGAATTTCATCATCAAGTTTTTAATTAACTTTTTCTCATTATTAGCGACGATGCTCATATCTATTATTAATTGATTACCGTCTCTATAATGCATTACAAACTCACATAATTATTGGCTAGACATTTAAGCAGCTTCTTCTCTGCTTCTTCTTCATAGTCGTATACATTTTGACTGAGGGTCGTAATCAATATGTGGAATGAAACACACACAACGACTTTCTTGGCAATGTTTAATGAAGTGGTTAGCCATTGCCTTCTCCATTTCACACAATAGCCAACTGGTGTGCAGATATCCACACGATGTTTTGCTTGACCTTTAGGCTTTCACCATATTACAGGGCCGGGGATCGAACTCACGACTTCTCGGATGAGAAGTGGAGGTTTCTCCGCTAGGCTATACATAGGTAACTAGTAACATGACATGATAAGTAACACTTTCTCACACAGCATTGAGATGAGCTATTGTATGAAAATTGTCTAAAGATACCTACATCAGTTATGCAAATCCTGGCACCTTTTATGGGAATCAATTATTTATACGACGCAGTATATATTTTTATTCCGTGGGTGCGGGGCATAAGGAGCTTGTCCGCCTGATTAACCCAAGCTTTTCTTCACTTACGTTACGAACACACATAAATTCGTTAGGAGAAAGAAGATAAGTACCTGCGTAATTACGTATGTACATATAGGTACCTAACTAGAAGTTCAGCCAAACTAAAAAATATATTAATAGAGCGCCCAAGGGAAGATTCGCAGAGGAAGTCGCAGGCAACAGCTAGTAGGTAATAAACCGTCAGAAAGAGTTACTATCAAAGATTTGATTTCAAAATTAGGTATTTTATTTATCCAGCTCAGAAAGCACAGACAGACTTCTCAGCACTAGCCTACAATTTGTCCCGAAGCAGGGGTAGGGCTTAAAAATATACGTTGGGACTGGTATAAGTGTCCCCTGTCCCCAGCCTACATGCATAAATAAATGACTTTTATGACAGTACCAAGTATTCTGTTTTTAGTAAAACCCATAAAGTGAATATTAGGAATATTAATAAAACCGTAACATGCAAATGCTATGTAAATTAATAAATAAGTAACTTATTAGATATTAGTTCGTAAAGATACCACATGTAAGTGGATTGTAGCAAGTTTTCGATAGGGATATAGGGAATAGCATTTTTTCTAACTACCAATAACTAAATCTCTTAAAATATCAGCTCAGCTAAAAGCCTTTTTTTATTAATTCTATTTAATATATGTTACAATTTAATTTGTCTTACAAGTCTGGGTTCTGAGATAAAAAAAAATGTTTATTGCGCTTAGTCGGAGGTTGTTTTCTCATTCTATGCGCGGATTAAAAATTCAACCAGGTATTGCGGCCAGGCAAAATTTTGCGCTGCATTTTGTTAAAACTTTGCTAAAAAATATTTCGGTCGCAAATACTCGAAGTCAACAGCAACCCCTAACTAATGAAAATTGCAAGAGAAAGAGCCAATGGACTCGATTCATTGCAGCCAATCTGAACCCTGCTGTCTGAATTAATTTAACATATTTTATGCCGTATCTAACATGAAGCTACTTTATTTGCACGAATCATTATTCCTGATCTCAATTTTGGCCTCGGACAGTTTTGTCTTCTTAGCCGAATTACGACCACGACCAGTCAATCTAAACAAACATTAGCCAACTGCGCGGGTGATGTTGTAGTGCACAAGTATGTTCACTAACTGGTACTTTTTGCGACATGACCAGAGAGGTCAAGCGCAGGACGGCTTAACGTGCACGGGGGTGTAAGCACCATCAAGTTCTTAAAACATCTAAGAAATCAAATAATTTACTATCAAATTTGGGCCCAACCCGAGATTTGAATCTGGGATCTTTTGGACAGAAAGCCAGCATACTTTAGTCCGACCGCGTAACTGGGTCCTCGCCTTCGAGGTCCAGGGGTGCGGGGGTAGACGAGAACGGGGACCATGAACGGTGCGGGCGGCGGGCACTTGTGATTTAATTGGGTGGTTTGAATTTTGTAATGGAGGTGAGGACTCAGTTACGCAGTTGGACTGTAACCTCTAATAGACCAACAAGGGGCAGACTTTCAAATGCAACAAAACCTTGAAAGAGAACTATTTACGGGAATTTGAATAAGCAACCAGAGAAATCCAAACAGAAACAGCTACGAGTAACTCAAACCCAAGACGCCTTGTCGATAGAAATGTTGTTGCATATGGTCCGCTCAACGGATTAATTTGGTTTGCGGCAGAGCCTGGTTGTCCTGGTTGCCAATCAATCGTCTGCTTTGCGGAGTAGTTCACAGGGTGAACAGGACTAAGCCTAAGCAAATTCGCATATAAATGATGCTTAATATTTTACTTTTAACATTATCGGAGATTATACAGTAGTTTGAGGAAAGTTTTATGTATGCAACAAATGATAAAATAAAAAAATCTTATCGAAATATTGTAGCTCCAAAACTATAAAACTTTAGGTCCAATAATGAGCAAAATACTTCCTCTGTATGCGAATCTGCTATGGTGGGTTCAGTACCAGTCACCCTATATATACAACATTTGCTGCACCCGTCTTTAGTAGGTACATACTTTTTCATTGAGATTTCTGAAAAGATTGAATTTTACTAGCGACATCAACTGTCAACTTTCTAACTACAAGTAATTCCATAGAGTAAAAAGAAGCCTTTTATTGAAAAGTAAAAATGAACGCACCATCGCATATAATATAAGTCACCGTATTTGTCTATCGAAGCTCTAGTATAGCCAAAAAATAAAGAGATAGGTATCAGACATTATTGACGTTATATGTGGCGTTTTCAGTCCATTGAATTCAACTGAATAAATAAATAGTAGATTGTTTTACAAGGGACGAAAGTGACCATTCCACTCGAGAAGTTTCTGGCGCTCGAACGAAGTGAGAGCGCCAATAGCTCGAGAGTGGAATGGGTGCTTTCACCCGAGTTAAACATACAATTTTTCATTTCGGCTGTGAGGAAAGAAAAAGTGCATTTCTTTTTTCATTTGGTGCAATCGCAGGTGCTTTCCATTTCATATCCGCGAAGCACCCGACCGGTACATTTTCACTTGGTCCGCGAGCGGCGCCAAAGTGCGTTGCCGCTCGATAGTCCACTATCGATAGTTATTCGATATCGATAGTTGAGGCAAAAGCAATAGTATCGATAGACTATCGATAGTTGAGGCAAAAGCAATAGTATCGATAAAATATCGATCGTATCGATAGACTATCGATAGTTGAGACAAAAGCAATTGTATCGATAAAGTATCGATAGTGTCGATAGACTATCTAGTTGAGGCAAAAGCAATAGTATCGATTAAATATCGATAGACTATCGCTAGTTGAGGCAAAAGCAATAGTATCGATAGACTAACGATAGTTGAAGCAAAAGCAATAGTATCGATAGAATATCGATAGTATCGATAGACTATCGATAGTTGAGGCAAAAGCAAAAGTATCGTAAAAATATTAATAGTATCTATAGACTATCGATAGTCTAGGCAAAAGCAATAGTATCGATAGAATATCGATAGTCTACCGATAGTAATAATAGTATCGATAGCAATGATAGTATCGATAGTCTACCGATAGTAATGATAGTAGTCAAAGTTCAATACTAAAATCACTATCGATAGCTGATACAGCTCTGACTATTGCAATAACTATCGATACTCTCGATAGTGGCCTTTTATTCAATAGTAGGAGTGGAGTATAAAGTAGGATGGAAAAGCTATTTCCCACCCGGCTATCTACACATGAAAGTTCAACTTTCCGAACAGGTGAGATGAAAATGACTTTTTACTTTGACTTTGAAATATATCAGTTACTCGGTGTTCCGAGATCGTGCTGTTTCTGATGTTAAGAATACACCAATTTTTTTATAGTGGGACCTATTCAGCTATGTTAGTGTTAAGTAGGTATATGAAAGAAAGATTCCCTGTTTTCATAGGATCAATGAAAACTATAGATAGGTACACGTACTTTTACAAACATAGGTAATGATATTCGGTCATTTAGTCAATTTGTTTGTGCTTTATTTTATGCAAAAAAATTGTCAAAAACACCTTTCAGGAAAATATGAGAGAAAATTGAGAGCGACCTGCATTCCTGCTAATGAGTAATGGCCCCGACGCGCTATCTGTGGAAAAAAAACTGTCACAAAATGAAACCGTGCCGAATGCGAATGTACGCACAGTCAGAATCAGGACCAACAATGCAAGAAACTCTCACTTCAGTGGAACAAAGTTCCACTTACCAAAATTTAACTTTACGAAAATGAAGCGCATAATACCTACGAGTATCTCAATCGGTCACAATAATAGTGTCAATTTTTTTAAATTTACGTTACCAATTTTCAGCGTCGCACCTTTTTATGGTTTAAAAATTAAACAACACTTAAAAAAGTGTAGTGTTCGAAACGTCAGGTTTTAAATAAAATGTAAATAAATCTCGAAGTAGTCCATACAATTGCGTTTTAATGAGTACAGATTTAATTAATGTATGTGCTCCTCGTAAAATAATTAATGATATATTAATTTGCATAAAGATGAATAACTTTCAAATACATTTATTTCGGTGAGTATATCCTTACACAGTTGATGGTACAATGACCAAGACACGTGCAAGTACACTTTTGCTATTCCTTTTTACGAACTCAGCACTTTCCGTCGAAAGCTTTCCTATTCCATTGACAAAAAGAACATTGTGCAACATAGGTATACTCGGATCAATCAAACTGCTACTCGTTCGGCAGCCATTGCGAATTAAACGTAAGGGTACCAACATGTACAGTCGACACCGTGCCAATCACGTCCCGGAAAACACACTGCAACGAAGCTCTTTCATAGGGGAAACGAAAAAACTCGGAAAAAACACCCAGTTAAAGCAGTCACACTCACTTGATAATATTGCACCTTCCGTGCATGGATTACTTTCAGCACGATGCACAATTGCAATGTTACGAAAACACGTTGCGATTAGGTTGAAGATTATTTGACGAGTCAGCAGGGCACTCGCCCGGATAGCGAAGGGACGTGGGTTCGAGTCCCACCGGATGACACAGTCGATTAATGTTTGTAAGTGAAATTTGATTTAATTTCGTAAAAACTTGCAAAATAATTGCTTAAGTTATAAAAATATAATAAGTTAAGCTGATTTCATCTTAACTGATAGTTAAGTATTTGTAAAAATATTTCCATTGGATACATGCGGGTACATTCTCCAAGTATTGATGAATTCGAACGCCGGCTCACTGGCGTAGCAAACACTTGCGTCGCTTCGTCGACTGACTAACGTCCTCCGTAGCTTAGTTGGTAAGAGCACTCGCCCGGATAGCGAAGGGACGTGGGTTCGGGTCCCACCAGATGACACAGTCGATTAATTTTTGTAAGTGAAAATTGATTTAATATCGTACAAGTGCTTTAAAAGACGTTAATTTTCTCAATTTCGTGCAGGAACGCCTTAAACTTGTTCTCATTTGAGGCTACTTGCACACGTTTGGATTAGCTATCCCGGACTTTTTAATGCCTATTATCTGAGTTGAAAGCCCACTTGCTTAAGTCTGGATTAGCTAATCTGGAAGAACCACTGCAGCCACTGTTGCACTGGCGCAAGTGGGCTTTCATCTCAGATAATAATCCTTGAACAAATCCAGATAAGCAATCCGGTCATGCGCAAATAATATTTTGCAAACAATTGTAAAAACAACGCAGCTTAGTAATTTTAAATTATAGATTTCAAAAAGTTGCCTAGAAATTGCATTTCATAGCTTACAGAAAACTGGTATTAAAAATTAAGCTATCTTTAATTTGAAATGTCAATTTACAATCATTACTGAAATATAATAAGTTGAAACAAATGTCTATCGTTTCACAAAGACATTTGTAGTTCCAAATTGCTGTCAGTTTGAACTTAGACAGCAAACATAAATCCCTAACGAAGCATATCCGATTCTAACCAATTGGGAATTATTAATTCCAAGTTTGTAGATTTACGCGCTTAAATGACGGACAGTGGACCTCTTCGCTGGTTAGACTGGTAAGTGATAAATGGTGACGTTTAAAATCTCGGTACGTCTGTAGTTGGTCGGCTAAGGCGTCCGCAATTCTGCGGCTAAGCGCCTCTTGAATTAAATTTTCGTAACAGAATTACGACATCGCCTCGTTGATGTATGAGGCGTTAGAATATAGAGGATATGCTTTTTTAAATGGCTATGGATATAGTATCAAAAGTTTAAATGATGGCATTGTAAAATAAAAATCAGAAACGCTACAAAGTGCATAAGAATCAGTTAAATCAATGTGAAATTGACAAAATATTTAAACTAGCTTTATAACATCAAAGAATGGGTAATTAATGTTGTAATAGAATTATCTTCCTTATTAGCCCCAGCTTGTTTTCGGGCGAGACAAGTGAATTTTAGAATTCTTTGAAAGCAGTTTTCTTTTTTTTTAGAAATGAATTTAAGGTAGTTCTCATCCAAGACCTATAGATTTTTGTACCAGTAGGTATATTTCTGTTCAAATATTTTTTATTAACAAATGAAATTATTAATCTTTTAAAAAAAGGTACATGTAAGATATTAGCACCTAGTAGTCACCAGAAAGTTAAATGTCACCAGTTTATTACGTCTTATCCATCCGAATCTTTCCTCTATATTGAAACGAATACACAACTGCTCCTTGGGTGATTTAGGGTAGTGATTCAAATGGAATGAGGGTACTGTTAATGTAATTTTCACTCTCGTTCAGCACAAATTTATGTAACGTACTCGACGTAGGATTTCCTTGGATTGCGTTTGACGCGCGCATTACTTATCTACAGGTAATTACATTCGGTAGGATTACACCTTATGTCTCAATTAAAGCATAAAATGTAAACTTGATGACGTACAAACACATAGGTGTAGATGGAGATCCATATTTTGTATCTTCATGTATACCTATGAGTACATCATGAAAAATCAAAACAAAACAAAACAAAAAAACATCAAAACATCATACAAAATTATACATAAGTAAAAACTAAAATTAAAAGATACCCTTTGAAATACGAAGTAGATACTTACATTTAGATACTTTTTGTAGTTAAAGGGTATCTTTTAATTTATTCGGAGTAAAACACTGCGGAAAATAAGAATATTATACTTAACCGTGGGTTCGCTCAGAAGTTCTCTCTAATCTCTCTGATTAACCAATTCCTTTGTCTCGAGTAAAAAATACTCCTACTTTTTAATTATTTTAATTAATCTAAGGATGCCTTTCAAATTTTAAGTGAGGATTCTGTTTTATCAATAGTAATTTATTCAGAAAAATCTCGTAAGGACCTTAAATTGGATATACTTTTAAATAATATTTGCCTATTGGAATATTACTTTAGAATATAATAAAGATAACTAAGAAAATCATTAAATTCATTCTTAAATTATTTTTTGCGAACTAATTACGAACGTATACGTAACTTATAATAATTTTTGTCACATTTTTTGGTTTTTGCACTTAATTTATCGTCACGTTATAAAAATTATACGGTTAAAATATATGTAAGTGAAAAAAAACTCTTTCACACGATGTTCACGTTATAAAAAGTTAAATATACAAATGTAGTGACACTAATCGTGATATCCAGGGCAAAGGTGTAAAGCTAGGAATACGCATAATAGCCGACAGTAAAACGCACGTAAAACCACGTGTCTGGCAAATTGGCGACACTGACCCACTGATTGAAACATAGTACAAGTTTTATATCCACTTTGTTGGACATCATTACCTACAGTCAGTTGGAGAAGATTTATTGCTTTTATGTAATGCATAGTACAACCCTAGTATCAGACTTAAGGGCCGCTATAGACGTGTGACATGATTCAATTAGACTGCGACCTAATATACATCACACGATTCCGAGCTAGCCCACGGAACCATGTTTCTTATTGAACAATATAACACGCACTGATCAAATTAAGTATACATATAAAACAAAGACAGGATTAAAATTTATTTCGCTTACAAAAATTTATCGACTGTGCCATCCGGTAGGACTTGAACCCACGTCCCTTCGCTATCCGGGCGAATGCTCTTACTAACTGAGCTACTTAGGACGTGAGTCAGTCGACGAATTTTTGTAAGTGCTTGCTATGCCAGTGAGCCGGCGCGGCGTTCGACAAAGACAGGATGTTACTCCATGCTGGGTTAAGGTTCTCAGCAAAATAGTTTTATTCCCGAATACCTAGTGTGTCACAATTATATATAATATATATATTTTTTATATTCAAGCAATGAGGGATTTTCCGACAACTCAAATTTTTAGTTAATGTACAAATAATATTAAAATAATTTGTTTGTCTTTTATGCTTAATGATTTCGACGCAATATTTGTATAAATTAGATAAATAGGGCCATCTATGAACATTGTACGTTCATAGATGGCCCTATTTATCTAATTTATACAAATATTGCGTCGAAATCATTAAGCATAAAAGCATAAAAGACAAACAAATTATTTTAATATTATTTGTACAGACATGTAGTGTAAGTACTTATGTTAAAAATTAGCAAGTTTTAAATTACAGTTAAAAATACAATTTAATAGAAAAACGTCTTGATGATCCCTAAATTGTCAAAAAACGACATCTTAGTACGCGTGAATCAAAAACATGCGGAACATAAACATAATAACATATTAAACGCTAAAACTATTCTTTTTCCTAAATAAAAATCTACCTGACTTAGCGATCTAAGTCAGGTCAATGCCATCCAGCAGATTTTTAAGTACTGATATTTGACACTTATAGGAAAATCCCTCATTTGAACGAGTCGGTGTTAAAAAGCTGCCCATATCCTTGCCAGTCCAGTATTCCCCTACGCATAATCATTTCTCTGGACCTATGGTTATCGCCAGTATCACTATCCAGCTGAAGCCGGCTTTGTGTGAATTCTCTACACCTAATAGCAGGCCATAAAACGCACATGCCGTCTATTCGAATTAGCGTCACCGGCTAGTTGGCGGACGACTAATTGAATCCCCATTTTCCTCCTAGTACTAATGAAAACGCAGTTTACATTGTAAACGCAATATTGAAATCTGAAATCATTGTTATATTTAAATAGTTCTTGATTGCTTTCGTAAAATTTATTGGTGTATTAAATGAGACGGTCAGTCGTGTAGAGATTATCGTAGTATTTACAACTTATAAGTCAGTTTCCCTCCACGAAAAGTTTTAATACTCGAATTACTAACTCGGCTTTATAGCAATCGTTTCGTTTTCAGTAAGGAAAAATAGGTACTTTTACAAGTGCTTATTACGAAATTTCAAACTTACTGACTTTTGCAGATTTCAAAATTTGTTTACAATCAAACTACGGCAATATCTTTCTGAAAATCAAAATAAATCTATTTTCGAAACGTTAAAGAAAAATAGTATTTTAATATGACACAATAATCTCGAATGCCATTATACCTTGGACGGATACTACCATTATACTCAAAGAGTGATTCGTAAAGCGAAGGCAATGCATTGTGAGCTGCAGACAGTATTTACTGGACAAATCCTATTCCTGAGAAATGTTGACAATGCTCTTAGATGTTATAAATTGGAAGCAATTTCTCGTTCAAACAAAACATTATTCGAGCCTAACGCTCTTGGCGCTTATCGGTTTAATAAGACACTGATCACATAGAAAATGATCTGCGACACTCAAATTTACGAATCTTGAAGAACAAACGTCCTTGAAAAACTTGGGTTAACATTTTAAACACAACGGTAGTGGAATAAAGCGCCTAATCCAATAAGTGGAAAGTTAATTGTAAGAATCTAGTTTCTCAAGTGTAAAGGCTGAGCAGACGTTAAATTGGGAACTAAACTACTATGAATGAAGTTTTAGTAACATTTATCAAACTTACTACATGGGAATAGAATGTATTGTTCCCTACTTCACATAACATTCATTCATATAATTACTACAGGGTTTAATTTATCAATTTAGGGCTTAACTTTATTACCTAACTGTGTAAGTGTTCCTTTTAGGGAACTATTCTATTTCTATTTTGCTGCTATAATACAACAACTTTAAATATGGGACCAATATCAAATTCAGAATAAAAATACTTATCACTTTTCATGAGTTTTGTATTAAAATTTTCAGTATTCCGACGTAGAACATAAAAGTTGTTGCATTTGATAAGTATATAAGCACACCCAAACTCAAAATCAGCGAAAAAAATACAGTTTTATTATAGACAACTAAGTTGTTATTCTAGACAACTAAGTTGTTACAGACTTTATGCAAAAATCTTTTTTTAAAAGATTTTGACGTTCTACTGTAAATCGATTAATAATCTTATATTTTAACGCAGTTAAAGTTAGACCTAAATGTCCTCCTATAGGTGAAAAGAGGGCCCCTGTATCTCTGGAAGTAACAGTCTAACAGCCAAATAACAGTCTTGTAAACAAAAACAGCATTTATTACGCAGGGAATAGATATGGTCTAAAGGTCAAAGTGAGGTAGTCTGACGTGCGGCCCATATCTTTTCGGCCCGACAGGGACTTAACATAACCTTACATATTATAGTGAGCTTGTTTTACAATATAATTCATCCGACGTTACGGGTTTAGCGAGCTATGGAACGGTCTATGCTGAGGATCTCGCTAAGGGATAGAATCCGGAACGAGATCATCCGCCAAAAGACAAAAGTCATAGATATCGTTCAGAGATGCAATAAACTGAAGTGGCAGTGGGCTGGTCATGTCTGTCGCAGAACCGAGCAAAGACCACGTCTCGGATACGTAGTGTTGGACCCTGCTAGGTGGACCGACGACCTGAAGAAGGTGGCCGGTAGTGGTTGGATGCGATAAGCAGAGGGTCGTGCAAGTTGGCGCAGTCTTGGAGAGGCCTACGTCCAGCAGTGGACTGCAATAGGCTGATATGATGACGATACGGGCATGTCACACAATTAATCACCAAAATCAGAGATGTTTAAGTGTGTTCAAGCTACTTTACGTAGTGCTTAGTACTTAGTAAATTATCATAATTTTGAATCATCATATTAGATAAGCATAATAAAAACCCGCAAACACCGCAGCCTCTAAAACTTTATGAGGAACTTTACCGCTTAATGTATACCCCTGTACAATGTACATTTTCATAGTGACGGTTACTACTTCAATTCAATTTAAACTTTGTCAAGTGCAATTACCAACTATAGTCATCTGGGGTTAATCCCTAAATTACCAAAACAGTCCCCTAAAATAACCCTTTTACTAAGTAGCCCCTTTCTATTGATGCATGAGCCATTAGGTACTGGTCGTTAAACTACGTTTTAGTCTGTATACGCAAACGCTGATTTTCAAATTCCTGACATGATTAGTGAAATATACGCGTAGGAACTATCGGTAATCAACTTACCACTTTGCAGAGCGATTCGCTTGGCAGGCCTCAGATTTCGAAATCTGAATCACCGGTCAGTATACTTCCAAGATGTCAGTGTAACTGCGAGCGAGTTTAAATTTTATTGTTACCTACGTTACGTCGCTAGAATAGCGAATAAGTTTTATTTCTTTAGAAAACTACGACGTAAGGTGCAAACCATTATGGTCCTAAGACTGAAAAGGCGCACTTGTCCTCGGTAGTACTTACCTAGTTATAGTAATCGTGTAAGTCTTGAACAAATGAATTAGTATTCTAGGCTGTAGACATTATTATTTTGTGAGTAAAAATCTATTAATCAGAAGCTTAGAAAAAGAAACAGGACCCGTTTCAAATAAATTAAAACGGATTAACAAGAAGTAATATTCATTTCTTAATCGAATAGCACGCAATTCGATCTACGTAGTTTTTTACAAAACAAATATACGTCCATAATTTATTCGTCCATCAATGATGCTCGACTCGACCGACAATAGGGCTCGGTACCCGGTTGGAATAAAAGAGAAGACCATTAAGTTTGTTTACTGAAGATCGGTAAACACCTCTCGATGGCCAGATACGCCTCGCATACAATATGGGAAAAGACCACAAAGTCATTATACGAAGGTATAGATTTTAAGAGCAAAATTGCAAAGGCATAAAAATATGTATGGCTGGACGAAACAAAAAGGATTTAACTAATTTTAGCGGACATGTGTTGGTGAACTCTAGGCTAACAGGTAAATATTAATTTCGAGAGTAGAATACAGATTAATCACAATGTTACTTTGTATTCACTTTGCTCTAATTAAAGAAATTTGACTCGACTAAGATTTTCTTATTCAAATATTATACTTATTATATTCAGGTATTTCACAACACAAGATTGATATGCTCTTCTATCTTCTTCTATCTCTTTAGGCGTGTACCAATTGCTAAGAGTAACTTAAATATTTATAATTTTGGGTCTATCTCATCGCACACCATAGAAAATTTTCAGTTTTTCCCAGAGGAAAAAAATCCTCTATCTTTGGATTTTTTAGAACAAATCGATATATCGCTCATCTAGTACTACAAAAACGGAATTGTCTTTGTAGTTTTTAATTGATATTTTTAAATATTTTTGTAATTATACTCTACCTTTATAATTAAACATCTGAAATAACCTGGTTTCAGTTGTAAATACATACTCGTACAACTGAAACCGGAAGCGATATTTACTATAAGATTTACCAACTAACGAATATGGTATTGTCTAATAAAAAGATAAAGATAATAACTTTTCATTCCCAATATTCTGTGTCACGTACCTACAGATTTTTAGCTTTAAATATTAAGCCATGTAGGCTTAAAAAGCGTGTCAGACTACGTAAAAGCATCCCAATCAATTATAGGGTTATCGCTCAGAAAGCCGTACTGATGAAACACAAGCGTAATTCGAGTTCGATAGACATATGGATTCAGTATATCTAATTATATTGACCGTAGTGTGATGGTCTGCATAGGTTTATGTGTACGTATTTCTCATCTGGACTTTACCTGTTGGTTGGTTTTGTTTATTTCGGAACGAATGAAACTAGATAACTGTTCGTTAACAAATCCTGTACCGTTTCTTTGCCTGTCAATCTAAGCGGTGTCAGGTTAACAAGCTTCACACCAATCAGCTAAAAACGTGTCACTAATATGAAAAATTGCTAAACACTGTACTTACTTCTGTTTTTTTCTGGTGTTTAGTTTATCTGTAACAAAGAAAAGAAATGATGAGTATTTAGAACAAAACAAGCATTATTGGATAGGACGATTTTAAGGATTGATCATACTGTTCCAACACACATCTGGATCCCAAAAATAAGTTTAAAAAAGAAACCAAAAATTCGCACCCGGATAGGATTTGAACCTGCGACCTTTGATAAAAAAATATAGTATAACTTTTAAGTTATGTGTAATTGTAAGTGCTTGTATGGTCCGCTATTTGATGCGAAAAGCAGCCCTAAAGGATTGATTTCAGTTTTCTTTACGAAAAGCTGTACCTTGCTATAATTCCTACACTACGTATATGAATAACTCCTGATCTCTCTACGGTCATGTCGGACTGCCGTCTCACCAAATTATGAAAGTGAAGGAACAGAGAGTGCACCTGTGTATTGCGCACACACTTGTACACTATAATATGTCATGCGCAGTTGGCTAATCTCTGTTGAGGTAGGCCGCCGTGGTCGAAATTCGGCTAGGAGGACACATATGAATAACTAAGCAGGCCTAAAATTGGAGTCTTAGAATTACAATAAGTTAACTATTTGTTAAACTCCTAGAGTTGTGCTATAATAGAAATTCTTACATTTTTCCGTAAAACCAAAAAACACATCATCTCGATAGAAATTAAGAATGGCACAATGACTTGGAAAGCTTAGCGTGTAAAGCAATGTAAGAAGCATGTACGATGTCGGTGTGCCAGTTCATTTTACTTTTTGCACAATAGACGTTGTTTGAGGTATGACCTTTATTGCAGGTGTCCGTGTAATTTAATTTCCTGAAATGATTCTATTTCTATTTAAATTGGCTCGCTGGCGCCGCCAGAATTTCGCCCAACAAAATATTTATCTAACGCGCGGCAGGAGTGAGAATTATGAAATTGACTAATCAATTTAATAACCGGAGACATTTACGCCGCTGGTTACAATCGTGCCTGTAATATTACGTAATGTTATATTGCTAAATTAGATATTTAACCCTCTGCCACTGACGTCGAATTATTGTTTCAGTTACACTAAGGTGGCATTCTGGTAGACACCTTTTTAAGATGTTGTAGATGATAATCTTTGACTTTCGTTCTTAAATATTTTTTGTTCATATTTGTTTCTTACGTTTACGCGAATTGTTGAACTCATTAAAACACAAGACAGGGAGTCTCCCTGTGACCACGATCGCTGTAAAGTGTTCGAAACGTCAGGTTTAAAATAAATAGTAAATAATTCGCGAAGTAATCCGTAAAATTGTGTTTTAATGAGTATTTTTGTTCTTTATATGTATAATACATACATATCTAAATGAGAATGGGTGTTAAAGTGGGAAGACGCGTAATGTGTATTTATGCTAATATGGGAATACAGCACTCTCATTATAATTTCTAAAGTTTTGGTCCTGTCGTTTGGAAGAAGGGCACATCGGCAACTGATAAATAGATATAATCCTATGTGTCGATGCCGAGCGATGCTTCGGTGAAAAGTTTCGAGTTCGATGATGTCAATACAAAGTTTTGAACGATCGCAATATACAAAGACAATCTACATTCCATCTATAGTGCCTGCTATTATGTAAATGTGACGAGATGAAAGCTTTTGCCACGTTTGTATCGATCTAATATACCTACTTAATTTTAACTTTGATGGGTGAATGTAAATGCAGTAAAACTTAACACATTGAGAGACAGTGAACGAAAAAATAAAGTAAGTATCTATTGTGTGAGAAATACACTGAAAAAAATTGTCGGTTTAAGGCTACTAGTAGGCCGTAATCTAGTGACTTACGAACTAGTTTTGTTACTGATAACCAGTAGATTGTTCATATTTAACAAAAAATAACTTCCCTACAACGAAACCTTCAACTAACAAAACTAATTTGGTTGATCCTTTTTTTCAGTGTATATTCCGTCAGTAATTTAAGTTAATACAAAAAACTTAAATGCCTTCCTTGGCACCATAAGTATCGTCGTGTTTTTTACTGAGAGAGCGTTTAATTTATTGCTTACTTTGAAAAGCTGCCTTAAATGTTGTACAGCGGTATTTGATGAGTGCGTAAGGGCTATTTCGTACAACTACGTCCGATCCGATTCTGCCCCGTAGTCGAGGAACTATTTGTATGAAAATTATTTTTATAATTTAAGCGATTTGTTTGCTATTTTTTATGAAAGAAAAATAAATTACGCACACAAAAATCGCTCGATCGAGTCATCCGGTGGGACTCGAACGCTTCGCTATCCGAGCAAATGTTCTTTAGTCAGTCGACGAACTTTTGCAAGTGCTTGCTTTGTAAGGCCAGTGAGCGTTCGATTTCGTCAATACTTGGGAAATTTACCAACATATATCTAATAGAAATATTTCTACAAGCACCTGATAACACGCTCGATCGATTTCTGTGTGCGAAATTCAATTTACTATTTGTATGACAGTTTACGCACTAAGTTCGTCATTCACAATCCGGTTAAGATTACATGATCAGTGGTCCGGTTTACCAGATTTAAAATCACATGACTCACATAATAGAATCAGGTAGGTATTTTGATGGACTCGGGTCGGATTCGTATCAGACGTAGCGCGAAACCGCTCTAAGTCTTATCGTCTATCGGCCATTTACTGGGTGGCCACTGAAGTGCGTGGGCACTGTAGTTGCACAATTTATACGATTCTCCATATTATATCCATCCAATTCAACTATACCTCTCCAGTTTAATGCACCATTTTGTTTATGTCATATTTTTCATTGCGGTTTCCTAAATACTAGACAATTTTGTTCATGTAAGTGTTATCCTATTTTACATGTTTATTTTTAAAATTATCAAACTATATAATAAGAAGGTATTATTTGTAAATGCCATGGGTATAACAATAATTAAAATATTTCTAAATATGGTTAATTATTAATAAATAACCATATTTAGAATCGTATCAATGTTCCAACAATATTATGGACTGTAAGTAAAGTTAATGTTACGACAGAAACAACAAATCCGAACATCAAAAAATTGTGTTATCTAACAAATAACAAAGTTTAAAACGAGATGTCCCTATAATGAGCTAACGAAGGTAGTCATGCCTGTGCGTCCCCTATTTGCGGCGCTGTGTAAACTTCACTCCCCGTTTGATCTTCTGCGAGCCTTAAAACAATGTTTGTTCCATCGAAAATTCATTTTCGCAATCGCAACGTTGGCAACAAACTTCTCACGGCCATTTCGTCCGCGAGAAATATGCGAATGAATCCGAATTTAGAGGAAAGGTGTCAATGATAGTCCCAATAGAAGTTTGATTTGGTAGATTGAAGTACTAAATCAAAATTTAACTCAAGCCGATAGAGCTGTCTGTTTTATTTTAAATTACCAAAAACTCAACGTCCGTAATGTAAACAACGAAGTTGGTGTTCTTATGTAGGTACTTTAGACAATATTTACGCAGGTAACAATTAATATAGGTACTTTGTTGTACTCATTAAAACACATTTTACTGATTACTGCTTTGCGATTTATTTAAAACCTGATGTTTCGAACACTTTACAGCGTTCGTGGTCACATGGAGACTCGTGTACTTCGTTATAGGTAAAATATTCCACATTTTCAGTTTTCTATCTTACCTGTAATGCTTAAGTGTACTTAGATACTTTTCCATTATAGCCGCAAATGTGGATACTATGTAATGTTTATAAATATGAAGTCATCTTTCTTTAAGAATTTAATAACAATGATCATAGATTCGTTAAATTCGCTCGTTTGAGCAGTTTTACGTGTGTAAATTAAACTTTAGAATATTCGGCTAGTTAAGTAATTGTGACCACTCCCGTCTCGGACACCTCTCCCCGCTATTCATCGTGAATATTTATAGGTTACCCGATTACACACGGGACGGTCTGATTTGCCAAATCAAACGAGACTAATGTTAATTTAATTAAATGTGTTTGAGCAGCGGATTGGTCTGAAGGGTGTTTTAGGTTGTGTTAAAGCTGTTACGGGTTTTGTCCTGTGAAATAAATTCATTGTGTTCTAAATTTAACTTGGGTGTACTCTTCATATTTAAAAATATGGCAATTCAGTAAAATACAGTCCCACTCCTTTTGTTGAGTTAGGATATTTTATGTTCGTTGCTAACTCAGTACTAAAAGGCTAAAAAAATACTCAGTAACCTACATCAAGGGTAGTTCAATTACTAACAACTGGTTTTGACCAACGAATCTGACCCTCAAGTTTTAACGAACTCATTAATTTACAAAAAAAAATAAACATCCAATGAACAACCTTAGCAGAAATTTCATTTTTTAAAACTTGATGCAACTACATTTTTATACAAAGGATCGAATTCTGCTGTAATCTACAAATAAATTTGTTTACAACAAAGCTAGCGCTAAATGTTTATCACTACACTACCACTCCAAAAAATAAGTTACAAGTTTAAAAGTTTATCATTAATTATTAAATTAACTTAGTTTCATCTACCAAAGATCGATTAACGATCTGCCGTTATATTGTAATTTGTAACGCGATTCAGATCTCCTGGATAAGTGGGTGTACTGTATTTAAATATGAAACGACCCCTGAATAAGGTCATTAGATACACAGGATGGGCGCCGGAAGCCGCCGTGATTACAAGCACACCACACAATTCGCACCTACCACAGTCACAGAATAAGTACTAGTACTACGTACAGAAGTATGACTTTGCAATGAAATTCAAAGAAATATCTACTCAATGTTGTCAACGATATGGTGTAATTCAGTTCGCCTCAGACTCAAGCACATTTTCGTGTAGACACCCACAAAAATACATTGCAAGATAATTTCATTCTTAGAACTCTGGAATATTATTCATAATACACTAAACCTATTCAGTGACGTACTATCACGCAACGCGATAGGGTTGACTGCCACAAGAAGCTACTTACGCCGTCTAGCGCATCTTTCTAGGACTTTATTCACGCTCGTCCAACCAGCAACCTAGTGTCGCGCACCGCCGGTAAATAAAACGCGGGAGCGTGTCGCTGCCAGCTAGCGACACCCAACTTCTTTAGGCCCTTACCTAGGGGTCGCCGCGCGTAGGTACGTTTTAGCTACCTACGCGGGAAGATACACAGGCCTGCCACAGTGCAAGTACGTACAGTGCTCGCACTCGAGTACAAGTTGTAGTGGGCATGTAACAAAGGTTCAAAAAAACCGGATAGTGTGAGCCTGGCTTGCGCACTGCACTTGCGCACTTCGTATGTGCAGAACCCTTCTGCACATACGAAGGTTTTTTACGATGTAACCACAAAGCTCTTTTCGGTGTTTATCCTTTATTTGTGCAGTAAAACCTTCCTTCTTGCCAAATTGTATGATTCTGGGTCTAAGGGAAGTACCCTAAGTTTGGGATCCCCTGGAAAATAGAAGAAAATGAAGCATAAATAACTGTATCTTTGAACTGCATTGACTCAGATGCTTGATTTTTTACAGCTTCAAGGGACCGCATACGTAAGTATTTGATGTTAATTTGAACATCATAACTCTACGCGTTCCTGAGAAAAAGGGTCTTGATAGACAAACAGACAGAGGGACAACATAGTACAAAACCCTAAAAACAGAGTAGATACAGTCCGCATCAAAATTCAAAAGTAGATGAGCACATACAGATTTTCGAAATCACTATACAAAATATTATACATAAATCGCTTAACAAGGCATGCGCCAGTATTCAGTGAGCATCATAAAGTCAAAATATTAATCATCAAAGTTGTCACACCACAAGTAGACATCTGTTGTCTACCTCGCCCTAGATCATTCTTATCAATACAATTATTCATCATTAACTAACTAAAGTTTTTGTATAATACATTTCACGAAAAAGTCTTTAATATGTTATTTTGGCTAAAGAAAAAACAATGGTATATAAAAACGCAACAACTAAGTACCTAGGCTTTCGAAATTGTAAATAATTAGTACACAAAAAAAAAACAAGAGTTTGTTCTTTTTAAAATAAAAAGTTACTTAGCAATATTTTAAGATAGGTTTACTTACATGGACATACATACTTTATCATCATGGCCGTAAAGAGCTTTGTATTAGCTCTTTACGGCCATGCTACGCTAATTTCTTTAAAATAAAAAAATAAAATTATCTTTTAGGCGACAGCCTTTGGCTTAGCGGGAAACTAAACACAATATTCTAAAGTCACCAACTCATATATATTCTTTGAAAATTTTGACAAAATTAATATGTTATAAAAAAAAATATATATATAAAAGAACAAACTGGACACCCACAAAAAGTACATATTTTCATTAGCACGACCAAACATAATACAACCATACTCGTACATGTGTCGTACCTGCTGACTTAATCTGATGATTTTTGAAGAAAGTCGTGGATTTGTCACTAAGCCATAACTCCATAAGTTTTTCATTTTCGTAATTTTCTGTACTTCGCAATACAAATATAATATTGTAAGCCATCATAAATGCTCAAAGGTTGGATGCTAGATAACCCAGATGTTTTTTTAAAAGCTACGGATTATACATATTTTATTAATATCTTTCGCAATAAATCATGAAACAAAACGGTATCTTTTCAAGTAAATGGAATCGATTTGCATATTCGACACAATTTTTATTCGGGGCACGTTCGTACCTACATATCCGATACTTACCAAAAATTATGCACGCGTTTTTGATTTGAAGAAAGAAAAACCGGCCAAGTGCGAGACGGACTCGCGCGCGAAGGGTCCGTACCATTAACTTAAACATTAGACAGTATAGGCAAAACAAAAGTATATATTTTTATTTTATTTATAATTTCAAAAGTATTCATCACAGGACACCCGAAACAATTTTAAATAAGAGTTTCCGCGCCTGTTTCTTTACGTGAGTGAAAAAAGTGTTGTATGGAAACCCTACCTATTTTCATAGTCCTTTTCAACGATACCCCACACAAGGGGGTGCACTCAAAAAAATTATTCACCCCCCACCCCTTTACATGTATGGGGAGGTACCCTTAAAAAGGGGTAATTTTATTTTTTTGTATTTTTAAAAATGAGATCCATATGTGAACTTTTCCTCGAACCAAGTTACATGCAAATCAGTCCATAAACGTAGAAGATATTCTGCTGTGACATACTAGGACGGACGGACTGAACGATCTTATATGGGTTCCTTGTCGGACTACGGAACCCTAAAAAACATTTCGAATTTAAATATTTTTTATATTTACGTACCTATCTACAAAGCTTAGATACGTAAGTAACTAAATGGTTTTAAAATTGTTGATTGATGAAATTTTGAATATTTTTGGTAATCCTATTTTCTACCAGCCTGCCAGCTACAAAAATCCACATTTGTCGGTCTATGCATTAATGCATAGTGTGCATATTGTTTCACCAGAAGGCCAGAAAATGTATGAAATCCATGCACATCAAAACACTCATAATTCCCAAATATAAATCTACGTTACGTGCCTATGTTAACAATAACCTAAGGACCCCTAAGGATCATATTCTCACTTCCAAGTTAAGTTAGCAAAGAAGCAATCCAGAGATTTTCATAAACATCATCTTTCACGAACAATATTGTTGACAAGGAAAACAATCTATTTGCTCTCGATATTTTTATCTTGATGAGAACACGTTGTTGTCACTTCGATTTTTTACTGAAATGTTATGAAAATGGATCACATTTTCCTTATGTAGACAAAATTAGATATTGTTTTCAGTCAGGAATTTCGCAGCAAGGACTCAATTTGCTGTTGCCTTGGGCTGTAGCATAATTAATATTTGCAAATATACCTGTACCTTTTTTGTAATAAATAAATAATAAAAAAAACTATATTCACTTACATACATTTACACACACACTACACTTGTATTATTTATGTACGTTTTAATTGCTTTTAATTATGAAATATTATTAACTTAAAAACAACCGAAAAATAAATATTAAACTTTATATTACACTTAATCAATAGCAAACTGTGAAATTGAAATTAATTTACCACTAGAAGCCGACATTAGAATCGACCGACATCCCGATGAACATAGGCTATTTTGTACAGGGGGGAAATGCTTCATTCCTACGGAAAAACGGGTAATAGGACAACGGGTAGGATAAAGTATCTCTGTCAGTAAATTACGCAATCACGCAAACTAAAATTGGGGGATAAAAGTTTGTATGGAAAATCCACTTTTGGCGCGGACGAAGTCGCGGAGAACTACCAGGCTTCTCATAAAATATTTAATTTGTATGTGCGTTATGTGTTACTTATCATAAAATTGTATAAAAGACAACTTCAATTAATTGGAAATATGAATACTGAGCAATAAGTACCTATGGAAAAATAACTAAGCAATTCGTTAAACGACTGTCTGAGCGACAAATCAAGCAATTTGTATAAAGATTGCTAAGCCAAAAACTAAATAAGTAGGTTATAACTGTTGTTGGTGTGTCGGTAAACAAATAAACTGGGATATAGACTTTTTAAATTTATTTAGGTTGCTTCATATTTCAGTGTCGTTGTTACGATACGGCATCATATCACAACGCACTAAAACAAAACACGCACGTTTCACAAATGAATAATGCTAATTATTGTCATTGTGTTAAATCTGGATACATATTTAAATCTGCTGCTTACAACAAAACATTTTCAAGGTCAAAACTGCTTTGCGTGAAATTTATGCAAGGTCATATTTTATTTTGTTATTATTTGGACTAGGTACCTACCCTACCTAATGCTACGTTGTATAGAAAAATGAAAATATGTTACTGCCTACAAAGGACCCAATTATAACAATTTGTACGGAAATACGAGGTTACTAACATTAATCTTAAGCTCGTTGGTTACTTGGTTAAATTAAAATAACATAGCATAAAAAGCTTGTATTTAAAAACAGAATACGTATCGTGTCTTTGATGACTCCATACAGTAGGAGCATTACCAGTATTACTATCCTGTTATTCAGTGGTCGTATTTTTCAATGCGAGCACGCGACGGTATTCGATACGGAGTTGCCTCTCATCGGTTTTATTTTATTTACGGTGTTACGAATGGAACTGTCAGCGCCGTAAACATTGCATCGGAAAATACACATTTCAGTACTACCACTGCTCAGAGTTAGGACCACTTAGAAGAAGTGGAAACAAGAAATACTCAGAAAAGTATTCTGTATAAGCTACGCTATAAATTAGTCACACAGAGTCAGTCAATCGATAAACACCACAATCTACTACTGAGACATATCACACCAGCTAACTGCCCATAACATGTGTAGTGCCTAACTCGCCGAAAAGCACGGAAAGCAATCAGCTAATTAATTACTATATATAAACATAACGAGAGTAAAAATAGCCTAATCACAATCTAGATAATTTGAATAAAACGCCAATAAAGGGCCCTACTCCGAAATAAGAATTCTAATCTAGTCGTTTTTCTCGCTCATGCTAGGATGAGGGTTTGAGTGAGTAAGATGGCAAGATTCGTAAATACGAGTACAAACCTTGTCTTACCTAGAGTAGGCGCTAAGGCTGCGATTACACCAGAGCTGGGCGAGGAAACGTAGCGAGGGATGTTTGTTAAGAACAAATAGAATCGCTTCATTTATCGCTGTGGTGTAAACTGCTTAGCGGAGCGAGGTTTTTGTACGTACAAAATAAAGGAACGAGAGATGTGCGCAAGGGATGTCCAATAGAGATGGAAACGAGCGAAAATTTACTATACTTTGTGACATTCGAAAAGAGCTTCACATCCTTGTTTCACTCAGCGGCCTAGCACATCTCAGTGGAAACGCTTACACCATTTCACAGCTATTTTAGGTACGCATCCTCGCACCGCTTAGCTTCCTCGCACACACATCTCTAGTGGAAATGCAGTCTTAGATACGTAAAACATAACACCCGTATAGCAATACGAGTAGTATTCGTAACAACGTATGATCGTAACGAATCCACCCGCAACATGCTATAGAAATATTAGAGTTTATGATTCTGGTAGTTATTGGACACGATATACTTAAGCCAAATCGAAGTAAACGAAAATAATGTAAATGTTTCAAACTTTAATAAAAACCACTTAAGTAAATCAAACTGGAACAGAACCCGAGCTTTTTTTACAAATCCCGGTGAATCGGACCGTTGAGCAAAAGCTTTCCTCGTCGAATTTTTCAAATGCTTACCTTCTACCGCTCTGTAAACCAACGTTAAAATAATACAGTATGTGTAACATGTAAGGTGACTTCACTGTGAATTCTTTTATTGCCAAATTAAAACAATAATTTTACCACAAAATCGTTGCGAAAACCAAAATTCAAAACTTTAAAGTTTGTTCAACCTCAAGCTACGTCCACCACTAGTATCACATAAGTAACAAAATTAGATCAACATAAGTAATACGGTAATGTTATGTGCACAGAGGTATAACGGAAAAATTATAAGAAGATATAAAAAACAGAGTCTTTAGAGTATTTGTATCTCATTATGCTGTAACTTCTGACATTAATTTACCTGCAATGCCGTACTAGGTACATGTTTTATACGCATTGTTTCTGCAAAACACACATGTCCTAAGAAAATGAGAAGCGTGGTACTACTACAAGATACAAGGAAGCCGTACATTATTCATTGCCACTAATGAGCCACTGCACTGTTTTCTTTCTGTTTGTGCGTCGTATTTTAATAATACCATCATATGAAAGCTGAAAAACAACAGATACGTAACCATGTCAAAGACGTATTTCAAAAAATGCCATACTATATTCATCTCTTCCGAAACCGCCGGATACTTGCTTAATTTTGGGGGAAGTTAATTTTATAAAATATTTATTTAAACTTTATTTAACGTTGGAGATTTAATTATACGTAGATTTTATGAATTATGGCTGCCCAAAACCATGCAATCTATTAAAACGCGATGAACGTTACACAATTGATAGCTTTTTCGCTAAAGTGTCTCCTTCTTCTTTTGCTCTGTATCGACTGGTAGAGAATGCTTTTGGCATTAAGTCTGAAACTATATATATATAAATAAATATCCTCCAAAAATTACAGTCGCAACATGGAAAGAGTCTTACCTTATGAGAAGGGAATTTTGGACTGATCTCCGATTCCGGAAGCAGTAATTTTACATCATCGGTGACCAACAAGTTAGAGGCTTAACAAAGCAACTTTTAAAAGCTCGTTCAAAAGGCTGGAATAATTGTTACAACATTTCTGGTATAGTTAAACCGTTCGCATTAAGTTCGCAAGTATTGAATAGTTGCCTAACATTGTATGACTCATTGACTATTGATGACATTTTAATTTTATCTGTAGGCAGTAATGATAAAAATCCCTATTTATTAATGTCTAATCTGTGTAATGTACTGTGTAATTTAAAATGTAAAATACTTATATTAAGTGTAAACAAAAATGATTACCTAAATGTAAAAAAACTAAATTTTGAAATCCATGCAATAACTAGAAATTACAAAAACTGTTCTTTCATAAATTCTGATTTGCTATTAGATGAGTACCCCTCAAGTAACATGACATTAAAACAATTGATTATATTCAAAATTAATGCAATAATAGACTATGACACATACAAAACGAACTATCTGACCAACTTAAAACAATTAAAATTTACCTTTTCAAAATATAAAGGTAACAATAATTCAACAGATATTCCTAAAACCGATGAAAAATATTCCAAACAAGTAACTAAACAACAACAGTACAAAAAAGGGACAATTCCATATTATTTCCAGAAAACAAATTTAGTTGTAAAGTCAATTCAAACAACAGAAAATCATAACCTAAATCATAACTTTTTTCGTTCCTAAACAATTAAATAATTTCTATGTACTTCATCAGAATATCCAAGGTCTACTTTCAAAAACAGAAATAATTGAAGTTACTCTGTCCGAACTTCAATTTTGCCCAGATGTTCTTTGTTTCTCTGAGACCTTTGTGAAAAATGGCGAAGAAAAAAATATACAAATAAATGACTACGAACTAGCTGCACATTATTCACGAAATAAAAAAAGGGGAGGGACATGCATTTTGGTTAAAAAAGGAATTGCTTACAAAAAAAAAAAATTTTTGAAAAATTGTCAGTCAACTTTCATTTTGAGTGCTGCTCAATAACTATTCCTATACACAATTTGTTGATTGTTTGTGTATATCGATCTTCCTCAGCCACAAAAAAGCGACACATCGATCTGTTTATCGATAATTTGGAACGTTTATTAAACCTATATCTGCAAAGATATAGCAAGCTAAGATTACTAGTCATTGGGGATATTAATATTAACACTTTGAAAGATAATAACTATACTAGACACTTGACTGATGTTTTGATGAACTATAACATGAAGCAACACATAACGGAAGCTACCAGAAATGCATCTTGTTTGGATCATGTCATAAGTAATATAAAGGGTGCCATTGGATCGTTGCTGTCTCTGGGTTTGTCCGACCATAACACAGCTCAGCTACTGTGCTTTAATGTTAAGCCGGTGACAACCCTACCTAAGACTTTATTCTCCTTAAGGAAATGTTACTCTCCTGAAAACATAAAAAAGTTTCAAAATTATTTACACAGTTTACACTTCCTTAACATATTAAACGAATCCGACGCAAATATTGCTTTCAATAGGTTTTATGAATGGTTTTGCTTATTATACAAACTCTGCTTCCCTAATGTTAAAACGAAAATAAATACAAAACCCCAGCTATCATGGTTGACAAAGGGCATTAAAAAAAGCTGTGCAACGAACAGAAATCTACGCCTTAAATATTACTCCAAGAAGAAGTTCGAGAATAAACAAAAATATCAGAGATACTCTAAACTGTTGAAAAAGTGTATTTTTAAAGCAAAACAAAATACTAATAAGAAATTTGTTCTTAATAGTAAAAATATCTGTAAAGCATCGTGGACCGTAATAAAAAATGAATCGGGTGGTACATCTAATGTGCATAACCACATTGATAAAATTGAAATTAATGGTAATATAATTACGAACCCTTTAGAAATAGCGACAAAATTTAATGACTTTTTTACTAACTTGACATATTTAAATAATAATATTAACACTTTTTGTAATAAAAATATGAAGATATTAAATAATTCAATCTATCTCACTCCTATTGACAAAGATTACGTACAAAAGATAATAATGACACTAAATAATACGAATTCCGTAGGATATGACCAAGTATGCACAAAAGTGATAAAAGCATGCAAAGAACAGCTAAGCGTGATATTAGCTTATCTGATAAATTTATCACTGATATCTGGTACTTTCCCTGACAGCCTTAAGCGTTCGATAGTGAAGCCTTTGTATAAGAGGAAAGGTTCAATGTCGGATTTAAGCAACTATCGACCGATCACACTCATACCTATTTTGTCTAAAGTGTATGAAAAGGTTATATATAATAAATTTGTAGTATTTTTTGAAAAGTATAACGTTTTAAATAACAGTCAGTATGGGTTTCAAAAAAATAAATCAACAGCTCTAGCAGCTTTTGACCTAGTTAATAATATACTTCAAAGCATAAATAACGATAATTATGTAACCGTTCTTTTCTTTGACATGTCAAAGGCATTTGACTTTGTGTCACATAAACAGCTTTTATTAAAATTGGAAAATTGTGGTATCAGAGGTGAAGCCCTGAGCTGGATCATGACATATTTACATAATCGAATGCAATTAGTGGAAATTACGCAACTTGATCAAAATAATAAAATTATTCAAGCATATCAATCAGAATATAGATTCATTAAGACTGGAGTCCCACAAGGCAGTATATTGGGTCCCCTGTTATTCCTCATTTATATCAATGATTTCCCAAACTGTATTGAGCATAAAAGCATACTTTTTGCAGACGATATATCAGTGATTGTCACAACAAACAATAAGAAAGGTATATTTGAACATGAAAATGAAGTTAATAGAACACTAATGCTAGTTGTCACTTGGCTTAGATTAAATAACTTAATTACAAATATCGACAAAACATGTTTCATTAATTTTAATAATAGTGTACAAAATTTAAACATCCATCATCAAGGACAAGTGATTAAACATGCAAATAGTACTAGATTTCTAGGTATACAAATTGATAGTAAATTGGACTGGAAGGAACATATAGAAAATGTATGTAATAGAATTAATAGATTTTCATTTGCTTTGTACAAATTGGCAAGAGCAGCTACAAGAGCAACGGCACTCACAGCCTATTATGGGTATGTAGAATCGGTGCTACGTTACGGGTTGATTATTTGGGGAAACAGCACTGACATGCGTAAGGCATTCATTGCGCAAAAAAAGTGCATAAGGGCCATATGCGGTTTAGCACCAGATGAATCATGCAAGCCACTTTTTAAATTCTTACGTATACTATCCTTGCCGTGCCTGTACATATTGGAGGCTGCAAAGTTTGTCAAACAAAACCCCAAAATTTTTACACAGGCTAAAGATTTATATTCACGCTGTACTAGAAATTGTAACCGGCTCGTTCTTAATCTTATACCCAAAAGTGCACAGATACAAAAAAACTGCTTTTGTATGTGTGTAGTAATATTTAATAAGATTCCTGATTATATTAAAGACAAACCTATTAGTCAATTTAAGAAAATACTACATGAATGGCTGGTAGAACGTGGATTTTATTCAATTCAAGAGTTTTTGAATAGCTAGGAAATATTTTTGAACAATAAAATAGTTAACTTGACATTTCTGGATTTAATAATAATATCAATGTGAATGAATAATAAGATGTGAATGTGTACGTTTGAATTGTTTGTTAATAATAATTAATAAAATAGATAATTGACATTATTATAAAAACATAGTTATTGTAGATTGAGATATGTAATAAAATAATAAATGTTTGCATGCTATTGTTAATAGTTAAATAGGATGAACGTTATAATAAAAGTAAGATCTTTAGTGTAACCCTATTTATGAGCAAATAAATATATTCTGATTCTGATTCTGATTCTGATAATAAGATCACTATTTGATCAGTATTTAATTTGTAACTTTACCCATGACCTTTAAAATGTAAAGAAAATCTCTCGAATTCGCCCGACGTTATCGACTAAACAACTCCGTCTCTTATCTGTGGCGCGTTTTAATTACTGAGTCAGTATAACCTAAAATTATTTGTCTTCTCAATGCTCAGCATCTTAGAGCCTTTCCAAAATGGAATGGAGATATTTTTACCAACCAATGTATTTTTTTTTTGTTGTTATCCTACGTTTTTAATAGAATTCATATTTGCGAGTAGGAGGAAATAATAATGGCGTGAACGTCGAATAATCCCAATGTTTTGTAGTCGTCTATTTTTTGTGTCAGGCTTTATAGAGTCTATCTATATCCATACTAATTATTAATCAGTGCAAATGTGTGTCTGTCTGTTACCTCTTGACGCTTAAACCGCTGAAAGGGAATGACATTGGGGATGATTTTATAAGGTGTGACGTCACAGGGAACCGCTAGTATAAAGACCGATGTAGCAAAGAAATGAAATGTAGTTAAAACAAACTAAATTAATTTCCAAATAGACGATGTAGCTAGATCACAGTTCATAGAAAAATATGGACTCCGTGTCGCCTACATTAAAACTGAAGCACCAAAGTAAGCCAGTCATCAAAATACACGAACTTCTTATGCACACACTCACAAAAAAGTAAGCCGATTGGCCGCTATTGTAACCCTATGATCTCACACACACACGCTTGAACCCTACTTCACCCTTTAGTTTCGCGGTACGGAGTCCATATTTTTTTCAAGTCGATGTTTTAATATGAGCTATTGCAAAAAAACTTCCTGTCTGCATATGCCCTTATGTTGTTTTTAACATAAAATGCGTCCAGGCCGATAGGGATTAAGAGTCAGCAATTAAAATAGATTTTGAGTGTAGGAGCTTCGTGACTCGAGGAAGGCCCGGGAATTTCGATGGAGGCACGTCAGACTTAACAGACGACAGCAGTCAGTTATTAATAAGTACTGATTAATACGCAACGTTAATTATTTTTGGGTACTTCTTTCGCCTCATGGCCTCTTAAGTTTTTAAGTTCTGAAATTAATAATTAATGATTCAGCGTAAACTTGACATACGTACACGATAACTATAACAGTGATTTGATTCGGAAGGTGGCTATAAGCGCGGCCTAATGGCATACGTAATGTCAATCGTGATTACTTAAGTGCTGTCGTTATCAGGGGCTATAATAATTATAACGACTCTTACGCTAATACGAGTAGGATACCAACACAGAATTATCTTGAGGAAAATATATACGACAAGTTGTTTTATTTGTCATCTAAATACAGGGTGACTTTTGTATCAGTCAATTATTCCAGATGAATATTTTACCACACATAGGAATCGTTTATAGATGCTATTTAAAAAAAATAGTAGGATTTTTTTTTATAAAAAAAATATCTATCCAATTTATCAAAAAACGTAGTTACCCGTACCGAAGCATAAATGAGATGAATACGGAGCGTAGGCATTGGCGCAGGTTTGCTACTTTGTGTGGGCAGCAACTGCCTGGAGCCGTGTCCACCGTTTTAGTAATTTTTCGAACGGTTTCTGGGTGTTATATCTTGATATCTATGTGGAAGATACCAAAATAAAATATACTGGTTTTGTCTTTTGCGTCATAGATTTTGCGGGAATCTGCTAATTTGTTATATACAAGGTACCTAAACGACACTTCTTCTTTATCTTAGCGTTATACCGATTTTTCAAGGCACTGGGTCCGCTCTGGACCATGATCCAGGATAGCAGATCAGGTAATTACAATGTAACGATTGTCGTCAGACTTTTTACAGGAGAACCTGACCAGCTTGGATCACGGTTACACATTCAGTCCCCCGAATGTGCAGGTTTCCTCACGATGTTTTCCCTCTGCGTAAGAGCATCGGCTAGTGAAACAACTAATGTACATAATTAAGAACAAACGTTAGTACATGGCAGCACGTGGGATCGAACCCGTTACGTCCCGAATGAGAGGCAACCCACTAGCCACTACGCCACCGAAGCTCCTACAGCCCACTTATAAAATTGTATTGTGGTTTGAGGGTTTGTTACATACTTACGAATAACTTTTAACTGATGAAACATCTGTTTGTTTTACATTACTCTGTTCTATAGACCATTTGATTTCAATCTCATCTAATACAAACGCTGAAGCCAGCGCTGGGGATCAAAAAAAAGATGTTCAGCAGGTCCTTAATGAGCGTCATTTGTTGATTTTTATTTTCTCTGAATTTAACGAGAAACCTATTTATTTTATTTTGAGTAAATGTTTAGGCTTTTGTCTCTAACAGAACATGCTTAATCAGCGGATTAGGTGATTTAGGCTTTTAACCGAACAAAGCTTGGCGGTAGAAATAAATAGAACAGTTACATTTTCAGTCAATCGGACCGCTTATTTTTTTGTAGTTCCGCTTACGTCAGCTCAGGCGTTTATGTAAAGCAAGTTATAAAACATGATAGACTAAAACAACATGTGAAATATCTATTAGATAATAATTACGTATTGTACAGAAATTATATATTTGTTTTGTTCGATGCCCATGGCGTACATCGTGCACCCACGCGCCGTGCGTTTGACGTACAATGGGACGCAAGCAACACAGTACCTTTACATTTAATTGTTGATTATTTTGAGATTTAAGTATAAATTAGATTTAAAAAAAAACTGAATAAGGAGGCAGCAGGTATTTAAAAAAAAAGCAAATTCACTAATACCCGAGTTCACCAATCCTTAGACAGCCGATGAACAACGATTGACGATTAATTTTACAGGATTCCCATACAAAATATGTTAAATATTCCTAAAGCAGCTGATTTAAAAAAAACATTTAAATTAAATTTCACTCACAAAAATAAACGTAGCAACCACTTACAATAATTCGTCGACTGACTATCGTCCTCCGTAGCTCAGTTGATATGAGCATTTGCCCGGATAGCGAAGAGTCGTGGTTTCTAGTCCCACCGGATAACACATTCGATCAATTTTTAATTTAATTTCGTTCTTTTTTGAAGTCGGTTAAAAATAATAAACATGTGTTGGTCCATCCTCAGGCAAATTTTAAGTTAAGATGTTGGTCATGTGTAAAGTATATTTTGCATTGTACCGAATTTGGTCAATATCCTAAACAAGCAATCAAATAATAATTATAAAACAAAATCTCAACACTTTTCTTATCACTGATAAGTTTTGGAAAAAGATTGCCCTTATTATGAATTAACTATGGGATTAGTACACGATGTTGTGTGTGTAGTCACCAGTTTAGCTTTTATTTTGGTATCATCCAGTACAAAAATATCCAGATAAAGCACCTCAGGCTCAAGGCCGCTGCCGCTAGCACAAGGTCATCGTAATAATAGCAAGCCCGCACATGCATCTCATTCATAGGTACAGGTAACCACGATATTTGATAATTTTGCATAGGTAAAAATATTTTTCTAATTAACTTTACCTACTTTATTAAAAAAATAGCATCTATGAACGATACCTAATGTCTGGAAAAAATGGATAGATACTGACTGATATAAGAGTCACCCTGTATAAACTGGCCACACACTACCGCCACATCAGTACAACAGTCAAAATTAACAGCCTCTTTCTCGTAACTCGGTTTGGGGTAGAATCTATGAAATTATTTGCACTCATGCCCAGTTTCTGAGATGGCGGTTTAACTATCCATTTGTCATACTGGTTGAATAGCTAAGCCCCAACCTTAGAAACAAGGCATAAATGTATTTAGGTGCAATTCCGTTGAAGGGGAAATGGATCGTGGTCGATGGAGACGCGACAAAAGCTGGCGGTGACAGCAGCGCCGCAGCGCCGCCGCAGCCAATACGCGCAACTATTGGCACACCGCAGCAAATCCATCACGCGTTGCCACTACTATAGGTATCTACTAGATATGGCATGAATATTTTTGTAAGAAAATATGGACATATGCTTTGTGCTGTCACGATTTATGCTGAGCAGGATCCTTTTTGGCACACACTTGATCTTTAATGTATTGTATAACCTAAGCATCCAAACGATTTCCATGCCAAATAAATGAATTTCATTTCACAACTACTTATGGTACCGGATTTAAAATAAAGCCAGCGAGGTACGTTTGACTCGGTATTGTATTTCTTTTTTTTCTTAAAACACTTGAACTATCTTAAAAACTTCTTACTTCTACACCTTTTTCTCCCGCTGCCATCTCAAACGAATCCGAAATCCCCATCTTTCATTCACACGTTACACTTGTTCATGAATACAACCTTAACTCACGCACTCTCCAACATATCCCACACTATAATACCTCACAGCATATAGATCTTTATGTGCTAACTATGGCAATGTTTTAGGGTACTATCCGACAAGAAATCACAAACACCTTCATCTTTACCTATATCGTTCACGATACAAACAAGCTATGTTTACTGACCAATGCATCACTTGAACTTTCATCATGTATACTGCACATATAGCTACACAAAGGGAGATATAAATTGTGTCTACCACATATATGACCCAATTATGTCCGTGTCAGAAATAAACTTATTAACAGCAAATCAAACTACAAACATCATAACAAAAAAAAATTGACAAATATGATTACCTATTACAGGTATACACAACATTTACTGAAGTGTGTAAACTTATTTTGTAGCACAAAGAATGTATATATCCTTTTATAAATATTAACAGAGGGTGTGGCAAAAACACGTGTCTCTTCGTGTTCTCTTGACCCAGTTGTGTCGATCCCAAAAAACAATCTCTTCTAGCTCAACAGATCTCACTCATGAAAGAGGGTGTATCAAACACCTGTCAGTTCCATTTCTCTATGGCCCAGATCGGCAGCGCATCCACGACCATTCTATCTACGGAACATGGCCCTCGTTACGGAGGAGCAACAGGCAGCCACAGATAACATTAGGCCAGAATGGCGCGCAACTTTGCGGCACGATGCCCTAGGGTACGGAGGGAAGCAAATTGCAGATATTGTAGCCAATGTCAAGTAAAAATTGTAGCGGAAACAGTGTGTAGGCCTTAGTTATTTATAAGGGCAATTTTAAATTAGTGTTCAACATCAAAGAGTAATTGACCTGACAATGTCAGTCATTTTAAATTAGCTTCAACACTGTCCACATTGTAACATCAAAACGTGTTTTCATGGAGTTTGATAGATTTTTGTAATTTTTTTTATTTAAACGTTAGATAGTGCTACTGAGCCTTAAAGTTAAATGCAAAATAAAGCCTTCTTGGTCCTAGTCACTCCTAGTTTTATAGTTCTGCCTTTTGTCTAAAACAAATTTTTTATATAGCTACCTGTTTCAAAGCTAAAAATGTAAGACTTTAAATCAATTAGAGACAATTTAAAAAGTAAAGTACGGTAAGCACTCGTCTATCGGACCTTTAGTAGATTGCATATCTCATTAAATAAAGGAGGTCTGTTACATTTTACGTTTTTTAATTAACGCCCGACATTTTTGGGGATAACGCAATAAATTAAAGAAACAACTTCGAAAACAAGTTACAATAAAAAATAAGATAAACTCTAACATTGCGGGACCCGTATAATTTGGTTTGGTAAACTTTGAACAAATCTTAAATCTTACTTTGTGTCTCTTTCGGTTGTAGTAAAGTTCAAAGGTCTTCAAAAAGTTTTACTTGCAACATAATTTTTCGCAGTTTAAAGAAAACAGTTACCTACACATTTCGGGATTAAAAGTCATAAAAGTCATTTATTTATGTGTGTAGGCCCACAGGGGGCACTTATACACGTCCCAACATATTATTTTTTAAGCCCTACCACTGTTTTTTTTTTCAACATTACATTCGGGACAAATTGTGGGCTAGTGCTGAGAAGAAGCAGCGCAAGAAACTCAGTCACTATTCTCAAAGCCTCTTTTAAAAATAATGTTTAAATACAGAAATTGTACTAGTGCGAGCTGGTCCACACGTTTACATTAGTCGCGGACGTCAGTACACTGTGCAAAAACGGCTAGTGTGGGCGTTAAAAAAGTTAAAATAAATAAGATTTCTTATCTTAGAACTTATTACTTTGTTCGTTGTAAAGATGAGCTACTTACGTAGAACAATTTTTTATAGCCCAGTAGATAAGAAATATTTATTAATAAAATATACCACTATCTATTTCAAATTTTGAATGTTACTATGGTAGAAAACTATTTTAATATCATTTTAAAATAGACCATCCCGGTCTGTAGTTAAACATTCAAAGTATACAGATACATACAAACTTTATTCAAAATTGTTTATTAACCTTTCGTATGAACTTGGATCCGCGCAAAAAAATAATTTGTCATCCATTGTGTCTGGAAATGGCATCATACCAGCGTTTATCATTAGCTATTCAATTACCAAATTATAATTCTATCAAAATAAAATTCAAGAGTGCACAATCAGTTGCATAGGAGTCGTCTTGCCGGTGTTAACATCTTTACTGCCGTCCACTCGCATAATGCGCTCATAAAACTGTTTTACTGCCGGATGAGCAACCCTTCTGACTGCTAGACGGCAAGTTTGCGAATTGAACTGTTTTTATTTTTCATGGCCACTGACTTGAGACAGTGAATAATGTACGTGATCTTAAATGACAGCTGCTGGCCTACCGATGGCTCACAAACAGAAAGTCTGGGAAGTAATGAGACATCAGTTCGAAACCCTTCGAAAAGGTATTTACAGATTTTACAGTTATAATAAACATATTTTTCATTCTGTGTAACCGGTAGCAGTTAAAGACTTGTTAAAAACAGAATCAATATTTAGAAAGTTACTTAAACTCTCTAAAACTATGCAGTGAGTTTCTGAGTACTTGTAATCAAAAAAGGGTACAAAAATTGTTTTGTGTAATCATACAAATTGTGGTCTCAGGTTTTGTAAGATCGATCGCACAAAATAATATTATGTTAGAGTATTTTTTTACATATTCGATATAATAAGAATACTCGTAAACAAAGCAATAATTTAATATATAAAATGGCAGCTTTACACATCGAAGACTACAAACACCGAAATATGCATTAGCTGTGTCGTCACAAAAATTCAATAGGCTTCATTTAATTTGCGTCAGGGACAGTACGAGATGACGGGTTTGCCATCAAATTACATTTCCCACCAAGAATTTAATTTCTCTTCCAGATGTAGGTTACGTTCAAGGTTTCAAATAAAAATGACGAAAATCTGCCCTTGCTAGTAATGTTGAAATTGATGAAAATACTTTAGAGTTTGACCTGAACAATCGTTTCGATCACGACTCGATTTACACAGAATGAATCTCACAACTTAGGTAGGTACTTATTTAATCTGTTATCCAAAAGCTATCAACACTTCTAAGGTAGTTCTTTAACTTAGAAGTACGAGTAATGTATTTGTACAACACCGCTACGAATTTTAGCAAGTCAATAATACTACGGGCTACGCCGTAGCCGTAACCGTAGCACCGTAGACTTTGTTTCGTAGCAGCCCCACTCTGGGCTAAACTACAGTAGCTTGAACACTTTCAAACAGAAGTTCATTTTATAAACTAGACCTAGAGTAGAGGGCTTCTAGCACAGATATTATAATACGTAACGGTAAAGATCGAGTAAGCCCTCTTGTTGCCTCTCCCTGTAAGCTTACTCAGCAATCTAGTTTGAAGTAAACAATGTGAAAATAATACCTCAAAAATATTGTTTGTGTCTAAGTCCAAATATGAAGTTTCGCTTGTATAACTGTACATTTGTGTAAGATTTTTTGATTTTTTTATGCTAAATAAACAGGGTTATTTGTCAAGCATAACTATTTATTAATGTTTTATTAATAGTATTTTTAATAGATAATTTAATTTCCCAGTAATCGAATGTTTCCTATAAGATCTCTACGGCAATGATTTTCATCTTTATGTATAAACAAATAGGCATAGTATAAATCCTCGAAGCTGTGCTGTGTAATCCGCTGCGGCGCGGCAACCGCAAACGTTCGCAACTCATTGATGGACGTTTTAATCTGATTTGAGCGCGCGCACGGTATCGGGATACGTCTCCGGAAGCAATTCGGGAGTCAGTAGAAAATGCTCAGTGCCTTGAGGAGGGTATAAAATACAGTCAGCAGCACGACATGCTACCCCTGAGAACTATGAAAACGATTATTATTACGTAGGGAATAGAGGCAATCTCAAGATCAAAGTGGGGCAGTCTGACGTGCGGCCAAGTTTACTAACAAAAATGGTATCTATCAGTTCTCTTGTGCCCTGACATTTGTATCGGTTTCAACACATAACTATCTTTAACAAATGGTAACCCAGTCATAAAAAAAACATGGTTTGGTAGTTAGCTGTATGTATTTCGGCTTGATAATAAAGGCATTTGATTAATGCCAATAAGTAGAAACCGAGGCCGCTTCTTTTAATCCGGATATCTCCCTCGCTCTTTACTATTATGATGATCCTTCATCACTAGAAACTACTACAGTACTACTTACTTCTACTTGACAGGATTATTCGTATTTCTAATATCTAGGCTACTCGGATCCTTCATATTCTAAATATCTACCGATACATCCATCACTCTCACAGCAGTCGGTCGAACTCAGTTCGTGATTAAGCTCAGCCGCAACTTCAAACGCGGTGCGATTAGTACTCGCGATTGTTTCGCCGACTCCGCGCAAGCCTCATCAGCTGTTATTTAACAGATTACCGATACACATACTCATGCAAGTATTTCGTGGTCATGCTAATTGATTTGTGGTGCCATTCTGCTCTCACAACATTAGTCATCATCATCATCCTAGCGTTATCCCGGTTGTGCACTCGCACGCCAGGGCCCAGGGTTAGCTAACCATGATACAGGATTTGGCATATCAGGTCATTACAGTGGAGCGACTGCCACCTGACCTCCGTGACCATGTTAAGGAGAACCTGACCAGTTTTAGATCATGACTACACATTCAGTTACCTAAATGTGCAAGTTTCCTCACGATGTTTTCCCTCACCGTAAGAGCATTGGTTAGTGAAACAACTAATGTACATAACTCAGGAAAAGTCGTTGGTACATGGCGTGACACGTGGGATCGAACCCGGCTCCTCCCGCATGAGAGGCAACTCGCTAGCCACTGCGCCACCGACGCTATCACAACATTAGTAAAAGGTTTAAAACGCCAAAACATTCCGATAACACTCTTCTGACAAATTTTGTTGCAGGCCCCGATTGTTGAACCTACTTCTGGGGTAAACTAACCTTTATTGATTGAAGTAATCACTCAGGCTCTGCTGTCGAATCTAGCTTAACAGGAGTTTCAGTGGTCGGAAAATTCCGCATCTATTTATTGCGTTTTTTTAATTGGAACAATCATTAGTTTATTTAATAAGATCACCAACAAGGTTACGTCCAAACATACAATGAACACTAACAATACAGTTTCATGATAAATGCAAAATTAATTATAGTTGATAACGACATGCATTGATATAAAAAATATCATCACTCCCGCTTCGCTTACAAAACTTGTTCTTAAAAATAAAATCAGTTCTGGCTAACCCCTGTGGGTTGACCCAAGCAAGTGGATCTATCTGATTCTGAATTTAGATAGCGTGACAGAGTTTATATCAACACTATTGATAGAGGACTGAGACAGTGCATTGTATTGCTAAACATTATATTCAATGGAGAGTACAGACCTAAGTTTGACGTGCAGTTCCCGGTTGAAAACAAATTAATTACTTGAATGAACCTTGTATGCCTATTATAATTTTGGGCTGCCACTATAGACCAATCATTGGTTGAGTTAGCTTTCATATAGCCCAAAAAATAATAATAAGCTATTACGGAAAGTGAAAAGGAACCTAGTATTTGTATGTGATATAAAACTTACAAACAAAAAAGTATTTTTTGGGGCATAAAATAAATAATAATATTTGTAGAAATAAACTCTTATGTTCCATTTGTACTGTAAGCTGTTTAAATTTTTATAATTTAGGTTTAAGTTCCAATCAATCTGTACAGAGTTTGCAAGCCGCGAAAATTGCGTGACCAGTGTTTTCAAAATACCTGTAATATGATACGTGACGAGCATTGTGGTTTGAGCTCTGATTTTAAAACGGGTTTTGACTTTTGGAATAGGCAATCATTGGAAAATACTTACCTATCTAATCCCGGTATTGCGTTTGTTTAAATGACTTTCACAAATTCGATGTGTTTTCACTGTTTTCACACCAAAGGTTCGAAATTTCGAGGAAATTTTCTGCTTTGGATTTTATCATTGCGGTACAATTAGAATTCCGTAACACTACTGTCATGTGATGGTGCTAACAGTTTACTTAACGTTTTAGTATTTAAACTAAGAATCGTATCTTATTCCAGTCAAATCCGTTACTAACTGAAGGAGCACAATGTAGCCTACCTAAATTCTTCTAGACTCAAACCAGTATTGTAAGTACAAATTCTTAGCAAATCCCCAAGATAGTTCAAAAGGGTTTAAGACTTATCACGGCTATGCCGCGCATTCCTGGAATAAAATGGCGATTACTATGACAATGTTTGGATTCATCCTATCTAGAGGGTAATGGGCCACGAGCCGCGACGGCCCAAGTAAACACTGACAACTATTTCTATTCTAATTTAACTTGAGCCTCCATAGCCCAGCTTTGAAATTTCAGGAGTTTTTGTGCTGTCGTCAGAATTGTAAGCTCACTGTGGGTGGAGTCACAGTTATTTTTTATAGCATTTCGCTACTAAGGGGATTAGGCGTAAGAAATTGTGTTTGGGCCTGAAAAGCAGCTTTTAGCTAGCTATTAATAGCAAAATAAGTGGGAATTAATAACAAAATTAGAACAATAAGTTGTTTACTTACATAAAATAAATCGCCTTTACTTTTGTTTACGTAACTAGAAAGTGGGTTTTGCACCAAAACCTAAGCAAACCCTAAAATGTCAAAGTTGAATGCATTTTGTTTCTCTTGCCCTTTGGGTCTAGTTTACAAGAAAAAATAAATAACTTACGTTGAAGAGATTTGTGTTGCGTAATCCATTGAAATTGGAAAAATAATCTTACAATAACAGACGCAAAGCAATCGGTACTAAGTTAAGTAACAGGTTTGGATTGGTAGGTAAGTCGACAAGACATGGCGTCCCACAGAGAAAAATATAATATGTAATATGGATATTACGCAACTAAATGTAGGTCCAATATTTATGGAAACTGAAAGCTTTCACATCGTAGTGTCATCCTTAAAAAATACGTCGATGTCTGTGTAAGCACACAAACTACACTATCACTGTAGGGTTGATAAATCCTATTCAGTTAGAGCGTTTCATCTTTCATTTGAGAAGTAAAATGAATAGCGTGTGAAAATTTTACAGCCTGTTGATCCTCTGATTACGGCTGCCAAGCGCTAAGTTCGAGTACACACTGGATCAATTAGAACCTTACAAAAACTTAGTGCCGGGTTTAAGCCAGCACTAAGCTATTAGCTAGCCAATTAGAAAATCGTTTCTCTATTAGGTTATGTCACTAATGTGTCATTCATTTCTCTGTTGTCGGCTAATATTTAGACCTATTTTAAACCTAGTTTAATTTTTTTGTAATAAGACCGTAACAGTTTCGCAATGTCCGTCTGTCTAACTACGCGCGGTTTAATTTAGCCTGCCTCTAGTCTAGATAAGTACATAGTATTATTCACCCTGACAAAGTAGTTTTACCTTAAGTATAAGTGACATATTGAATAGTGAGTGATTTAATAATGAAATATGCTTTCGGGAAAATTCTGTGTAAGAAGTTTAATTTATCTGTGTCTCTGATACAGATTAGTGACTTAAAGTTTAGTAAAATACTGATCTAGATATATTTTTGTAAAACTCTTATTATTTTAGCCTATCTTATTACGTTATCCCAATCGCCATAGAACAAGCTCAACGCTTAGTTTCGTGTGGTTGTTGGAACTATTTGTTTTTTTGTTTAGTTTGGGTTCTAACTCTATTTTAAATTATGATTATAATACCTTGTCAATGTACATACATTATTCAAACCACGAAGTCTGTTTACACACAAAATATCAATACGGGGTCAGAGACAGACCCCTTGGCAAATATTGGCCACTCACTTCACTCGAGTGATCGCACGCGGCTTATTACCTCGCAAAGCAAGTTCACTGATACCTTGAGACGAAGCGACATGCAAATAACTTATTTTTTTCAAGTTAATTTGGAAAGTGCCCACAGATTCTATCCCATATTACTCGGTCTAAAAAGAGTTTATTTGAGGGAACAGTGATTATAGAAAGCAGAAGTAAGAGAGGAATAAGCTCATGAAAAAGTTTGGGTAATATTTAAGTAGAAAGAACACTTCTTATTGATTACACCACAATGGAATAGAATATTAGCAAATTATACAAGTATTTTACCTACTAAAATTCAAAAACAGTATCCAAACATTAATAAACAGAACATATGCGCGGTATACATTAAAAGTACCCCTGAGGTAAAGCTTTTAGATTTACAGTGAGAGCTGCCAATCTACTATAATTATAAGTGCTTCACTTCAAATGTTATTTATATTTTAGAATATTGTTTGTTTTTACGGAAACGAAATTGGTAAAAGAGCAATAAACTATTTACCTACCATAAAAGAAGACATTTGATATGTAACGAAATTACACCCATATTTCACATTGGACTTCGTGCAGCTTTGGAGATTTGCGGTTCATCTGTCTGTTGTACACTCGTCGTCATATCTGAATGTACATTTTCTTTGCAAAAACACCCTTAAGACAACTCTGCATAAGATGCTGCAGTATTTAGCTTGATGCGGTCGTCTTTACAGCCCGACAGAAGCTGCGGGACGCCGCCAAAGCCTTCGTAACAATGTTACGAATTCCTACAGCAAAGCAACTCTAATTGTTGTTTAGATCTATGGGTTTAGGAATAAGTACCTTATAATTAATATCTGTTGAATACTCGTAGAAAAGTATATATGCTAATAAATAACAATAAACTTTACATCTATGAGTACATATATGTGTTCTGAACAAATTAGGACTGACTGCTTACAACGATTGCTTCTTATTAATAAATAATATTACGAACAGGTATATAGTTTCTTGATTTATTAGTAAGCTTTCGCACCGTAACTCAATTTTATAATAAACATTTTTTACCGCGATAGTTTTATAAGTCGTAGAAGAATATTTATGAGCTTCTAACAAAAAAATAATATTAAAAGCAACTGCAAAGCTTAATTACCTTTATGAAGCTGAATAAGTATTCATTCTTTAAGTCTTTGGGCGTCCATTCTTTACTGCTATGTTATTTTATGGAAAAAAGCATAAGAGGGATTAGAAAATGTAAGTTGTATTATTTCATCAAATTCTCAAGTCAAAAGCTGGCCAACGTAAAAGTTCAGGATTTATAAAGCAATTGCAAAAAAAATTGTTTAGTAGATGCAGCATGACATATCTTAACATATACGGATTGATAAAACTTACACTTTAAGCTTTCGACTCTTTAAGGCACATTTAAAGTAGCAACAGGAATGATTGATTAAAAAAACAATATTATTATGAATGAACCACCAGACCAGACTTGGTCTAGAGTTTATAGAGAAATTTTATTGGAAAAATGTTTACAGGTTTTAAAAACATTCATCAACGTTTTCCCAAACATCATAAATTGTAAGGTTGGAAACATCATACATACAATTGGTAATACACCAATGTATCGTGATGGAAACTCATGGTAATACATAATTCACCTATTAATCTACATAACATTACTATTTTATTTTAAAAAGAAGACATATTCTAGCCCCATAAGGATGGGCTAATATTGATTGGTACATTGATTTATTAAATATAATAAATCAATGGATTAGTAATATTATTAAAATTCTTGAGTGGCCAGTATTTTTCTGTCCTAAATTGGATAGTAATATTTTTGACTTTGACTATCATTTAGAAAACTTGGGGCCTACGCAAAATCTACGAGTAGTCTAGGCAATTCCGAATAATTATATCAAAGAATGTTTTTCCTTAATTAAAGAATAACAATTAATAGTAATAAAAGGTTTCGGTTCGTATCCATCAATGTAAGACATAGGGATGACCAACGGTGGCAATGAAAGCAATCGACCTTCCGCTCTCCGTCGCGACCCCAATTTATGGAACGGCCTCCGATTTCTTATTTGATCAAACCGAATCTGTAAATTGTATGGGGGCGGAAGAAATAATTGCAATCATGGCTACACAGGAAGTTTTCGAATTCCACAACAGCGACAAAAACAAGACAATGTAGCACGTTTTTATGATTAGGTATTTTTTGGCCGATAAGATATTTGAATTGACAACTCAATTGCGTGCCGGCCTAGGTTCTTTCCAGTTTCTTACTTTTATACATACTTGAATTTTTTCAAAAAGAAAAACACCTTTAGTGGGAGAGACGAATTAGAAGCGACCTTTACCGATCTGTTTAATGGATAAAAAGTATTTTATATCAAATTTAGTATGTTAAAAAATATGCTGCAAATAGGCTGCCTTAAAATTTCTTGGCTTGGCTTTTATAACTCTATATCCGTCTTTCAAACCATTTTTTGCAGATAACCATAAAACATCATCGTGTTTTTAGTGAAATAGCGCTTATTTAATATTATGTTTATTTATTCGAACATTTCAGCATTTTTTCATACTAGAAATATTATTATTTCTGTGTTCAACCACTGAATGTGACAGTAAAAATAATTGATATCACTTACAAAGACAGCTCGACAATATTGGTAACGGATACGGAAAATTCCATCCACCGTTATCGAGCTATAAACAAAACCAAAAGACACTCCAAGTATAGGGGAAGTTGCCAAAACTATCTTTTATTTACCCTCGGCCAAAATTATACGACAATAGAAGTATGTACTCATACCTATACAAAATTATGAACTATGCACAGTTTACCAAAAACGTATTTGTGCCGTGGCAGTTTCATACAATATCTACAGGTGATCGAAGATTGATAATTATTTTTATAACTTAAGAAATTTGATTACAAGTTTTTACGAAATTTTATTTCGCTTACAAAAATTGATTCACTGTGTCATCCGATGGGACTTTGGTTGGTTCAAAAAATGATTGCTCGTTGCAAATAAAAATGCTTTTAGTTTTGAAATCGTAGTTAGGTATTTTATAAAATAAGTAGGTACTTGTTTGAAAAAAAAGCCTACCGCTATTCACGCGCGCGTAGTCTTGTCGATTTTTTTACGTTTTGGCTTGCTTATAGAAGCGTGCCTATTCAATTTACTTTTATTTTTTTCTGTTGTGCCAGCACTGCAGCACATAGGTTAGAAGTTTCTTGTGACGACAGAGTTTCCATAACAAAGATTCTAGGCAAATTGTAAAAAACGTAAAGTGTGATTTTCAGTGGACTAGCTAGGTAGGTAATTGGATATTATAGTGAAAGCATTATTTAGACGGCCAGTCGAAGGGGCGATGTTTAATGGGTTGAAACACGAGACGCGCTATCTCACGAACCGACACACCTTTGCTAGCTTTGGGTCATTGTAGAAAATGCTTTGAAAAATTGGTTGTTTGGTAAAGATTTAGGACAGCAGTAGAGAAAGGATAATACTTGCTTTTATTATTTTCTTATCCTCTCCAATACCTTGAATTTTAATGTAGGTACATCGTTTTAAGAACAATGAATAAATAATCTCATAACTCGTGTAAGATGCAATTATGAATTTCATAAGCAATATGTATACAATACGAGTCATTTTCTAGGAAAAGTTATAACTATAAAACCTAACCTGCTTCCTAATTTTCGCACTGTTTATCTATTTGTACTATTTTATTAGTATTTTTTTTTAAATTTACTACCTTTAGTACAAGCAAAATTAAAAAACGCATCAAAAAACACCCATTCTTACGGAGGCATGAGTTTTAACGTGCTAAAATTTAGCGGGCGGCGCATAAATTAAACCAGCCACTCGCGAAGACGTAATGAATGAAGATCTACGAATAACTGCTTTAATAATGATGTATGTGTGCAATCCCCTCGCTACTGAGTTTTCAGCAGGTGGGGTAATTGCAAAGTGATTTGTGATGGCAGGACTCTTGATAGCTAAGCTGTTTTACTTCCGTATTTTTTTTTAATTTACTAGTCGTAAGGATGTTTTAAAAAATAATTAACAAAATTATGTACATATAGTCTTTTGTGAAGAAATTATGCCACTCATTAGAAAAATATGTCGCGTACATTTCACTCAGCATTAAAAAAATATTAACTGATGACTGTAATTACGTTCGGTAAAATTCAATGAAAGGTTTCTAAATAAAAAATACACTACCTTGTTTTTAAACTAGTTGTAGATACGTTGGTAAGCAGTTATCTTTGACAAGTTAGCTCCTTTTCTACTGCATCTAAGCAATATTACTCTAAGATTATTTGAATAAATAATTTTTCACCACGCTTGGATTGAACTTTGCATGTTGTTAAGTTTTTTACTCGACGTCTTCAGTAGGAATGTAAGTTTTTTGTAAATACTTTTCTAAACTAGTATTTATTAAAATTTCTCTTTTAAAATTTGCGGTGCCGGTCGCTAAGCCAAATTAAGCACTAAATCAATTTTCTTTGTAAACACGTTCCAGTTTTTCACTTCCTTTCAAATTAAAAGCAAGCTCTTTGCCGTCTGAAACCTGAATTCCACTTTATTCTAGGATCCTTTGTTATGCTTTAATCTAACTAGAAGCTAAGAAGGATTTATGCAGGCGTTTTATGTCGAACAACACATCAAATCATAGCTGTTTTCGACCACTTTCAAATGAAAACGTGCGACTGTTTTTCGACATCAGATTTACATGATTTAAATGGATTATGCTTTTCCCTAACAGGATTCGGGCAGCCTCTTAGGAGCTAAACAAATTGTTTTACAATACTTTTGTAAATTACTTCGTACACAGCATGATCAATTCACGAGCAATTCAGATCTGCTAAATTGTGTTAAGTTTTTTGTATTCGATTTTTGTAATAAATATTACTATTATACAGGTATATTTTTTGCGGTATGTATACGTACTTGTTTTACTTTTATAAAACTTTTTCTAAGTATAAAAACTATTCACGTCAAAAAAAACAAAAAACACGTATAACAAGAATCCTAACTGATGCAACTTCGAGCGAACTTACCTTAGCTTCGAAGGGCCGCGAGCGAAGTCACTGTTGTCACTACTGGTTTCACGTCGAATGATCTCGCGCATTCAATAACAAAGTTTTGAGCCATGCAAAGCTTATATAGTAGGGCGCTCCGCCCACCGCCCCCGCCCCCGGCGCGCCGCCCTACGCCGCCGCAACTCCGCGTCAACAAGTTTTCACCAACTTACACTTTTTATGGATGCACCACAAGTTTCATTCAGTTTTCAGCGCGAATCTCAAGGATGCTTGCTAGAAGTTGTCGAGTTGAAAGTGAAATTGAACTTAACTTTTCATAAAGGTGTAAGCTTGTTTTTAAGTTATTTTCCAATGTGAAACACGTAAAAAGATCATGCTGTGAGAGATACGGATTTTAGTCAATTAACACGAAGGGTAAGGTTAGATGGTGTCCTCGTTAATATTATTCATGTTAGCTCGTAAATCAGAGCATTTTAACAAATCTGTCAAGTTGGAGCGTTAGAAAAATGCTTAGTAAGTATATTAATTAAATCTTAAAATAAAATATTAATGTTATTTTAAGATACTCGCCAATAGTGGCCACTTTTTGTAAATTAATAGACATTAAAATGATTTAATAAATATTATTATTTTCCTAATGTTTATCCTAGTTATTATATTTCATTTAAATTTATCTAATTTAGTAGTTACCTAAAAAAAATTAATGGTGGCGCTAGTTAGCCTCACCTGTCGCCTTTTACTTTATTCAAGCACATTTTTAACGAGTTTTAAACATCTTAAATCACAAGTCATAATACCTACATTAATTGAAATTAAATACACTTATAAGAGGAAATATGGAAGAAAGTATTCATTCACTATCGTTTCCATAACGAATGGACGACTAGTGATAGTTAAGTGAATGCTTGTAGTCTCACTGTTGTATTCTCATTACCCGTGCTTGTGTCAATTAATTAATTCTGTGCAAACAGACGTACTGAAAGCCAAAATTAAATTTGTAATTTTTATCGTATAGAAAAAGGGACCGGTGTGGTTTTTCCATGTGTGCCCTTAATGAAACAAAAAGGAAAACAGAGACTGAGATATTTTTGTGTCATTTTTTATGAATTAATAGACTATTCCGTCTCTAAATAGAGGGGCTTTAAAAACGTGTCTGGTCCAAGAAGCAAATGAATGCTTCATAATCGTCAATAAGATAAATCAAATTAAGTATCGGAAGAAGTACGTAGTAAGTATAAGTCGGACACAGTGCTACTTATCCCTCAAAAAATTTAAATAAATATTAGAATACTTTTTATATCTTTCTTTCTTACTAACTTATTTTCTACATAACTTTTTGCGAATAAAATCAGTTCAGATCTAAGAGTAATTCATAAGTAAGCAGGTATTAAATTATTAAAACCCTCTTAAAGTGTCTTAAACGCATTATTTATTACGTCAATTCATATCTGTAAGTAAATCAACCCAATTTACGGATATCTATCATTTTCCCATTAAAAAACGTAGCTTAAAGAGATCATAATATTAGTCAATTTTTCCGGAGCGTTCCAAAGCTCTATCATAATATTGTTTTGCGTCATACACCCTAATCAATCATTGGCGACACTCGAGCGATTATACAAATATTAACACAAAAAGTAATTAAAAAACGATTTCTGTACATAATATGTGAGGTATGTACCTATACAATCACCAGCACACCCAAAGCCTAATTTTGTGAAAATTGATGAATGTTGGAGGACATGTGTAGTAATAGATCTCATTTTATACATGAATGATGGGTGGATTTTGATAAAATTATTATAATGTTTGAGTATGTAACCGCAGAATATCAAATAAAACATTCTCAAAAAAAAACTAATTTGTTAATTCCTACTTGAGATTTAAAAGACGATGTTGTTAATAAATAAATAAATAAATGCTATTATTTTTTATAAATTAGGTGCCTATTAAATTCAGTTCATAATTATTAGTACAAATAAAATCCTACGTCCAAATTTGTTTTAAATTATCGTAAGTAATCCAATGCTCGGACATAAAATATTTTAAAGGTATGTTATTACCCTAAAAAAGGAATTCCTTTATTCAGTAACTGACCAGCAACGAAGGTCCCTGTCCTCAGAAACGAAGAGGATATAAATAAGAAGTGACATTGCGAATGGTTGTGTTTACGACCTAATCTAAATCACCTGGCAACCCCGAGGAAAATAAAATAATAACGGTGTCAAAGAAAAGGTGTAAACAGTAAATCAGGTATTGAGACTGATATGTCATGTCAGGTAACATTGGCTTCTTATACGTATCGGCTTGTATGAAATATATAAACAAGGGAACGAGGACAACATTCAACAGGTTAGCGATTGAGTGATTCTCCAGATAGCCCAAAAATATGTTCGTTGGTTTGTAATTACGATGGGTGATTTTTAGGGTTCTGTAGCCAAAGGGTAAAACGGTACCCTATAACTAAGCCTCCGCTGTCTGGCTGTCTGTCTGTCACCAGGCTGCATTTTATGAATGAGGTTTTTTCTAACAGCTCAAAATTATTGTTTTACTATATGTAGAAGGATGGCGATGGCTATTCATCTAAGTTAGGTATAAAAATAATGCGTCGAAATCATTAAGCATAAAACAAAAACAAATTATTGTAATAGTATGTGTTGTTGACATGTAGTGGAATTATTTATGTTAAAAAGGACTTGTCCATTAATGGTTTTTTATTCGTCAATATTTCTAACCAGAATAAACTAAATATTTTATTAAAGAGTTCACAAAAACTAGTCTTTCTGCATAATTAATATATTTTCTAAGGCCTCCGATTTAGAGAAAAATTGAAATAAATTTTTCTCTTTGTCTGTACAGAAACCGCACCTTCGCCTATATCAATTAACGCATGAAAAAAAATGATAGCAAAATTGACATTCCATTGACAGTAGTTCCTATTATATAATCTGTGGTAGTACCTAGTAGTATTTATCCACCAGTGGAAAGGCAATGGTACATAGCCGTACAGCCAGGAAATACAAGTAAGTGATCAACGGATGATGCCTGTTACAAAACATATTTTTTCTCAAAAATGGAGTCGTTTAAAATTCTGATTTCTATGGTTACGTGTTTCATATTTTTGTTGCTTAAAGATAAATATAGGTTTATTAGTGGTTGGTGATATCTTAGAATAAAAAACCAGCCTCCATACATAAAGAGGACAAGTCCTTTATGGGAAAACCGTCTTGATAAACACTAAATTAAAAAAGAAAAGTAAAAAAACCTGTAAGTACGCGCATCTCTAAAACATACCTACTAAACATAAACATTATAAAACAATCAACACTAAAACCAGAAAAAGTTCATCAAATTGTTCCATCGTATTCACTTCAGCATATATAAAAGTCAGAAAACATTACAAAAGGGCCAATAATTATATTAATTTACATGGTAATCTAATAAAAAATGGTAATTACTTACAAAATAAATTAACCGAAGCAATAAAATGACCATGTCGAATCAAAATAAAACGTCAAAATACTATAAACAGTTTAGTATCGTTCTGATTTCGATACAAATAATCTATCACCGACAAAGGATGTTCAACCAGAATAACCAAATCGAACCGAAATAACCACGAACCTTAGTACTGTAATACAATTTTAGGCCCTATTATAGATCAAAAAGTTTACTTTTGACGTATCATTCAAAGTTCACTGTTGAAAAATAAATTCAGGCCCACCGTCTTCAGGAATGAATATTTTTTGGGCTGAATTCAAAATAAAAAGCACCTGTAAAACCGGTTGAGATTATGTAAACCGGGTGCAGGTTGCACTGAAAATTCCCCTTGGTTAAATATCTCACTTTCTACTTAAAGCTTAGTATGTACCTAGGTATAACAGTACCTACCAACAGGTACACTATTTGTCGTAACTTAAGTATCTACGACGCCCTACTAAAACCTATTTGAACTTGTTTACCCGATAAAGCTAATCGACAAGTTGTTTACAATCGGAGCTTAAAGTTTCAATTATCTGCGTCAAACGTAAATTGATAACAAGTACGCGTTCAGAATAATGTAATAGAACGTTTATACCGTACCACTTGAATCTTAAAATGTATTCTCGACACCAACAAATTGTAAGCCATTGCGAACCTTCAGCTCTTAAAATAGACTCCTATTTCGTTTGATTTTTCAAACTTGCGTGGTTACTTTATCTCAGTTAACAGATGAATGGGTCCCTATGATATGAGAAACACAGAGTATTTTTCCCTCATCCGAGGATGCTTTAGAAGGAATGCATGTTTAGTATATGATAACTGTTTTGCTCAAAGACGTTTTGAGATGAGTATTATAATTTTTCCAATTCACTTGACATTCTACGGTTTTCTTTGGTTGAAACTTGTAACAAAAATATATAAAAAACGTATTCTCGTTAAAGTGAATCAGCTGTTCTTACTAACCCTGATGAAAAATGTATGTCGCTACTCGCAGCAAACATCATAGGTAGTGTAGTAGTGACCTAATGTTAAATATTTCTGTTAATTTTAAAACTACTGATATTGCACATAAAGTTTTTGAAAATATCTAATACCATATTTACACTATTACCAATTCGCACTGAGCCGGCGTGGTGGAGTATGACTCATATACCTCCCCAAAATTGAGGTGAGGCCTTTGCCCTGCAGTGGGATCTAATAGGCTACATTACTTACCATATTTTCAAGAATAGGCATACATATGTTGTTCATATTTACCTCGTACTTATCAAAGTTACCTACCCAAGCTTTGAAAGGTTATACATACCAGGGATGTTATGGATATGAAATTTCGGATCTGGATACGGATATGGATATCAGAATAATATTATTTCGGTTTTGGATACGGTTACGGATATGAAATTATTTCGGATTATCCGTTAGTTTCGGATAATTTCGGTTACGGATTATTTTTTTCCAGTAACAAAAGTTTTTCGTACTTCACACATTGAGCGCCATGGTGGTCACCGGTGACCCCCAAACAATATAATTCTATTGTGTCTAGTTCCGTGTCAGTCAAAGGCTTAACACTGTGTTTTGATTTTAGATGTAGTTTCAGCGACGTAGTACCTCCTCCTTTCCGCGAGAATTATTTGCAGAATCTGCATTCACTTCATCAAAAAATGACCAAATTGAACTCGACTTAGGGCGCATTTTGTTTTGAAAAGTCAATTTGGTAGGTTACTAGGTAATACAATACAACACAACACTTTTCTTTCACTTTTTAGAGTTAATGACTGTCTATGTAAACAAACTTTACAATACTCGCGTCTCGCGCGAGCGGTGTGTCAGTTCGGCCGGGAAAAACAAAAACCTGTCAATACATGTTTCATTTAGACTCCGCCCTTATCCGAAATTATTCGAAACTTTTATATCAGATTCGGTTACGGTTACGAATAGATTTTTATTTCGGATATCCGATAGTTTCGGTTACGGTTACGGAGCTCCATAACATCCTTGATACATACATAGAATAGAATACGTAGATACATAGAATCAACGCTAGCAAACTGAGTTTGATTACGCCCTCGTGTATTATCCTAATGCTTACCTTGACAATCCATAAACAATCACCTGTAATGGACACCCCAAATCGTAAAACCTACTCAAAAGAATATAACTTTATTTCTCAGGTCGAAATAAGCTCGCATAATGAATACATTACGCTGTATCTACTTCTCGGAATGGTGTTATCCCTTCAGTAATCGTCAATGTGAATGGCAAAACTGTTTGCGATCGTCAATCACGATGTTGTTTCAGAACCACGTAAGTAGATCTTTATGGTTTTTGGCGACAAATCATTAATACTTGTCGTAAACATCACAGCGTGAGAGCCTTAAATCCTAATGCCTCCAATTCCGTACCAGTACCGTACAGTTGTAATAAAATTTGACGTAGATATGAGATTGTGCAAGAAAATACGTTATGAGAAAATAACACTATTTCGGCAACAGTAATATCATTTTCTGAAATACTGAGACAAGCACTCTTTATGATGGCGCAAAAAACATTTCATAAAAACTGTTGATTGATCCAATCATATAAAAGTGACTGAACTTATAAGTTTTCGAACATTATGAGTGATAGGATATCGTTATTAAGTAGGTACTAAATAAATAAATATAAATAATATTAGTAAATATTCTACTATAATACATCTTACCTATTACTACCACTACCTACCTATTCGAGTTAACTCTTATAAGAAGATCAATATATCTACACCTACAACGGATATTAATGTTCTTAAGACAACATCTAATGAGGTGATACACGTATATCTAAAGTAGTGTAGTGCTATAGTTACCTTTTCTGATCTTATCCAACTATTTGAACTTCTTTACTTAAAGACCCTGAATTAACATTCGAGTTTTAAACTTTTATAAATTGGGTCATAGTTAAATATTTAAAAACATGTTTTAGTTATGAGTCAGTTCTTCATGCCATTGCATTGTCGCCTTTCGAAGGACTATGAAAATAAGCGGCAGTGTCATGAAAAACATCTAGGCTTCTTTAAACTACGCTAGGCTTGATTTTTTAAGCCTAGTACAACTGGCTCTCAGCCATAGATTAAAAGGCTTTTTGGGAAGTGGAAAAAAAAGTTTAAACAATTTTCGTATCGAAGTACGAGTAAATAATACTAAAGTTGGATTTTACGAACATAAAAATCAACATCAGTAGGCTCAGTACACTCTTCCGCCCTCTCGAGGCGTCAAGAGCACCGCATGCACTGGAGCACAGCAGCAATCAAAATCATCAAGCTGACTAACGAACCCAGAACCATCTAGCCTGAAATATTTTATCACAGCCAATTTGTGAATTAAATTGCGCTTGAAGCTGCGTGCAACATCGCAGGTGGGAGGCTTGTAAAATCGTGTATAATCACTTCAATAAATATGAAAGGGATATATCAAAATGTTTGTTTCCATTATGTCATGTCATCTGTCATTAATTCCATGTTGAACAGTGCTATAATTATTATGACAATGGTGGTACTACGAGTAATCTATCTATACAATATGTTCCTTTTGATATTGAATAACTCTAGGGTATTAATCAGACCAATTAATATACAATTTTTTTTTTAATTTTTAATACAAAATAATTCGCAAAAGGCACTATCTACTTACGTAAAACACCCTTACGTAAAACGTCGCATTTTCTTACCTTTTTAATGAATGAACAGTCACATTTTAGTTGGCAACGCCCCGCAAAACTTAAGATTCGCCATACTGGTGACATGTTCTGGAATTTTCAAAAAATATTTTCTTAGTGGATGAAAAGAGGGGTGGAAGATTGTATGGTAACATCGGTCTAATACCTACCTCCTTTGATAAATAGCAAACGCAGATACTCAAATATATAATCATTCAGTTCAGTATAGGGAACATTACCTTCTATAATCATCCTAAAAAACTTCAGTTTCAATGCACATGGTATCGATAATGGCTATATATAAAATTAGTTCAAAATTGCAGGTTGAAAAAGTTACCTAGGTTCCAATAACTAAAATTATGTTAATTTCATAAATTGGTACTTCGTACTAGTAAAGATAACATTCCTTCCTACGTATAAGTAATAATGATTACTTGTAGGATGATGTAATAATTACGCACATTGACACTTTGATTTTTTAGTAAAGTAGACAGCGCAGAAAAACTCACTTAAAGTGCTAGATACTATATTGATTCATCCGAGGTAGGATAGCTCAGTTCTAAAAATTCTAAAATTGTATTAAGATGATAATGCATTTTATCACCACCTCCACACATGTCATCTCTACAGCATTATGGGGTGATCGATAAAAATGTATAAGACGTAGCCTATCAATAGGGCAGGGGCAGCCAAGCGCGCGGGCTGCCGGCGACGGCCTCTACCTTAGAAAGTTAGGCCTCAGGCAAAGAGGCTAGAGGAGCGGGGTGATAGAATGGTTAAAGTTACCTCTGGCTAAGTAAAGGTACTTGTACCATTATTTATTCTGTGTTTACCACAGTACAAAAATGGAAAGACAAGAGCAGAGTGTTGAAACAATGAGGCATGGGCCTCGTTTGCCTCTTCTATATTCGAAGAATATAATATAACAGTAAAATTTTCAACAAGATCCCATCCTAACCCTACTGCAAACGACGCACTTAAAACATCGGAGCAACTACATAACCAAACGCAGTGGTGTGAGACTGCAAGATAGTTAAGATGATTTAACAGTCCTCAAAGATATTAGAATTAAAGTACTTTGCCGTTATCTAATTTCAGTAACTACGTACAACATTTTTCAAGGCAAACTTACAAATTTCCGCTTGCCGCCTTTGATTCAGTTGCTCCCAGGATCGAGGTCCTATCTTTTAGCGAATAATTAAATCCGAAACACTTGAAGTGTGCAACTCAGCCTGCAGCCCCTAAGCCTTGTCAAGTGCAGCCGCTGAAACTGCGACGCCTTTTCAGCGCTTGAATTTACTTTATAAACCTGATTTTGAGAGTTACCTATGTGCACGTAAGTAGTTAAAAAACAAAGCTGAGGTACATATTTGTTTCTTACGTTTACGCGAATTGTTGAACTCATTAAAACACAATTTTACGGATTACTTCGCGATTTATTTACATTTTATTTAAAACCTGACGTTTCGAACACTTTACAGCGTTCGTGGTCACAGGGAGACTAAGGTATTATTTGTCAATTACAAAGTTTTGAAAAATTAAATTACCGTCACTCATTAATATTAATTTACGTTTCTATTTACGCAGAGAGAGCTAACCGTGTCTTGAGATCTTGCACTGCGAGGTGTTGTTTTGGTTTTTGCTAGAATAGGATCCCATGCCGTCGGAACTTACCAAACATCTGCTCTATTGAAATATGGATGTTTTCTAATTTGCTAATCTACGTGAAGCCATTGAAATAAGAAAACATCCAAAATTCAATAGAGAAGATGGTTGGAACGTTCCACCGGTTCAAAGTACTTCCTACTAGCCTTTTCTTTCCTGTCTATATTTTAGCAGTGAGTAGATATCCCTATTTAAAACAGAATCCGTCATTATTTTCCGTTATGGTGTAGTAATTAAAATACTTTTGATAAAAATTAAAATGTGCAATTTACGATATTGTAACGTTTACGGAGGCGTCGTAAAATGCCACCGAGTGCTGCCAGCTATAGGCTTCCACATTGCCCTCTACTTTAAGTTTTCGAAATTAAGTATATTGACTTTACTATTTACATTTTCAGAAATAGACAACAATTTCGCAAGATTCGTAGTCGCTAAATAGTCACGAGTTTTTTTTTAATTTTTATGATTATCTATGTTGTGCAAAATCACACAAGCCAGCTTCTAACTTCATTATGAGGTTATAACCTCCAGTTAACTTCATGTTTTTAGGGTTTCGTACCCAAAGGATAAAAACGAGACCCTATTACTGTCTGACTGTCTGTCCAGGCTGTATCTCAAGAAACATGTTTTTTTACAGTTGATGAACTAAGTGTTTCTGTTGCCACTATAACAATAAAATACTAAAAAAAGAAGAATAATAAATATTTAAGTGGCTCTCATACAACAAACGTCATTTTTGTCTGTATTTCAAATAAAATTAAAAGATAATATTTAATAATACTATAGTGTCTAATGTTGTGTAGATAATAGGACGGAACCCTTCGTCCGCCGGTGCGACTCGTACTTAGCCGGTTTTTTATTTTTTTTCCTTTACCGTCAATACCGTTGTTTTTGAAGAGACTGCTAGGTACCAGCATAGACGAATTTACGAAGTATTAACCAGACCGTACGAAGGGCTAGTAGGATGTCGTCACCAGGCAAGTAATGGCTGAAGAGTTTTAGTAGGGGATGCTATCATGTGATGCGACGGCTGGTTACAGTTACACATTGGGGCTACGTGCCGGAGGCGCCGCTATATTACCCAGCGTAGTAATAGCCACAATACCATTGTTTTGTATTCAGCATTTCAGCCACATACAAAACGCATCGTCGCCGTCAAAATATTCAACTTGTGCTAGCGACGATTTTTCATAATATGGCCTATGTATAAAAAACTAGGAAGCAAATCTCGTGACAGGCTGAAGAAGGGCTTAAGAGGAAATCATTGGCTAGTTTTTCACGAATTACGCTCGGTTGGTGCATCTAAAGCGTTCAATTAAGTAAAACGAAAACACACTGGTTATGGTTGAAGTATGATGGTGCAACTCAGCCTGTATAGTTATTTTTATAATTCAAAGCAAATCAATGCATTTGCCCCAAAGGGCAGAATATAAGAAGGTAAAGATTATGTCGTGAGGTATATTTACTTAAAGTACGAAATTGTTAACGTATCTAGATCCAACTACGGTTAGATTTAAGGACTATTTGATATTTTATTTAAAACTATGTATTAAAACTATATACTACTACTAAATAAAACTATGTATTAAAACTATGGCATTATAAACTACGGTCTATTGTGTCAAAACCTGCCTACTTACCTATGTTATTTGTGTTTTTTGAATTCCTATGGAAATAATAATTATTATTAAGAAATATTATCTATCTTCCAACATCTGCCTTTGTTCACAGTCAACTGTTCTTAAAATAAAAATTAAAGTTTAGTTTGGTGTCAGAAAAAGACTTTTCCTTTGGTCGTGCTCGTGGATCGTGGATTAATTAAACAAAATGACTTAAACTAATTAAAATGATAGTTTTAATGAGTATTCCGTCCATGGCAAAGCAAATTCAGAAAAAATATTCTGAATATTCTTTAAAGGAGGTAGATTATATTACCAGTCTACTTAAACGTAAAAGGTTTTTGGCGTTAACTTTTTGGTTAAAGGGTCCTGTTCTCAACTTGGTTGGTTGGTATTTATCAGAGCAGTAAGTTGGTAAAATTAGACCACCATACTCACGAATTCACTTCTTTCATTTAAATGTAGTTAAAGCAGGAAGGTATGTAGGCATACGAATTGCTTAAATTATAAAAATAATTATAAGTAGGTACCTACCAATATTTTACTAAATTGTGGATCCACTGAATATTTATGGCAATGCTACTCTCAGCCATCAAAGCTCGGTTTCGGTTCGGTTGGCTGCCAGCAAGGCGATCCCCTTGGGCCCGCTATTTTTAGTTTTTGTTATTCATCCCATTATTTCCTCTCTTACTTCTAAATTAAATATTTGGTATTTAGATGATGGTACCATTGGTGGTGATGTGTCAACTGTTCTCTCTGATTTAGAACAGCTTATTTTGAAATTCAAAGATATTGGCCTTAATCTAAATTTTTCTAAGTGTGAGCTTTTTATTCCAGATTCGAAATTCTCTCATCTTGAGAAACAAAATTTAATTTTAGATTTTTCTACCCTCTCTACCCAACATCTAAATTGAAAACAAATCATCCCTACGTCTCCTTGGTGCCCCAATTTTTGAGGAAGCATTTTCTTTTTTCATACAAGAACAAATTACTAAATTTGAACAGTCATCTGAAAAACTCTTCCAAATGAATCCCCACATGGCTTTATTTATCATTAGATTTTGTACTTTTGCACCCAAGTTTACTTATTTCTTACGTTCTACTCATTTTTGGCTCTTTCCAAATTTACTAGACAATATAGACAACCTTTTGCTGGTAACTTTAGGCAAAATTCTAAATATAAAATTTTCGGGCCAGTCATGGACTCAAGCCACTCTCCCCATCCGTTTTGGTGGTCTTGGTACGAGAAAGGTGTCCAGTATCGCTCTACCAGCATTTCTTTCTTCCGCTCATGCTACGTCCAACCTCTTTATTGACATTCTGCGTCCTTCATTAGGAGCAGTGGAGTTGGCGTATCTGGCGGAAGCGAAAAGCGCATGGTCAATGGCGTGCCCTGGGACAGACCTCCCTTCGTTACCATGCTCCCAACGTATGTGGGATGAGCCTCTCTGCTTGAGTGTTCAGAGGGAGCTTATGGCTCACTCTGAGGACGCAGCAGAGCGTGCTCGCTTGCTGGCAGCTTTTCGGATAGAGTCTGGCTATTGGTTACAGGCACGACCTGCAGCTGATATTGGGACTCTCTTCGATAGGGTTACTCTTTCCATTGCTGTGAGTTTAAGAATTGGCGCCAACACAAATCAGCCCCATCGCTGCCGATGCGGAGATCTTGTAAATGAATTGGGGCATCATGGTCTCTCTTGCCTATTTAGCGCTGGCAGGGTCTCCCGCCACGCGAGCATCAATGACGTCATCCGCAGAGCTCTTGTCGCCTCCAATGTGCCGGCTGTGCTAGAGCCACCTGGCATTTTTCGTGATGACGGCAAGAGACCTGACGGCATGACGCTCATTCCCTGGAAGCGGGGACTTTCCCTTGTATGGGATGCCACATGCGTGGATACGCTCGCGCCGTCCCATGTAAGTTCCGCTGCTGGCGCGGCGGCAGGCTCTGCAGAATGCTTAAAAAGGCGCAAATATGCAGCCCTCAATGGTAGCTACATATTTGTGCCTTTTGGCGTAGAGACCATGGGCTCTTGGGGTCCCTGTGCCCTTAGTTTTTACAAAGATCTCTGCAAAAGGCTAACTGATTCTACTGGTGATCAAAAGGCTGGCAGCTACCTTGGGCAAAGAATCAGTATTGCTATCCAGAGGGGCAATGCTGCCAGCCTTTTGGGCACCATTCCTTTCGGCACTGCTGGGGCTGATGCTTTTTATATCTTGTAAATATATATATATTTTTACATTACTTTTAGTTAAGTTTTAGGTTATTGTATTAGTTTTAATATTTGTATATTATTTAATATTCATTTGTATTATTTTGTATCTTATGTATTAAATTAACATTGGCACTGAAAGTTGTGTTTATGACGACGATGTTTCATCTAAAATCTAAAGTTTGTCGCCTGGCGGGGCCTCCTTTTTTAGGATTCGACGCGTCAGCGCGCCGGGCAAGGCTCTTGTACACGCCGCCACTTGAAGAGTCGATTGCCAATTTGCCACCCTCCACGATCATCTGACAACCCGCTATGAGACTCGATGCTCGATTTTAGTGTTATTTAGTTTTTACAACCTCCGTTGAAACACATGTGCAATTTAGAAAGTAGATACCTGATATCGTTTTTAAAAAGTACCTATTTGCACTATAATTGGCAATAGGTAGGTATAGACCCTGAAAAATCTCATTATCAAGACTCTTCACATCAATGATGATGTTCTTCACATGATGTGAAGAGTCTTGTTTATTAGATTTTTCATTAACTATGCACATGAAGTTGTGTCTGAAGACTCTACGTAGTCAATTTCAGAGCAGGCATATAGGTACAGTTGGATTCGTCGAGGTCGAGGATTGGTGGATATACATTGGTCGCGGTTCAGGATCCAATTTACAAATGTTCAAGGCCAAAATAACAGAATACCTACCTTGTTAAGATAATATTTTTACGAATAACTAGGTAGGTACGAGGGTCAAACTGAAAGTTCTTAGAAAATCAAAAACTGATTACATTAGCCAGTTATTAGTTTTATTATATCTTTTCAAAATATTGTCCATTGACGTCAATACACCGCTGCATGCGATGGAACCACTGGGAAAAGCACTTTGCCCACTCGTCCTTAGGGGTCTCTTCAATGGCATCGCGATACGCAGCCACCGCTTCTTCAGCATTCATAAACCGCTTTCCTTTAAGTTTTTCTTTAATTTTTGGAAATAAATAAAAATCACAAGGCGCGAGGTCGGGGCTATACGGCGGGTGACCCAGTAATTCAACGTTTGATGTCGCCAAATAGTCGATCGTTCGCTTGGCGGTGTGCGACGAGGCGTTGTCGTGGTGAAGGAGGATCCTACTGCGAGGTCGTTTCTCTCGAACTTTTTCCAAGACAAGTGGCAAACAATTGGTAGTGTACCATTCTGCAGAAACTGTTTTTTGATCCTCTAACACAATTGTTGCGAAATGACCTATCCTTCCAAAGAACGAGGCCACCATTTTTTTTCCCGCACTTCGATCTCTCTTCACTTTAGTTGGCAACTCCTCGAAAGGAAACACCCACTGAGCAGATTGTCTTTTGGTTTCAGGATCATAACAGTAAATCCAGCTTTCGTCACCTGTTAGTATGTCGAACACAGCATTTGAGTCACCTCCGTTAAATCTTTCAATCATTTTACGGCACCAATCCACACGATGGAGTTTTTGAGCCTTAGTCAAATTATGAGGTATCCACCGGGCGCAAAGCTTCCTGACCGCTAAATGTTCGTGGAGGATTTTGTGCACTTGACTCATACCGATGCCTAAGCTTGTCCGAATCTGCTGATAGGTCACTCTTTTGTCAGTCTCTATCATACGCCGCACAACACAGATGTTATTTTCAGTCGTCGCCGTAGAAGGCCGTCCCTCACGTACATCATCAGTGAGATTAGTGCGACCACGTTTAAACTCATTAAACCAGTTGTAAACAGTCGCACGAGATGGGGCTTCATCGTGAAAGGCCAATCGTAGTCTATCATAACTTTCTTGTTGACTTAAATGACATCGAAAGTCATAAAAAATCATTGCACGAATATTTTCTCGTGTTAAATTCATTTTGACGTGACACAGACAATTTTCAATTTGCCGCCAAGTCGTAAAACGAATGACAAATGAATGAAATATATACTCAGTAATATTGGCAAAGAGTTCTATTTTCAAATTTTAGAATATTTTTTTTATTATATTGTTTATAAGTGGCCAGTTCTAAGAACTTTCAGTTTGACCCTCGTATTGTTGTGTATTATAAATTACCTAGGTAGGTAAGTACTAATAATTAATCTGCAAGCGAGACCATTCCTCTGTTTTAACTAATTAGCAAATTCATAGGTACTAATTAGGCATACGAGTAGAATTTCGCGCTAAATGTTAGAATCAACATCCATTTGCGTCTAGTCGAACATCTGCTCCAACAGTGAAAATAACAAATCGATTAGACTCTCAGTTGTGGGGTGGGTAACTACTTCTGACCATATCGTGAAAACAGAACTAGAAGTTTGGTACCTAAAACCAACAGGGTGCAACTGTAACTTAAAACCGTATGTTTCATGATGAATTGGATGAATTCTATTGTCTAAATTTGCATATTTCATGACTTTTGCACCAAACACGGGGGATGTTTGGTGAAAAAGTCATGAAATATGCAGAATGCTTCCAGTTTCCTATACCCAAAGGTTGTCTGGAAGAGATCGCTCTTAGCGATAAGACCACCTTATTAGTAGCCTTTGTATCCTAACTATGAAACAAAACCAGTAACCTTAGTTTTTTATCTTTTTACTATGTTAAATATTTAAATGTCTCCTGTAAATGAGAATGTTAAGTCACCCAAAGGATTGTCTAGAAAAGTTCGATTTTAGCGATAAGACCGCCTTCTTCCGATCTTTCTGAGTAAATTGCTTTGTTTTTTTATTTATGGTGTGCAATAAAGAGTTATTTATAATCAAATAATAGTTGTCTAACTGCCGTACTCAGAGACGTCAACGAAAGTTAATCCTTCTTAAGTCACACGCAGTCCTTTTCCATTCCTTTGACAAATAAAGTGACAGAACGAGACTTAATTTAAGAATTAATTTAATTTAATTGGCGGCAGTAAGTAGCTATATAAGTACCTACAATGTGCTGTTCATTAAGTACAAATTAGATTACCTAAGGAAAATATTATTTATGCACTTGAGACCTAACAGTTAGGTACCTCGTACGTAGGTTTGGCGTAGTTATAGACGCCATACACTTTACAATAGTCAGACATTAGGTACTCAAATTGTTATAGGTCAGTTTACTCTATAAATTATGGGCGTTGTTATTTAATTTTCCTATTAAGACCGAGGGCCGTATGTACAACTGCGGGCCTAAACAAACTGTAAATCAACTTTGCATAGCACTAGTCGACGTTAATTTTTATGCGATTTACTTAATTCAGCTAAGCCACAAGCGGCACTTTTATTATTATTTGCATCTTGCACTGATTTTGTCATATTATTATAACTGCTGACTCTTGCTATGATTTAACTTCATCATCAGACCTAACTTACTAGCATTAATTCGGGAACTCTCGCAAGATGACTTGTGATTTGCTAACTTATATTTACGCTATGCATACCATGACAATCTTGGCTTTGTTTTATACTTATTCTGCTATTCCTATTCTGAAAAAAATTTTCATCATAAAAATATTACGTCGCGAAGAAAATATTTTATAGCTTTGCTGTAAGTATTAGTCGTATTGCGGTGGAAACGCAAAGCTAGGGTTGCCCGCTAAATAGGGATTACAACTTTATGCAAATTGCTCCTGTAGCATAATGGGTAGCAGAATAAGATTGAGAAGGCCCGTTCTTCAGCCAAGTATTTTCTACAATAGAATTCTATTTTTTGCGGAACTGATCCATCTATAAATTTACAGTAGGTAAATTATAGCTAACTTTCATTGCGCACGAACGTAAGTACTTAGGTCCTACCTACTTATTCATGGTTAGGAATCTTTTTATTAATAGGTATACAGACATTTTATCGAAATCTCATCTGAGATACGGTAAGCAACGATGCGGCCGAGAACGGGTTCATGTCTGTATAGTTACAGCCTATTCATTCTTTTCTTAAAGAAATTCAAACCATGGTGTTTAGGAAACACTTCAGCTGGCAACGTATTCCACTCTCTAGCCGTACGCAAGAGGAACGTAGATTTAGTACAGAAACCTGTTTCAATCTCTCTCATCTCTTTCAATGATAAAAAAAAGTAATGATTTCATGAGTAAGTTCAATATTATAGCTATTTTACTTTCATAGCCGACCGTACCATTGTACTGTAAGTAGGTTTGCAATAAAAAGGGCTAGGGTGCAGAATTATTATTCTGTACCCTAACCTACTGTCCCTCTCTGTTTTTTCACTAGTTAGTTTCCAATGCAACGACTATGCCGGTCTCAGAGTTCCACAAACAATAATATAACGGGAATGTTTGTTCGCACTTCGAACGCGTTTTTACTTCTACGACAGTAAGTAGGTATGCAAATGTTATACACATTTAAAATAGAAAGTGCAAATGCAGGTAATCCTAAGTCCACGCAGAAAAGAATATTAACTCCAGCCAGGATAAAACGGTTTAAGATCTAAACAGAAAATAATGACTTGGTAGCAGGAGTTAGCGGAGAAGCAAAATACTTTATGTTAATGCACTTTCGCAATTTTGTGTGGTTGTTATAGCATCAGAATCGCAATCAATACTCTTATGAAGAGATCCTATGAAATAGAACTTTGGTGTTCACAGCGATTAAGCCGCAGTACCTATGCTAATATCTAAAGGAGCGAGTACCTAGATACTCTTTATTCCCGTGTAGGTTCGATTCAAAGATCATTATAAAGTTAACGATTCGCTTGTAAATTTAAACGTCCGTAAAGTGAAGACGTCATTACGAAGGAAGACGAAAGCCATTGCTCAAAACGCCGCTTTTACTGTCCGTGTATAAAACCCTTTACAACCATTTGATTGTAACACGTTACGGATTGGGTTTATGTCCAAATTTTACATATTAATCGCCGTAAATTGGTAATGCTAGACATAAGACTTGAAACGGCCCAGGCGTTATGCTACTTAAACCAAGTGAAGGTTGAGATGTTCTAAACAAAATGTCTGAGGAATATTCCTTTGATCATACAAATACTTCATTTTGCTCATACCCCTTCCCCTACACGTTAGGTACAATAATTTAGCATGTATTTTTAGTCTAGAATAAGATTGTTAGGAATTTAAATCAAACGCAATGGTAATATAATTTCTTGCATTTATTTAAAAATATCGATCGTACACAAGCTCGAACAATACAAAACGAGTCGAAATGATTAGTAAATTGTGCAATAAGCAAACATCACAAATGTTATCATAATGTAACGAACGTTTGCACAAAAGGCATCAACAAAATAAATACGCCAAAATATGTAACAAAAACTTATACATCACGCGAGTTTCGCGACCAGCGCGCGACGCAAGCTCGCAACTCCGTACAACCAATGCAGCGACTTGAATATAAACAAAATTTCTTCAACATAAATAGCGCTTTCATGGAATTCGGTGATTCTATGACTGCCTGTTATGTTCCAATCTTTACGTGAAATTACACACTTATAAAAGGCGAGGCTAACACCTATATAGGCTTACTGACCCAAGTCAGTTGTGTGATGTGGCAACATTTTCATATGCAAAAGTGAGATGTAGTAACAGACAATCACGAAATTTACCCTTTGTTACGTAAACGTCACGTAAACATTCACATAAGGCACTAGACTGTACGGTTCAGCGCAAACACGCCGGAACTAACATAAACACTATAAGTTACCATTTAACGCTTTGTAAAGACACTTTGTTAACGTAAAACAAAATTTTAAACTGCTTTAATTAACAATAACAATGTTTGTACTCTTATACTCGGTAAGTAAAACAACATTCACTGGTCAACTACTACAGATCGATTTGGTCATCACTAGTCGTATGTATGTACTTACAAAATTAATAAATCTAATGTTTAAGAAGACCTAATTATCACGGAGATATAACACACATAATTCAAACTATGCATACATTTAGTATTCAATAAAATATTCGAGTATTGTAAAAGCTTCGTACCGATTATTTGCTGATTGTAAACGATATAAATACTGTTTGAAATTAAGTGGTATCGGAAGACTGAAATATTGTAAAACAACTTACAAAAGATTCAAAGTCTTACATAAATGCATCGTGAAATACTCAACAGAGAAAGCTCTGACGCGCCCCTAAGACACGTCTACTGATCAAGTTTGGGATAAAGCAGTGTTTTGTATAAATTGTAGAAAAAAACAGCAGTAAAAAGTACTAACTAGTTATGAATACAATAGTACAAACCATGACTTAGTACACCGTAGGTACACACTTTAGTCTCGATGTTCACTATCATAGAAAATAATATGCACTTATAATTAAGTCTACGGATATTATAGTTGTACAAATTATAGTCTACATTTCTGTGAAGGTAGTCTTTTATATCTCATAGACTATAAATCAATTCCGTACAAATGTACTTTAAGTAATAAAATAATATAAAAAGCACATTAAAGCTAGAAGAAAAGTCAAGAAACGTCCGTTCACTTGGCACAGGCGAAGGCATGTTAGCGGAAGCCTTTGGGGCCGATGTGGTGCAGGTTAAAGTGATAGGCAACGGTAAACAGCGCGGTGCGATAATTGAATATAAGTAGAAAGAATTGCTCGAGCCATTCGGCAAGCGTGATTCTTTCTACGTCCTCATGTCAATGGGCTGCTCGCATGAGCCGCTCGCATTGCGCAAGCAAGTACTTCTTTAACTGATCGTCGTATAGGAATATCAGTTTGCCGGACCCCGAGGTGGGGAACATGCCTAGCACCTTCCTCTTGGCGGTGGGTATGTAGACGCCCTTGTTGGCCGCCGTTGGCACATCTGGAATCTCCGTCCACAGGTACGACCAGACAATCTGATGACAAACATTACACAATAAACAATTGTTGCAACAGAGTGAAATTAACACGACCATTGGCTGACGCTACTTTTGAAGTTATCGGGATAAAACACGAACACAACTTAATACATTAGTATATTTTATGAAATTACAATAATTCGCAATCTTCCAATTCCAGGTTATTCAAATAATGGTTATACACCAAAATTGCTTCTGGAGCGTATCGCAAGTTGGGTAATTTCATGAAATATTTACTAGTTATTGAATACATCGCGATACGCGAGGCGACGTATTCGTATACATAATACATGATTCTGCGAGACTCGCGCGGTGTAAACAACTTTACCCAATTATTGTGTGTATGTTCCCATAAACCAACACACCTCTAGCGAGAGCTTGTCTCGTGTTATCGTGAAAAATGAATTTAGACGATAATATTTACTCTAGGAATTCTAATAAACCTAATAAAAAACCTCGTATTTACTCTAATCACTACCAGTAAACTATTATTTGGGTTACATTAAAACTTAATAGGTTCCTTTTTGTTTTTGAAACGGAATCAAAGCTAGATATTAGCCTTGAAGAATGCGACCGATATCGACTTATCTACGCGCTCATTTGTTGAGGTTGCGCGTGCGGCGGGGGGCTGGAGGGAACCTAAAAGGGACAACGAATGGATTGAAGTGCAGAGAAAAAGATATAAGAATCGATTTATAGGAAAAAAAGGAATGGCGATTACCGCAACCGACTGTAAGTTTAAGGCGGCCGATTTGATAATCCCGTTGTTTATAAATAATGTAAATAAGAATACCTCGCCTGTAGACATTGCAGACTATATTAAGGAAAAAACGCTAGTGACAGTCAGTTTAGAAAAGATTCAAATGAAGCATCAAAAGGTTTACGATGCCTACAAGGTTTTTGTACCTAAACAAAAACTTGATTTATTCATGGATGACCATATGTGGCCTGAAGGCATTTCTTTTCGCCGCTTTATAGACTTTAGTAATAGAAATATCACCAAACGAGATGGATCAAGTTCAAACAGACATAATATCAACAATAAGTAATTTTGTTAGCCTCAACTGCAAATCTTTGAAACGATCTATAGATCACGTAAGGTCGCTGTGTAGCAAAACTGACATTATAGCCCTGCAGGAAACTTGGCTGTTCCAACACGACATTCCACTCCTCGGTACCGTCGACCCTGGCTTCGGATATACGGGTACATCCGCTATTGACTTGACTGTACGAGGCAGGCCATATGGCGGCGTGGCGTTGTTGGGGCGAAAAAGTGCGTTTGATAATGTGACAGTGATTTCCTGTAATAATGTGCGTCTTACGGCGATAAAGGTTAGTGTGTGTAATCGTTCCTTTTTAGTGATGTCCGTCTATATGCCTGTGAACTGTAGTGAACATTTAATTGAATTTACTGACTGTCTCAGCGAAATTAGTGCAATCATAGACAGCACTGAAGTATCATCAGTATTCATTTTAGGAGACTTTAATGCTGAACCTAGTGAATTATTTGGTATTGAACTAATAAAGTTTTGTAAAGAGCAAAAATGGATTTGTGCAGACATAGAAAAACTAGGCATTGACTCGGGCACGGTATCACTAGTTGGCTAGATCATTGCTTAGTGACAGGGGCTTCGTGGCAGTCGGTGGTGGATGTGGGGGTGCACTATGACTGTATATGGTCTGATCATTTTCCGCTTGAAATTAGTGTAAATTTGAGCTCTGTGAACCTGCTACTGTGTCACCGCCAGAAACTGTACATGAGCTCCGGCGTAATCCTCGCACACCTTAAAAAGTTTCCGAATGGCGCTTATTGAGGGAGCCAACAGCACCATGTCGTCCGCATAACTTAGATTATTAATGATTTTACCATCTATGGAGCAGCCCACACCGGTGCTACTGATATGCTTCATGCACAGTATTGCAGTGTCTGTAGATAGTCCAGACCTAAATCCAAATTGAGCGTCATTCAACTGCAGATGTCTGTTTAAAATGCGATCAAGCAAACCGTCCAGCACCTTTGCCACAGTCGTCGCCAGCGAGATGGGCCTATAGTTGGCTATGTCTGATGGATCTCCAGTTCTATTCTTGACTATTGGTGCAACTACCGTCTTCATACACTCTGCCGGCAAGTATGAGTGACGTACACAGAACGTAAAAAACATTGACAAAACCCTAGGCAGGTGAGCACCCGCATGCTGCAAATACTCAACCCATCGTGTCCAGGAGACCTTCCCTTGTTCATCCGTTTTATAACCAAAGCTACTTCCTTGGCTGTGAACATAACTGGCGACTGGGGGGAACGGACTGACTTAGAGTCAGGCATCCACAGCACATGTCTTTAAACAAGTTCGCGATATCCTTAGGCTTAGTTACTCCATTCACACAAAGAGGAATAGTTGGTCTAGGGTTTAGTCTCTTAGTGCACTTCCAAAAGTTTTTGAAGTTATTGTTAGCGTGATGTGATGCCAAAATGTCCATTCTAAGCTTATCTTCATTATTTTGGCACCACTTAAGTTTTGCTTTAAATGCACGCCGAGACTCCACCATTTTATCATAGACCGCACCACTTGGTGGGCTACCCTCCCGCCTCCAAACCTGAAAGTGAGACCGTGCCTCAGCGTGTACAGGTTGAACATGCTTGTCCCAACCGACCACCTCATGCCTTTTTTTGCCACAGACTTGCTTTTTGGAAGTAGCCTCAGCTGCCTTACACAATACATCAATAATGTTCTTGTACAACCGGTCTATAACTAAATTATCCTCTGTATCCCTACAAAAACCATCACAACATTTGGAAAACTCAGTAGGAAAATCTATATCCCGTAACCCTATTTGACATAAAATGCTATACTTTTTTATTTGCTCTTTATTCCTATCCCCCCAAATAACTTTGTTACAATATGGTATAGTTTCTGGTGGTGACACAGTAGCAGGGTTCACAGAGCTCAAATTGACACTAATTTCAAGCGGAAAATGATCAGACCATATACAGTCATAGTGCACCCCCACATCCACCACCGACTGCCACGAAGCCCCTGTCACTAAGCAATGATCTAGCCAACTAGTGATACCGTGCCCGAGTCAATGCCTAGTTTTTCTATGTCTGCACAAATCCATTTTTGCTCTTTACAAAACTTTATTAGTTCAATACCAAATAATTCACTAGGTTCAGCATTAAAGTCTCCTAAAATTAATACTGATGATACTTCAGTGCTGTCTATGATTGCACTAATTTCGCTGAGACAGTCAGTAAATTCAATTAAATGTTCACTACAGTTCACAGGCATATAGACGGACATCACTAAAAAGGAACGATTACACACACTAACCTTTATCGCCGTAAGACGCACATTATTACAGGAAATCACTGTCACATTATCAAACGCACTTTTTCGCCCCAACAACGCCACGCCGCCATATGGCCTGCCTCGTACAGTCAAGTCAATAGCGGATGTACCCGTATATCCGAAGCCAGGGTCGACGGTACCGAGGAGTGGAATGTCGTATTGGAACAGCCAAGTTTCCTGCAGGGCTATAATGTCAGTTTTGCTACACAGCGACCTTACGTGATCTATAGATCGTTTCAAAGATTTGCAGTTGAGGCTAACAAAATTATTTATTGTTGATATTATGTCTGTTTGAACTTGATCCATCTCGTTTGGTGATATTTCTATTACTAAAGTCGATAAAGCGGCGAAAAGAAATGCCTTCAGGCCACATATGGTCATCCATGAATAAATCAAGTTTTTGTTTAGGTACAAAAACCTTGTAGGCATCGTAAACCTTTTGATGCTTCATTTGAATCTTTTCTAAACTGACTGTCACTAGCGTTTTTTCCTTAATATAGTCTGCAATGTCTACAGGCGAGGTATTCTTATCGACATTATTTATAAACAACCGGAATATCAAATCGGCCGCCTTAAACTTACAGTCGGTTGCGGTAATCGCCATTCCTTTTTTTCCTATAAATCGATTTCTATATCTTTTTCTCTGCACTTCAATCCATTCGTTGTCCCTTTTAGGTTCCCTCCAGCCCCCCGCCGCACGCGCAACCTCAACAAATGAGCGCGTAGGTAAGTCGATATCGGTCGCATTCTTCAAGATAGTGTCTGGGACCGCGGTGGGCCTCACCGTCTCTAGCGCGGGACGGGCAGCAACTTAACGGGACTTTTGCACGTCGGCGAGCGAGACGGATGAACATAGCTGATTTTTGCAGTAGCACTGTCGGAAACAACCGTTTTTCGATCTTCCTCAGGCAAGGTCAAATGCGGTAGGCCGATTGGGCCACTATCGTAATCAAAACTACCCAGACAAGCACCTCTCTTAATGTTTATATTTCTGAAGGAGTTCTCATGCACTGCCGGGATTAATTCTGTTTGTGCATTGTTATTCAACATTACACCCTCGTTACTTGTTTTCAGTAACTCATTTTTAGTTTGCAATAACTGTTCAGTGGTTACGTATGTGTCCTTGATTTGTTTTACTTCACTTTGTAGCTTTACAATGTCTTTTAAAAGTCGGGTTACGTCGACATGATCAAATGTTATTGGTGGCAGTTTATTTAAATCATGAGCTACAAAGACTGGAATTTTTCCGGGGTCGATTGTTTTAAATATCTCAATAATGTCAAACAAGTCTTTGTCGCGCTTCCCATCTTTCAGCTTACGATTAATTTTACGTAATTGTGTGTTTTGCGGGATAGAATTAAAAAGTAACGACTTAGCTGTTACTATTTCCTCCGGAGTGAAGGCTGAATTGCATATTCTCACTAAACTTTCACTGTCCATCACTTCATGCTTGTGTTGCACAAACGTTAACATTTCATTGACTACGAGATTGCAATTATTACACTTAAGCGCACGTTCTACCGACATCTTCAAGAATAACAGCGAGCACAATTCGCCTTGAAAACCGCTCGTACCGAATGCTCGGTGCTACTGATGATTTAATCTCAGAACTAATCAATCATTTATTAATATGACTTATCTGGGTTAAAATTAAAATCCAAATACAGGTAGGACAGGCAAAATAATATAGCAAAGTTTTGTATGAAAAGCTTTTCTAGTTTTGACAAATTTTAAGGGGGGAGCGATGAATTGCCGTCATCAATATTGCTAGTAATGCCGAGAATATCAGTGTTGCTGAGCGACTTTTAAGGAAGATTTTTTTAGAAAGGTTTCTTTACTCTTACTCGATAAAAATAAATAGATAAGTAGGGCCTGATCTCTTCATAGTGCTCCCCTAGAATAACCAATAAGTGTTTCCTCTGAAGAAACCACTTCAAGGTCCACCGGTTCAATCTGGGTTATGGCAATTGTGAATTCCTTACTATCTCTATCAACCTTCGTGATAACGCTGTAAAAATTTCACGTCAATTCGAATACGAATAAACACACTGAAAAAGTTCTGATGCATAATAATCGTTTCCCTGATTTTACTCCACTTGGTAATTAGTTTTAGGAAACAAAATAGTCGAGTCCACACTACAGCAGCATCTTAACACATTTAATCTTTACACCTGACGAGTTAAATTTAAATTGACAAAAGTGTACATACCTGCCACCCGCCGAAGACGTTATTTTTCTCCAAGTACAACAGCCGCTTATCAGTGCACAGCACTACCTCTTTGGCGGGGATCACCCACACATGTGCTTCGTAGTTGTCAGTGCTCACGAACTTGCCCTGTTGGCATTAAAAGTAGTAAGGTTTCGGCCATACTGGTGGCACGCTAGTGGCAAGAAGATAGTTGGTCGCTAAGTAAGATTGTTCATCCTACCGGCGGCCAATCTCAAGACAACTGCGTAGTGTAAGATTGTGCGCAATACACAGGTGCGCGCTCTGTTCCTTTAATTTCAAAGTCGGTGGTAAATACGACATGACCGAAGTGACATCAGGCGCCGAACTAACGGCTTAAAGTGGCGTGCTCTCTGAGGCAAGAGAAGTGTTTAAAACCATTAACTTGTTAACTCCGACCATATTTCAAGACAAAACTCCAGAAACAAATTATGGCCTGATTCGGGATTCGAACCCGGGACCTCTTGGACAGTGTCCACTAGATCCACAATTCAAGATAAGCGAGCGAACACACTACTCGCTTATTGGGACTTAGCGTAATAGTATTCAGCTTGCCACTTATCTAACCTCTAACCATCGGTGTGGTGAAAGCCTTAAATTGCTAACACTATTTTGATTCTCAAATAAAACTCTTTCTAGAAATGAACACGTAACGATGATGATTATGATGTAAATCTTCTCCACTACATTTTTCGTTTCTTATAGCCTATCAATAATAATTTTCCGTGAGAGTAAGTAATAAAGCAGCCATTTTTGCGTCATAAAATATAAATGTCATTTTGATGGCATGGCGTCACGAGCGGCATCTTAGATTTAAATATCGTAAGACTTTTAAAATATTAAGTATCTTCAAATTGTTGCTATCAGTTACTTACATTTAACCACCTATACTTCGGAAGAATAATTCTATTGCGGATAGATATCTACTGGCCATACAATAAGTGCATTGACGGGTTCTTGACAGTTTTTTTCTCGCTATAACGAATCCGTAATAAACCTGTGTTGATGTTGATTTATCAAATAATTTATATACAATCGCGGCATATGAATGAGTATGCGAATGACGAATTTCTAAAGGATTTAATCATTTTTACCATATAGTTACAGTTAAATAATGGGTGATACCAAACCAAATTGAAGTTTATCCAACTAATGTTACAATAACTTGTTGTATATACAGCAGTGGCCAGCACCTCAGACTATACATTAGTGACACAATGTTACCACTATACAACTTCATTAAATTCTAGTGTTTACCTTCACGTGTTGATCGAAATGATCGAATCATTATGACCCGATTACCACCAATAAGTCACCACGATCGACCCGAGTCACGAGAAAAGTTCGATCGACACAGGTCAATTACGTAAGCAATGAACGAGAAAGTATGCGCAAGGTACACCTTCATTGTACATCTTTCTGTATAAATTGCTTTGTATTTCCTTTATGATGCGCAATAAACAGTTATCTTTATTTTCATACGTTTGGCATATCATTTTTGTACCTCTCTGTAATCGACCCTTAATTTCGAAAGAAATCATTTAAAAAATAAAAATACCACCTACTTTCACCTCCTTTCGGGATTGCACTTCATCGCGGGACACACTGTATATATGTATAAAGTTTTCTAAAGTTCGTTTTGTTGCATGGCGAGTATTGTATACAATCTCGGCATTTATTTTTATTAAATTTTTCATTTAAAATGAGATAAACACAAAAATAACAACTTATTATGGTAATTTATCATCTAACACATTTTTTAAAAAATATTGATAGTGATTTTTTTACTGGTTTTAAAAAGATTGTTAACAATATTCGCTAAGCAAATAAAAACGGACTTGATACCTTTTCCAGCTCAAACAGCATCTTGTATCCCTCTGCATGGAGTCTGGAGTACGGTCTGACTCCCGTGTCGGCGGGCAGGTACCTCGCCGCTCGCCTCTTAGTCACCTCCTCAGACAGATCGGCTGCCCTGTTAGTGGACGGACATACAGGGCGATTGGTTAGATGGACGAATTGCTTTTATTTTATGGTACACTCACGACATGGACAAGTAAGTTTTTTTTTCAGACAATTTAATTTTGAAAGCAATTTATAAGAAAAACATGCATATAAAGTCGGTTATTAAATCAACCAAACCATGCACGCACAGAATAATTAAAGCACATTAATAATCCAATATTCGATAGTTGAAAAATTAAATCAATTTTATGGTGTATTATTGCTTATTTGCATAATCGCTAGATTAAGAAAATAAACAATATTCAGAAGTTGTTACTTTGTACACATAATGGAATGGAAATTTAGAAAACATGTGATAGTAATATGTATTTACTGACTAATTAAAACAACTTGCAAAATAATTGCTTAAGTTATAAAAATATAATAATTTAAACACGCTACATAGTATATAAGACAACAACACGCATAAAAACTACACTAAAAAGCAAGCATGCATAGTACACAACAACTTAGGCGCTCAATTACGACAAGCGGCTAGCTAGACTGTAAAGAAAAGGCGTCTTCTACAATTTACACCCGAACCAAGTCACTAGTTCATAATATTAGTTCAAACGTTGAACTCAGGTGGGCGCTAAATACATCAGCGGAAGAGAAATGTTGCCGAAGTTTGTTTCTAACTAATGGCGAACGTATATGTTCTGTGAACGCCGGCACTTAGACTGTGAATTGCACTGACAGCATACTAAATGTCTTCAAGTATATGTTGTGTCAGGTAGCATAATTTTTATACATTGATTGCAATATGTTTCAAGACAAAGCAGAACAAATAAAAAAAGTATCAAAAATGACACAGTATAAAAAATCTTAAGAGGTTGATGGTGCTACATGCCACAGAAAATATTTGGTTTTGTACATAGCCGTACTTAAGACAAAGACAAAGTAAATGACAAGAATCGGATCTGTCATTTTTCATAGACGACTTTATTAATTACCGTAAACTATTAGTGGCAGGCCCGCAGAGGTAGCAAAAACGTACCTACGCGCGGCGCACCTACGTAGGTGCTAAAACAAGTTGCGTGTCGCTACCGGCCAGAGCTACCCTCGCGCGTTTTATTCACCGGCGGCCGCGCGGCTACGTTGCTGGCTGGACGAGAATGAATAAGTACTAGAAAGAGGCGCTAGATGGCGTTAGAAGCTTCTCGTAGCAGTCAACCCTATCGCGTCGCGTGATATTACGTCACTGAATAGGTTTAGTGTATTATGAATCATATTCCAGAGCAATAAGTATGAAATTATCTTGCAATGGATTTTTGTAGGTGTCTACACTAAAATGTGCTTGACTTTGAGGCGAACTAAATTACGCCATATTGTTGACGACATTGAGTAGACATTTCTTTAAATACAATTGCTCAGTCATACTTCTGTACGAAGTACTAGTATTCTGTGTTAGTGGTAAAGTTTCATCGATATTAGTAAAAAAAATGACTGTGCAATAAAGACTGGATTGGGGGTCCCTGATGTTCTCCTAAACTTACGTGTCACTGTTCGAAATCATAGCAACGAAAACGTGAAATAGTTGCATAGGCACGAGTCATAGAGGCTTTTACCAGGTCTGGACATTGAAATAAGTCGTATAAAATTTTGGCTCAATTATTAAAGAGATACTTAGGTATAAAACTAAATTTATATACGAGTACATACTAATTAATCGAGTAGCTAAAATCAGGTCGCTTCGATTGTATGGTCGACCAACTGACACAAGGACCAAGTAATGCTAATAATAACTTTTGAAAAATACGAAACAAAAACCAGTTAAATAAAGCCCGTATCTTGAAGTTGTATCGAAGGCCAGACGTTTTCGACCATCCAATAGAGCCGTTTTAAAAATGAGCAGTTTGTTAACCTTTTAACGGTCGTGAGGAGTCCTGTAGTGAAATCGATGACGCCGCCGAGTGGTCGCGCGATCAAACCCATCACGCCGCGGCCCAGACCCTTGGCAAACCCGCCCGCGCCGCTTTCCTGAGCGCCGTGTATCGGCCGTACGAATACGCCGAACACGCCATCCACCACGCCCTATGTGACAACTGAACTCGTCATTATGCGGTCGGTTCAAGGGTCTAGTATTTGTGTCATCCCAAATGACTTTTAAGCTGTCACTACTATCGCAGCAGAATAACTTTAGCAGTGCTGTAACAGCTTCTGAAAGGCGCTGAAATAAATGCTTAGATCTCTAATATCTGTAGATATCGTATGAAACTAACACCTACTGGACATTTTCAAATACCCCATTGTGAAATTTGGGGGGCTTTATGTACAATTATACGTATACATTGCCACTAAAACTTCAATGTTAAAATAACGTCTGTTGGTAACCAGTAATGGATAGCTAACAGACAATTAAAGTGTCAGTCAAACGTTATGTAATGTTTAGGTTTTGATACTGTAATGCTTATACATAGTATTTCACCTAAGAAATACATCTAGTTAAGTATACTAATTTATATGAAAGGTTTTTAACGCACATAAGAGCACAATCCCTTAAATAATCCTTTTGTCATAAAACAGGCTAAATAAAAATATAAGTACGGAATTTGATTTAATTTCGTAAAAACTTGCAAAATAATTGCTTAAGTTATAAAAATATAAGTACGGATTAGTAAGATTGAATGGTACTAGACAATATCTGTTACGGTCATAATTCGACGGTGCCGATGCCCAGACCTTGGAAAAACCTGCCCGGTCCAACAAATATCGGTCCATAGACGCCTTTCACTACACACTTACCTACAAATTACGTGCGAAAAATGACGGAAACAATACTTATTCGAAGAAAAAATATTTTGACAAAAACAAACTTCGGCAACATGACACATCAGAGCCCCTAGGTAAGATGCAACCTATTACAGCAAACTTTGCTGTCTCCACCAAATATCAAAATTTGATGTATAGATGGCTTATGTCAGTTTCATAAATTTTGTTAGCGTTATAGTGCTGTAGAATATATTGCATCTTGTCTATGGGTCCAGACCGTTTAAAAGAAGAACAAAGTCTTTTTTAAAGCAAGCTCATAACGCTGGTGATATAAAATTCTCTAGATCTATGCTACGTTGTAAGCACAGGGTAAAGCATGCAACCGCAGCCACTTGTAATCGAACCTCTTGACAGCGTCTAAGGAGCCCGACGCAAAGTCCACGACCCCAGCAGTGGGCCTAGCCACGAGCCCCACTGCGCCTCGCCCGAGCCCCTTGAAGAAACCCTCCACGCCTTCCTCGCGCGCGCCCTCTATCGGCTTTGTGAACACCCCGGTCACGCCGTCGAACACACCCTGTATAAGTTTTGTTTTGTACAGGAAGCATTTATGCTATCACCGCATCTATCGGCTTAAAGAACACATCCGTACAAATGTTGTCTCGTAGAGAAATAAGATCTAAGCTCAAGGTAAGCAGTGTTTTCTGAATATATAGGCATAGGGAGTTAGTTAATTTCTGACCATTTTAACAAACCGACCTATTCTACCGTAAAATAGGTTCTAAAAAACTAAACGTCATCGATCATATCTGAGATAAATGCTTTCAGCTATAACATGTTAGGCATGTTGACACTATCAACACATAAATTCACGAACCTATTTTTTTTTAATGAACATTGATATATTTTAGGTATAGGTTCGCTCGTTAATCATTTTCGATTACCTGTAATAATTGATTTTCAACTACAGTTAAATAGATAAAAAGTTCGTCATTTGAGCATAGTAACGCGCGACGTCACAGTTTTATCATTCCCATACAAAATTTATGGAAGAACAGCGTTTTGACAGTTCTTAAAAGGACCTCAACGATTGGTGATGTCAAATACCCTATAGTAGTAAATATAACATGAAATATACATACCATAACAAGTCCCTTGCCGCTTCTTGCCAGTCCTTCTTGTAAGTTCGCAGGCGGTTTGTTAATGTTATCGCGACGACGCCGTTGATAATCCTGTTGTAAAAAAACGTAACGGTATTAACACATATTTTATACTTTGATATAGCCTTTTATAATTACCTTAGTCTCAAAGGGAAAGCAAAATTGTCTTGGGTCCCGTAAAGAAATCAATCAGAAATTTCTCCAAAGAGAAAAACAAAATAAAATAAACTCAAGTCTCACGTCACCTTATCCATCTTTCACAACAAAGCCTTCGAGGGACCGCACGGCTAGGAACAGGCTGTCAGCGAACTCACCCGGCCCTCGGTTGGCACCCTGGGTGACTCTAGTCAGGCCTGTGTATCTTCCCGCGTAAGTAGCAAAAACGTACCCACGCGCGGCGCCCCTACTTAGGGGCTAAAACAAATTGCGTGTTGCTACCGGTCAGTGACACGCTCGCGCGTTTTATTCACCGGCGGCCGCGCGGCTACGTTGCTGGCTGGACGAGAATGAATAAAGTACTAGAAAGAGGCGCTAGATGGCGTTAGAAGCTTCTCGTAGCAGTCAACCCTATCGCGTCGCGTGATATTACGTCACTGAATAGGTTTAGTGTATTATGAATCATATTCCAGACCAATAAGTATAAAATTATCTTGCAATGGATTTTTGTAGGTGTCTACACGAAAATGTGCTTGCCTCTGAGGCGAACTAAATTACGCCATATTGTTGACGACATTGAGTAGACATTTCTTTGAATACAATTGCTAAGTCATACTTCTGTACGAAGTACTAGTATTCTGTGCTCTAGTTACCTTATCCAGCGAGAGCGCAGCTAGCCCGTGTCCCATCGCGCCCGTGATACGCGACACTGCCCCGGCCGCACCTCCTACTGTGTGACCCACGAGGGACCGCACGCCCAGGAACAGGCCCTCGGCGAACTCGCCCGGCCCTTGGATAGCACCCTAGTTAAAGACATAAGGAATTTAAGAACAATGAAACAATGACTCGAAACGCCAGAGCTAATAGGCTTCTTCAAAGTAGGCACACTTATTTTCTTGGTCTTTAATCAAGACCAAGAAAATAAGTGTGTCTACTTTGAAACTGATTACCAGAGGCCTGAATTTAGATCACGATGTCTACATTTTGGACTGTAGCCATCCCTGTCACTAATGCCAGCATGACAGTGCTAACGAGGGTGATGGCAAGGCTCTAAAATACGGACATCGTCATCCGGAGTATCTGGCTCTGGATCGTACCAAAAGATCATCCAAATAACTGATGGTTTCAATTAACCAAGGACTGCGTTACACGGACATTTTCCGGAGCGCAAATCCATATTAAACTAATATAGCCACATAACCCATAGACTATTATTCTAAATAAAGTCTTAGCAGATTTCATTTTATTTTTAGAATAAAGTTATTCTTAAATCTTTTTGGCTAGCTAGGCTCATACAATTTTAAGTGGTGGATACGGAAACTTCTCAAAACAAAGCTGCAAAGACAATCACTAGCGATACCTTGAACAACGCTATCAGTACAAACCTGGAAAGGCTCATAGAAGAGATCCTCAACGCCCTTCTTGAGGCCGATGACGAGCCCGTAAGGGTTCCCGATGACATCCAGCCCCAGCACTAGCACATACAGCTGCTTGAGCGCCTGCCCCGTGTAGTGGCTTTGCGCTTGAGCTATCAACTCCTTTTGTGAAAGGAACTCGTAGTTCCGCTCGTAGTATGATAGCCTGGGGACGACAAACATTGTTAGAATATTTGCTCCTCCTTTTCTATGGCAAAAATATCTTTACGTCATTCATCGTCAACAAACCATATTGTAAAATGCATAAGCAGGAATTAGTCCCCATACAGGTTTTAAAAACAAATTTGGATATTTAAATACTTTCTACCCCTTAGCTAACACTTTATATTTTTTGGATTCTAAGATACAGATATTTTGTTGCACAATGTATACGACAACCACAAAATTTATGCAAGCTGACCACAGCATTTTAGTTAACCTCAACTTACTTGAAAACCACATCGTTCATGTCGGTCAAAGTAACGCCTATACTTTGAAGCACTGTGCCGATGAAAGTCGGCAGTTGCGTCGACCCACCGAGCGAGAACGAAACGTGGACCTAAAACAACATAAAGTTCAAAATCGGACAACGTTAACATGTTTATAAAATAGGAAGATTACTTACTTTCAATGGAGATAAATGCAGGTTGTCGTAGAAGTTCTTCTGGTCTGAAGCAACTCCTAAAGCAGCTAATGCTTCTAGAGGCTGGCCGGCTTTTTCCAAGTCCAATTGGAAGGCGTCAAGCTGCAGAAATACCAAAAACATTAAATACCGTTACTACTATCACTACATACATCATACCATATCCAGCGAACATGCTTTGTGACTATCTGAATTGGTTGGTGGAATTAACAACTAATGAGTAAACACATTATGCGAGAGATATATAGTCAACATACTCTTCAAGGTAAGGTATGGAAATCAAAAAAATAGGAGTTATGGGATAGTTAACAGTAACACCACCAACTTTCTTACTCTTGAGCTGTTTATGAGTTACACCAAAAACATAAAATCAGAAAAAGGTTCGGCCCTACTCGGGATTTGGAATTGTATGCTCAATCACGTACGAATTAAGACACATAGTGTACTGACCGCTTCCTGCTCGGTAAGAAGCCGCTGCGGGAACATGCCCATGAGAGCGTTCACGAGCCCCATGTCGACTTTCACGTGGAACTCCTGGATCAGCACCTTGTAGTACTTGTACTGCCGCACCTTGCTGTGCTCCATCATACGCTCCACTATCGACACTTCGATGAACGGTTTCATTCCTGCCATAGAGAGAGTTTTTAGCGATAAGTTTGATGTGGTGGGTAACGTTAAAGAAATACGATATGGTACTTTAAAACCTCGCTGATACAGCTTGCTTTGCATGATTATAAGGCTGCGTTCCACCAGAGGAGTGCGAGGATGCGTAGCAAGAGATTGTTAAGTGTTTGTTAAGAACCAATAAAACCTACCTTACCCCGCTGCGCTTAGCGGTTTCCATGGGAGCTGCGTTAATGAATCACTCATAAATTAAGTGATTACATATTTATTTATTTATTTGTAAATACATAGGTCCTTACACACACTCTCGCCTCCCATCCTAACACATCTCTGATAGAAATGATGTCTAATACACACAGGGTCTAAAAGTTATCAGATGCATTCCATGTCTACCTACAACGTCTACTGTTACTTTGCAGCCAATATAACAATATAAATGTTACAGAGATTTTTAAAGCTTAATACACATACTAAAACGAATGCAACTAATATTGCAGACCCCACAGATTAACAATTTTATAACGTAAACTACACACATGTTGTGAATCGTAAAGTATTATATATCATAAGATTCCGTGTAATATTTTGTGTCGTGAAAACATAAATTTTGAAGTGGATTAGTATTAATTTAACACAAATAATGTCCAGCAGCCTATGGAAGTTTACTAAAGCAAAATGTTAAGCCGATTGTATGTAATAAACAGAACAGCATAAGAGTGAATGACTGAAAGTGAGTGTACAAATATGTTGGGTGGTAGGCAATTGCAAGCAGAATTTGTTACCTTTGTCAAATATTAAGAGGCTTCAAAATCATAAAAGCGTTTATTTAAAATAATTAAAATCATATTTGCCAATAATACGTTGAGCAATGTGTACCGAAAAAAAGGCCATTCACCTCCAATGAGGACCGGAATTCCATCGGCTTTAACAAAGAAGAAATAGTATCAGGGTCCTTAGGTTTATGGGTTTAAGTTTTTACCATCCTCAATAATGAGTAAACAGTTTAAGGTAAACTCGTGTTATTACTCATTTACGATGGAAAATAAAATAAAAGGCTAATGCTCAACTTGAGACTTTGGATTTTTTTTTAAATATTACGATAAACACCAATATCGTAATATACCTTATAGCGATCCGCCTACATTGTACATCTTTCTGTATTTTTACTTACTGTATTTTTCTGTTATGGTGTGCAATAAAGAGTTATCCCTCTATCATCACAATCCTATCCATCTCATATATCCTGGATAAAATCATTCGTTCGGCTGAAAAGTAAAAATTAAACTTCACTTACCACTGGGCCCATCATTAGCTATAGACCTCGGCGGCGGTATGGGTGCAAGCACAACCGGGAACGTCGGCAAAGGCAGTTGCTGGTCTATCTGCAGTCTGTGGAGGCGCGCGTGGAGTCGCCGCGAATGAGGTGTGATGCCGTACGACGCCCACAAGCCAGCTTGTAGCGTGCGCCGGAGAAGCCGCGGAGAAGGCTTGATTATTCGCATCTCTTCGAAGTCCACCTAAAATATTAATGTGTGTATAGCCTGACCAGAAATATATTGACCTGAATTAAGGGCGCTACGAATCCTTTTTATATGACAATACTTGATATATTCATACCAACGTAGATTGGCAACTGAACATTTAAAAAATAGACTATTTATTTGTTTACATTTATGTTACATTTTTGATGTACATGTCTAATAACAGAATGTACGATACAAGAACAAGACAGAATACTTATAAACTAATTACTTAATTAATTCAGTGCCTCTTTGTAATATTGGCCTTGAAATTTGGACCAAATTGAAATTATTTTTGCTAAACCACAGTCGGGTCAAAGTAAAATTACCTGTTGTTCTTGTAAATTATATTATTTATTACGTTATTAGACTGTTACAATTATTGTATAACATTTTAGAAACTTCTACAAACTATTTCAGTAAAATATCTAAGCATACTTGAAATAAAGAAAATATAACCCTCAAAACAAGTATAAATAGTTGTTATTTTCAAAATCGTTCTCAAAATATTCTCCGTTACCATCAATAACCAATTCTCACTGTTCGCACTATATGACATATCAAAAAATGTGATAAGGCAACTAAATCGGTATTCATTTACAGAAATCATTTTGATTATGTAGATTTTTCTGTCGAAAATTACTATAACACATGTTAAACCACTTTTCTTCGACGACAGTAAATAATTTCCTGCATTTTTAACACAAAAATATCACATATTCGAAAATTAGATCACGCTTTCACTTTGACACTAATCATTATGACAATCAATGACATAACAATGATGATTTGTGGTTTCTGTTGCCAGTAAAAGAAATTAGTTCCAATTGTTTTCCGCGAACTGGCGAGAATATATTTTTGGTCAGGCTATAGAATCGGGAAAGAGAAACTCCAAGTACGGCACTTTCTTCTTTATTGCAATACTATAATAACACTTTGGACACTTCTAAATAACGTCTTTAAACCTCTTTACTCTGTACCCTGAACCACCCTCACTCAGTCAGGGTGATATTAAAATCACAAACCAAAGAAAAGACCACATGCCACATCACACACATTCAAATAAAACATTCTTCTTTCATCTCTTTTAGACACCTTGCTTTCCGTTTCACGTCATATAACCTTTCATACACCTTACGTTCCATCACATGTATTTATGGTCACTTGCCTCACATACACTACAAATCCGCACTCAGCCCGCGTGGTGGAGTTTGACTCATAACTCTCCAGTTGAGGTGAGGCCTTTGTCCAGCAGTGGGATGTATATAGGCTAACTTCACTTTTATGTACTCATACATGACCAAATCGCAATTAGTCTTTCTAAATGGTTTATATATTCACTACGGACTGCGAAAATGTTTTAGAGACTAAAACGACCAATCCATGTTAAATAAAAATATAAGAAAGATCAAGAACGAAAAAAATCACTTTGATTAAACTGAATTATAAGCTTACCTTTCCTCACTAATACTAATAAACTTACTGCCGTACTCAAAGACGTCAATTAAAGTTAATCCTTTATTAAGTCTTACGCCGTCCTTTTCTATTTCATTGACAAAGAAAGTGACGGATCGAGACTTAATTATAGATTAAATTTAATTGACGTCTCTGAGTGCGGCAGTTAGGCCTTTAAATTTCTAAAAACGGAGAGTAATTAGAATCTTTCTTATTAGGAACAACTAACCTAAATAACCTTACCTCAGTCTTTTCATCGATCATTCTACACGGCGATATAGGGTCGTCGCTTGCCATTTTCTCTATTAGATACTGTTGGTAATGTTCTTCGTATAATGCAAGTTTCTGCGTGTCGATCTTTTTGTAACGACGAGCCCCTATCTTACACTGTTCCCATATAATACCGGAGCTGTCAATGTCAAAAAGTTGGTTACAACTTGTACTGCCCGAAATAAACTGGTTCTTTTTTAGCTTAAGTAAAATACGTACTTAGAAATGCTGATGTAAACGATCTCCAAGAGCTGTGGATCGTTAACCAGAGACAATCCCATTCCTTGCATAGACAAAATGATTTCAGTGTCTACGAATTCAGCTTCGCCTATCGTGTGAGCGCCACTTGCCAAGTTCGGGTCGTCGGTGAATAAGACAACCCTTTGAAGGCCGTCCAGGAAAGACACCCATGATACTTGCGTAGTTTCGTTTATCCTGAAATAGCAGACAACATTTTGATGCTTCTAGCTTGACTCACTAGTTATAGGCCTGGCTCACTCCGTTTGCGCGTTGAGTGAGATAAGGTTACGCGATAGAAAGAGAGGCAAATATCTAGATGTTAATATCTGTACACAATCAGCGTTCCGTGATGAGAATTTGCACTTTATTAGGTCGTAGCAAGAGTCGCTATTGATTTAAATAATTTTACAAAGTGAGCCTCCTGTACTTGTACTATTATTTATTACGCTCTACACTCAAAAACAGTAACGAAGGTAAATTATTTCGCACTTACATAAATTCTCCAATGCCATCCTGTCTCAAATCGTTTTCGATTTCTTTCTTCTTGTGACCTTCGAAAATAAGTGTGCGCGGACCAGCCGGGTTATCCCAAGTGAATAACATTTTGTTCATTGAGGCTAGTTTTCTGTAACAAAAACAACAATTGCTAGATATAGAAAGTCTTTGGTTTTATAGCCTAGGTATACACGTGCAATCCACTTGCCCACACCAAAGAAACTTTGAATTTAAGTCAGAGGTAAGTTTTGATGGCTTATGTGAGCGTCATACATTTTCTTAGAGACTAGCAGTTCCACGCGACTTCGCCCGCGCCAAAAGTCAGATTTTCCATACAAACTTTCACCCCCCCCCCATTTCACTCCCTGATGATTTTATATCGCGACAAAAAGTAGCTCATATGTCTTTCGTAGAGTTTTAAAAAATCTCTGGACCAAATTTCAGTTCAATCGGTGTAGTAGTTTTGGAGACTATTCAATACAAACAAACAAACAATCAAATCTTTGCTCTTTATAATATTTGTGTAGATAGCGAACTTCTCTGTATATCAGATTGCATCTTGTCTAGAGGGCGTTCGCGATCACATTTATCGTTTCGATTACGGTAGTTTCTCTACCGCGGTGTGAAAGGCGACATTCGTCGTTTTAAGTAGACATCGCTTATTTGACTGACAATGACTAGATTGCATTGTCTAAGGGCCGTTCGCGAAAAAATTCATCTTTTCTATTAAGTTAGTTTATCTACAGCGATGTTAAGGGGTGGTGAAGAAATTACCTCCTAGTAGTCCACCCCGGGCAAAGATCTTATAATGACAAACTCCAGTTTGTAATAAGTTCCGTTAGGTGCCGCCTGGTAGCTATCACACTCCCACCGGAGCCCGGCGCCAAGCAGTTTGCTGTGTTCCGTCGGTGAGTGGAAGTGCCAAGAACTTCTGGGTGAGCTCGCTCTTCCGCGACTCTGTCTACGCCACGTCTGACTTAGTCAAGAGCAAACCCATTACAAACAAAAGCAATATTCGTCGGTATAAGTAGACATCGCTTACTTGACATTGACGTTTTCCTTCTCGTAGACGACGATGGGGAACTGCGTGAAGTTGACGAGTAGAGCGGGCGCGTGGCCGTCGCGGTACTGGCGCACCGTGATGTACGTGCCGCCCTCGCTTAGCTGCACTTCCACGTGCAGGCCACCGTACTGGGAAATGTGAGGGTGTGTAGGCGATTTCATTGTCAAAACAAGGGTCTATAGTCAACTTCATGCGCAACCCTCATGTGGCTAAAAGCGTGTGTGAGAAAGAACCAATCGCACGCGACTGTCATAGGATCCCCTTTCCCTATGCCATCTGTTTATTTTGTGTTTCACTATTTTCTGTTTTTTATTGTTACTAATAAAGCTTTTAAGAATAAATTTCTACCTACAAAATGGACCTGCGTTGTCTGATCTTGTATAATAAATAATAATAATAATATTGACGGGAATAAGACTAGCATCATAAATTAAGTTTAAGAAAGTAACACAAGACCATTTTAATGTCATATAGCTAATGTTATGTACAATCACAAAGTAAATAAACTCACGTCATTGTCCAACTTCAAACAAACGCTGTGCTGCTCAGTATACAGGAACGGCGCCGCGATCTCCTTCGAGCCGCTCACTCGAAGCAGCAACAGCTTGTCCTCCTTTTCCACTATCGGCCACAGAGGCGCACTCGAGTTCTTATCGACCTACGAATATTAAATAGATAAATTAAAATTTTACAATCAGGACACCGGTTTTTTTTTAGTTTATTGAACACAATAAAGTTAAACCTTATAAATAAGTGGTACCTACTTTTGGAAACCTTCATAAAACCTCCAACATTAATTAAACAACATAATATTGTTATTACAAAAAATACATTGAATCGTATTAGAAATGATTATATCAGTGCTTAAATCTTCTTTGTGTGATCGTGGATCACTCAATCTATCTATTGATAAAATTCCGTATCCAATAAAATCCGTATGGCCGTACTGGATGAAACTTAATTCATTATACTTCGCAAAACACATACCTCTGTCCACGGATCGCCAGATCTATGTAACTCTTGATATTGAACAGCAAACGGCGCTTCATTGATTATGAGGAAGAACGGTGTGAATATCACCATCTTGGTCAAACTGTTAAATGTCAACTGATTCGTCACTGCCACCTAAATGAAAAACGTAGTTAGTTATATTTCTCCTTTGGTCAAAAAGTAAAATCCGCTAAAGCTATACTACATTTATTTATATTTTGTCCTCCGCCTGGTCTCTCTCTGCATTCGGTCATGACGGATTGCCATCTCAACAAACTTTGAAAGTTAAGGAATAGAGCGTGCACCTGTATATGTATTGGACACATACTAATGCGCTGTATCTCCCGAGCACTTGCCTAATCTTGGTTGAGATTGGCCGCCATGGTCTAGATTCGGTTAGTTTAGATAAAATGCATGCGAATATCCTATCTTCAAATTATAAGCATAAAATAAAATAAATACGCTAAAGTAGTAGGTAGGCTTTTAGGAAATAAAGATAATAAAAACGAACACACCTGATACGTCCTACCCTCATGTTTACACACAACCAAGCCAGAGCTTCCAGGCACATCGAGAGGGAATTTCTCCGACCACTCGCCGAACTCTACCCGAATAGCAGCCTTCTTTTTGCCGAAGAAGTTCTTCGCTCGGAAGGAGAACAGAATCGGTTCTTTGTATTCTTTAGGGTGGAAAATCACGTTGCCAGTTTCGTCCATGTTCTGAAATGATGACGCCTGTGATTATTGTTAGTGGTTGAAGCGTGAACTATGAGCGCGCGCCATAGTGATAAGGTCACTATTTTTATTATAAATTATACAAACCTTTATTACCTTTGAATCACTGCCAGGAAGATTCAAAAGATTCAATTTCAATAGTGATCTATACAATTTTTGCTTTGGGACCAATAGTTAGAAGTAAAGGATAACTTCATAACAACCAAGAATAACGCGCGCTCATGTCGGTTGGGTTTATGATATTAATATCTTGGTGCCTCACCAAAAAGCAGACAAAGGGTTAAAACAATGGTATTATAGGCTTGTGTTGTGCAAAAAACCTTATAAAATGTAAAAAATCGAAGTCTTGATTTAATTTGTACATAACTATTGATAAAAGTAATAAAGCGAAACCTAAACCGGTTTAAATATACATGATTTGCCAGATAGCTAGGTTAAAAGCATGCACTAGAGATACATGCATGCAATGTCTGTGATCATGATGAAATACACTACATACTCAATACATACGACAATAACTTGTAAAAAAAACTCTGATATGCAGTAGGGTCATCATAATCCACAAGTTTATCTAACCGATACCTGCATCCATTTCATCTTCACATTTTTACAGTAAAAATATAATACAGAGTTATTTACAGCAATATTCACCATAAAAATTACCCCATTTTCCATAAGTCCAGTTTAAACACAAATTAATACCCAGTTTATTGGTAAACCAGTATACATAGACGAAGACGCATCGAGATTCACTCCACTAACAATGAAGGTGCAAGTATCTACAATTTCTCAAAACTTCTGGGAAGCGTAGAAATTTGCAGAAATCAATGCAAAAAAAATCTCAACCAAAGCATTCGCCAGGAAGTGATAAATAAAGAACCAAGATAACTAAATGTTTTTGAAAACGAGGTGCACACGTATTTGTTTGTAAGCAATGTGACTCTTGAAACGCGTCGTCAAATTCGATAGGTCGTTTTTTAGTGTTTGAACTTATATCGATAGGTGCGTGGAAGTGTATGAAATCTCTCGTGAAGACACTCCCGTACAAGCATTGTTCTATTCGCTAGAACAATAGTGTAGGTATTCGCTAATACGATGTGCACATACTCTGTCAATTGAAAGATACATGCACATCCAAACTAGTTATTCAGAAAGATATCTCGAAACGGCGTGTGAATCGTACCATATCGTACCAATAGTAGATGTGAACAAACAATGTGTTACATATTCCCTCATGTGCAACCACCACATTAGTGCCTTAACTGGTGCACTCACCGGCAAACATGACGTATGGCGTCTAATAAATTTACTGCAACGTGAGTGTTTTATCTGCAATCGACAGTGAACATTATGGCCCACGATAATAATGCAATGGAACATCGATCACCTTCGACACACGATAAAAAAAGTTCTACAATCGAGTTAATCTGGGTACGTTGAAGGTATCGGATTTTATCATGACCCCACTGAGCATGCTAGTAAATAATAATACAAAAATATCATATAATTTAGTTGAAACCAAAAAATCCTAAAGCATATCACGTTATATGCAGTCGAAACAGCGCAATATCATATTAATATTAGTGAAGTTATTACACAACCATTTTTAATTCAAGGAACATCAAAATGATTGTATAAAAACCCCGCAGACTGCCAAGGTGCCAACACCGACAGTTGATTTGAATAGGCAATATTTTTTTAGAGCAGCGAAAAAAATGGTGAAATATCTATTGAATCAACGCAATGACGCTAGATCATCTCAAAGGTACCTTGTTGGGGGTTCCGGAGTCTTTTTCTGGTTTCTTTGATTTCTGTAATCACGGAATGTGTTATGGCCAATTATATACGAATATTTCAAGTTGAAGTGCCTATTTAGCCTACGTGGATATACCGCATCTGGGCCTTAGCGTCTACTTTACAAGCTGATATGAATATTTAGATAAACTTTCGGTTGTAACATTCAATAATGATGCCTGAAATTCCACCAATAACATATCTGGAACATCCCCTGGACTGTTTACTCACTTATCGGACTATAATGTACCGTATAAAATGTTTTAGACTTACCCTGTAGCAGAGAGTGAATCCAGTCTTATTCAACATCCAGAATGGACAGTACAGTGATAGCACTTGCGTGCCTTCCATGTCCACGCTATGCATTCCCAGATCTAGGGTCATCACGGACGGACTATCGTGCGACTCGAAAGTCCAAACGGACAGTTCCGTTTCTAAATCTGGCAGGTTCTTTGTGCACACCCAACATTTGTCCAGGTAGTTTTGTATCTGTTATGAAAACATACATTATGTTAAAACGTCTTTCTGGCTAACTTAACGGTGGAAAGGGGACGCAAAAGTATAAAGCTAGGACTAGCTACCCCGTATATTTGAAGATTAAGCACCATGATGTCACAGTATCTTAAAAGCCAATCGCAAAAAAACACTAGCTATAAATAATATAAATTTCGGATCACGCCGAAAGTTTCTAGATTTTTCTGTTTTAATTAAGACGGAAACAGCTCGGAGTCAGAAAGTTGGAAGTGTTAATACCTCGTGCCTCGAAAAGCACGTTAAGCCGTAGGACCTGCGCCTGACCTTCGATTGTCGTCTTACAGAACTATGAATGCGAAGGAACAGAGAGTGCACCTGTGTATTACAAAAATAGTCCTGGTAGTCTTTATTGTTTACTTAACTAATATGGTAGATGAGAGACAGCCAAATTGTTTTTCTAAAGGAAGGTGTCCATAAGGAACTTACCATACTAAGATACGTCTAGGTAGTAGATATTAAAATGTTTGTGCGCTATAAGCAGTTGCCGAATCTCTGCTGATATTGGCCGTCGTTGCCGAAAGTCGTTAAACATTACTATCACTACCTATCAACAAATTCTCACCATCAACACGACGGAGGCCTTGTTAGGCGCCAGATGCGCCAAGTGGAACATCTCCCCTGGGCGGAACACTTGCGTGCGCTTGAGTCCCAGCTGCGACACCACGAGCGGGACAGGCAAGCAGTTCTGCAGCTTCACCGCCGGCTTCAGCACCACGTCGTAGCAGGACGACGCGAACGTATGCCGGTTGGACTGCTCGTAGAACACTTGCTCCATCGTTCCTATGGCCTGGTGATGGGTAGATTGATAAGATGAAGGAACTATTAACAAAGTTTGCGCGCGACCTCACTGCGGTCGCCAGAGGTGCGGGAGGTGACATTACACGATCATGTCACCCCCCCCCCCCCACGCGCCATGGGTGCGCATGACGGTCGCGCACGAACTTGTTGGACTATTAGGTACATTTTGCACACAAAAAATCAATCTACGCCTGTCATCGGGTGGGAATCGAACCCACGACAAATTGCACGAGTCACAAAAATAACTAAGAAGGAGCTCTTAATACATCAAAACACTCAATAGCTAGGTTGCGTTGCCACGAGAGATATGAGATAATGCAAACAAAAGTCTGTTTGTTAACAACAAATATATACAAGGCGTAAATTAAAACAGCATTTTCTAAGAGACCAACATCGAAATCGCAATAATGCTTCCCCATACTAAGCCGCATCCAGCTGACACAAGTTTGTACGGAGAAGTTTTTTTTTTTGAGATTTCGAAGTTGGTCCCATACTAAAAGTTGTTGAATTGGAGCAGTAGAATCGGCCGCTAAGAGGTTTTTCGTTATTTGATAAACGCCTTGTATAATTGCTTCATTCACCTTAACTCGATCGATCCGTAAAGACGTTTCCACAGGAGCTGCGCTATGAGAGGCTATACAAATGATGCAATTCTATTGGATGGTAACAAACACATTCGCGCTACGCATTCTCGCATACGTCTTTGGTTGCAATGCAACCTTACGGCCATATACATAATTTACGGTACAGTAACGAAACGAGCCTATGTTTTACCTTCAAGTAGAATTTTTCTCCACTGAGTTTGTCTTTGGAATCGCACTGTAATAATTTCGATATTTTGACTTCCTGCTGAAGTTCGCGCCAGATGAACGGAGACACCGAAACCGTGAAACCTAAAAGAAAATTATTAATATAAATATACTAAAAGAAAATTATTAATATGATAATTTCGTAAATAATATTCGGGCAGTGGGCACGTTCACTGCTAGCGTGTTTGTTATCTAAGCACTCATATCAGTATTTAAGAGCATAGCTACCGTCGACAGAGAAGAATATCTCAGCGGTGGGCGTGTGCACGGCCTGCAGCGGCAGCCGCAGCACGCCGCCCGGCCGCACGTCGCCAAGAAGCCTCACTTCGTTGCCGCTCAGCGTCATGTAGTACACCGACACGTTTACTGCCAGCGTATTTGTTACCTAAGCAGATTTATTTAGATTTATGAATAAACCCGTAGGAACTAGGCACGCAGTCGTGTGTGTATTTAGGTTTTTTTCTTTTAATTTTAACAGGCAGACATTTGACCACAATTTCACCTGATGATAAGCGACGATGCGGCCCAGTATAGGTTTTAACTGACTAGAACAACCTATTCACTCTTTTTATTTAATTTATTTAAACTTTTTGCACACAGTTTATTGTACAAATGGTAGACTTAAAGCTAAAAGCATTCTCTGCCAGTCAACCATAGGTTCGAACAGAAAAATACAGGCGGTGCAAGATATCGTAAATCAGAAAAAAAGATGGTACTGAGAAAACCAATGCAAAAGGAGCATAGCAATAAAGCATAGCAATGAAGCATAGCTTTTCTTAAAAGGAATCCAGATCATAGTGTTTTAGCCGGCAACGAATTCTGGATAGTTCGTAGCCAAAGTTTTATAAGGCATGGAGTCCGTCAAATAGGGTAGGCATGACACCATCAATAGTTGACGTATTTTTAAGGACTATCGAAACGCTATTCTTCCATGCATTTTGTATGGAAATTAAAACTGTGACGTCACGTTTTGCTGTGCTAAACTAACTTACATTTTAACGATTTCAGAATAATGAAAAATTTAATATCACAGATAAATTGATAGTATAACTAAAATATGGTGTTAATTTTTATGAATTTGGATTATTGGTGGATAGTGTCAATATTGCTATTTACTTTTTTGGTATGACAACTCTCAGCTAAGCAATTTCGCTTTATTTTACACTTTCAAGAAGAAAATATAAAACATATTTTTAAATTCAAACATCAATAACATTTTCTTTTTACTGTATGTTTAGTTTATGGAACTCTTCCGCGTGCGTTGTTAAGTTTTAATACAACTTTGAATGTCAAATTACACCTTATAATTCATTATTCAGACGCTCATAAAATCGGAAACAGATTCCAAAAAAATTGCTATGAAATAAAAGATAAAATGATCACAAACCTGCACAATACTTCTCAAGTAAATATGTAAGGCCGCCTCTTGCATGGCGACTTCAGAGATCAGTCCTCTCGGCTCTATGGCGGCTACGTGCGGCACATTCTTCTCAATAGTTCCACCCAAGTTTTTCCGGCCTAATTGGAAGTAGCGCTTGTCAGCCCGCTCCACTGGGATTTGGACGTCTTCGTCTAATTCTACTATCTGAAGAATAAAAAATAGTTAACTTATACAACGTGAGCGTGGCTCGAATTTTAGGTGACTAAGACTAAATTTAAGTATTTTTTTTACTTCAAACTACAATAATTTAGTAAAGTCAAATTAAAAAGCTTGCAGTTAATAAGGAAGTAACAGAATCAATACACAATTTATTAGGGATATCATACGCTGACGTCTTAAGTTAGACGAAACCACGCGAAAGTTAGGACAAATAACGTTATTATATAAATGCATGGACGAAATATATAAGGACCAACAATCGCCATACAAAAAAGCGTTCCCCGGAAATTCACAAAAATCCAAGTACCATCCAGATGGCGTTGCTAATATAACCAGCCAATGCTTTAATTTTCGTGCAATGTCTATCTGTCTGCTATCAGCGGACTTCCATGCTTGTTGCCAATTTTATTTAGTACTCTTAAAAGTCATAGATGGCGTTTATTAAAATACCGTACGAAAACAAATCTGTCTATTGTGCTCTTGGTTTGTAGTAGTTGACAAACAGCGGCAACAGTATCAACATTTCAACTAATGACGCGCAATTCGTTGAGTTGTGGAAAATATCAAATCTGATGGTGCCGGGATCGATCCCCGGTCTATATTTTTTACATTTTCTTTGTTTATCTTTTTTTTACATTTATTAAGGACAACAAACGACATGATACTGTTTTTTTTTATTAAAGTCATTTATTTGAGGGGAACGGGGGACCTAAATATACACATTCCTATTTTCCCTTTGACTTTTTGGCACAGACTAATGATCGCCTTTATTTAATTAAGGCAAAACTTTTTTTACAGTAAAATCTACATTTATCTACCACAGCTCTTATTGTTTGATTTTTCTCATATTCGAATTACCAAGGAAATGTGTGCGGGACGGCTGGAGTTGGTGAGAGGAGTGGACTGTATTACGGTAGGCTGTGCGCTGGTTCACGGAACTGTAGGTAGGTACTCCGGTGAACGATGTCTCCAGTCTCTGCACACTGTAGACGGTGGGTGGATCGTTGTTTGTCGTCTCGTAGAAGGTGGAAGTCTGCTATAAACTCACGAAGTACGGTATCCAAGTCGTAGAAGGGATCGGTGTCCTATAATCGATGCAGAGGTCTTCACTGTATTTAATTCACTGTAGAGATTCGTTCAGAGGCGCTGGGAGCTTTTCTGCTCTTTGTAGTACTCGGTATGTTACCAGAAGAGAACTGATTCGCTATTCTAAACTGTAATTCAAAACTGTAATTTACTATAACTTAGGTAAGGGTTGCAATGCAACACACAGGTAGGTAGGTAGATATTCGGCATTCGGCACAGCCGGGCGCCAAGTCTGTATCGGGAACCAGTTTCTTCATAAAAGTTCCACTGGAACTTGTGTTAGCCATGATGAAATAAAACAGTATACTTAGTTGAAGAATATAATATTTATTTTAGTTATATATGTAACAAGTGGCATTAAATTGGTAAAGTGAAAAGTGACCCGATGAGACGACTACAAATGTCACTTCCCCAATCCAAACCCCACAAATTTTCTATTGGATTAAGATCTGGAGATCTAGACGGCCATGGTATACGAGTGAATTCATCTTCATGCTGGGTAAACCAATTCGCGACAATTCTGGCAGTATGCACTGGGCAGTTATCATGAACAAAGGAGAATACTGGCACTTCTTCACGCAAGTAAACTGTTCGCAAAGTCGGTAACATTGATTCTTCCAATAAATTGACATAGTTTATAGTGTTCTGACGAGGAGAAATTTGAACAAGTTCTCCGACACTTCCGGCGTCCATCCAGGCACACATGTTAGCTGAAATTCAGCCGGATAATTGGTTGGGCACTACGTGATCCTCTGTGTATCGCGTGTTATCGTAACGCCACGAAGTTAAGCGACCATGTTGAGAAGAGCGAAATGATTTCTCGTCTGTAAAGATGTTATTCGTAATAGTGTTGCATTTCCGCTCTCTGTTGGTTCGTGATTCAACGAACGCCGTGATTATGTCGTCGTTTGTCTTCGAGGGTACCCTCTTTAGCATGCCGTCTGATCCAGGTTCTGACTGTGTTCCGACTTATTCTTAGCTCTTTGTTCTGCCGAATTGGCCATTATACGATTTGTTTGTAGATATTGACTTAGATTTTTATAAAATTTCAGACTTACTAGATATACTTGACATCTGACACACGACGTTTTTTATTTTTAAAATTATAATACATTTTTCTTCGTAGTGAAAAGAGTTTGGATTATGGACTTATTTTAAATTCATATTAAGACTGGTTTATCTAAAACATGTCTAGTGCAGTGATAATAAAGGTTAAACTTGCATAGATCTCTAACCCGTAATGACGCATTTTTATTTATATTTAAAACGTACTATGTGCAACATGCATGACAGCGAAGAAAACCTTACTACATTAATGAATACAAAGGAATAACCGGCAAAGTGGGTCATGATTCAATTTTGTCGACTGTACGTACATTACAGACATACATAAAACTTTACATCCTTTGTTCATGCGTGTAACAATATCTTCGAAATTAATGAAAATGTTTTTAATTCGTAATTCTAGACTGCCTAAATATTATAAATGTTATTTTTTAGTCATTAGAATTCTCTGAAGTACATGATACATTCAAACTGAATGAAGTAGTGAGTGAGGTTTTGATAGTAGATCTGCTGAACTAAATGAACTAATTGAACTAGATGAGTGATACATATCTTTAGCTCCCACTGAACTATATCACTCATTTCACTTCAGTGAACGATTTTGCGCATGTCTAGTTGTCTCTCGTCTCAAACGTTGACAGACATTATGTCTGTCAATCAGGTTAGGGTTAGCAGCTCTCAAAAATATTTGCCCCTAAAGGCTGAAACCACTAAGTAAACCCCACTAAAATCGACATAACTTTTGTGTAATACTAGTGACCGGTGACATTTAATTTTGTATCTAGTATATACCCTTGCCTGCGATTCCTTCTGCGTAGAATCAATAGCACAAAAATGATTCATTGTGTAAAAACAAATTGTACGAACGCAAACGACAACATTTAGCATTCTAGGACGACACCGTCTAGTTAGGTATACGCTGTTGCATCTTATGCAATTGTAATAGGGGTAGTTTTGCAACTTAAATTTATAGTTCGATGAGTTGGCCATACCCAGATTACCATCTAGTAAATTCGTCCTGTCACACTGAACTACCAAACCTGTGGTTGCGGGTTCGAAATCCGAAAGGTAAAATCTTTCCGTGATGTTTATAAAAAATATTCGTTATCCAATTGCATCAAAATTAATTAACAGGTCGAGCCTAACCGCTCAAATGAATTTCGGGGACTACGATCTCAAAAATCAACATCCAATGAGCGCATTCCGGGACTGTAGTAACCAAAAAACCGGTTAAAAAAACGTTGTTATTCCTCTAAAACCAAAGCGAATATTTTCTAAAGTAATGCATTCTGTTTAATTCGGTACACACAGACGATAAATACGAATATACAATACCTAAACACTTCAATATATTTTACTAACCTAAACCTATGACTAACTGCTAACAAAACTAAGGCCTGAGAAGTATTATTGTTTTTTTAAACAATGTACCTGAGCACAGAATCCAATGTATAGTCTACAAATCACGCGATTAGGTAGTCTTTACATCCAATTAGGCTTTTACATAGGTCAGTGTGTTCATGTTGTACGTTACAACTTACCATGTTTATTAAAAACATATTACCTACTGACGACAAAAATCATGCCTCTGTATGGAAATTTAGTGCTAAATTTACCGCGCGACAGCCCTGATATTGGCTTCGGTTTTGTTCGGAGAGTGTAGTAGAGTGAGAGTATTTTTGAGTCGTCGCGCTCGTTCGCACTGACATGCTGGAATATTACGTATGACAGGGACGGCTACAGCCAAAACTACCGATATCGTCTTACTGAGTAGTTATCCTCTAGTTCTAAAACATTTTCAACTTGTTATCAAATAATCATACTTATCATACATAAATTAAAAAGAATGTGTGAAATGAAGTTAATTTAAAAAAAAATGACTAAAAAATCACTACCAAAAGTACGGCAATAATTTGTCTGAGAACGACATATTTCTTTTTTTTATTTAACAATTATATTAAACACCACGTTATGGCTAATTAAAAGGTCCAAAACGAAAATATTTTCAATAAACAGTATAATGTATAAAAGTCCAGCAGATGTTAGATTAAGCGCCATCTATTGTACCTAATTAATTTTACTACGTCATCTAGTCGGGTCTGAGGTTCCAGTTTGCAAAGTGTTGTTAAAAATATGCATTCTATGAGCGATTGATACCCCTATAGACATCTAGTGAAAAACAAATGAACCAAAAATCGGGGAACGCTCTTTTGTATGGCGATTGTTGGTCCTTATATATTTCGTCCATGATAAATGTAATCTGTCTCTATTTGTTCATGTAGCATAAAAAGTGACAAAATGAACCTAAATTTTAGTGTTTTAGATGACCTAACCAGCCAAAAACTACTTGAGAGACTAGAACAAAATGTGGTAAGTAATCTAAACGGCAATAATGATGAAATTTAGTTTTTAAACAAATTACATTAACGATTGTATTACAAAAACAACACTAGCCATCGACTAAAAAGAGCAATTCAAAAAATAAGGTTACCTTAACATTCAGTTTGAGTGGTGGCGGTGGTTCATTGAGTTTCATCAAATTGAGGCCACCGTGCTTCAACTGCAGAGGCACGCATGCGCTCGGTTCCAATACAACCTCCCTGTCAAATAAACAATATAATTGATTCTATATTTCGTAATTGGAAAGATATTTTGTGCTGTATAACATAAGACAAGCATTACCGGTAGTCTGAAGGAACGTAATCTTCTGTGAGGAAGACAGAGAAGTCATGGTTGTCTTGTAACATCAGTTTTGCTGTCAAACCAGTGCAGTTGTGTAGGACGTACGGTGCTCCGAAATGTTTGGAATGGGACGGCTGTCATAGAAAGGTATTATATTATTAAAATTTCATAAGGACCTAATAAGTTGTACTATAAGTAACAGAATTTCTTGTACTTACGTCGAACTTTGTTTTTGAAACGACCGTTGTGTCAGTATCCGCAATAGCAGCCGAGAATGAGTTTCCTAGTTGTGTCAAGACCTGCAAATTATAGTTACTGTAAGCATCATAAATCTTGACTGCATCGAAGTCAAAAGTTTATACCGATAATGTAGTCTAATGGTTTCCGCGTAGAAAAATACTTACGAATGGGCTACACCAAAGATTTGACTCTACCTGTCTTGTTTGTACCAAAGTAGGAGATAACTACCATTTATTGACCGTTTCGAATATACAAATACAAAGGCATTTATTTGCGTAAGTTTGGGTATACATTAAAGGTCTTAAATTGTGTTACATGATTTGAGTTCACCAAAATTTGCTTTTATGTAATTAGCGTGCAAATATTAAACTGCTGAAAAATGGTACAACAGGTAAGTATGAGATAACAAACACAACTCCATATATGATCAGTTGGGCTTAGATGCACAACATCGTTAAATTGTCGTTAGACATAAGAAAATTTGTCATCGTGTCTTATTTTATCATTTTTCCTAACATGGCAACCACTTACGATAGAAATACTTCCCACGAGAAGCCTTTATCCACACGACTACAGATAATATACAACATTTCGTTGATATTCAATCATTCGTTCAATTTTACTACCGATTTGGCTTAAACACTTAATCCCAAGCACGACTATCGATTTAAAACTAAATTACTTACATCTGTTTTTGACATGACATTGATAGTTTTGACAGCCGAGTCCCTACTCTAGTTGACGATGTCCGATAGCCATCTCGCTCGGTAGCGATGTCATTCTGGCGTGAGTGACAGGGACGGCTAAAGTCGACAATACGGACAACGTCAATCGGAGTAGGGCCTCTGTTTTATAAATCAAAGTCAAAGGCGTACCCATTAATATTTTCCAACAAATTGTGTTATTAAACTAACAAATGGAAAATAAACTAATATGATCATTTACTTTTAAAACTGTGATGTAATATAGGTACAGATTACTTATCATACATGAAAGCGCACCTGGGTTTTGCTACCTTCCTGACTCCTCAAGGAGCTGCTAAGGTGGAGCAACCAGTAGGATTACCTTAGGCCTATATTGGTTGGACGAACTGGGTCCATATCGCTCAGTAGAGCAGTGAAAAACAGTAAGTATTGAAGCATTTAAGCAGACATGCAACATTTTGTCATAGAGTGTTTTCTTTGGTATTTGAAAATTTGGTAGTAACTAAATCAACTATACCTACATACTTAGACGTTTAAGTATGCACAAAAAGAAAATACATATTAGTTTATTAAATAATAATATGTGTTTACATTGTATTTCAGGATTTAATTTTGGAAGGTACGCTGGAACAGAACAAAATTGGATTCAAATGTAAGGAAAAGTTTATTTCACAGAATACTTGTGGTAGTACCAACATGCATCACTTTGATAGTAATTGTGAATAATTTTTGATCCCTTCAAGCTTGTGATATGTTAGTAAATATGCAGGTTCTATTGACATGTTCATTTGATTGTTCATAATTATTATGATTTAATTGCTTTCAACATTTTCCACCTTTAATAGATACCTTGAGTCACCTGTAACAAAATCAAAAGATATCATGAAAAACATAGTATTAAAGAGTATGTATCATTTTTCAGAAAATGTCATCGCAGTCAATGTTGACTTGTAAGAAGCAGTGGAGACTATGGTGATAAGACTTATCGTATTAAAATTTTAAGAAAAGGTTTATCGTTTGTAATACCTTATTATTATTCTATAAAATTACATATTATTGTTTATTTGACTAATGATTTTTCTACTTCAATTAATTTTACTTTTATCCACCTTTATGTATAATAAGGTATATAAGTATATGGTACGTAGGTAAAAGTAGGCTCCCCATAAGTTATTTAAAAGCAAGTTAGGCGCAGATATTGACTGGAATACTTTTTAGTGCACAAAGCTACATTAAGGAAGTTTACATATCAAAGATATTTTAGTGTGCAAGTTTTCACAATTTATTTCACCGATTTACATACACTTAATATATGCTTCCTACTACTGGTCCTAGACTGTAGACACTGCTTACAGTAGTTTGGGCTTAGCACAGAGAGCGGTGTTGTCCAATTTGCTGTTGTTTTCATGGGTCAAAAGGAGGCAACATAGGTAGACCCTAAGAAACAAAAATAATGATTACCTAACCTATCCTACCTATGTAAAATAACATACATTATAAAAGGTTAGGTTCTGTTTTCAATACAGTATTTTGTAAGTTTATAAAACACAACAATAACAGCTATTCTTTGCTTTTGTGTAGGTGAAAGAGCTCTTTGTGATAAATGATTTACGTAAGTGTTTATATTGGAGATCTCACCTTCAAATAGGCTAGATTCTATAAGCCTTCTAGCCGCTAGAAGGTTTATAGACTCTAGCTGGGGCCAAGCTAAGCCTGTCAATGATGTGAAATATCAGTATCCATGGGCTTAAATATTCGCCAAAGCGACTGAAATACACTCTCAGAAATCGACTTGATCGCAAATATCACCGATGCGTTTCTGTCGTATTTCGTACACTGGTCGTTCGTCATATGCGTTTAACACAAAATATATAATGGTATTATGGTACGGACATATTTTTCGCCTTTTACACAGTTTTTCACCGACTTTAATCAAGTTTTTTCCTTAGTCGTTAGCACCAAGTGACCACGATAATATGTCATGCGAAAATGTCAAAAATAGATTAAAATAGACAAATAAAAGAGACTCATGTTAGAGTGTGTAGACAATTTTATCGTTTTCTATCGTATTTCGTATTTTGACAGTTAGACATGACATAAATGGCATGACATGTTAGCAGCGGTAGACTAATGATATAACGCTGTCAAAATACGATAAACGGCCGCGATAATGATATGTTGTTTGGCTTATGCTAGGGCCACTGGTCAATAAAAAAAGGAAGAAATCTCTGATGGATAAATTAGAGCATAGAGTATTATTATATTAGCGAGTAAAATATTCATTAAGATTATAAATATATCAATGTAGTTTATAAAAACCGGCCAAGTGCGAGTTGGACTCGCGCGCGAAGGGTTCCGTACCATTATTGGCGGGCTATATCTCGCAAATGGTAAAGCTGATAAAAAAATGTTGTATGGAAACCCGACCTTATTTTCATAGTCCTTTTTAACGATACCCCACACAAGGGGGTGCACTCAAAAAAATAATTCACTTACAAAAGGGGTATTATTTTTTTGTATTTTTCAAAGTGAGATCTTTATGTGAAGTATCCTCGAACCAAGTTACATGCAAATCAGTCCATACACGTAGAAGATATTCTGCTGTGACAGACTAGGACGGACGGACTGAACGATCTTATAAGGGTTCCTTGTCGGACTACGGATCCCTAAAAACTAACAAGGCGTATCATACGACTTTTTGCTCGAATGCATATATGCAAGCACATGTACTTGGACATAAATACATGTCAGTTCACGTACCTCCATACCACTTCTAGTGATGGTGATTTCCAGCGGTTCGCTGCTCGATATCGTGATGGTCTTGTTGGCTTGCCGCATCGCTACAGCCCTGATATTGGCCGCCTCGTCTTGTACGTCTACGGTAACCGGTTCTTGCGAGCGCATCACTACCTGTTTATCACGAAAATACCAACTGTTCAGACATAGTAATGATTTCTATTAAAAATAAATACAGATAAATTTGGTGCTGTATAAAACAAACCAAATCTTTAACACACACTTGTATTTAAGACACAAAGAAATTATAACAAGGGAACTGACAGGAAAATGTCGTGTAAAGTGTACGTAGCTTCTTTTGTACCTAATTTTATCGTGTGTTTATAATGACTAGTAGGGCTCAAAAATAAGGAGACATGTTCGGCACCATATATAATTATTGACGTTCATAATTGCCGGAGAAGCGGAGGACCGTGAAAGTTGGCGCAGACTTGGAAAGGCCTATGTCCAGCAGTGGACTGCAATAGGCTGATATGATGATGATGATGATAATTGCCATTTTGTGTACTAAATTGAATAAATGACTTTTGAATAAATATTATTTTCTTTCAATATAAGATGATGATCATCACACATCACAGCATTTATTTGTTGGCCCAGGCTTATGAGCGTATGAAAAGGCAATACGATGTTTACGCGTGATCCCTAATAAATAATTTACAATCATGATATTTGATCCTTTTATATTAATAACCTGTGTCTAAAATCTATCCCTCAATGCAAAATAGTCACCTATGCAGATGATACAGCCCTAATTTTACATGGCGAAAACTGGGATGAGGTTCGAAATCATACTGAAGCGGCAATTCAAGAGGTAATGCAATGGCTAAATCGTAACCTACTTACACTTAATGTAATAAAAACAAAATACATCACCTTTTCACTTACTGCTATAACAAAGCCATCTGAGGATTTTAAGATTAGAGCGCACACATGTGATAGTCCTGAACACTATGCCTGTCCTGAGATCACAAGAACTCGAAACATAAAATATCTGGGACTACATATTGATCGTTTTTTGAACTGGAATATTCACATTGATAACTTGGTTGGTCGTATCAGAAAATTAATCCCTATTTTTAGAATGCTTAGGATTTCGGCTGTCCGTGAAACATTACTGTGCGTTTATTACGCCCTTGCCCAGAGTATACTACAATATTGTATTGTCACGTGGGGCGGGGTTGGTGTTACGGCTATGCTTCCCCTGGAACGTGCTCAAAGGGCCATACTAAAAGTTATTTTAGGAAAGCCGCGAAGATATGATACCGCTCTTCTATATCGCGAATGCTCGGTACTTACAGTCAGACAGCTATTTGTCTTAAATGTTATCCTTCGAAAACACAAACAGATTGATGTTATTCGAATACCTAAACGAAAAAATAAATGAATATGTTCCAGTGAGCCTCACAATACGACCTTTGCTAGTTCCCAATATTATGTCTGTAGTTGCCATTTGTATAATTTAGCCAATAGGATGGTTGACATCGTCTCATTGACTCATCATCATTGTAAAGTAAAAGTTAGTTTGTGGTTAAAAAGTCTTACATATAAAGAAACAGATGCTATCTTATCTTCACGGTAAACTTCTACTGATTGCATATAATTGTAAACATTACATACACACATACACACACACACACACACACACACACACACACACACATGCACGCACGCACGCTCACACACACATACATACACACACACACACACACACACACACACACACACACACACACACACACACACACACACATGCACGCACGCACGCTCACACACCTGTAATGTTAATTTAAATCTAGATTAAGAGGTTAAATTGTATTTGGAAAGATAAATAAACTATTATTATTATTTCTTTAAATACTAACAGAAATCGACTATTTACACGAATGTCCAAAAAAAGAGTGTAATGTTTCTTTTTAGTCTTAAATTACTGATAATCATGGAATGAACTATAGTGTTATCGTTGCGATCGTCGTTTGAACGCAGCGCGGCGTTCTGCGTCAGCGTTTAAAAGAGACCACAACAGTACATCTCCATAGTAACCATTATGATGTAGCTTACGGCGTGACGTATGCGTTTATAGAAGACCATAGCCTTAAACATTTAGATTAATTTTGCAAGCGTCAGCAACGTACCTCCATCTTGAGTTCCCAAGGCACATGCTTGTACTGGTAGTCCTTCATCACCTCCACGGGCTCTATAAGCGGCTCCCACACAGCTCGCCCTATGTTGTAGTACGACACTTGCATCGCCCACGTCGACTCCATGTATAACTGCCAGAAAAAATACTACTTTTAGCCCTCTGATAAAACAGTTTTCAACTAGAGTAACGCGACCCTAAGGGGAGTGTATCGAAAGGGATAAATGGATCTATTGCAAGAGGTTTTATTAACCCTGATGTTCTTTTACCATTTCTAATGAATCGCAATTCAAATTTACGACCTAATTTGGTTAGTTTTTTAAAATTTCAATGGGATATTTTACTTTAACATTTCTCAAGTATAAAACTCAACCAAAAACGTACGGATTTCTTTCATGTAAAAATATTTTAACTATCCAAGAACATCCAAGAAGGAAGAGTTATATTATCATTTAGGTCTTGTCAATGTCGTTTCCATCTTTGTCGGATTATTTTCTTTACCTCTTTATCATTTATTGTACTCCAATTTACTTCCACATATTATGTGTCATATTATTAAAGAAAAAAATACGATGCGCCAAGACTCACTCGTGGGAAATACCCTAGCCCTACGAGCGATACTACTATGGCTATGCTCGACAAAAAGAGAAAATCTATTTTCACTTACCTCCGAGCTCCAGTCCTTCAGCTGTCCAATAAGCGAGGCCTGCATGACCAGCACCGGTATGGTCTCGTTGCCGATGTCCATCTCGAGCGAGACCACTATGGACGGGCTGGAAAGCAAGCATATCTCATCTGTGGGCGGGAACGCCTCTTCAGGCCGGTCCAACGCGTAGTCTTCCATGTTGATCGCTTCTTCGGCCTCGTCTGAATATTAACAATTTCACAATCAATTATTCGAACTGTATAGTCGCGAGCATTATCATGTATGTGTACAAAAATGCATTCGATTTCAGTCCTTATTACAATGTAATCAAAAGCACGTATCACTCTGTGCCTCAACATACCCTTGACAGGACTTTAAAAATGTACTACCTATTAAATCCAATAAATTCTGTAAAAACTTGCAAAATAATTGCTTAAGTAATAAAAATAATTGTACTACAAAAAAAAATTGTGACTAAAGTTTACCTTTCAATACATAAAGGTAAAAGAAAACTTTTTAAAAGAGCAAAAACCTTAATAATAGCTCTTTAATTTCTTATAATCATCATCTTCCTAGCGTTATCTCGATTGTGCACTTGCACGCAAGTGCCCAGGGTCCGCTGACCATGATCCAGGGTGTAGCAAAACAGTGGAGCGACTGCCATCTGACCTCCGTGACCCTGTTAATTGGGGAACCTGACCAGGTTTGGATCACGGTTACACATTCAGTCGCCTGAATGTGCAGGTTTCCTCACGATGTTTTCCCTCACCGTAAGAGCATCGGTTAGTAAATAAAGAATGTACATAACTCAGAAAAGTCATTGGTACATGGCGGCACGTGGGATCGAACCGGTTCCTCCCACATGAGAGGCGACCTGTTAGCCATTCCACCACGGACGCTCAACTTCAATTTCTTATAAATAATATTCAAATCACTTCATCTGAGGTAAAGAAGCAAGATTTGATCATTTTTGACAATGGCTTGATTAATGTTCGTTGCGTAAAAAAGTCAAGTCAAAAGTCAAAAATATTTTATTCCATTTAGGACAAATAATAAAGTAGTAGTAGCGGAGGACCGTGAAAGTTGGCGCCGTCTTGGAGAGGCATGTCCAGCAGTAGACTGCAATAGGCTGATATGAATAAAGTAGTATCATCCTCCAACTAAATCAATAGTTACCTCACAAACTATAATAATAAATAGAATATTAAATGTCATAAAAATGCCTTATTATTTTTCAGGTAAATAAATAATTGCTTGGCGAATAATTGGATGAAAACGGCGTACAGTTGTTTTTGAATTATTATAACCAAAATATATCAGTTCGTTTTAAAAATTGATAGCACAAATCTTAGAAACTCTAACATAAAATTAACTTAAATCTATTGATATAGCTTTCTATCTCTAAATCACAATACTAATCGTCGCCGCGTCAGGCCTGTGTACGAGGGTCAAACTGAAAGTTCTTAGAACTGGCCACTTATAAACAATATAATAAAAAAAATATTCTAAAATTTGAAAATAGAACTCTTTGCCAATATTACTGAGTATATATTTCATTCATTTGTCATTTGTTTTACGACTTGGCGGCAAATTGAAAATTGTCTGTGTCACGTCAAAATGAATTTAACACGAGAAAATTTTCGTGCAATGATTTTTTATGACTTTCGATGTCATTTAAGTCAACAAGAAAGTTATGATAGACTACGATTGGCCTTTCACGATGAAGCCCCATCTCGTGCGACTGTTTACAACTGGTTTAATGAGTTTAAACGTGGTCGCACTAAACTCACTGATGATGTACGTGAGGGACGGCCTTCTACAGCGACGACTGAAAATAACATCTGTGTTGTGCGGCGTATGATAGAGACTGACAAAAGAGTGACCTATCAGCAGATTCGGACAAGCTTAGGCATCGGTATGAGTCAAGTGCACAAAATCCTCCACGAACATTTAGCGGTCAGGAAGCTTTGCGCCCGGTGGATACCTCATAATTTGACTAAGGCTCAAAAACTCCATCGTGTGGATTGGTGCCGTAAAATGATTGAAAGATTTAACGGAGGTGACTCAAATGCTGTGTTCGACATACTAACAGGTGACGAAAGCTGGATTTACTGTTATGATCCTGAAACCAAAAGACAATCTGCTCAGTGGGTGTTTCCTTTCGAGGAGTTGCCAACTAAAGTGAAGAGAGATCGAAGTGCGGGAAAAAAAATGGTGGCCTCGTTCTTTGGAAGGATAGGTCATTTCGCAACAATTGTGTTAGAGGATCAAAAAACAGTTTCTGCAGAATGGTACACTACCAATTGTTTGCCACTTGTCTTGGAAAAAGTTCGAGAGAAACGACCTCGCAGTAGGATCCTCCTTCACCACGACAACGCCTCGTCGCACACCGCCAAGCGAACGATCGACTATTTGGCGACATCAAACGTTGAATTACTGGGTCACCCGCCGTATAGCCTCGACCTCGCGCCTTGTGATTTTTATTTATTTCCAAAAATTAAAGAAAAACTTAAAGGAAAGCGGTTTATGAATGCTGAAGAAGCGGTGGCTGCGTATCGCGATGCCATTGAAGAGACCCCTAAGGACGAGTGGGCAAAGTGCTTTTCCCAGTGGTTCCATCGCATGCAGCGGTGTATTGACGTCAATGGACAATATTTTGAAAAGATATAATAAAACTAATAACTGGCTAATGTAATCAGTTTTTGATTTTCTAAGAACTTTCAGTTTGACCCTCGTATCTTCCCGCGTAGGTAGCAAAAACGTACCTACGCGCGGCGACCCCTTGGTAGGGGACTAAACAAGTTGGGTGTCGCTAGCCGGCAGCGACACGCTCGTGCGTTTTATTCACCGGGGGTGCGCGACACTAAGTTGCTGGTTGGACGAGCGTGAATAAAGTCCTAGAAAGATGCGCTAGATGGCGTAAGTAGCTTCTTGTGGCAGTCAACCCTATCGCGTTGCGTGATAGTACGTCACTGAATAGGTATAGTGTATTATGATAGTTTATCCAGAGTTTATATTCCAGAGTTATAAGAATGAAATTATCTTGCAATGTATTTCTGTAGGTGTCTACACGAAAATGTGCTTGAGTCAGAGGCGAACTGAATTACACCATATCGTTAACAACATAGAGTAGATATTTCTTTGAATTTCATTGCAAAGTCATACTTCTGTACGGAGTACTAGTACTTATTCTGTGGCCGCGTTAATAAATGCCATAGCTGACCTGTCTTAAGGAACCAGTAGGAGTTGGGCCGGAACGGCTGCATGCTCCACAACTCCTTGTAGAACATCACTTGGTTATCCAGCTCCGTATTGTTTTCGTCCGTGCTGGTCACCGTAGCTAGAACGCGGTTGAGAAGCGCTATTATGTCTGTGGAAAGAGATGACTTCTTTTATGTGGGTAAAACTTGCATGTGAGGTTGATGAATTACACTAAGATATCCTAAACCATACAATAGCTATAATGCACAACTTTAAATTGACACCTCAAGTGGCAGATTTAGCGACGATTTATACGATGGTAGGTATATGATACTTGGATTAAAAGTCCACCAAATAATATAAATAAATTGTTTCACCAAACACACCAATTACCTAGCCCCAAACTAAGCATGAGCTTGTGCTATGGCCACTAGGATAACGGATAAAAATACTTAAATACTTACATATAAACATCCATGACTTAGGTACAAATGCTCGTGCTCATCACACAAACATTTGCCCCTTGCGGGATTCGAACCCGCAACCGCCTGGTTTAGAAGTCCGGTGCGCGAACGACTACACCAAGACGGTCGTCACTACACCAAGACGGTCGTCAGTCAAATATCTAGTACGGGTATCTAGCGGTTTTGTTATTTATAATCTAAGGTTATAAATAACAAAACCGCTGCTGGATTGTATTTCCTAGACAATGGGGATCCACACTGCCAAATTCTCCTTGTAGGTGGCGCATTGTTGATGCGACCAAAGCTATCTGTCATTCCAGTACAGAAGTTGTGTTTTTTTGAGTATTTTTTTGTGTTCTCAATCTACGAAAGCATAATGCCGTTATGTGCTGTGCCAGGTTGTTACAATAATGGTGTTCATTTATTTCCAAAAGACCCAGTTTTAAAAAAGAAGTGGGAAACAGCTATATGAAGAAAATTTTAGGTTTAACTTTAGGTAGTTTACTAGAACTATTTACATCATGATAAGCTTCTGGATCGGGAACATTTATCGTATACAGGGTGTCTCTCTATAGTCAGTAGATTACTCAGCGCAATAAGAAAGTTCAATTTTGTTCCGTCTACAAACTGCCACCTAATGACTCACCACGCGACACGGTGATCTTGATGTCCGACAGAGATGACGGCGTGCATGCCGCTGCCAGGCGGCTGCGACAGCGCTAGCGACAGGTTGGTCGGCGCTAGTAGGTACCGCGAGGCCTTCTGCTACCTGACACGTGACTCACCAGGCGACACGGTGATCTTGATGTCCCACACAGAGATGTCGGCGTGCATGCCGCTGCCGGGCGGCTGCGACAGCGCTAGCGACAGGTTGGTCGGCGCTAATAGATACCGCGGGGCCTTCTGCTACCTGACGCGTGACTCACCAGGCGACACGGTGATCTTGATGTCCGACACAGAGATGTCGGCGTGCATGCCGCTGCCTGGCGGCTGCGACAGCGCTAGCGACAGGTTGGTCGGCGCTAGTAGGTACCGCGGGGTACCTTCCGCGGCGCCTAGAGTTCGAACGACCATTTGCAGGCCAGATATGCCACCGTCGGCCACCATGCGCTCTTCTGTGGTGCGAAGCTTGAAACGAGCTTGCATCTGTTTGAGGAAATAGATGGTGTAAGTATTTGGAATGATTACACAGATAGACTGCGGCCGTGTTCCTACAACGCCGAATCCGAAAGATTCGGTAGGCTTATTATCTAAAATTTAGCAATCAGCGAACATTGCGCAGTTATCACGCGATCGATGGCTTAGATTCAAAACAACGCAATTTGTGATCGCTAGCAAATCGCTCGCGTACATAATACAAAAAAGTGAAAGTCAAAGAAAGACAATGAATGCACTTTTAATACGTCGATTGTTCGGTAAAGGCAGCACCGTCGTTTTTGCTGATACGTAATACGATTTTGCGAATTTGGAACAATTATTGCATGATTGTCGCTATCGCTTGGTTGACGCAAGATAGGTAATAAGCCTGTGCCATGTTATTAGATATTTTTCGTCATTTAATTTACATTTACTAAGTTTTCAGTGGTTTATACAGGCCGTTACCCATCTATTCGTTACAGCCACTGGAACTGCCTCCTAGTCAATTTTATCGCTCTGTCATAGTGAGAATAGGGCCTATAAGGGCTAAGCTATCGCTGACAAAATCAATCAGGGGCAAGTATTTTTTTATGTAACAAGTCCATTGCCATTTGAAACATGTACAAAAAACTGGAGTCAAAAGAATGATAACTTACATTCAAGACAAGCGCGTCGCATTTCTTCTGTTCGAGAGATTCAACAAGGATGATGTCGGGCTGTTCGATCTTGATGTTGACGGTCATCATCGCAGGCTTCTGCGGGTCTGCTAGCGAAGGCGCCGACACCACTGACAACTTTTTCTTCTGTTGTCAACAAAAGAATTTGATGTAATTTTATAGTCAGATAAAGAATGAGACATCTATAAGCAAGTCTCGCAGTCTATCTCACGCTGTGATGTTATCGCGAAACCTTAATTATGCTGATTGCTGAGTAGAACAAACAAAAATTGGTTTTGAACAAGTCACCAGCATATTGGTGGCTAGCATAAAGTTAATATAGCTAGCGGAATAGAGGAACAAAGGGCTGAGCTAGCGAGATGTCTCTATCAGTAAAACTGTATGATAAAAAGAGATGTGTGATACGATGTAACAGAACCGTTTTTGAAACTGTCAAACAGTTAGTCGGCACTTATCGGCACGCTGAGAATTTCAGCTATTTTAATTTTTCAAATATTACTTGAAATCGTGGATAGTTTTTTGAAATATTTCTTGGTGAAACATGGTGTTGTTGTTCAGTAACTAATTGTTGTACGACACAGCGAAATAGAAATGATTCATTTCACAGGTAAATTGTTCCAAATGGACACCACCTTTTTTAGGTTTATTTTTGCCAATGCGTTTCGAATTTTAAGTGCTTAGTGTGATAATTCTCTTCTTTAACCATTTATTAATGTAAGAAGCAAATATCCAATACACATAATGCAGAATTTACGAATATTTTGTGTAAGAAATAATTTTCGTTTTACACTAGGGCTGTATCAAGTTATCGATATTTGGTTTCCACTGTCTATCACGTAATAAACGAATAATATGTATTACTGTTGTTTGAGTATCTAAGTTTAGATTTGAACCAGCTGAGAATGTCATTACTATTTAAGATACTTAGCTGATCCATGCAGTTTTTACCTGTTTGACAGATACATTTATAACATTAGTAATAAATGTATCTGTCAAATTTCCGAATAACTTTAATAAAAAATGCATGCCTAAAATTTATAAATCGTCCAAACTGGGTTCCAAACAAAATTTCAAGTGTTAAAAATTCAAGTGCAGTAAGCACTTCGAACAAAAATATTTCAAGACGCGAGGAGCAAAATAAGAATAATACTATTCTTCTGCTGATGTTTCATTGGATAGCAATGTCCACTTGTGGTTATGTCTACGTATTATATGGTTTGCTTAGTTTGGGACTAGATTATTTGTTCTATATTCCTTTTTCACAGGTCAAGATAAAGCCTAGACGCACAGTTTCGTCCTATTTTGACAAAGATATTGTACCAGAGGCATTCACATGTGAATCATTGTTACCGCTATTGCAACAGTCCACACCATCGACCTCTCTCCAACTATATTGGACGCCAAGGAAAAATTAGCTTTATGTCTAATATAAATGCACTAAGTTGCATCTCTATAAGTTTGTTTTTTAAATAAGCGATTTAAACAACAACATTTTTATTTCATTTATTATTTTTGAAACAACCGTATCGTCTAAGTTTTTCTTACTTGTCTTCACTCCAGAAGCATAGTTTCAGCCATGAAAAATCCCATCCCATTATTTTTTTGTTTTTATTAATTTAATTAACCTACTATTAATGTTACAAATTAATTTTATCGATATCGATACTAATGTAACAAGCGACATAACATACGTCACTGACACACATTCATAAACAATTCTACACACACAAATGTCATCCTATTTCGGTTTCGTTTGACAGATCGTGTTTGTTCCTCTATTCCGTTAGGAATATTAACTTTATGGTGGCTAGCTAGTAAAAAACAACTTAACGATGAGATCAGATAACCATTAAATCTGACATTTATTTGATTGTTGTAAACAAAAAGTACATTACCCTACGGAAACAATGCACATCGGCAATCATCGTATTCTCGAATACAAATGAATGTTAATTTTCATTTCATCAAATACCTTCACAAAAATAGAATATTCATTAAACATACGTCATACAGCCTTGGACAAGCCAGTCAATTCTTTGCCCAAACCCTAGACCTATACAAAAAGGGGTAATTACTTTCCTTTACAAGTACTATAAGCTAAAGTAGCAGTAGGCAGGGCACATAGCCAGGCCTGTGTATTTCCCCGCGTAGGTAGCAAAAACGTACCTACGCGCGGCGACCCTTAGTTAGGGGCTAAAACAAGTTGCGTGTCGCTACCGGCCAGCGACACGCTCGCGCGTTTTATTCACCGGCGGCCGCGCGGCTACGTTGCTGGCTGAACGAGAATGAATAAAGTACTAGAAAGAGGCGCTAGATGGCGTAAATAGCTTCTTGTGGCAGTCAACCCTATCGAGTCACGTGATATTACGTCACTGAATAGGTTTAGTGTATTATGAATCATTTTCCAGAGCAATAAGTATGAAATTAACTTGCAATGGATTTTTGTAGGTGTCTACACGAAAATGTGCTTGACTCTGAGGCGAACTAAATTACGCCATATTGTTGACGACATTGAGTAGACATTTCTTTGAATACAATTGCTCAGTCATACTTCTGTACGAAGTACTAGTACTTATTCTGTGACATAGCGCAAAGAACTTTATAACCATTGGGGCAGAAAGGTTCTTGACTGGAGATCATTTGATCAAAAGCGTAGGGCTAAGGGCGACCACCGGCACATGGACAAACGCCTTTTAAAGGTCGCAGGGTCTTTCTAGATGCAGACCGCTTGTAACAGGTCACTTTGGAAATGTATGGGGGACTCATAGGTTCAGCAGTAGACGTCCTGTAGCTGATAATTTTACGTATAAACTTACCGATATACTCTGAGTCTCCATAGACGATCTGGCGCTCTTCACTTCTTCCTTCGCCTTGGTGAGCGGTGCTTCCGCAGCCAACCCAACAGTGAGGAACTCTGCGATTTTGTTTAGGAAGTCCATCGCAAGGATCAGGTTGAAACTGAAGATTCTCATGTCGACTGTAAGTTTAATGGTTTTGATCAGAATTTGATACGCCTTTACCATATTTTTGCAACCTAAAGACGAGCGTTTTTGATCCTCTTTATGAAGAAGGAGAATTTTGAAACAATATTTTAGAACAAAGATAATATAATAGAATAAAGTTCATTCCTTTCCTAAAACTACACTTAGATGAATACTTATATTTCTGGGTGATTTTGAGATACCAATATCATCTTTAGCGCAAAAGGCACGATAAAATATAAAAACATGAATTTCTTCAGAGAACAAATAGACTATAAACTCTGTGTTATTTTAAATAAATAAACGTAAAAACATGATTTCGTCCGAATAGTTCGTGTTGCCTCCTGCCTCAACGTCAGACGTGCGGGGGGCGAGGCATGCTAGATGTAAGCACGGGTGGGGCGGGGAAGGGAATTTCCTATGACCGTCGAGGGCGTTTGGCGCTCCCTCGCCCCCCGCACGACTGTCTCCGCCACACGTACTTATCGAACTATAGAAGCCTCGACCACTTACCAAAAGTGTCATTATTCTTCACGGTGTAAGTGATGTCTATCATGCTTCGTATCTTGTCGTGCGCCTCCATTATGGCGCGCTGGGAGTCTTCAATGTTGGACTGGGAACTGGATTCAGTCTGTCCTCTTCGCCGCTCGAGATACCTGATCATTGATTATGTTTAACTTCCTAATAGTTTTTGTTTCGTAGAAATTGTCCTTAAGTTTAACGTTTAGAACTAGAATAACATTACACGCTGCACCTTGTACATTTATCAAATGCAAATTAATTATTTCATTTCACTCTCGGGGGATCGTGCCTAATCAATAGTCTATTTTGACAAGGATCATCGTTTTGTCAAGTCCAAGTAAACATTTGTTTGTATTTGTTTCTAGCTGTACCCAATGCTATGTACATTTATTTAGCCAAGTACACATTATAAAATAATTTAAGTTTCTGTAATGTTAATTTAAATTTAGATTAAGAGGTAAAATTGTATTTGGAAAGATAAATAAACTATTATTATTATTTTGGGCCAGGATCAGGGGCGTGCATAAAACACTCAAACAAAGTTTTATCCCAATCTGATCAATGGTCTCTAAACGCAGAGAGGAAAAACATACAAGAAGTTTATTTTTTAAGACATATTTATTTTTTTGCACGTTGGTGTTGGTTACTAACAACTGCATTAGCTGTAGTGCATGCGTCTTGAGGGCGGGAGGGCGCTGCAGTCTGCATTTGCCTGAACTAATACTAACCGCGGTTGCGGTCGGTGTGGTTTTGGTGCGTTAGCGTACGCGCCTCTTTTTTTAAGGAATGAAAAAATCTTTTTTTTATTGTTCCCGCAGTAAATAAAGTTTAGTAGATAAAGTTTCGAATAATTGATGTTTGATTTGATTAAGCAATAAAAATCATGCAATCAAGGGTTGATTGACATACCTGGTTATCTTAGCGCCCCGTCCCGGCCTTGTGTCGTCGAGCGTGCAGTCGACGAGCAGCACCGACGTGTGCATGGAGTTGTCAGAGTACATCCGTCCTTTTACAGAGAGCAGGGCGAGGCAGAACCGCGCCAGCTCCACGTCTTTCGCGAACATTGCGTTTTCGGTCTAGGGAAAGAAAGAGAAAATTAAATAAAGGTCAAAGCACAAATGTCGACTCGGAAACGGAACATAACCTCAGATCATAGAAAGAAGAGATATGAAATAGGGGCGTGGCCCGCGGGAAGGCGAAGGCGGACAAAAGGACCTTCCGGATTAGATAATCCAGACTTGCGCAAGTGGGCCTTACATTACTTAGGTACTTAACTTCCTAATGGGAATCCTTTTACATAGGATAGTGTAATACGTGATTCATACTTTACTTTTCTAATTAAAATGAAAACGTTGATTTCTACGGCTTTACGAGAAGTATATTAAATTTGACGCTCCAATAAATGTTAGCAAAATGAACAACATATCCGTTTTCGATAGAATTATTACAATATTTTGTAAAAGTTTACACTAAGTAAGCAAGATGAAATACGGCAAAGCTTGAAAGAAAATGAAAAAGTATTTACGAATTCAGGTCACGTACCTCTATTGGATCCTTTGTAATGAAAAGAGATCATTTTAATAAATATCGAGTAATTATAACGTTGTTACGATTTGCCGTCAATTTATTGTTGTTTCCGTCTAGTTTAATCAAATTGTGTAAAAGTCTTCTAATATTATAATATTTACGACGCAACACTAGTCACATTTATAATTTGAAGTGACTCATTTCAGGATTATTTCTTTTTTGGGAAAAGGAAAGAAAGAATCGAGCCAATAAATTCATATAAAATATGATACTCACACTAATAGTATTCATCAAGTCGATAACAAAACTGTCCATCGTGAAAGAAAACTTGATAGTCGTCCGTGGCTTCTTGGTATCTTTCGGCGTCACGACCGCGATAGTCGACTTGGTCTGCGCCTTGCTGACTTGGCTCTTGACGGTGGTTTTTGACACCACTTTAGTCAGATCCTGCTTGGGTTTAGCCTCCTCTGCTTTCGATTGACCTTCTTGGAGATTTTGGTTCAGTATCTTCATTATGCTACTGTAGTCGCTGTGGCCTACGGTTATCTAAAAAAGTACGAAGAATCGAAACATAGTAATTGATTTATGACTTTTTAATATTGTAACTTAAATAGTAACTTCACTTCTAACCATGATTCAATTAAACCCGAGTTTACCAAATATCAAACAGCCGGTAAACATTGATGGAAAGTTAATTTGATAGAATTTCCATACAAAATATGTCAAATGATGCTAAACCGGCTGATTAAAAATTAAACATGTGATTGGTGGACTCTGGGCTAAATAATATGTGTTTTTTAAATATGTTTTGCAATTTTCTTTACGAAAGTACACAAACATTCATAGGACGTCTTCAAGTGGGACTCAAACCCAGAACTCTTTGCTTTCCGGGCAAATGAGCTACCGAGAACGTTAGTCACTCGGAGATTTTTTGTAAGTGCTTGCAGCAAGCAATATTATCACGATGAAGTCAGAACTCTGAGTAACATTTGTCAACTTCATCAATATTTTCTAGGGTGAACAAAATTAGTCAGTCAATTTAATAATTGATGAGGCCTATACAGGGTCTAACGAAATTAGTTATCAACCGACAAAGGGGGGTATCTATACATCATACTAAATACGATGGCAAAAATGAACCATAGTTTTATAGTCATTTTTCAAAATTATGTTTTCTAACAAAATAATTCAATTAAAATACTGCAAATGATTAAGCACGCAGTATCTTTACTTTACGCAATTGCATCAATTCACAGATAGTGTAGTTACACGAACACAATCCAAAACGCATTGTACGAAAATCACACACACACAGCTGTAAATAGTGTGCTTTTTCACAAGTGAGAATTGCGAATATCTCGGTAACTAGTCTGAATTTTTTGCCTACATTTGGTGAGCTTGATCAGTGTGATGTATAGATATCCCCCTTTGCCGGTTGATAACTAATTTCGTTAGACCCTATATACAGCATGACTGCTGTATGCTACGCTATTATGAAGACAAAGGAAAATAAAAGACATCTTTGATACCAGTATACTTACAGCGATAGTCTTCATCCGTCCCGAAACATCAAGGTCGGGTAGCGTCTCGTACCAAGCGGACAAGCTTCGCTTGACGAACAGCTTGAAGCTGGTCGGGCGGAGCAGCTTCCTCTCTTGCTTGACCGCGTGTTGAGGGGTCAGCTGCACGCATGACACCTTCATGTCTTCCAGCTCGAGTGTCAGCTCGTCAACTGTCACTTTGTTGTTCACGTCCTACGCGGATAAAATAGGCGTGATAGAATCGGGATGACAGAACTACCTTATATTTTATTCCAACTATTAGGGATACCCAACATATCAAGGTAGTGGATTATGTAACTTTGAATGAAATTATTTCAATCAAAGTTTTGTTGCTAAAGTTGGCCATTCACGGCCAGTTACACTAATTAGTCGGTCTGACGTACGACCAAAATTTTACGTTTTCAATATCGGTAATAAAAATCTAGGCTATAGGCATAAGTACTAAAAAAGTGACTACACGTTATTATTATTTTCCACAATTGCCCATATTTTACCGGTTCTAAGATGTTCCCACCCATTTCACCCACCTAATTAAAAAAACTAAAAGTCACCTTCGCGTAAGAAATTGCCCACATTCTGGCAGCAGTAAATGAAAGTCAGTTTTAAGATTATTTTTATGTTAGTGAGTTGAGTAATTTTTTGAACTGACCGTGAATGGCCAGCTTAACAGAATAACTGAAGTTGCCAAATGTGACATTTTCAAGCGATTTCAATCCTGAATTGTTAGCAACAGAGTTATGTAATCAGCCCCAAAGTCTCCGATGGCTTGGCTTGGCCACGTAGGAAGAACGCAAACGCCTGGTCGGGCATCCTATAGTCCAATAAGTTCATGTGCGATCCTCCCGCGGAACGCCGTGCGGGGGGCGAGGAAACTCCAATCACATGCAACTATCATGGAAAATCCCATTTCGCGAAACACCACCTAACCTGTTCCCGCTGACATTTATCATCCCCCTGTACGTCTTTCGTCCGCAGGAAGGTCACGCAACTGCCGGACTATAGATATCGCTGGTAAGATGAAATGGTTAGGACCTGCGTGAACTCGTAATAGCCGATTAGCAAAAGATTGCGCGGAATCGGAAAGAGTTTCGTCTTCTAGAGTCGGAGACCAAGATACGCTTTGTGTCAATGAGCTAGGGCAGCAATTAAGTATTTTATGTCTATTTGTTATTTTAATATGCACTCACAGTAACAGGCAGATCGACGAACTTGTTTCTCAGGCTCATTCTACCCAGGTCTACGAGCATCGCGTTGAGACTGCGCGAGTTCTCCGGGACGACTATAATAGGCGCGGCGAGGCGGACTTTAAGCGCCAGCTTCGTGGAGTTTTCGTAAGCGGTCTGAACGTTCGCGCGAGCCGCATCCGCCGCTTGGGACGATGCATCAATGATCGCTTGTTGGGCCGTTTGGAAGTTGTTTAGGAATTCCTGCAAAAGTAAATACAATTAGATGAATCAATTGTATAAGGATTGATTACGCCAAATAAAAGCCGGCTAAGTGCGAGTCGGACGCAAGAAAGGTTCCGTACCATTATCTATTTCATCTTAGACACTTTAAAGAATTTATTCCAAGGATTTTCTATTGGGTACAAAATAATTTACCACTAAGTCCAACGAATATCACTGCTTAACTAATAAAGTTATCTTAATCGCCATAGTCTTACTTTGAAGTTTATGTAATCCACTATCATCATTATTATTTTCAGATTTTTCAAGCCAGCAGTTAAGCTTTTAGTAAGGAGGGGCCTACTGCAGCAAGAGATTGCACTTTAAAGTTAATTATTTCAAAAATGGAGCAATAAATCAAAAAATAGTATTAGGAATCCCTCATAGGAGTCATTTTAAAGGACCTACTCAAAGATACCTATCATGTGGTAGACGAAAAAAAATCATCCCGTCATCACGTGTAGCCACCGTTAAAAAATATTTTCCAAAATTGTATTCTACCACTTTTTCGGCATAATTGGTATACATACAACATTACAGATTTCTAGTACTAGAAGTCTCTTAGCAAAACCTCGGACAGACAGGCAGACATGTGGCCAAAAAAGTGCAGCTCGTGTGATGGCCAGTGTTGGTCACTGTACCGACGAAACAGGGCAGAAATGCGGACCAAGCTTTTATAATGGTGTAACACAACTGCGACAGTGTTGAACAGGAAGCTTAGTGGCAATATACAATGAGGTGCGGTCTTACTATAATTCTTAAACAATAAAAACAAATACCAGTTCAATAATACATATTTATTTTTCTTATGTTTACGTAGATTTAAAAAAATACTTACCAGCATAGAAGTGACGAACCAGTTGAGGAATATGATGCGTAAACAGTTGATCTGTGCGTCTATCGACATGTTTACGTCACTCACTGATGGATACTGATCCAAGTTGTACATCACTATTTGGACGTTCATCACATCACCGCCGATAACTTTCATTATCTAAAAATGTGAACAATATCGTTAAATAAACAAACACATTATTTCGGAACAAAGGTAAGGTGGTTTCATATTGTGCAGTTCAGAGACTTCCGGTGTTCGATTTCAATCAAATCCCAATATCATAGCAGCTTTTGATGTTATTTATTTATTTATTAATAAAGACACAAAATAGGTTACAGTCAGAAATCAATCAGAAAAAATATAAGAAATAAAAATGTTTTACAGCTAGACTATAACCCAAAATATGCATCTAACCTAGCCTTAGAATGGATCATGATCACCCATAACAGCGGGTTTCACAACAAAACAACTATTTATAACATGCACCATATTAAAATGTATATAAAAACACTTACAATTCTCTTTATTTACATCTATTACATGTGCAAAATTGCCTTTTGTTTTTTAAAGATATTTGGATTACTACTTACGAAAATGTCAAAATCGTCTGAGTTTTGAAAAAAATCATTGTACAAGTGACACATGCGAATAACGTTATGTTTATTTTTATTTTTGTCAAGAATGAACAAGATCACTTGTAGCCTTTATTTGTGGATCTTTCAAATAGCATACATAACTTCTTACCTCTTTATGAATAGTATCCGGATTCATGTCCTCCACTTTGATAGATCCAATAGAACAATCCACTTGTGTGTACGAAGTCTTCATAACCAGACCCGTAGTGGCGCCTTTCAGTTGGATCACTGACAGCGGCCGCTTTTCCGTCGCGAATCCGATCTCTATCACTCCAATCTTTATGTTCACTTTCATTTGTATGCTCTCCACTTGCTTGTGGCGGGACGGCTTTGAGACGCTCACTATGCAGAACATAGGAAATTAAATACACAGGCAAGAAGTGACGGTCCAAAACTCAACTTTACCGGGATGCAATAAGTGAGATATTCAATTTGCATGTTAATTCTGATTGTACCTTTAGATTTCGCCGCAGTAAACTCTTCATCCTCCATAATAGTTTCCAGTGGTCCTGCGTTTGCTGATCTGTCAAGTGTACTTTGAATTGCCTGCATTCTTGTCTGAAACGCAGAACATATAGAATAAATATATACATTAACACAAACACTCATAAGGACTACTTTCGAATGTGTATTTTTACCTGGTATTCATTGACAGTGACTAATATTTCTTGCAATCCTTGCAAATGAAGAAGCACTCGCAGATTGGTGAAGTCCATATTGATCATCTGTTCCACTGATCCGTAATGACTTCTAAACTCTGGGCACTTCTTGTCCACCTAAAATCATTCATTCGATTAGCTACAATGATCACAATAAATAAATAAAACACAGGAATAAAAGATAGTTCTGTATATGTTGACTTCAAACTAGCCGTTACCATATGAAAATAATAAAAAACCTTTGCAGTAACCTTCTCAAACCAAAAGTTAAATTAGCTTAGGGATGAAAAAATACGTTATGCTGGTAATACCTAGTTGTAATGTCGTGTCGTATCAGGAGGTGAAAAGAAGGTCGGAAAGCAGAGAACGATAAAAAAAATTCCACAAACAAGAGCTCTTAAATTGGATGATGAGGAAGATGCTTACTTTTGGTTGAAAATACAAATGTATGGAGCCTTCGTATATGTAAACGTCACCTGAGAGTCCGTTAGCTCTTTTGTTAAAAATGCCTTATTAATTCAGAGATCATATTTCTAGACACAATAGAAAATCAATGGTTATGAGACCGCCGGCGTCTTATGATTCTCAAGGGGTTATAATACTTACATTACTATAGGTGACAGCAAACAGATACTGGTTCTCTAGCTCATCCTGAGACTTGATAGACATGGTATCCACATCTGGCGTCTCTATCATATTGATAATCTTGCATCCCGCTCTGTGATGCTGCATATTGACGGCGCCTAGGCGGACCGCAGCTTCTAGGTTAAACGTCTTTTGGACGACAGTCAGGTTCAACTGGGTTAAAGAGAATACAAGGAACTTGTCGTACTGGTTCGACACGTGGATTGTCTTACGGTTCACACTGAGGACTAGTTCTGTGAACAATGTGATGATATAATTAATCTACCTGCGGGCCGATTACGTAACTTTGTTGGACTTAAATCGTTTAAAAATATACCATTTGTCAGTTTCAGTTTCTCTTAAAAGCTGGCCATTTACGGTTAGTTCAAAATAATGACCCCACTAACTGGCTTAAAACCATTCTTAAAACTGGCTTACATTCAGTGTTGCCAGAACGTGAGCAATGCCTTCTCATCTTGGTTTTTTAGACAAGGGCAAAAAGGGCGGCATGGGAAGGTCTTGGAACCGGAAAAATATACGCACAAAATAAGCTCACATTAAGTCCGGCGGTTGCCAGCAGTTCACATATTCAACTGATAATTTCGCACCCGCCCCGTGGTCAAATTTTGGATGTACGTCAGTCTGGCTGATCAGTTTAACTGACCATAAATGGCCGGCTTTAGGAACTATCATTGATTGAAATAATTTCATTTTAAATTACATAATCAGCTAGCTAAAGACGATCAATGAATTTTTAGGTGCAATATCTACTTCAATGAGATCTTATGTTAACTTCTAATTCTTTGGTTCTTGTTTGTTTTGAGCCTTGGCCTTCGTATGACAAGTCTTTTTCAAATAGGCTTAACAGGATTGACCAACCTAACCTAACCCAACCACAGATCTATTTTTGTCTTCAGAGTTAGACAATTGTCTTGTCCCTTTTCCATTCGGGACTCAATTCCCGATTTTTTTGATATGTTGGGAAGATATGTCAAAGGGAATAAAGAAGCACCTTGTCTTTGGCAATTTTTATAGGATAAACAAACCGGAGACAGGAGTTAGCTATTGTTTATTTGAACGAAAAATTCAAAATCAAGAATGACAAAATCTTTAAGTTTCAAAAAGACTTACCTTTCATAATGAACACTGCGTCCAATTCCGTCAACTGCACTGATTGCTCATCGGGGTCCCTTTGGTTGGATCGCAGCGACTCACGTTTATGTTTCTCAACCGGATCCAAGTATTTCAACAGTGACAAACTAGATCCTTTCGATTCACTCGCCTGAAATAATGTAAATCGATTAGAGTTTATTAACTTAAGGTTGTACAAGTAACATTTCTTCCATAGAATACATGAAGAAAAAACTTGTACATTTTGACTGGTGCAAGTTTTTCATTTCTTTTTCGTGCACAAGATGTTAAAGATAAATCTTCGTTACACACATTACATATGACTCTTGTGGTATGTATGTAGTATGTGCATGATTGAGTATTAAATCGCCGATATTTTTATATTATTCGGAATCCTAAGAAGTCCGTCAAAATCTAAATGTTCTTTGCGTGTCTTGGGGTAGACTATTTTAAAGTCAATAAAGATAGATGGTAAAGCGTGAAATCAAAAATTTGACAATATAATTCGATGGATGTCTACATCTAATGGCACTACGACGAATTTTACTATTTCATTCTACAACACCAACGTAAGTTTATTACAGTTTCAAGGTACGAATTAAATACATCTAATTATTACACAATATTATTAGGTGTTACCCCAATTATCTCTTCAGCAACTTCAGACACCGTAACATCGTAGGTTTCAATCATTTTACCACTTACAGTATACGCAAATTTGACGCAAAAAATCTTTGAATAAAAATAAAGAAATAAAAAAAAGGTTAACAAAAATAAAATATATATTAAGTACAAAAAATGTTAAGTAACTATCACGAATTACCTTCAATGGAACAGATTCTTCTGTGTGTGGAAGAGGCATGCTTACTATGATTTCACACAATGTTAATAACCTGCAAATAAAAGGAACAAGAATGATTATCAGCCGCGAGCCATCCGGAAACTTCTTCGACTTCTCACTAAACTACGTGACATCGCGTTAACTAATAGGGCTCACATTCTAAGGCTATTTCTAAAACTGTAATGTGATAAGACACACAACTGTAGATGTGTTAATGTATCTGTCCTTTTTTACTTTAAGACAAGAACGACTATTGTCAAATAGAGATATTAAATGCCTTTGCAATCCTGTCATCTTGACCTATGACTGATTTATTTACGAGCACCAAGTTAATGATTAGTTTCACAGATTTTACTCTCACCTATCTTCTGAAATGCTGATGGCGATCTTCTGCAGTTCCCCCCTCACCCTGACCTTGGGCAAGCGAGGGTCGTCCGTGATAAGGCACTTGTGTATCTGTATGACTAAGTTGGTCGGCTGCAACAAGTGCAGGGGCGTCGCTTCATTGGACGCTATGGCTGAGTGCCAGTCTTCTTTCGACGTCGCTATGACTACCTAGGGATTAAGTAAATAAAAAAATGAAAATTGTTTTTACTTTATAGACTTAATTTACTACACAAGACAATTTAAAGTCTTAATAAAGACATTATTAGTCACGTTACATCTCCGGAAGCTCGAGCGTCATCTTATTGTAGGTATTGTAGGTAGGTAGGTGGGGCTCGCGATCTCCTTCAGTATGTCTTCGTCGAAATTTAATTAAATTCCGCTCACAACAATTGATCGACTGTGTCATCCGATGAGAATCGAACCCATGACCCTTCACTATCCGGGCGAATGCTCTTACCAACTGAGCTACGGAGGACTTTAGTCAGTCGAGGATTTTTTGTAAATGGCGTTCGATTTCATCAATTCTTGGGGAATCTACCCACATTGATCCGATGGAAATATAACAAAAGTCCTCCGTGGCTCAGTTGATAAGAGCATTGGCCCGGATAGCGAAGGGTCATTGGTTCGAGTCTCATCGGACGATCATTTTTTGTGAGCGGAATTTAATTTAATTTCGTAAAAAGTTGCAAAAAAATTGCTATAAAAAAATTTCTTCGTCGGCCAGCCTCTCCTTGTACAGCTTGTGAAATCGTAATAAAGACACATTATAAGTTACTTTATCCGTCAACAACCCTCACCTGCATCTCCGTAAGCTCGAGCGTCATCTTGTCGTAGCTGTGGCTCGCGATCTCCTTCAGTATGTCTTCGTCGGCCAGCCCCTCCTTGTAAAGCTTGTGAACGTTCAAAGCCGAGGCGCGAGGCTCCGACCGCACGTTAATCGCACCGAGCTTTACGACTACGCACGCTTCGTCACTGGATATATAGAGTAAAAATTATATAGAGTCGATATTGATACACTATTTTTGGACTGCATATCGTCTACAGCGTTGACGAACTATCGATAGTTTGACTATTGATAAATGACCTCGAAAATATCTATAACATCGATAGGCCTATCAATTGTGTCGATTGATACTGTTTCTTTTGCTTTGACTATCAATAGTGACTAACAACTAGAAAGAGGCTGAATGGTGAAGCAAATCATAGATAGGGACATCAAACAACAAAAAAAACATTTAAAACCAGTACGTTTATTTGAGAGCAAATGCAGTAGCGCCGTCATGATGATGAAGGTCGAAAGTAACACGAATAATGATTTAAAAAACCTTACTTTCTAGCGTTGGTGCAATTTAAACAAAAATCTATCCATGTATTGAGAACTGTGGCAGCTTGAGGTGATAAAAAGCTTCTTGTGTCAAGTCTATACTAATATATTCTGGTACCGATTCACGCTTAAACCACTGAACTAATTTAGATGAAATTAGACATAGTCTGAGTCCCGGGAAAGAACATAGATTTCTTTTTATCCTAGAAATCATCCTTTAAGAGGGTAAAAAATGGGTTGAAAGTTTGTGTGGCTTTGACATTAGCGGGCGGGAAATCTCTCGTAAGCAATAAATGAAACATACCCTTTATACATTCCGGTTTGCGGCACAATGATATACGAGGCAGCTATATCGATGTCTAACTCGATAAACGTGTGGTGATGCACGGCGTACTGCATTCCTAGTGCCGACTTCTCTTTCAGATCTGATAGCTTGTTCTCTGCTGCTGCTTGCAAACTACAAAATAACGTTACACTTAAACATGGATACTTGACAAGAAGTATTGAACAACCTATGGCGACTAGATTATGGACCTAGAATCTAGGTCTATAGATCTATAGATTTCTAGATTCTAGATATTGATAAATCTATAAATCAGTCTACAGCACGTCAACCTACCGCATGATCTAAATTTATCCTAACACTCTCTTTGAAAATCAAAAAATCTAGTAGGCTGATCAGATGCTATTTGCTGTAGTCTATGGCACGAAACATAACACAGCACGAGCATTAACCACTATCGCATTTGTCCTAACGAATTACCAATCACCTATTGTACTTTAAAAAAACGTTTTTAATAAGACAACAAGTAATGATAATTAAAACACAAAAAACCCGTCTACAAAAATTATTACATTTTGGAAATAATATTTCCACTACTTACTACTACTACCTTTCATTAGATAACCTTATTGTAAAGTGATCAAAAGTAAAGAAAGGTAAGCCTATTCGATCCCACTGCTGGGCAAAAGTCTCACCGCAACTATGAGGTGGTACGAGCCGTACTTCACCAAAAAAAATGATGTCTAGCCCGTTTGGGCTGTAGGGCTTGCCAACGAAATGTACATATTCATACATACATACAAAAGCTTGTAAAACATTACCCTCCTTCTGACGGGTCAGACGGGTAAAAATACTCACGTAGTCAAAGCCGTAGACTCGGTGGGTGGCTTGAATACGTTTACAATCTCTATGACAGTTTGTGCGTCATAGACTATCTGCAGTGGACGCGCGGTCATTTTTACTCTTTGGTCGCAATTGCCATCTGTAAAAAAAATATGTCTCCTATACTTTACATCTGAGGGTGTGACAAAATGTGTTTTCGATTATTATTATTATTGGTATAATATACCATTGTATATAATGAAAGCGACGCCGCCTGGTGGCTTTTATAAAATAGATTTCATTATGCGTCAAAGTCAAAATAAAGATATCCTTCAATTGCACAGCAGTGTTATACACACCTAAGGGATTGGTTTCGAAAATAACGTTGAGCAAGTTGACGTCTTGTGTGACTTCCTTGGAGACCACTAACTGTGGTTCAAAGTCGCCTTGCTTCACTCCAGAAACTGTGAATGCTAGCATTTGGACGTCCACCCTAAAACATAAAAGAAGCAATTTAACAAATGGCTACACAACAATCATATGCAAAACAACTTGTTGATTTTGCTATTTTTACAAGTCAAACTATCGAACATTATTATTGTAAAAACAAAAACCCGTCTGCAAAAAATATTATATTTTTAAAATGGTCTTTTTGCTGGCTTTTATTTGATACCGATATGATATTGCTATGGTTAGGAAAAAATGAATCCCCCCTCACCCTTTGTTTACATTTGCGGGCGCCATTTTTTAAAGGTATATAGCCTATGTCAGGCCTGTGTATCTCCCCGCGTAGGTAGCAAAAACGTACCTACGCGCGGCGCCCCTTCTTAGGGGCTAAAACAAGTTGCGTGTCGCTACCGGCCAGCGCCACGCTCGCGCGTTTTATTCACCGTGGCGGCCGCGCTGCTACGTTGCTGGTTGGACGAGAATGAATAAAGTACTATAAAGAGGCGCTAGATGGCGTTAGAAGCTTCTTGGAGCAGTCAACCCTATCGCGTCGCGTGATATTACGTCACTGAATAGGTTTAGTGTATTATGAATCATATTCCAGAGCAATAAGTATGAAATTATCTTGCAATGGATTTTTGTAGGTGTCTACACGAAAATGTGCTTGACTCTGAGGCGAACTAAATTACGCCATATTATTGACGACATTGAGTAGACATTTCTTTGAATACAATTGCTAAGTCATACTTCTGTACGAAGTACTAGTACTTATTCTGTACCTATGTCACTAAAATTAAAAATTCAATAAAATTTATTTATTTCTGCATATAGACCCAACTAGGGGTACTTAAACACGTCCCAATCTTAACCCTACTACTGTTTCGGGACAATTGTGGGCTAGTGCTGAGAAGAAGCAACAAAAAACTCAGTCACTAATGTCATAGCCTCTTTTCAAAGTTTTACAATTGTTTCGTACATAAAGTCATTCCATACATTTTTATCTTGTATATAGTCATCTATTTTATAATAACCTTTCGACATTAAAGTATTCTTAACAACCGATTTAAATTTATCTATAGGTAATTCAACAATATTTTCAGGTAATTTATTAAAAAAATTGATACATCTTACTATAAATGAATGACCAATCTTTTGAAGCCTTAAGTTTGGAACGGCAAGCTTTTTTTTGTCTTGTATTAAAATTATGTAAATCACTCTTTTTGAAGAACGAGTGCAAATTTCTTCGAACATACATCAGATTTTCATAAATAAATTGTGAATATACTGTAAGTATTTTTACTTCTTTAAACACTTGTTTTAGTGACTCGTCAGATTTAATATTGTAAATAGACCGCACGGCTCGCTTTTGCAGTACAATTATTGTTTCTATATCTGCAGCCGAGCCCCATAGCAAAATGCCGTATGACATGAGACTATGAAAATAACTAAAATAAACTAGTCTTGCCGTTTCAACGTCAGTCAAAAGCCTTATCTTTCTCACAGCATAAGCAGCCGTACTGAGTCTCCAAGATAAGGTCTCGATATGAGGACTCCATTGAAGCATGTGATCTAGAGTAATTCCCAAAAATGAAGCAGTTTTCGTAGAATCTAGTGGCTCGTCCTTTACAACGACCTGTGTAGTGACTTGTCGGACATTAGGCATTGTGAACTTAACTGTGCGACTCTCACAATTTTGATCTTAAAGCTGTGTTTCCACCGGAAATGTGTGAGTGAGGATGTGTTTATTAAGAACCAATAGTCGCTTCATTTATCTAGCATCAATCAGGCAGCTCCTGTGAAAACCGCTTAGCTGAGATAGGCGAATAAAGCGATTTTTTTGGTTCTTCATCCTCGCACACCTCCGGTGGAAACGTACTCTTAGTTCTGATAATTTGTAAAAGTTCAATAAAAAATGTCTATGGTTACCTCAAGGCGTTAGCACTGGGCCGCTGCTTTATATCAACACCAACATTATCGACGCACGCCTTCAATACCTCCACAGTGTCATTGACGGCCACTTGCAGCCTGTCCAGCCGGAATTGGCCCTCTATGGCCACGTACTCCGTGGGCAGGTGGAGCGGCGCTGTGTTCTCTTGGTAGTCTATGGCGCGGAACAGCTTCTCTTTCTCATCGGGCGTCATCGCTTTCTCGAACTGTTTCACTGAGGTATGAAGAGCGTTGACGTTAGTAATAGGATAATAATGTCCTCCTAGCCGAATTTCGACTACAGCGGCCTATCAGAAATTAGCTAACTCCGCGGGAGATATTATAGTGCCCAAGTGCGTGCGTAATACACAGGTGCACTCTCTGTTCCTTCACTCTCATAATTCGGTGAAAAGGCCAGTCCGACATGACCGTAGATAGATCGGGCGCAGGACCAACGGCTTAACGTGCTTTCCAAGGCGCAGCGGTGTTAACACCACGAACTTTTGACTCCCGAGCTGTATCGAGTATTTCAAGACAGATAAACCCAACACTCTCGGGCCGGCCCAGGATTAGAACCTGGAAACCTTGTAGATAGTACCAAGCGTGCTGACCGCTAGAGCAACGAGGCAGTCCGTATTAATAGGACAGAACCCGGAGGAGAAAACAAAACTTATTCCCCAAAAATGTTGCGATTTCTGAATTCAATGGGCATAAGGCAGCTGTCCCACTGCCGATGAGTAAACAATAATTAATGAAACGATTATCTATGGGCGATTTTCCTGCTCAAGAAACGTGCCATAAACAAGCGAACCCTAAAACAATTAGTCTACTTACTAATAGCAACGCCTTCTTCGAGCTCTTCATCCTTAGAGCCGCCGCCCCACCACCCTGAGAACCATCCTCGAGATTTCTTAGCCTCCTCTTCTAGTTTTCCCAACCTTTCCACCTGACGATACAAGAAAATTAAGTCTTCATACGTCATAAAATAACACAATGACCTAAAGAAAATTCTCTTTAGTCTAAATTTTTAGGTTTCCGTAAAACGGGACCCTATTATTAATTAATTACGTCTATTTTATTTTGTAGTCGTCTTTGGCGCGCTCGTTATAACTTAGAAGCGAGAGCCTATTTTCAAGGCCTATTATCTGAGTTGAAAGTCCACTTGCACAAGTCTGGATTAGCTAATCAGAAAGGACAATTTGCGCCAGTCCAGATTACCTACGCCCTACTGGCGCAAGTGGGCTTTCGACTCGGATAATAGGTCTTGAACAAATCTAGATTAGCTAATCCGGACGTGCGCAAGTGGGTATAAGAAATGAATGTAATCATAGTTATGTCAAAAAGGAAAAGTCAGAAATGCAAACCTCCATTTCTATCCTCTGGCGAATAACAACCAAATTGAACAGATCCAGCGTTTTCTCCCCGTGGTCCAAGATGATCTGCTGATCGGCTGGTACTTTGCCTTTATTGCTGAGTTTGGCCTGGTACGCAGTAGCGTAGTTCTTGCAAAGGGTTCTATGGGCCAGCATATGGGTCCATTGCCAGTTTCTCCTCCGGCGAAGAACTTCTTCTTCTAGTATGCATTTGTAGGCGAACCTCCACCATTCTTTGTAGTGGCCTTTATACGTTTTGAGATCTGGACGGTATTTCCTAGTGGAAATAATAAGTAGGTCAACAAAATTGAAATTAAATTATTTTAAGGGCATTTGCTTTGCATCGGAAATAATGCTTAAAAAAAATATACAGTTACTGTTAATACTACATTAACCGTAACTGTATATATTTCAAAGAGATTATCCAGATTACAGTACTGGGTATCGATTTCTTCTCCTGAGAAACTGGTCTTGCTGTTTGAAATACAACATGATTTTTGTCGAATCATTTCACCTACCATGAACAAAGCCAAAACGTTTCGACTATAAATCTCCAAGTAACATGTCAAAAAGCCTTAAGCGTAAAAATATTTATTGCTACTGCGCTAGCCTTTCAGCAAATGTAACTAAAGTTCGTTAGCCTTAGCTGGCCGGCTGCCAATACAAAGATTGGCGACAAATGTTCTCCATAAAAATCAAATAAAAAGATCATTAATAAACAAGGTGATAATATACGTAGGCATATCATAACACAAAAAACAATGTAGATTCTCAAAGCATGCATCAAACGTAATAGACCTATGACCCAAATGAGCTCAAAAGATTCAACATATCTCTACGCACATGCCAGCATATCTTGGTCCCGTCTATTAATAACTACAAACATTTTATGAAGATCAGAGTATAATGGTCAATTAAGTAGCAATGTTTGAACTCAATTAACATACCTGTATGGCGCGCCTTTGTTCATTCTATCCATGGAGTCTGCTAGTAACATCATGTCTTGATACTGTTTTTTGGTAAGACTCACTGACAGCTGTTCCATGTGTAAACTAAATATTACTTTAGGTATGCTAAACTTTGGAGTATCGCCTTCGGGTTTTGGGTTGAGTTTTAATTTTGCAGTTGCATTTATTGGGCCAAGTGCTGAAACCGAAAAGTCCCTCTAAATAAGTTAATTACATACAGATTTCAACTTAGTAATTTTGCTACCCGAAAATTACCAGTTTTACTGCACGCTGTTCAAGCCTCCTATCATGATACTAGAGCATTATTATTTTACGAGTAATACAACACTTACCATATCTATAGAACGCAGGCTGTGAAGTTTTGGTAGCTATCTCCGTCTCCAGCCTCTTTTTAATGTCTTGCGCATTTGATTTTGAGTACAATTCTGTCGCGGGATTCCAGTAGATGGCTAACCCTTCCAAGTTTAATATCTAGAGGAAGAACAAATTGGTTTAAAATAATTCATAGAAGTTTTTTCTATTCAAAGGAATATTATGGCATAATAGATATTGTGGCACCAAAAAAGTTATTTAAAGTAGAAGTAAAGTAGATACAGCTCGCAACTTGACATAAGTGTCTTGTAATAGGGGCGTTTAAGATTACCTTATTGTAAATGTCATCGACAAATAAATGAATTACATGCTATCACAAAATTTTAGACACACATTTTTAAACATTTTAAAACACTCGTATTGTGCCCTACTATATAGCAAAAAGATTTACATACTCAAGCATTAAGTATGGGGCAAGAATAAATCGATCAATAACAGTTAACGATCTTGGAAGATGGTACCTTGAAAATTTTAGTAACAGCTTCTTGTATGACAGTTTGCGTCCAATTCTCGTCAGTTGTATGGACGGAGAGGTTGTGTAACGTGATCCCAAAGGAGAAAGGCGCCTTCGGGTTTGTAATACTATCCTCGTATCGTATGTGTATGTCAGTTATTTTGAGCTGAACATTCTTTATTATCTGTGTCACCAACTTCTCGACGAAAGTCTCGTCAAGTTTGTTTTCGTCTGAAATGAAAAGATCATGAATACATAAGTTCATTTGGGTCAAAGGCCCGAAAGATTATTACAAGATGATGATCACGCTTGCAAGTGGGATTTCTAAGGCATAAACAAGATTCTTTTTCTACTTGGGTACACGTGATGCCTTTTCAAGAGCTACAGCCCGACCGCCTAACAAACTCTTCGCCTTAGCGGTACAGGGGTACATGTGGGTCATTTTAATTTCATTCATTGTCATTGGGTGATATGAATTTTGAAAAAAAAACGAATTTCGAAATTCAAAACACCCAATCAAATCCAAGTACCATTCGCCCGCACCGCTCGCCTTATTCGCCTTACCCACCGACCTCTGAGACCGTTAACACCAGACCTATATTTGCATAGTATCAAAAGGTGTGTTATACTCGTAGAACAGTTTACCTTTAGCAGCCTCCATTTTCTTCGCCTCCTCGACCCTGAGCAGCTCGGCCTGCTTGGAGGCCAGGGCCATCTTCTCTTCCTTCTCAGGATCATACTTAATCTCAGCCGTAGGGTTGACGATGAGAAACAACCGGTCCACTGTCGCCTCCACCGACGCACCGTAGAGGTTCTTCCATGGAATTTTAAGTACAAGTTTGCCTGTTGGAGAAAAATTGGAAACAATTATAAGCAGGCTGCGTTAATTAATTACTGTTTTAGTGGTTCTGAATCTGTAGTTCAGATAATAATATGAATATTATTTATTAATATATTATGTGTATCTTTTTTGGCCGGATAGCAAAAGGTCATGGTTTGGATTTCCATCTGAGGCAAAATGTTATCAGACATCACTATCAATGCTTTTGTTGATATTCAATTGCAATTTATAGATTTATCGGTAGTGAAAGTCTTCATTCCATAACACGTAGGTACTTAAAATTCTCAATCAAAATTATATTTAGATATCGCTGTTATTTAACTTTAACCATTATGATAAAGGTTTTATTTAAGTTGGAATAACATTATTGTGTTTACGACTGCATTTTATTAACATTTTATCAGTAAATGAAAAATACCCAGATTAGAACTAGGAAAACGCGCTGTACAATGTTGAAACAAAGCTAAAAAACCGCTTTTAATTCAGACAGCCGTGCTAAATATGATAACCGCAATAGGAATCCCCTGATAAATCAAACTGAACTTTATAATGCAAATAACAAAGCCGAACACCAACAGCCTTACGCAACACAGTTACGTTTATAGGTAGACAAACAAATAAAACAGACCTAATTTTCGTATGCTAACAACGTAGCCGCCGAGCCTAGGACATAAAAATACACAGGCGATCGAATACGATCAAATCAGCGGGTGTTGATTCATTACTTCAATACAACTGGGTTGTTTTCGCGAACCAAAGACTTTGTAGTCATTTCAGGAAATATATAAAGGCCGAAAATATATAAAGGCACGACAGAAGCGCAGTCCATGCTGCCTGACGGTTCTTTGGTTTTTCTTCGACTTCTATCACTCTGTACAAAGGCAATCTTAATTAGTAGTATAAATGTTTTTGCTACTACTAAGTATCAACGAAAATAGATATGAAGTTTTATATACTACGATAAAAAATCGGCGTAGTAGTGGTGTCTATTTAGTTATCTAGAATACAACGTTATTTGCTGCCATAATGAAGCGCGGTAACTACACCACAGGCGCAATCAATACCCAGCCCAACTTTCGTAACGCGCAATTTCTTGTTCATTTTAGCAAATATCTTATCAATCAAGTGAATCATTTGTGATCGTTTAAAAATGTTCTACATCTCGATCCTTGCATCGGAAATAAAACTGATAAGATTAGGTGGCACCCAGATAGCGCCACACAAAACAAACGCGCTTTGTTTACGTAGCGTGAGATTTATTGGTTGTGAATTTTTGGATAATGCAATAATAGATCAAGTAGCATCATCTCTCTACGGTCATGTCGGACTGGCCGTCTCACCGAAATATGAGAGTGAAGGAACAGAGAGGGCACCTGTGTATTGCGCATTTTATTAATAGACCTTCTTCGAAATTATCCTTAAAAAACCGGCCAAGTGCGTGTCGGACCACGCATAAAGTAGGGTTCGTACGTAGTCATTTTTGGCACCGCGCTGTTTTGCCTGTTTGCAAGAAATTGGGTCTAAATTACCTAAATCCCAGGTTAATAGTTTATACTGTTCTTTTGGAAAAAGAACCCCCCCCCCCCTTTACATGTATGGGGAGGTACCCTTAAAAAGGAGTAATTTTAATATTTTGTATTTTTAAAAATGAGATTTATACGTGAAGTATCCTTGAAACAAGTTACATGCAAATCAGTCCATAAACATAGAAGATATTCTGCTGTGACAGACTAGGACGGATGGACTGAACAATCTTATACGGGTTTCTTGTCGGACTACGGAACCCTAAAAATGCGTTTCCAAAGTCGTCGAGGTTTATTATAGTATGAAACGCGATTTTTTTTAGGACTTGAAGTATGCCCAATAATAAAATTGGTTGGTAATTGGTTTTGAAACATAATATATGTCATTGTATTACGCCATAGAAACCAATAAAAAAAATCGCATAAAAAGAAAAAAATAAGTACCAGCCATAATAGCAAAATGCTGCTAGGCACAAGGACATTGACAATTATTGTAATTTATTTTTATAAAAACAAAATGTTATTTCCATATTATGTACCTACTTACCACTTTATTAGCACTGACTTAGCATAAAATTGTTGGCCTTGATGAGTAATCAGTCACAAAAGTATATTTATGTGTATATAGTATATTAGTAGTATATTAAAACAATGGCCAATCAATAGGGGTTTGGTTTTTAGGACCAACTTTTCCTTAGTGAAATAAATCTACATTGTTATTACAGCTTTGTATTTTATTAGTGAAATCTAAACTAGTTATTTATGATCTAAGCAAAGGCGCCGCGGCGCACTGGGATAGAGAATTACCAAGGGCGCCGCGGACAGTATCATTCAGCTAAATTAGTATTCTCTTCATAAATAATACTATCCTGATCTAAGCAATTTCTTTGTAAGATTTTACAAAAATAATAATTAATTTAGGAGGAGATTCGACCAGATAGAATTCCCACCTGAAGAGTCCATAAATTTCAGTGTTAAATTACTTTACTAATATTATTAATAAAAATGTAAAGGTTGTAGGAAGTAATATTTGAAACTGAGATCATTTAAATACTCTGGAACTAGTACACCAATTTTGAAATTTATTTCACCGGTAGAAAACTATGTTATTATTCCTTATAGACATGCTACAATTTTGCTTATTGAGCTGTGCAAAGTCAAGGCGTGTTGTGTTGATAGTAATTTATAATATAATTTTAAGCCAACTAAGAAGATATTTAGTTAAACCAAATTAAATTCTAGTCCTCTCACAAATGATCACTAACACTAAGTATATCCAATATTGATACACCTCATAACTTTTATATGTATATTATTACTAACATAAAACTGAGGTCAGACTGTGACCTTCACATTCGGAAAAACTAGCTAAGCCAACCAGTCAGAATTTAGTTCGACTGATTTGAGTGCATGATGTCATCTGACCTGAACTGTATTACAGTGTGCCAATTACAGACTGTCTATACTTATGAGTGGAATGATAACCTTGTACATTGTAGGTAATTATCTATACAGGGTAGTAGCCTTATTAAAAAAGAGGAGCAGATTATGCTTAACACTTTCTGTGACAGTGACTTCTATATGCGTAAAGACAATAAAAGTTCTACAGTGTCAGGGATACTGTCAGTGAATGTGTTAAGATGTCTTTATCTATAGTATAATATTAAATATTATTAATTGAGACTAAGATATTGGAAGTAAACTGTCATGCATTGCTTTAATGCCAATTTTTTTTAAAAATTATTTAATGCTGCCTAATACCTAATGTTGTTAACTTTATGGGTAGATTAGATGTTGTCTTGAATGGAACTGTCTTAGATATGACGGACTATGAAAAAAACATGAGTATTACATTTGTGGAAAATCTGATACTTTTTACTGAAATGGTAACTTTCCACTTTATTGGAAATTATGGAATAAGAGCATTTCCAAGCAATTTATTTAAAATAAACCATGAAGAAACGAATAATTAAGCTCACCTACATATTTTGATAATTTACTTTATTTTCACATATTATTTTCATTGTTCTCTAATAAATTGAAAGTACTGACTCTTAACAATAAAGTCACATTACTATCCAATTAAGTTAATAAGTTATATTGTGGCATAAAATAATGTTGATGCCGGGCGCCAAGCGTGTTACGATGCAATAAAAATAAGTAATATTTACCAGTACTTACCTAAATGTCCATACACAGTTTGCACTGGAATATTGAGCTCTTCCAGGGCATTTTGTTTCAATATCAAGTTCTCCAACACAACGTCGCCTAAAAACAAACATTGGGTAACATTTTAACCACTTTTGAAGTACTAGTTGAGTAAGAATGACATCATGCTGCACACCCGATTCCCTTACCTCCCCAAATGCCGAGTTTCAACTGGGACCGGTTCAAGTTCTCTACGTAGTCTCCCAGAAATCTATTTAGCACATCCACCACTATCGACTCAAACACCATCGTGAATTTTTTGAAAAAAGTTAAAGCAAAAATGTATTTTCACTCATGTCATGGTCCGGCAACACATGATTGCACAAATTTCATTCGTAAATGCACAAAGCCACAAAATAGTAAGGTAGCTCTCGATAAAATTTCAGATATCAACTAGGTACGTCTACTTTGATCACAAAAATTCATTCATTTGAAAATCAAAAATATTTTTACGTGATGATCGCAGAGATCGCAAAAATCAACATTGAAAATATTAGTGTTGCCAGACAGCTCCTTGTTCATCTCCCTCCCTCCCTATATGAACGTAAAAGTACAATAGTAAGTGGTTTTAAGGGTATTTGCTTAGACAATTTAATTCTTTTTCAACTATCTCTTATTTCTTAAAATTATACTTACTGATAATAAAAGAAATAATATTTACCTTACTTCATAATTAATTATTATTCTTTTTATCGTCAATTTTTTAAATAAAACTAAAATAAATGTTTGTATAATTTTTTATTTATTTATAGAAATAATTTTAAGCTCAATGTCGAAGACACTTCATCCAAGTGCTTAGGCACTCAAGGACATTGTTAGGCTTTAAACAAGATGATGTTGACTCGATGGTGGCTGGAGCAGAAGTGGCACGAGCATTATCCGTAGACTGCCGTGCCATCTGCCTGCGACGACGCACGCACCCAACCAAGTTGACTTGCTATGTCGGCAAGCTTGTGTTCGGTTTGGACGTGGGAAACTAGTTGATTTCGATTATAGATGGTATAAAACTTATTCTTCGACACATTTAATTATGTGCTAGCAAAGTAGGAAAAGAAAACACGTTATTTCTTAGATAGTTTTTTATTTTTTATTACACTTAATGCTTAGTGGAATTCTCTACCAGTCATACCTATGGGCTAAGCAAGTAAAAACAAAATTTGTTAAATTAATTTATAACGTAATACTAATGTTACTGTTCTGTGATTACACATAATATGTAATTTAAATAGTAATATTATCGTTCATATTGCTCGTTACTTGTGAGCAAATCAATTAACTTAATATAGGGTAATGTTATTTTACTAGCAACACTGACCACTTCGGTCTGTCAGCTGTCACCACTGACCTCTGTCAGTGTATCTTTTTTTATAGACTTTACATTGAGCATCTATTGTTTCGCCAGGCAGACACTCTCTGCGTCTTTGGTTTGATTTTGTTGATGGCCTGTGTCACAGATTATATAATAGTGACTCCCTCAGACTTACCCTCGATGAATTAATGAGGCGGAACAGTGAGCCCTAAGTGGCAAGCTTATGTTCGTTCGCTAATAAAAGAAGAAGAAGAAGAATTAATGATTTTCCTAGTGTCAGAGATCAGTATTAAAAAAATCGCCAAATGGTGTTGACTCATCTAAGTCGGGTAGATTTTTATTTAAGAAAAAGGCTGCTGCTTATGCTTAGCATGTTTTTGATTCACGCGTAGTAAGAGGTCGTTTTTAAGAATTTAGTGGTCATCAAGACGTTTTTTTTTATTAAATTTTATTATTAACTTCAATTTGAATCCTGCTAATTTCCGAAATTCATGGTGCAAATCAATGGAACTTGCCTGGTTTAGAAGCCGCCATATGCTTTCTAATTTGTGGAAGCCGCATTCTTTCTTTCTGATGTTAAACATCAGCCTTTCGAAGAGTTAAATAATATTTGAGTTGAACTGTTGAGTTGAGCCCCTTGCCCTTAGACAACAGCCCTATAACACAGATTATATAATAGTAGAGGATCCCGATATAAAACGACCTTCACCGAGATGTTTATATGATGAAACGTATTTTATATTTAATTTAATATGTCAATAAATATATTGCATATGGGTTGTCTAACAAATTTCAGTCCATGATATGATTAATTAATAATTAAGAAAAAAAATTTTATGAAACATTCCGCCGGTTTAATTATTAGACAACTTCTATACTAATCGAGTCTGAAGCCCCATAGAATATGTAAACGTTGGGTTGCCTATTCTTTTCCGGTCACAACTCTCGGGTAGCTAGGTATAATTAGGTAAATCGATATTAGCATTTTGCACCGGTCTGATTATTGAATTAAAATTAATTGAAAATAAAGATTATTTCATTATAAACACCATGGTATAGGGTCGCCTGCCAAAAATCTGTCCCGAATTCCGGTTGTCGAATTTTGAAAAGTGAAATATTGCTGCGAGTAAATATGTGCGACTGAAAGGTCCCTACCAACCATCCCATGCGATAGAAGAGGACACAGCATAGCAGCTGTTTAAAGCCCGCCCCATTAAATTTTTATATATATAAGGATGCACTACGCCATACAAAATCAAAGCCCAAACATGGCACATGTTATGATTCACCTTAGGAAGCGTCAACTGGCTAAGTTCATACATTGCCGCTTAGGCTTCAGCTATTTAAATTGTCATGTGAAATTTCGCAGCAATGGATGACGACACTACGTCATATGTCAAATATCATTCACTTGACCTAGAGACCTAGATAGCAGATTTTTCTGTTAGGTGATTTTAATGCCAGGGTAGGACGGGATTACGATGCATGGCCCAATGATTTGGGCAGGCATGGAGTTGGATGCATGAACACCAACGGCCAGCTTTTACTCAGTTTATGTGCACAATTCCACCTTGCAATAACGAGTACCATGTTTAGGCTTCCCGCCAAATACAAGAATACATGGATGCACCCAAGGTCCAAACACTGGCATCTAATTGACTACGCAATCGTTCGGCAACGTGACGTCTCCTAAGTCCTTGTCACCCGCGTCATGCGTGGTGCGCACTGCTGGACTGACCATAGGCTTGTTGTTACTGAGTTGCGTCTTCGCCTCCATCGTCCTCGAAGATCGTGTCTTAACGTAGATGGGCTTCAAGATTCTGAGATGAGGAAAGAATATGCTCGATCTCTGGTTTCTGGTTTTCCATCCATCAACAAAGAGGGCGGCCTTGTCGATTGCGACTGGAATGCTCTGTCTTCTCACATACTGGACACGGCCACAACTACTTTGGGTCGTAGAGTCCATAAGAAGGAAGACTGGTTTGATGAGAATGACGAAATATTGACGGAAGCGATTGACAAGCACCGCCGTCTTCTCCGAAAACACCGCGGAGCTGACCAAAACGTGAGCGTTGCGGAGATCAGAGAAAGTGACCTGTAGCTAATGCGATTACATGGACATGGAGTGCTGCGTCGCTGTTAACGACAAACAGTCCGATTTTTTTTTCCCGTCACCTGTGGGGTAAAACAGGGGTGCGTTCTAGCACCTACACTGTTCGCGTTATATTTTGCAGTTGTAGTCCAAGAGGTCTTACAAACGACTTCTGAAGGTGTCCGCATACGTTTTCGCACGGACGGCAATATTTTTGATCTCGCCAGACTGAAAGCCCGCACCAAAGTGTCGCATGCCGTGATTACTGAGTTGATGTACGCCGATGACCTGTGCTTCGGAGCAGAATCCCCAGGGCGCCTGCAACAGCTAATGTCCGATTTCCACGAGTCGTGCCAAAAATTTGGTCTAAAATTCAGTGTCAAAAAGACGGAGGTGATGTCTTTGGACATTCATGGTCGCGAGTCACTAAATATTACACTCGGAGGGGATGAGCTGAAGCAGGTAGACAAGTTTCGCTACCCGGGGAGCACAATATCATCTAAGTGTGATCATGATGCAGAGATCAACAACAGAATCGGCGCTGCTGTAGCGGCCTTTGGCAAGCTGGACTCTAAGGTCTTTAACTCGCACGATTTTAAGCTGGCAACGAAGATCGCTGCCTACATGGCAGTCGTGCTGCCCAACATCTTATATACTCTGCCGAAACGTGGGCAGTGTATCGCCGTCACATCCGTATGCTAGACCGATTTCACTTCAAGTGCTTACGGAAAATACTTCACATCCGATGGTCTGACCGCGTACGGAATACTGTAGTGCTGCGAAGGGCCAATGTAGGTGGCATTGAGTCGTATCTTATGCGGCGTCAGCTTCGGTGGTGCGGACAAGTGACGCGTATGACGGAGGAAAGAGCAGCTAAGCGCATCTTTTACTCAGAACTTGAGGAGGGCAAGCGGAAGCATGGCGGACAACTCCTCAGGTACAAAGATGTGCTGAAGCGACACATGAAGCAGTGCGACATCAATCCTTCGCTGGGGGAGCAGCAGGTTGCCAATAGAAAGCGCTTGTTAAATCTAGCGTCGAAACATTTGAAAACCGGCGGCTCCTTGAGCTGGATGCCCGACGCGACGAGCTGAAAGCTCGACCACCTGCGGCTATCAGCTATAATTATGTGAACGGTGTGCTCTCATACCGGCAATGTGCGAGGATTTTTACAATCAAAATTGGCTACATAAGCCACATGCGAGAACATCAATGGCAAAACCAGAGTTGAAGACAGTCGCCGTGGCCGAAATCGGTCGGGATCACATCATCATCATCATTCACTTGAAGATTCATAAGCCAATAATACGAACAAAGAGGTAATGGAGTAAATTGTGTGTTCATGTTTTGTATAAAATTAAGTAACTGATGAAAGTCATGATTTATATTTTATTTACTACTTCTCATAAAATTACGTATATTATGTATATGAGTATACGAGTATTTAATTAATGAAGACACTTTCATAATAATCATATTTTCTTCATTTCTACTATACAGGTCCAATCTTGTCATACTACAACCAATAATTTATTGACACAATTCACCAATCCTGGGTAGGCTTTTTTTTATATTTATATTTTTTTACAATAAACAAGTTTTTTTAATTGTTGTTTTTTATTTTGTCTTCTAGTAATAAAGATAAAATTTGCAATATTAGTATTATATATGTCTTACTATAACCTTTTTTACTAAAAAGTATATACATATACTTTAGTGTCACATAAAACATATACACACAAACAATTAATTGATTAAAAAAATTAAGTAACTATTCCTCTATTTTCATAATAAGCTACTCCAAAATGATACACAGTATATACGAGTCTATCGTTATCCTTTTCATTTTCAAAAACAAATAGCATGCGCACTCTCTTTCTTTAAATAGGCGGGTTTTAAACAGCTGCTATGCAGTGTCCTCTTCTATCGCATGGGATGGTTGGTTGGGACCTTTTAGTCGCACATATTCACTCGCAGCAATATTTCACTTTTCAAAATTCGACAACCGGAATTCGGGACTGATTTTTCGCTGATATCGGGATCTTAGACTATAATATTTATATTAATATTTACTACGCCTATTACAGGGGTGACGAGCCAGTCAAAATGATAATAGTATTAGGGTTCTGTAGTCTTGATTAGGAACCCTTATAGTTTCGTCATGTCCGTCTGTCTGTCCGAGGTTTTTCAGAGACCCCTAGTACTCAAAAGCTTTAATTTTGTACGTGTATGTATTCCAACTACGCCGATAAAATTGTAGAATAAAATTTTGAAAAAAATATTTTTTTAGGGTAGTAGCTACATGTGAAGTGGGGAATAATTTGTTTTCATCACCTACCCCATTGTGTGGGGTATCGTTGAATAGGTCTTTAAAAATGTCTTAAAACCTAACTTAAAAACCTAAGAAAACTTTTCGATTTGATGGTCCGTTTAAACATTAATAAAATTAAACTTTAAAGTCCAAGTTTTTGGTCCAGTACCCCCCCCCCCCCCCCATCCTCTAAAAGCTTAACTGCTGGCTTGAAAATTACTAACTAGTGCATTTCATAAACTTTAAAGGAAAACTATAGCGGTTAAGATAACTATTAGTTTAGCAGTTACAGTCGTTTAACTTGGGTGTTGACTGTTGGATAATTTTGTACCAAATACGCAATAATTAGAATAAATTCTTTTAAGTGACTATGATAAAGTAGTTGCTTGTTAAAACTGAAAAAAGGTTATAATATAGTGTTTAATATTGTATATACATAATGGTACGGAACCATTCGTGGGGAAGTCCGACTCGCCCTTGGATGGTTTTTCTTTCATCATTGCCTATTATTGCTTGGTTTCAGTTAAGTGGGTAACATGGGTGGGCTAAAGATGAGTTGGGAATAAGACGATTTGCATATCCCAGTATTTTTAAGTTTCTTACTGTCCGTCGCCAAAAAATAAAAATTATATCTACGTCAGCAAAAAACAAGTACCTAGTGTTTGCACTAATTAATGTGGAATAGTCTATGAAAACTAGTTAAATTGCCTACTAATGAAGTCTACACCTACAAAATATTCCGCTGGTAGATAGAACCATTCTCTAACTATACCGATGGGATATCTCGTCCACTTTTATTATCCCAATGAATCCAAAAAATTAAGATTAATTTAATCTGAAAGACTTAATGCCTACCTTATTGAATGTCACAATGATGATAATGCACATAGCTTAAAGTAAACAGTTTCATTTTCATTAAAACCACTTTAATATCATGCGTCTTTTATTTTACATTGAATCTTAAGAATGTTATACATTTTGTAAAACTGCAATGACAATGGAATGCGTATGATATACAAAATGTCAATGAGTACAATTTCGTACATGGGATAAATAAGTAGTATTATATTTTATCGTGGCACTTTGAAAGTATGTAGGTATACAGTTACTATAAGTTTTGATATTTTAAATTTCATACTTACATGAATACTTTTAAAATTACAATATATTTTTCAATAAAATACATACATTTAGTACAACAGCCACAACATCACAAAAAAGTAATATGTTATACATAAACCATCACAATTTTCACACAAGTTAACCTAGTTGTTACGCATGGAGAAACAATTAGTGTTACTTTAGTTTTATTTTTCTAAAAAAGTACAGAATTACAGAACATTCAGGTAAACAGTTATGCACCAACTGGCAAGAGATGGTACTGCCAGTGCTTTAAATCGCGACACGAAGAACATTTGCAACAATATTGTTACCTTTATTCGCAATGAAACAGAGATTCACAAAATAAGCTGTACACGTGCGTATGCGCAATACATTAACTATATTTTTACTGGGGCTTCTTAAAATTATGTCTAACAGTTTGGGAATACATCGTCCTATTTTTAGAAAATAACGAAACTATTCTTATTCTTATATAATAATAGTAAAACGATGTTGAAAAAAGCCCCCGCCCGATATCAAGCCACCCCCACAATGACAAAATCGTATATAATAATGAAAGACAAAGTGTTTGTACAAAACTCGAAACACTGAAATCCACGAGTACCTGGAAATCCCGACAGTCAGGAAAAACTGACAGACAGAAAAGACTAGAACAACATCGCAATAGCCTAGCCTTTGACCTCATAAATAAAGGGGACTGCACACCTCGACTGAAGAGAATGAGATTGGCGCCAATATTACACAATATTATTGACGTTGCAAGAATGAAATATAACGGACACTGTTGGATGGGCCTTCACAAATTAATTTAAAATATACACCATCATATATAATACAAGCCGCGGGGCTGATCGTAGATCTATATGAAAGAAGAAAAAAAACGTAAGACGTTGTCCGTATTATCGTCATTAACCATTGCGTTCACTCGCATTTTGTAAAAATACGGTCGTAGTCTTACGAAGCTAGGCCCAATCTATACTAATATTATAAAGAGGAAAGATTTGTTTGTTTATTTGCATCGAATAGGCTCCGAAACTACTGGACCGAATCAAATGAAATTTGGCACAGAGATAGTTTGAGACACTGGAAAGGACATAGGCTACTTTTTGCCGCGATATAAAATCATAAGGGGGGTGAAATGGGGGATTAACACTTGTATGGAAAATTCGACTTTTGGCGCGGGCGAAGTCGCGGGGAACTGCTAGTCAAACATAAATACGATACTATTACATGTCAAAATGTGGGTTAGGGTGCGGAGGCTATTAACACACCATACAAAATATAACTATCTATATGCCATCTTAAGAAATTGGAAAGAGCAAAATTTAAAACTTTCACGGATATGACAAACCAGAAATACCTTATTCATTACCACTTGATTTTCATTTGACTGAAATATTTAAACGTAATTTGATACAGATATGTAAATAACTTTAACACAATTATGGCATCCTAATAATTAACTAAACACAATAGACTACACTAGATTCAAAGAAGAAAACAATACAATGTATTTTTTAAACTTAACTGGAGTTTTGTAGTGCTCAGCTAACTGATATTCAAATACATGATCAGTTATTACATATATCTTTTTAAAAACCAGTCTTCTCTTAAACTATGTAGAACATTGCATGGCAAAATCTAGTTATTTATGATGCATATTTTTGTAGGTAGTTTTATTCACGAGTGATACTTTGAAGTACACACTGTTATAAATGTAAATAAATATCAGTTAGCAAACAAAAGCTATAACTGGTTAGTAAAAAATTGTGTACCAATTCATTAAAAAATATTTAGGCACCATACTATTGTAAAAAATTGTGACAATTACTTATGTATTACCATATTATGCTGCTTAAATACTGACTAGCGAATAATGAGAAGTAATAAGTGGTTAAATGATCAAGGATAGGACAGTATTACAATTGTAGTTATGCAAGGACCTGCCTTTATAATTTTCTCTAGCAATAACACTCTTATGGACAATACACTTCTAGTTTATTGAATTGACACCAGTGAGTAACAATGATGCGTATTTCATTGAAAAAACTTATGGTTCTCATCGTTGTGAATTGGTAATGTAATTGTGGAAGAATGTGTTTAGATACTCAGCAACTGCTGGGATTTATTTTATCTATATGTAGTTAACCTGGTTGGATCGTATCAATCTTTTTAAAAACGATTTATAAACAAATCACAAGAACTAAATAAATCAAACTGGATTTTGATATTTTATCGACGATAGCCTGCAATGACATAAATCAGTGACCAAAGACACTACCTTTGAAAGAATACAAATTAGGCTAAGAATTCATGCCTTAATTTCCGCTGCTGGCGTTAAAATAATTCTGCGCCAACGCACACGAGGCCGCGATCCCTCACACACGGCCGTTGCGGAATCCGCATATCAATAAATCGCGTCCGCCGCAGGCTTAACGATTTGAGTCTGAGTCCTTACTCCTGTTGACGATGTCCGTATTTTCGAATGTAGCCGACCCTTTCACTCAGGACAGAATGACAACGCGAACGAGCGTGATGGCTAGAGTCGAAAATACGGATCGTCAACAGGAGTAGGGCCTCTGGAACGGACGCGATTTTTTTGGCGTCATGAAAATTGTTACCTGCATTTTCAATGTTGTTGCGATTCAATACAGATAATAAATGCGCAGTGAGTGCTTTCTAAGCCATAGTATAGTATACTAACAGCATGACGGGTAGTGTTGATCGCCCTTCGTTTTATGGCGTAAAATAACTAAATACTCAAATGCTACTCAAGGTTGAGAACTTCTCATTTAACGGTCAATACAACCAAAAATGAGATGCGTTTATAGAATATTGTGATTAATATAAATATAATATAAATAAATAAATTGTTTCAACAAACACACCAATTACCTAGCCCCAAATTAAGCGTGAGCTTGTGCTATGGTGACTAGGATAACGGATAGAAATACTTAAATACAAATAAACATACATGACTTAGGTACAAATGCTCGTGCTCATCTCACAAACATTTGCCCCTTGCGGGATTCGAACCCGCAACCGCTTGGTTTAAAAGTCCGGTGCGCGAACGGCTACACCAAGACGGATTATAGTTAAGGAGACAGTCATAATAGACATGATGATCACATAAGACGACGTGTGATTATAATGAGAATTCTCAACTTTATGAGCTTTGAGCGGGGGAAAGTGTCAAAAATTTGATTGAAAACGCATAAAAAACAAAAACTAAATAGATACCGCAAAGGTAAAACAATAGAATTCAACTTAACGTTTAAGAAATAGTATGCTTACAAATAAAATTACTCTTACTTATCTATTACTAATTTGTTTAGTCCATTTACTACATTTCCATTTTCGACTATTGTTTTGTCATTTTCGTCGCTCAAGCATAGGTCTTCTTCATCTGCAAAATAAAACAAAATTTACATATAAAACAGGTTTATAGGAGGATTTCATCGACTTTTCCGGTTTACTGACTGAACTGACTTTTAGTACTAAAATAATTAATTATTTTAACATAACTAAAGTACTTATCACATCACAATTTCGTAATAAAAATAGCAAATTAGAGCTTACCAGAGCTGACGTCAGATTGGTTTCTAGGACTGAATCGGCATCCCTTTGATAGATAACTTTTTAATTTTCCTAGGGAAGCCAGTATGAGTCTGAAACAAAATATTTTTACAAATATTTTCCATGCTAAATATTCAAAGGGTCGAACACGATATATCACGCTTTTATACGTTATATTCGGGTAGTCTCAGTTACAATACTTATATACGTTTATAAACAGCCATGACTTAGGTAGCTTGTGTTGATCATACAAACATTTGCCCCTTGCGGAATCAGGACCCGCGACCTCTGGTTTTTTAGTCCGGAGCGCGGACCACTACATCAAGACGGTCGTTATTCTTACTAGCATAGTGTTTAATTTATTTGCTAAGGGCAGCCGTCCATCAAGGCTACACTAACACAACACTATGTCGTTACAGTCTACTTGTGGAAAACAACTTGTAGTGGAGACGTACTAGCTCCATCTATAAAAGAAGCCGTCTTCATAGCACGAAAAGCAGCTAAATAGTACAATCCGAAACAACACCACATAGAGGCTAAAAAGGTCACTGGCCCAAGAAACTGCGGCTAGGCTACAGCGGGCGCGACAGGTACTCCAGGACTACGAGGGTCAAACTGAAAGTTCTTAGAAAATCAAAAACTGATTACATTAGCCAGTTATTAGTTTTATTATATCTTTTCAAAATATTGTCCATTGACGTCAATACACCGCTGCATGCGATGGAACCACTGGGAAAAGCACTTTGCCCACTCGTCCTTAGGGGTCTCTTCAATGGCATCGCGATACGCAGCCACCGCTTCTTCAGCATTCATAAACCGCTTTCCTTTAAGTTTTTCTTTAATTTTTGGAAATAAATAAAAATCACAAGGCGCGAGGTCGGGGCTATACGGCGGGTGACCCAGTAATTCAACGTTTGATGTCGCCAAATAGTCGATCGTTCGCTTGGCGGTGTGCGACGAGGCGTTGTCGTGGTGAAGGAGGATCCTACTGCGAGGTCGTTTCTCTCGAACTTTTTCCAAGACAAGTGGCAAACAATTGGTAGTGTACCATTCTGCAGAAACTGTTTTTTGATCCTCTAACACAATTGTTGCGAAATGACCTATCCTTCCAAAGAACGAGGCCACCATTTTTTTTCCCGCACTTCGATCTCTCTTCACTTTAGTTGGCAACTCCTCGAAAGGAAACACCCACTGAGCAGATTGTCTTTTGGTTTCAGGATCATAACAGTAAATCCAGCTTTCGTCACCTGTTAGTATGTCGAACACAGCATTTGAGTCACCTCCGTTAAATCTTTCAATCATTTTACGGCACCAATCCACACGATGGAGTTTTTGAGCCTTAGTCAAATTATGAGGTATCCACCGGGCGCAAAGCTTCCTGACCGCTAAATGTTCGTGGAGGATTTTGTGCACTTGACTCATACCGATGCCTAAGCTTGTCCGAATCTGCTGATAGGTCACTCTTTTGTCAGTCTCTATCATACGCCGCACAACACAGATGTTATTTTCAGTCGTCGCCGTAGAAGGCCGTCCCTCACGTACATCATCAGTGAGATTAGTGCGACCACGTTTAAACTCATTAAACCAGTTGTAAACAGTCGCACGAGATGGGGCTTCATCGTGAAAGGCCAATCGTAGTCTATCATAACTTTCTTGTTGACTTAAATGACATCGAAAGTCATAAAAAATCATTGCACGAAAATTTTCTCGTGTTAAATTCATTTTGACGTGACACAGACAATTTTCAATTTGCCGCCAAGTCGTAAAACAAATGACAAATGAATGAAATATATACTCAGTAATATTGGCAAAGAGTTCTATTTTCAAATTTTAGAATATTTTTTTTATTATATTGTTTATAAGTGGCCAGTTCTAAGAACTTTCAGTTTGACCCTCGTATGGCAGGACCCATAAAAAGAAACTAAAAATGATGCACCGGTCACTGGCCCGAGCAACAACGGCTAAGTGACAGTCGCAAGTTGTCTCCGTAATCCGAGAAGCAGCTTAATAGTACAATCCATGACCCGCATCTTCGCTTAACATCAATCAAGAGAGATGTCGGTTAAATGACTGCCTATTATTATGAGTTTAACACTGTGAGTATTAAAAAGGTCTTAAAGCTATTGCCTGCCTATTAATAAAAAAACACTAATTTCGATACCATCTATAATTCGATACAGCCTATTAGATCCCACTGCTGGGAAAAGGCCTCACCTCAACTATGAGGAGGAACGAGCCATACTTCACCACGCGGGCTCAGTGCGGATTGGTGGAGGGGTGTATGTAAGGCAAGTGACAAACCTTACTGTCAGAAGTTATCAAGCCGCCCTAGGGCCTCTGACTAGGCTTAACGACTATTACCACAGATATTAGCCGGGACCAACTGCTTAACGTGCCTTCCGGAGCACGGAGATGCTTGTCATGGACGTCACTTAAATGGTCGGAATGGTCACCCATCCAATCACGACCGCGCCGTGGGTTGCTTAACTTTTGGTATCACTACCAAAGCGCTGCCGCCACTGCGCCACAAGCACCTCAATCGATACCATCTACCTACTAAGAAAGAGGCTATAAAAGTCACTGACTCGAGAAACGGCGGGCTGGGCGACAGCCGAAAGCTGTTTTAATATCTCGAAGCGGCTAAATTACAATACAAAGTCCGAAACCGTCTCCACATAAAGATAGACGAAAAGGTCATTGACCCGAGAAATGTTGCGGTGGGAAACAGGCTAAAGCCGTCTCCATACCCTAAGAAGCGGGTAAAAGTACAAACCTTAATCTTCTTCACATAAAGATAGATGAAGGCTAAAAAGGAGGAACCGAGGAACAACGGGCTGGGCGACAGCCAAAAGCTGTTCACACCACGAAAACAGCTAAATAGCACAATCCGAAAATCTCCAGATAAGATGCTTTAAAGGTGACTGACCCGAGGAACGGCGGGCTGGGCGACAGCGGGCGCGACAGGTACTCGGGGTGGAACTGCACCGCGACGTAGTAGGGGTGCGCGTCCACGCACGCCACCTCCATGCGCGACCGGGACTCGTCCTTGCCGACGAAGCGGAGCCCGGCCGACTCCAGCCGCTCGATGTATTCAGGGTTCACCTCGTAGCGGTGTCTGTGGCGCTCTTCTATTGTGTCGCTGTTGTATAAACGTGCTGGAAATTAAAACAAGTCATCTTAACAAATATTTTTTTTAATGCACATCTGTCTGTTTCTATAATTTCTGTTGTCTACAGTGTACAGTCGCTAGAACATCATACTATACATTTTTGACATTGAATCACCCTTTCCAACTACATAGATGCCGCAGTGTTGTCCTTGACGTATTTTTGTCCATACATCTTTTTGTACAGAATTTCTACATATTAGAAATTCTGTATGAAATGGTGTGCAAATAAGTTATGCAATAAAGAGTCATCTTAATCTTATGTTTGTTTTCAATTCAATGAAGATCGTATGCAAAAGAAAGTATTTGAGAACCAGATTTTCATTCTGTTACTGTTACTATATTACCCTTATTATCATTATAAAACTAGGATTCTTTGATTCACTCAATACACCCCGAATAAATCATGCAAATATGAGTATGCATTCTTAAACTAAATTTTTCAGCTTGAAAAATACTGGTAGCTAAATACGCGTTATATAACATTAAAATCAAAAGTATGTAAGTATTGGTATGCTTTTTATCAGACATAAATTTGATTTACAAGAAATACATAGCCAATCCAAGTGTGACGAGAATGTAATAAAATCATGTTTAAATAAAAGACTAGAGACAACAAATAACAGAACTCACTTATAACACTTGGTTCAAGGAACGTTTTTCTCTTCCCCAACCTCATCGTGCCCCCAAGGTTACCGGGATGATGTTCAGGCATATCAATTATCAGTTTGTCTTCACAGTTGGGGTCCACTTCGGTCGTGTTCGCGCCTTTTAATCCAAGAACGTTCCTCGCATACTCCACAACGGCCGCTTGGAGGCCGAGACATATTCCCAGCATCGGTTTCTGCGTTTCGCGGCACCATTGACAAGCTTCAATTTTGCCCTCCATGCCTCTCTGGCCAAAACCACCTGGTACTATAACGCCGCTGTAACAATTTTTAATTAATTATGAAAATACATAGTTTAACCCAGGCTCCGTGCAGATGGGCTACCGGTGGCTAGTGACAAGCTGTTTACATTGTTTTTAATATGTTTGGCGGCCAGCGTCCATTCGCGACTCTTATAGGTACCGCGAGATTTTGCCTCACAATTGCATTCGCGGCAGTTGGCATAACGGTTTTAGACTGTCCTCCAGGGAAAGAAAAACCGAAACGTACGTCGTATATTAGATATTAGCGTATCATTAAAATTACGCGTAATTTTATTGGATACCAGCCAAAGCAACATGCTTCAGAGTAACTGTGGAATAGAATTTGGTTCTAAGAGGTACCCATATCTATACAAACAATAAAACAGTAAATCCAATGCGTCTGTACATTGAGTATTTTTACCAAAAACTAATTGAGGGTGATGTTAAAATAGTAACAGAAGAGGAATCTACAACTTTTAATTGTTTTGTCTGTTTATCTGTTTGTACACGCTAATCTCCGGAACTACTGAACGAATTTGGATGAAACTTTTTTTATTGTGTAGCTATTGAGTCTGGGCAAATACTAGGCTATAACTTATTGTGAAGATCGGAGTATCTGAAGTGGAACCTTAGCAGTACACTTAAACTAAGAGAGCTATGAAAGCAGCGCCTTAAGAAAAGTTATTAAGCGTGATGAGCATTTTCTATTGACGTACACAAATTGAAGGTCTGAAGCAACTGATATGGAACCCTAGCAGCTCAGCTCAATTATAAGAGATACGAATAGAGCACCTTAGGGAACATTGTTTAGCGTGATGAGCACTTTCTATTGATGTACACAAATTGAAGGTCTGGAGCAACTGATATAGAACCCTAGCAGCTCAGCTCAACTATAAAAGATATGTATAGAGCGCCTCAGGGAACATTGTTCAGCGTGATGAGTATTTTCTATTGACGTACACAAATTGAAGGTCTGGAGCAACTGATATAGAACCCTAGCAGCTCAGCTCAACTATAAGAGATATGAATAGAGCGCCTTAGGGATCATTGTTCAGCGTAAGTAGCATTTTCTACTGACTAACACAAATTGAAGGTCTGGAGCAATTGATATGCTAAAATACTTTAGACTGATTTTCAAACTCCCAAGGTAATCCTACTGTCTCCAAGTTACGATCTGGTGACAGAGACCTGGAGAAATCGAGAGAATCCTTCAGATAATTTTATGGTGCTGACCTTAACGCTAAGTAATTAGTGGATACTTTCACCACAGACAGTTGTCGAATTTTTGTTCAATTAATGTATTTGTTAATTTCATTAATGAAATGATGAAAAGATAAAAGTCAATTGGCACTATTTTTTTATACTACGTATCACCTACTAACGGATATTGAACTATAAGAATAGTCTTAGTTACTTTACGATATAGGGGAAAGGGTAGGTAGGGTATCTATACTTTTTTACAAAGGAATAAAACTGCCTTTAATAAAGTAACCTAAAAATTAAAAAAAAAACCTTTACACTTTTACTAACAAAAGATATACGACAATATTTATGTCCTATATCTTTTGTTAGTCTTCTTCAGAGGCGGATGGCGAGGTGATAGCATGGACGAAATATTTAAGGACCAACAATCGCCATACAAAAGAGCGTTCCCCGATTTTTGGTTCATTTGTTTCTCACTAGATGTCTATAGGGGTATCAATCGCTCATAGAATGCATATTTTTAACAACACTTTGCAAACTGGAACCTCAGACCCGACTAGATGACGTAGTTAATTTAATTAGGTACAATAGATGGCGCTTAATCTAACATCTGCTGGACTTTTATACATTATACTGTTTATTGAAAATATTTTCGTTTTGGACCTTTTAATTAGCCATAACGTGGTGTTTAATATAATTGTTAAATGAAAAAAAGAAATATGTCGTTCTCAGACAAATTATTGCCGTACTTTTGGTAGTGATTTTTATGTCATTTTTTTTTAAATTAACTTCATTTCACACATTCTTTTTAATTTATGTACGATAAGTATGATTATTTGATAACAAGTTGAAAATGTCTTAGAACTAGAGGATAACTACTCAGTAAGACGATATCGGTAGTTTTGGCTGTAGCCGTCCCTGTCATACGTAATATTCCAGCATGTCAGTGCGAACGAGCGCGACGACTCAAAAATACTCTCACTCTACTACACTCTCCGAACAAAACCGAAGCCAATATCAGGGCTGTCGCGCGGTAAATTTAGCACTAAATTTCCATACAGAGGCATGATTTTTGTCGTCAGTAGGTAGTATGTTTTTAATAAACATGGTAAGTTATAACGTACAACATGAACACACTGACCTATGTAAAAGCCTAATTGGATGTAAAGACTACCTAATCGCGTGATTTGTAGACTATACAATAGATTCTGTGCTTAGGTACATTGTTTAAAAAAACAATAATACTTCTCAGGCCTTAGTTTTGTTAGCAGTTAGTCATAGGTTTAGGTTAGTAAAATATATTGAAGTGTTTAGGTATTTTATATTCGTATTTATCGTCTGTGTGTACCGAATTAAACAGAATGCATTACTTTATAAAAAAAAAAAAAGGTTTGGTAGTTCAGTGTGACAGGACACGTTTACTAGATGGTGATCTGGGTATGGCCAACTCATCGAAATATAAATTTAAGTTGCAAAACTACCCCTATTACAATTGCATAAGATGCAACAGCGTATACCTAACTAGACGGTGTCTACTAGACGCTGCAAGGCGCGAACTGATGACGACCTTATGGCGTACGGAATAAGGTCGGGTTTTTCGGCACGAGATGTGTCCAGAGTTTTCGCGTGCATTCCCGAATCGAGGCGGGTGAGCGAGTCGACGTTGACAGCACTTTCAACTACTACAAACCAAGAGCACAACAGACAGATTTGTTTTCGTACGGTATTTTAATAAACGCCATCTATGACTATTAAGAGTACTAAATGAAATTGGCAACAAGCATGAAGTCCGCTGATAGCAGACAGATAGACGTTGCACGAAAATTCAAGGATTGGCGGGTTATATTAGCAACGCCATCTGGATGGTACTTGGATTTTTGTGAATTTCCGGGGAACGCTTTTTTGTACGGCGATTGTTGGTCCTTATATATTTCGTCCATGGTGATAGTAACCTATCTAAAAATGAGTGCTTATTGACCTTGATTTTTTATTCCTCTCTTTTTCTTACGACATGGTAGACTAAGAGATCATGATAGCTGGATAGCGGCGGGAGTATAAAATATTTATTATTTTGTATCATCGAGTCCACGCTTACAAAGTCGCGGGCAACAGCTAGTACAAAATAAGAGTAGCGCAAAATAAGGGTATTGCAGTTTAAATATGCTAAGAGATATCGAAATTAAAAGATATTCAAATACTTTAATATCAGTCAGGTATTACAAAATAAGAGTAGCGCAAAATAAGGGTATTGCAGTTTAAACATGCTAAGAGATATCGAAATTAAAAGATATTCAAATACTTAAATATCAGGTATTGGGTAAATTAATGGTCAAAACCCTTTGATTGGGTATCCTATTTGTCCCTGCTGTCCTCTTCCTGAAGTCTGGAAAAAAATGCTTTTAGCAAGAAGGCCATCTAAATTGTACAACTCTAGTTTGTTTAAATGTCTTCTGTGAGTAGTGTTCAATCTCAATCAATGTGTATCCCAACTACTGCAAAATAGAGATGATAATGTTACTTACTCGCTCTTGCATAGATTTTGCCAGGCCTTATGGTAGCCAACAGGATCATCTATCTTAGTTTGCTTCTCCAAGTTGACAGCTTCAATGTAAGTGAGGTTTAGTTTGCTGCCAGCAGCTATGCAAGCATGCTGCAATGCTTTGGTGACGCTTGCGTAGCTGTCTTCCAGCTTTGTGTACTTGCCTACAAGGGCTATGTTCACCTCTTTGCGTAGATTATCTACACGTTTGGCAAGATTACGCCATTTCTGCATAAATCTGCATTAATAAAGAAATAAAATGATAAAATAATGAAATTAAATTCGCGAAAGTGGTTGTAGTAATTTAAGTAATATTAACAAAGCTGCTTCAGTAATGAAGTTATTAATACCTAGGCTCTAATCAGAAATTAACATTAATAGCAGATTTTTTGTAAAAAAAAGAAGTTTTATGATAATGAGAATAGCTGCTTTTGGAGTTGACAATAAATAATATGATAATACATTTGACCTGCAAATAACCAGGGGCTCTATTTTTGAATCACTCGCGTGCAGATTTCTACTAAAAATCGTTCGTCATCTAAAAATCCGTATTTTTTAATCACTCGAACTGTCATTTTAAATGTCTGCCATTATGAAATATGTCATGCGACTGGGTAGACAAGTAAAATTAAGTCGCATTCGCCAGCAAAATGTCATACGAGTGATTAAAAAATAGAGCTCCAGTTCTGTGTCCTACAAACACAATCTTATATGCACATTGCTTAATCTAGTTTTAGAGATATATATTTAAATACTTGTTACCTTCCGGGCCGTGGCATAGATATGTTTAACTGGAGTCTGTCATTGATGTACTGAACTAGTCCTTGTGATTCCATTAGTAGGGGCACATGATATACTGAGCTTAAATCATGGATACATAAGACCTGCAATAAAAATACTTATGTATAAAAAAGTTTAATAAAATGAAAATATTTTGATGTGTTATCATAAAATTCAGTGGTTTTAAATTAATTAAAATACACCCTCAACCATTTCCTTAATGGTAAACTACAGAAAAAAAATTTAAACAAGAAATGCAAACAGATAAAAGATTCATGGAATTGTAGTGCTGGCTGACTGCACTATAAGCAAATCATAAAAGTAGGCATTTCATTCTAACAAAACATTACATTGTTCATTCTCTTATTATAAACAGTCACACAATTCATGAAACATAGTATTCAATGACTTTATATTGAGGGAACAATCATAACAATAAGCATGTTATAATATTATATTTAACTAGATCACTTCACAGAATCAAAATTTGATCACTTCACTGAATCAAAATTTCAGTTTAACAGGGGTGGTTAATCCAATAGGATATCAAAATAAAAAAAAATATACGGAATGGAACCTTAAAAATGGAAAACAAATTTACGTCTACAATATTCAGTTGGTAAGAGCATTCTCCCGGATAGCGAAGGGACGTGGGTTTGAGTCCCACCGGATGACACAGTTGATTAATTTTTGTGAGCGAAATTTGATTTAATTTCATTAAACATAATGTTTTGTTTTATGTATGATTATTTTAAATGTAAATGTCTATAGTAAATTTTGTTTATTACCTGCTCGGGAGCAACATGGCAGAAGTTAGAAATTTTCTCCTTCACAGTATGGTTGATAGGCTTTTCGGATCGACACAATATTAAGTCTGGAGACAAACCTAGACCCCTGAGCTCTCGTACAGAAGACTGTGTTGGTTTGGTTTTAGGTTCTCCTGTTGCTTTTGGCTGAAACAAATTGTTTACCTACATTTGAAATAAAATATGTGTATGGGACAAAATGGCCAGAAAGTTCAAAAAAGATACTACAACCAATTGATAAACGATGAAACAACAAATTAAAAAATTTAGTTTAATTAAAGAAATAAAAAATACAATAGCTTACCATTGGCACTAGTGAGACATGAGCACAACAGAAGTTTTCTCTTTTCACTCTAAACTGAAATTGTCTGAATGCCTCGACAAATGACATGCTCTCTATGTCACCGATCGTTCCACCAAGTTCTACTATGCATACTCTTGGGGGTGCATTGTCTTTAGTCACAGGTATATGGGCTACTCTTTGTACCCATTCTTGGATTGCATCTGTGATGTGAGGAATAACTACGACAAACAAACACCAATGGTTACCATAAATGTTTAACTTGACTTATGCTTGCTCAAAGAATTAATTGAAGCAGCTAAGTTACTTAGGGGAAATATTTTTTTAAATCAGTGTATTAGTTCTAGAAATTATTTCTTACAAACATACTCACAAATTTAACCTCTTTTATTAATATTACTATTTTTATAGCAGTACTTATACATTAATATCATGTTATTTTCGATGGTACCTACATAGATTGGCAAGTGTTTTTTTTAAGTACAAAGAACACTGGAAAGACAATAGTGATACAAATAACTGAGAAAAAAAAAAACAACTGCCTGCTTTATAACTTGAGTACCATACATACCTTGAACAGTTTTCCCTAGATAATCTCCGCGTCTTTCTCTTTCAATAACCTGCTGGTATATTTTGCCTGTGGTTATGTTGTTGTCTCTATGCAATGTGATGTCTAAGAATCGTTCGTAGTTACCAAGATCAAGGTCGACCTCACCTCCGTCGTCCAGAACGTAAACTTCACCTAGAGAGTAAAAATAGACACAATGCAAACATTATTCGCACGCGGAAAAGAAACATAACCAAAGTTAGTTACCGGAACCAAATTTTTGACCTACTTACCATGCTCGTAAGGAGAGAAAGTGCCAGCGTCGATATTTATGTAAGGATCAATCTTTATTGAAGTCACATCTATACCACAACTCTTCAAAATTGTGCCAAAAGAACTTGCTATCACACCTTTCCCTACTCCACTTATAACACCACCAGTGACCAGAATATATTTCATGTCTGGCATCTTTGATCTTACTAATAATATTCAATATACTGCTGCTATACCGATCGCGTTTCTTTCTTCGATACAACTTTCTTAAAAGGTAATATCAAGAAATAAAAAGAAATTAGTAAAAACGCACTTCGTGATTGAAAACGATCGGCATTTACGCATGCGCTCAACCCAACCAACCAATCAACAATCGTCGTGACAACTTGACTGACTGACTGACAGTAAGTGACTGACTGACTATGACAATGACAGTTTGACAGATTCATTTATTACTCACATGCGCTCACGATCGACTGAGTGTCATGAAACAACCAGCCCATAGAAACGTCATAGACTTTGACAGCTACTTAGTGGCTGACCATAGACATGCAGAGTGAAATCATAAATAAGATAGCGTGGGGTTACGTTAATTTCTCTAGACTAGCTATTTACCAGTTTCAGTTTTTTTCGAAAGACCTGTCAGCTTCTTTCTTTGGCTGATTGGCTAACCCCAAGGCCATAAAATTCCTTAAAAAGCATCTCTCTTCGTACTGTCAGATTTAAAATTCAGCCGTTTGATTATTTTGTAAATAAAATAAAAACTGCTTCATTTTGAAATCAACTTTTTTCCAAACCTTATTATTTGCTAGTTATTGTTTGTTCGTGCGTTGTCCCCGGCTGCCCCTCAACGAAGCCACAAATCATGATGGTCCGTCCGCCTGCCGAAAGTCATATGGCTTACGAGCATTGTGGCTAAAATATCTACTGCCGATAGTTCCATCATTAGGATTTCTATTTAAAAAGCAACAAACCGATAAATTGGTAAGTACCTAGCTCCCATTCATAAGATTATATGTTTTCTCGAGATTCCCTCCACTTGCCTCAACAAATAACCTCAAAGTATTCCTCGTAACCATCTTGAGATTATTCACAGTAGTAACCTTTTCAACTCAAGTTTCAATAGTGGTATGGGTAAACCTTTGTTGTTTTTCGTTTGGTTCTAATGTGTCAATAGGGTGCATTAAAATATACGCTCAAGTTGCTTAACAATTATGGTACCGTGTTCGAAATTGATCTTTGTCATAAAACTTGATTTTGAGCATCTCTCAAATATCGCCACTCTTCGAAATCACTCATTTTTTAGGGTTCTGTACCTAAAGGGTAAAAACCTTAAGAATCTACTGTCTGCTGTTTCTCGTGGACATTCTGTTACCACTATAAAAACAATAAAATCAAAATTAAAGTGGGAATACAACAAACATAATTATTTTCTGTTTTTAATAATAAAAATATAGGTTGTAACAATGATAGTGCCTAGTGTTATTTACATAATGCTATGGAACTTTTCGTGTGCGAATCCGACTCAACCTTGGCCTGTTCTATTATTTATTATATAATCAGTTTCTTCAGTCAATTTATTTGTGGAGACAGTTTGACTGTTAATTCCTCGACACTGCTTGTAAAACTTTGTTTATATCTTTAATTAAACCTAGTGCCTTCTTGCATATTCCTACTGACAAACTAAGCTTACACTTTGGTTCAAGGCTTATCAAATAATTTAAATATGCAATTTACACTAATTAAACTTTATAAATAACAATATTTCCAGGTCTGTGCGACTCATTTTAAAGCAAAGTATATTAAAAACAACAAAAGATCATTGAGATGTGCTCCGACATTAATCACAGAGGAAGAAATACAGTCAGGACATCCAAAAACACCATTTCCTTCATTAGGTAAGTAATTTTTTTGTTATTTCATTGTTATATGTGGAGTCAATGGAATCCCTCTGCATACACTGCTACATTCTGTGATAACTCTGAGTTGTAAAATTGAACTTATTATTCAGACTATAGCACACCGGTGTCGCCATCTCTTAGGTCCCGGTTTGATTTCAGTCAGGTCATTTAAGTATCATAAATTTCTATACAGGTCTGGGTGGTCGGGATATGATGGACTTTAGCTTTAGAACAATGTATGTGTTGCAATTCCAATATTTATTTATTTTATTTAATGCTTGAACTTGAAATAAAAATGTATCTAGAGTCTAAACAAATCAACACAGATATTAAGTAAATGAATTAGTATATCGCTGCTTCGGTGCAACAGTCACATCAACTTGTTCTAAAATTTTACAGAAAATGACTTTTAAGATTTTTTAAAATTTCGTTTCCCTATAAAGGCAAAACCCACTTTGGTATGTTTAAAATTGATATGAAATTTTAGTCTTTATTAACGGTGCTTCAACATGGAGTTTTAAGACTAATTTTTTTTTTGTAAAACATAATGAAAAATCAAGAAAAACAAAAAATGCCCTTAATTGTGACTTTGTTGCGTCAGAAATTGAAAAATATTGTCACTTGTACCTTATGTGCATTATAATTAAAAGGTTAGTTTTAAAAAATAAAAACAAGTATTTTTGGAAACATTTGTTTATCATGCTACTACTGTTAAAATATACACTAAAAATAAAGTATTGACAACAAAATCGAATGTATTAACATAATTTTACGGTTAAAGTGTAAAATTATAGGAAAATCAAACTTCTTAACACTGTGTTTATATTAGCTCTAACCGTTTTATTAGTCTTTTAATAGAGAAATACTAAGTTTAATACCTTACAAACAATATGTATTTTTTTTTAACTTACAATCAAACATGTTTGAAAATAATTGACTTTTCCAACAAAATAACTAATGATAAAATAAATTATGTTATTGTACTCATTTTATCAAATGCTAAAAAAGGTCATAAAGACTGAGTACAACTTAATTACTTAAGCCTTTTTTAGCAGTTTCTAAAATAAGTAATAATAATAATAGGTATGTAAATACCTATGCTTAATTCAGTGATACCTACATCAGTCTTTATAACAGTTTTTAGCATTTTCTAAAATTAGAACAATAACATAATTGTTTTTATCGTTAAGTAGGTATTTTGTTGGAAATGTCAATTTATTTTCAAACATATTTGATTGTAAGTTTAAAATAATATAACATATTGTTTCGAAATTATAAAACACAGTATTTCTCTATTGAATTAATAATTTAATTAAGCATACGTATTTACCTATGCTTAATTAAGTTGTACTCAGTTTTTATAACCTTAATACGTTTCGTTTATTTTAAATTTAAGGAATAATAACACTCTTTTAAACTTACACTTATAGCTAATCGAATAGTTGGCAAACACAAGGGCATTTTTGCCATTACAATAACTTTTAAGGCACTATTATTTGATATCAAAACGAGAATATTGGATCAACAAAAGCGCTTTTATAATCAATGCCTTTATAGCTTAATTTTTTTTTTGAATAGCTTAAAGCAAATTGGAGACATAAGGTAAGATGAGCCCTTGTCTCACCAAAAATTTGTAGTAAAATTGGTCATAAGTACCTTTAAGCGTACGTTGCTCCACAACACGAAAGCGGCGCGCGGGCGCAGGGGTCAATACTGACCAATCAGCCTTTGTTGACCCACAAGTTACAATAAAAAGCACTGTGGCCACAAAGGCACTAGCGCCATCTAGAAGAAACTTGCGGTACTTTGACGGTTGTCTTTGTTTCCCCGAATAGAGGCATGGTTTTGAAACAATTTGGCATGTTTAACTCTATATTGAAATTTTAGGTAGTTAAGACTTTGTTGCACCGAAGCAGCGATATGTATGTCTATACTATAATATTATAAAGAGGTAAGATTTGTTTGTTTGTTTGTTTGTTTGTTTGGCTCCGAAACTACTGAACCGATTTGAAAAATTCTTTCACCATTAGAATCCTGCATTATCTGCGATGGACATAGGCTATATTACATTATCAATAAAGTTAGGGTTCCGTATGAAAACTTTGATTATGTAACCAAAGGTGTAAAAGGAAAATCATTAAATTGCGAACGCTGCGAAAACTATTGACAATAGAGCAAAGTAATGTTTTACAGTTTTGTAGAGGACATCATTATCTACAATAAAGTCCGCGATAACATATGTCTAACTATAACAGTTAAGTCACAATAACTCCGTTTTTAGGTAAAAATATGAAATTTTTGCGGCGGCAAAAAGAAAGCCACAATTTCAGTATGTCGGTATTAATCCTTATCCAAATAAATCACGACATATTCAAGGCTATTTCAGTACCTCTACTTTTTGAATTATTCAAATCAGACATACCATTAAAAAAATATCACTAGTAATATAATATTGTATCGAAGTTAGGACGGCAGCAAAGTTGGCCTTTTGCTATATCGTCAAAAGATTTATTTTTTTATTTAAAAACTTTATTGCACTTAGAACAGTGTACAAAAGGTGGACTCAATGCTAAAAGTATTCCCCCCCAGTCATACTATAAGTCTTGCAGAAAAATTGTAATGGGTGCAGGATAATGTAGTCGAATAGAAATTAAAAGACGCAACAATGGTGCTGTACGTATTTAACTCGCGGGTCAGCTTGAGATTTTCCCAATAACTTAATAAGTAAGTAGGTTATTATTAGGACGTTCGATGTGTTAAATTGAAGTTCATGCAAAGAGGTCTCTGCCATCTGCCAATAGGTGAGTGTAGTTAGGTACACTCACCTATTGTCGCTTGCACACACAATACAACAAGACGTAATGCCAAAGAAATTTGGCCATCGTGGTAAGGCGGTGGTGACCAGCATAGTACTTTAATATTTCTGATTTCTTCTTGACTTTTGTCTAATTGGTTGTTTGAATGCACTTATCTCAGATCAAAATTACCTATTCATCATGATCCGATTTTGAAAAAAAACTTTGTGTAAGGTACAACGTACGCATGAAGTCCTCGGGGACTGCTATTTTTTCTATACTAATATTATAAAGAGGTTAGGGTCGGTTGCACCATATCTCACATTATAACTGGAAAAACGAAGGAATTATTTTTTTTGTTTAAACATGCTAATCACAGGAACTGCTGAGCCGATTTGAAAAAAATATTTTGGGTTAGATAGCTTATTTCTCGGGGAACGCTTTGTATGAATTATAAAATGCATGATACCTACCTTGAAATCAACGGAAAAGCAGTTAAATCAAAAAGTCGCGAGGGACCGTTATAAATGTTCATATTATTCACACGCGTTTTGATTCTTATCTAAAAGATATCACGGTTTCAAAAAATACTCCGCTCCTAACAATGCCCACAGGAAATCCTAAATTTACGCGAACGAAGTCGCGGGGGTCCGCTAGTACTTAATAAACATATTAGTATGGAATTCTAGAAGTAGCTTTTGCTTGTTGTAAATAGAAAGAAACTTTACAGTAGATATAATATTAGGGGGTATATGGTATTTCTTTGTGAATCACATACTCGAGTAATTTCTTATAGTGGGTAATGCATAGTTATCATTATTAGGTACATTTATTATTATGAATTTATCTAAAAACATCGGATTTTTATGGTCGTAAAATCTATTTAATTATGTTTTTAATTAAATAGATTGACTTAAAGTAAGCCTATTAGATCCTACTGCTGGGAAAAGGCTATAAGGAGGTACGAGCCATACTGCACCACGCAGGCTCAGTGCGAATTGGTGGAGGGGTGTCTGTAAGGCAAGTGACAAATCTTACTATCAGATGCCCGGCCCTAGGGCCTCTGACTAGGCTTAACAACTAATACCAACAGATATTAGCCAGGACCAACTGCTTAACATGCCTTTCGAAGCACGGAGATGCTTGTCAATGGTTGGAATGGACACCCATCCAATCACGACCGCGCCGTGGGTTGCTTTAACTTTAGTATCACTACCAAAGCACTGGCACTACTGCGCCACAATCACTTCAGATTGACTTGATTGCATGAAAACTCTATAAGATGTTGATGAGTCTATAATTTTCACAACATAATCTCAAAGTAAAATGTATAGACTACATTAAGTTATATTGTCAAGCTTTTAAATAACAAACAACAAAGCACTAGGTTCACTTGTTGTATGAAGTAAGTTACATTTAGCTTATTTATGTGAATTTAGTTTCAGATTCCAATGTCCATTACGACGCACCAGGAACGTCTGGGTTGCCAGCAGCGTCTGGTGCAGTCCATGGTAAATATCATGAAAAAAATATTTATTTAATAACAAACATCACAACAACTAGATTCACTTGTTCTATGAAGAGTGTTTCATTTAGCTTATTTATCTCAATTGTGTTTCAGATTCCAATGTTCATTACGACGCACCAGGAACGTCTGGGTTGCCTGCAGTGTCTGGTGCAGTCCATGGTAAATATTATGCAAAAAATATTTAATTAATAAATTACAGACAACACAAAACTAGATTCACTTGTTGTATGAAGTGTATTTCATTTTGCTTATTTATTTCATTGGTTTTCATGGTGTCGTTATCTCGGAGGTCCCGGGTTCGATCCCCGGACGGGTCAATACAGAAATTCATATTTTCTATATTGACTCTGGGTCGGGGTGTTGTGATACCACCAATATATCTTGCTAAGTGCTTTATCTACTTACTGTTGTAACATATATTGTATAGATTTGGAATTAAAGTTTTTTTTTATCAGTAATTGTTTAATAAGTATTTATTTATTTATTAATAATAGGTAAAATTTTAATTTACTTATTTTAATCAAAAATGTTTTCCTATTGATGTTGGAGATAACATGAAGAATGCTGCACAAATTGATGGATGGACTTAGTAAAGTCAGCCTACATGCATTCGATACGCCGCTTTAAAAGCTTTAGTTTCAACATAAAAATGGCGTCACATTCATAAAAATGGCGTCAGATAGTGGTGTCCAAATTGTACAAAAACGGTTCTAAGTTGTAGTAAATAAAATCATTACTAAATTAACGATAAAAAATACATTACAGCGAGGTTTTTCAATCCGGCGCGCCCTCTTGTAATACAGCTAATTATACGGTACACCTGCGACATAGCTAACCATTTTAGTTATTGCTTTAAACTTTGCGACGTTATAGCGCCAATGTAACGAGCAAACCTTATCTTGCTGTATCATTTTTGACTTAATGTTCGCTTTTCTTTTTGCGTAGGTGGTTATGTAAATGTTTAACCGGATGAACCGATTTTAATGGAATAGTCTTAAGCACCATCGCTAGAAAACTTGCTTTCTAATTTGAAAAAAACGCGTCCAAATCGGTTTAGCCGTTTAAAAGCTATGGCGCCACAAACAGACAAAAATACATAATAGATAGCGGTGTTGTATTATACAAAACCCCTTTTCTGTGTCGTTAAAACACTCAAATAAAGTCTGTTCCGTATTTATAATACAGTTTTTATTTGCTTGGCTAATACTTTGAACAATATTTTTATGACGCGTTACTTATTTTACCTATAGATATGAAAAATTTTATGTGTTAGATGAAAAATTACCATAGTGGGTTGTTATTTTTGTGTTTATCTTATTATAAAATAAATAATTTCTATAAAAAGGAATGTCAAGTCTTGTTTACAATATCCATGCAATAAAGAAACTGACTTCATGTACAGCAGGCTTTGCCAACGTCTGGTAAGCCGAGTGGTCTAGGTAATCGCCTAGATATGTGATGAACGTGGGTTCGATCCCCGCGCCTCAGGTGGTCTTTTTTTTCAAGTTTAATACCTATCTGATCTTTAGATGTATAAACTTTATGGAAATTGCCTTATTAATTTGGGTAATTTACACAAACCTGTAAATATTTTGAATTGCATTAGGTGGATACGTCATTTGATGTGTTTGATTTAATATTCATATGTAGTTGATAGTTTAAAGGAATGCTTTAACACATAAACAACACTTGCACACAAAAATGCTATGATAAAAAATTCATTGCAATTATTTCTTCAAAAGACAGTTAAGGCATTCTTTTAAAATTAAATAAAGTGAAAATCTAAGCATGTAGACTTGTATACTACAGTCGTTTGCATAAAATTAAGAATGCTTCATAATAAAATTTCTTCCTTAAAACTATAACTGTTTAAATTGAAAGTTTATTTTGTTTATGTAAAATGTTATTAATGTGATTTAATACAACAATTTAATAGAGTTATTTAGAGGGTTAACATAATTATCTCAACTATCTAACTCTTATTTATTTATTTATTTAAAACTTTATTGCACTGTAAGTTGTACAATTGGCGGACTTAATGCCTTAGGGCATTCTCTACCAGTCAACCGCTTGGAGATGCAGAAAGTTGAATCAGTGGCGGAACATTTGCAATTAAGTAAAACTCTTAATAAGTAATAAGATGTATTGTCCTTTTTGATGGTTAGACAAGTAGTGTACATTCATGTGAGCATTTTCAGAACTTTTATATATATGCATGCATTTTAATGTATTGTATAACAATAAAAAATAATTATTTAATTTGTTTTTCTTTTTCATTTCAGCTGCTTCCTGCAAGTGGTGCTTGAGTGAAGGGCCAGTGCAAATCGGCAAGGCAGGAGAAGACAATAAGAAGATAACAATCTAAACGAGACAGATTTTTTGACATATTTCTGTCTTGTTTTAGATAGTTATCTTCTTCTTTTTTCTCCTGTTTCGCTAGATTTGCACGGGCCCTTCACTTCAGCAAGTACCACCTGCAGGAAGCAGCAATACCGTTGGTAGTTAATCGTTACTGTAACGTTACCTGGTACGGAAACGGAAACTCGTTATCTCAAGGTTGAGAGGGGAGACGCCATATTGCTCACTAGCGCCAGTTTTAGTTGTCAACAGTGGGGGCTACCCGTAACTTTTTAGAAAAAAAGAAATCACTATCGTTAGTCCCGCCCTAGGGCCGTTGCGCATCTGCCTTTAGGCATACTCTTTATAATTTGTGGAAAAAACAAGGTTTTGCAAACGTGCCGCTAAGGGCGCTGACCAAATTTCCATACTTTTGTCCATTGAGAAAACAGAATGGAGAGAGCATGGACGGCCTGCCCCTCTAGCCAAAAATGTTGACCATATAGTTTGAGTGCTTATACAGTGTGAGTCTTTAAAAAGTGCACATATTAAAAATGGGTAAAATTAGACCCAATTTTATCGACAGAAAAAATGTCAAAAAAAATTAAAAAAAAATTTTGGTTCATTTTTTTATTTAAATTACCTTCCGTTGACTTATTGTAAAGAAAACGTTATAACTTTTGATCTAAGTGGTATATCCTGAAAAAACAAAAACAGCAATGATGGTAAATAACAGGTGATGCTAATAAAATACATAAAATACTCAGAAAACGAAAAAAAAAAAACAAATCTAGAGCCACCCTTAGCAACGAAGCGTTGAATGGCGCGCTCAGAGATACTTAGTTCAAATGCTTATTGCTTAAGTTGTGATAGGGGAATTTTTGGTTTTACAAAGGTGATACTATGAAAAATAACACAAAGTAATAAGAACCACCTGTAATATGGGCATTATTTGAAGGAATTTATCAAATAAGTAAAAAAAACACCAATTAAAATACAGATTTTTCTCAAAAGTAACATTTTATTATTACTTGTTAACTTTTTCTAGGAATTTTCTGTATTTTCTTAGTATTGTCTGTTATTTACAATTATTATTGTTTTCATTTCATCAGGATATACCTCCTAGATAAAAAGTTATAACGTTTTCTTTGCAATAAGTCAACAGAAGGTTATTAAACTTTAAAAAATCTATTAAAATTAAAAAAGGAAACTCAGACTTTTTTTAAATATTTTTCCTTCGATAATAATGGGTCTAGTTTCACCCATTTTCATATGTGCACTTTTTAAAGACTCACACTGTATAAAACTACTTGGTCGTGACCGTTTAACAGAATCTATCACAACTTGTCGCAACAAACATCTCCGTGTAGAGGACTGAAAATGGTAAATTGTGCCGTTTTCTGACCCAAAAACCGCTCATCATTAGTAAATTTTCGGTTTCATGGCGTGACTTACTATTTTTGAGTACAAATACTTTTATTTACAACAGTGTTTCGAAAAGCATCGTTCTTTACTTTGAGGTTATTTCGTCAAGTTAGCGATACATACGTTGAGTTTTTTCTTCATTGTAGGGAGGCTAGTAGCTTCATAGTGTGGGGACAACAGCGATAACTAACTTAATTAGTAATTAGTTAGTTAGCTTATCGCCACAATTATAAATAATAAAGTGTATGTTATCTAAATATTTAAACGTACCATAGATATGTAGGATGATAAAAAAAAGTTTTTTTTTTAATTTCCGATAGATTCCGATCCCTTGAATGGTTTGTGGTCGAAAAATACTACCTTTCTTCTCACACAAGTGTGATTTCTTCAGCATCATCACACTTTGAGTCAAGATGTTTCCAAGAATGTTCGGACGGAAAAATAATTTTGTCCGTGCAGCAGCAGCAGTGCCTAGGTACTTTGAAACTTCTTAGCCAAGTGTGTAGTTTTTAGGGTTTCTTACGGGTAAAAACGGGACTTATTAAGACTCCGACGTCCGTTCTGTCTGTCACCAGGCTGTACCTCAAAAACCATGATTGCTGGACTTGAGTTTTTTGCTCGATAATAAGAACGGCAACAGGTAGACGCTTAAAATACTTGCAGAAGATTAAGTTGTATAATCAATCACTTCAAAAATAGATTATGTCTTAAATTCTTATATCTATATAATTATGTAAGTAAGTCGTGTTAGTTATATCACACCACGTATAACACAAGAACGGTTGAAACAATTATTATGATTTTTGCGTTTTTTTTTTCCTTCGTCTGGAATAGGATAATAAGTATTAAAATATGATATTCATCGAAAAAAATATAGCCTAATACATAATAATTAGACTAATCTTTTCCGTAACATCACCATGAATATTCGCATTCCGATTAGAGTTGTAAATTACACATCTTTAATATACTTTTCAATAAATAAGCAGTAGTATTGTAATTGTAAATACTAGCGATGGGCGATTGTTCGAAAAAAAATAATCGAATGAATCGACAATCAACCATTCGAACTATCGAATGTTGATTTAGTAATTCGAAAAAAAAATTGAATAATAATCGACAGTCAAATGATAATCTATACTCGGCCCTTCGATGCATTCTATTGAATTGCCGCGACTGTGCGCACAGGACAGGCAACGAACGAATGATTAATCGACGCGACGAATGACGATTCATTCGTTAGTAGTACAGCCTGCGCACCGAACGCTCCGGTATTACTCGCCGCATAATCGAACAATAATCAATTGACTGCGGTTGCATATCGAATACATTCGATTACTAAATTAACCGAATTATTCGAATGGTCTCTGCCATTCGAATAATTCGGTTAATTTAGTAATATACGCCCATCGCTACTAAATACACACACAAACAACATTCTAGATACTACTTTACTTTAGTAAAGTAGTATCTTAACTAAGACTTGGTCGTAGTATCGTAATAAAGAATATATAGGTAATTGAAGCTCTAAAACAAAGTAACTCTCAACAAAGTAAATATTTACATAAGTTTTTTAACAACAAAGTTAAACTTAGTTTTTTTTTTTTCCTTTAACCTTCCTATCTATTGTGTTGTTTAAAAAACTGCCAAGGTGTCCTATCATATTTCCACGTCTTTTCTCGATCGTCAAAATGTTTCGCTTATACCAGGCCTGTGTATCTCCCCGCGTAAGTAGCAAAAACGTACCTACGCGCGGCGCCCCTACTTAGGGGCTAAAACAAGTTGCGTGTCGCTACCGGTCAGTGACACGCTCGCGCGTTTTATTCACCGGCGGCCGCGCGGCTACGTTGCTGGCTGGACGAGAATGTATAAAGTACTAGAAAGAGGCGCTAGATGGCGTTAGAAGCTTCTCGTAGCAGTCAACCCTATCTCGTCGCGTGAAATTACGTCACTGAATAGGTTTAGTGTATTATGAATCATATTCCAAAGCAATAAGTATAAAATTATCTTGCAATGAATTTTTGTAGGTGTCTACACCAAAATGTGCTTGACTCTGAGGCGAACTAAATTACACCATATTGTTGACGACATTGAGTAGACATTTCTTTGAATACAATTGCTAAGTCATACTTCTGTACGAAGTACTAGTATTCTGTGCTTATACAGCCATAATATTAGTAGTATAGGATAAGTGCATTTAGTTAGTGAGCTAACGAATTAGTTAGCCATGTCCCGTCCTTAGCAGAAAATGGAAGTGGCAATAAATGTCAAAATTTTTGTAGTGTGCGGTACGTGTGCTTCCTCGTCCCCCGCCAAAAGTGGAGAAATTTTCTGAACTGGAATTTTAACATGCTCTTTCCATTCTATCATCTCAATGACTAGATACAAATAAAAATACTCAAGACGTGGCTTTATAGACTTGATCCATTGCCTGCCTACCCAGAATGGGTAATTTAAGAAAAAAAAATGACACACTGTCACTAGCGTGGTATTTTGTGGTTCAAGCTAACATTTTCTAGAAATTTGTAAGCACAGAATAGAATACTATTACTCCTAGCTTCTAAGCTTTTAGCGTAAGGTTTCTACAAGATGCCGAAGTACTATTGTGATTACTGTGACACTTATCTAACCCACGATTCACCTAGTGTTAGAAAAACTCACTGCACAGGCAGAAAACACAAAGATAACGTGAAGTTTTACTATCAGAAATGGATGGAAGAACAAGCACAAAATCTAATCGACGCCACTACAGCAGCTTTCAAAGCCGGTAAAATTGCACAGAATCCGTTTGGGAACAAAGGCGCTGCTATTCCTCCACCGTGGGATCCTTCTGTAATGGGTCCTGGGGGGCCTAGGCCGCCAATGCCCGCGCCTGGAGGCCCTCCGGGTATGATGCCGCCTCCTGGAATGGGTCCAGGAGGCCCGATGGCCCCGCCGATGATGATGGGCCCACACGGACCTATGCCACCGATGATGGGAATGAGACCAATGATGGGACCGATGATGGGGCCCATGGGACCAATGGGTCAGATGCGAACACCTTTAATGAATGGACCTCCAATGATGAAATAGTGAAAGTGGTGATTGTGTGTTGACTTTTGCAGTTAAAATAAGTACCATCAAATTGAAAACTAAAATCTGTCAATTCACTTGTTAAACCTGTTCATTTCTATTGATTTGTGGAAGTAATTCCTATACTTGATTCAAATCTGATGGCAGAATTCAATCAGGTGTTCAACTAATCCCTGATCAGTTAGCCTTAAAATTTGAGATAGAAAACAATTACCAGTTTTCAATGGTATTTAATTATTGTATATTGAGATCACATTTGCTATGTTATTTATTACCAAAATTTTGTTTTCAGCTCTGAAAAATATTTAGCAATATTTTAGGAACATATTATTTCATGAAATATAAATAATGTAGCACCTTCCTACCATCTCATTCAAGTGGCACTGAAATGATATCCAACTAGATAAGTTTTTTAACTTATTTCTGTAATAATTTAGCTATGCTGTAAATGCTATAACATGTCAACCTGTTTATATATTATATTTATAACCTGTTTATTGCACTATGATATAAGTAAATTAAGATCATCATTAGGCCTTTGCATCTTGATAGATGATTTAGGCAGCATCTCAGTGCGTGGGGCAACACTGCTCATGGTTGAAAAGACCGATCCGTGAGAGGTACTTTCCTCCGAAGGAGCGGCACATGAACTAACTAAATTAATTACATGATCTAGAATGGCAGTGACCTACTATTTGGACTATTTGGATATGAATTTTGTTAAATAACTGTTTATTGTCTTTATGGGCACTTATCCATAGTACACATAGGTCCTGGACTTATGTTTTGCAATAACCATTTTAACTATACTTTTTATATAAATTGATATTAATGATTTTTTAGTATTTAATTCATCAAATTCCTATTTAATTCCGTCCACCATAGCAAAACTTACCTAAAAATACTAACTATATTATCTGAATGATTCGATAACAGACACATTACCTTGGTTTCCATTACGGCAAGTATTTTTTTATAAACCTTTAGATATCACTTTTTCAAAATGGTATTGTAATAAAAGCTGTTTTTACATGGTTGATAACTTTTATCTTAAACAAATTAACTTGTGTCAAAACATCAACGTAAGAATCTCATCTGTGTGTTCTGTGTTCACATAATGATACATGTGTCAAATATTCACATATGAAAAATATGTGTCACATATTCACATATTTTTCATAATCAGACAAAAAGTTCGAGATTGGTTGTTGTTGCAAAATTTTCATGTTAAGTCATTTAAAAACTGCAGTCTGAGTACCCTTTTTATAATAGTTGATATTTTATTCTGATACTTGCAGTAAGAAAATTGTTTAAAATGGTTAGGACTTAGGAGTCTTTATGAAAACCCTAGATGGCATTTACTCCATTTTAATAGTTTTGTGGGTTGACAGGTTATTGGCATAGCATGGCTCAATTCTAGTGTGATTTTATTGTATGATTAATGGATTTATCCACTTTAGCTCTGTAAGGACTAGTTTTATTACATAAAAATAAAATTATTGTAATAATACCATGACTTTAATTTAAGATGTGCTATCTATACTAATCAAAACTGCCTAGGGATATTTTGGATTTACTAAATATTTATTAAAATATGCACATGTATGCTATTCATAATTATTTTTAGTAAATTGAGTAAATCCAAAATATCCCTACACAGTGTTGATGTGTGTATTCCAAAATCTTTAATCAGTTTGTAAGCTTGAAATGCAATTAAAAATTCTGATAAGCTTAATATGTAAATTGCTCTGTAAATAAAGAGAGAGTCACCATTACACCACCATTATTATACAGGTGTCTCATAAATAACGTGTGTTCCATTTTTAGACAAAGTGTCATTATTTCATACAGACCTATACAGTAACTATTATATAATCTGTGCCTATACAGACTTTTTTTAGTTTATCTGAAAGGCGTAGGGCTAGGCTATCTCCAGTGTCAGCTAGCCTATCCCTATTGGTAGAAAAAAACGGATGTAATTTTTACTTCCAATTCCCCCTACCTACTAAAGGAGCGTCGGTGGCGTAGTGGCTAGCGAGTTGTCTCTCATGTGGGAGTTACCGGGTTTGACAAACCCAATGACTTTTTATAAGTTATGTAAATTATGTACTTGTTTCACTAACCGATGCTCTTACACGGTGAGGGAAAACATCGTGAGGAAACCTTCACATTTAGGCGACTGAATGTGTAATAATGATCCAAACTGATCAGGTTCCGCTGTCAATAGGGTTACGGAGGTCAGATGGCAGGCGCTCCACTGTAATTACATGGTCTGCCATATCCTGGATCATGGTCCAAAGCGGACCCTGGGAAGTGTTCATACCTATATATTCTTTGCCCTGGGCCTTGCATACGAGCAAGTGCACAACCGGGATAACGCTAGGATGATGACTGCATATCCCCAATGCAATAGAAGTTCACAAAACTTGTTTTTATGATAATCATTTGGTATAGCATATAACATTTTTTACCATGTTTATTTGTTTATTACGACATTCTTTTTTACGATATTCATTTATTTTTATGATGTACATTTGTTTTTATAACGTTCTTTTATTTATTTATTCATTGCAACATTTTACAGAGTTCATAAGAACTTACAAACTAGCAGTTCAAAACCCTGTAAAGGTATGGCAATCAGAATTTATTTAACACTTACTAAATACATAGCAATCAACAATAGTAGGAAATTAATTATTAGTATCATATGCATAACAAACAATCTAAATAAGTATTATTACATACATTTTAAAAGTTTATGGCACAATCATTAGTTCACTGTAAATAGTAGGTAGTTAGTTAACTTTTTAATTAGTCAAAAGAAGGTAGGTTTTTTGAAGAAGGTTTTGTATCGCTATTTATTTATTTAACTGTATTTAGACATGTGGGTTGTTTTTATTATGGTTTATTTTGGTCTTTTTGCTGTTTATTTTTAAGTTGTGATCAGTTTTATTTTATTGAAGGTGTCCGTTATGAGATTGCTATGGAAGTCATCATTATTTGGGATTTTGAAGAGTAGTGAAATATCGTCTGCGAATAAAATACATAATGACTTGCATATCTTAGGAAGATCGTTAATGTATATTATGAATAGGATACAACCTAGCATGCTGTCTTGTGGTATGGACCAGGGGCTCTATTTTTGAATTACTCGTATGTCATTATGTTGGCGAATGAGACTCAAATTTCACTTAAAACATTACATTTTGACGTTTATTCTATAGCTCGCCTTCTGTGACGAGTGAGTAAGGGCATTCGTTGCGGTTCCGAGCGGTCGAGTGCAGTCAATCGAGTGATTCAAAGATGCAGTGTTTTGGAAAATCAGTAGAAATGTGCACGCGAGTGATTCAAAAATAGAGCCCCAGTTCGTGGTGAGGAAGTCTAAGCGCACGCTCTGCAGCTCTCATTTGTTTAAAGCACTTATTACATGATCCTATTTGTGTAGCATTCTACTTAGGAAATAGAAGGATGTAAATATTATTTCACACACTTCCTTAAGTACGGAAATCTCTAGATTTCCTAATAATCAAATTAAAAAGTATATGTTTTAATTATTTCACTTACGTTCTAGAATACGGTTACTTAATTATGAATATTTCAGTGTTATAGGCTATTGACAAATCTTTATTCATTCTTAGGGCAGTCTTTTAGCCATCTATGAATGAGCCATCTTCTTATAACGGAAATTTATAGATTTCCTAGGAATTTTATAACAACAAATTTTCACAGATTACCTGTAAAAAAACGAGTATACCTACCATAATACTTATGCGATTAAAAGGCATTAATTAGTAAAGACAGAATAATAAAACTTTAATAACATAATGATCAATCTAAAAATAAGTAAAACTGTATTGCATATTGCCGATAAATTAACATGGTGTGGTGGATGTCAGGAATTTTCAGGCAGCACTGGTGATTGGGCCTCACGATGCGAGAACATAATTAATATCAGGTCTGCGATTGTTATGAACGATATAAACATTGGCAGCACCCCATTTAGTACCAAGGCAGGCGTATACTGTCGCTCTACCTGTGGCCCGTTCCTTCTTAGCTCTCTGAATACTACAATAGACAGGTATATGTTGAGCGAGGAACATATAACCATAGCAAATGTCTGTAAGAAGGCCGAGGCAATCTTATGTCGTATATATCCGATTACTAAGACGATAGTGAATATGTACGTGGTAAATATGGCTATTGGAGATATTATCGAGTGGGACATTCCCAAGGAGGGTGTAGTTCTCTCGTTGATAAGATACGCAGTGACCACAACGCATGCGAATACTCTGAGTCTCAGTGAGCAGCTATCGGCGCACATCGAGGTGTTTTCACTAGTTGGTGACGTGCACTTCATTTCGCAGTTCTTTTTCCAGTGAAGGGTATCCAAATTCAGCCGTAATCATGCTTACAGATGAGAGATCATAGTAATTTCAATACCTATTTTTTTATTTATTGAATATTGACTTATATGTTGTCGCTGACAGACAGACTGTCAGTCAATACAATCTGTATGTAATAATAAGTTCAGAAATTATCAATAAGTTAATTATAAAGAAAAAAAATATAGGTATATACCCAAGTCGCGACAATACGTGCGTGCGTGACCTTCCTGCGGAACGAAAGACGTGCTGAGCGCAGAATGAGATAGGTATATATTTATAGGTATCCATAGGGCCCGCCAACTAGCTCTAGATATCTATGGATGGCGTTTCCAGCCCGTGGTACTGGGGCCGAGGCGTACCTACTAGATAGGTCAGTGGGGGGATGGGGATTTCATATAACAGTCGCAGGTCTTTGGCGCTTTCTCACTCCCTGCACGTCTTTCACATAACACGAGGATCTCGCTTGAACTTCTAGGACATAACATTGATTGTCCCAGGTAGGCTACACCACCACAAATACACGCAACGACACCTCGACAAGAAGTAATTATTAGGCTTCCCCTACATAGGTGTCATAAGTTTAGAGTTCAGGTATTAATAAATCGGCGGGGTTTATTATTCAACACATTTAATTAAATTATATTTAGAATAACTTAGAAACTTTGAAAAAGTCCAAAACACTACTTACAATGTACCTATCATGTACTCAATAAATACTTACTTACTAGTTTATAACCATGAAGTTGTACATTAATATCAGTTACCTACACAAAACAAAATTGGCCCCATTAGAGCATTAAAATTATTTTGAGCTGTTTTTATTACATTATAAGTAGAATACACAGTTCATTCAAACACTGGTATTAAGTTTCGCCACTGGTGCCAGCAAAAATGGCACAATAAGCAAGAAAAGACTAGATTAAAGCTTCTATCAATTTCTATGCCTTAAACGAAATCTCTAAAGGGTCTAATTTTGAGCACCGGTTTAAACTAAGGAAACCATCATAATGCTGTTTCTAAAGTTGTAGGTGAGGTCTTCCCTCGTTCTGGAGAATCTTTGCTCCTAGGACCTGCCTGGTCCGACGGGCCCGCCGTCGTAGGACTCTTGAATGAAGTAAACTTAGGAGGCGACGACTCAGGTGACCTATTGAAGAATTCTGCTCGTTTTGCTTGCATAATTTCTGATCTTGACAATCCATGGGATTTCCCAAATTCTGTATTCAGTGGGAAAACGCCGTGGTCAATCGATTCCGCGAAATCATTCTCAACTTCATAGGTTTTTTCGTTAATTGGTATAAGATTTCTTCGCGCTCCAAAGTGCTGGTTGGTGATTATAGGAACTGTTTTCGGTGGGTTAGGGGACACATCATGTCTCTCACCAGAGCTGTTCGAGTTCTCGTCTTCGTTGTTTGCTTCAGGTATAGGAGTGGATAGAACATCGGATCGAGGACTTGAAAACCTCCATTGTGACTTTGGAGACAGTAAAATTTTTGGTGTATTCTTATGTTCTTTTATTAAGGCACCTGTTCTTCCGGGGGACGCTGGTTGTTGATTCGTTTTTATCACTTTCCTGTGACTATAGGTTTTTGGAGACCCACTAAGATCGAGGATATTAATTTGTGACCTATTAGCAGACGGTTGTACTGCAGGAGGCTGAGCTTTTTCTTTAGATAATTTTAGTTGTTCTACAGCTGATAATTTGTTAGATTTATTTTGAGGACTTAATGTGTTTAATTTCACACTGTGTTGCAGTAGCAGTTTTTTGAAATCAAGTCTTGATGTTTGCGGTATAGGTCCGTATCTATCTGCACATGTCGATTCTGGTTTCTGGACGCCAAACGTCGAGCCTATTGCAGGTGGTGCAATGGTGTATTTATCAGCAGGAGACCAACTCATTCTGCTACGTGGATCCCCTAAGTACCCAGTTTCTGGATGTCGTTGGCTTCCCTTATTGTAAAGCGATGTCTCCGAGCTTACTGGTGACAAGCTGATCGTAGACAGCGCGGGCGATTCCGCTCTTTCCGCAGTATCTTTGATGTTGAGTTTCTTTTTGCTCTTATGTATGACAGCGTAAAGCTCTTCATTTGTCATAGTAGATTTAACAGGAGAGAGTAGCTTAGAGGTGAGGTCGATGACGTTTTCTTTGTTCGACGGCGTGGATGATTTGAAAGAGGCAGTAGTTCGTGGGTCGATGGGTGATATTCGTATAGATTCATCGTTTGTGGGCGGTGCTAATCTTTCGGCGTGTGCCTGTCGGGGTGGTGGGTAGTTGAACCTCGAGTTTTGTTCTAGGGTGCTTCTTTTAGGAAGTGTCCAGAATTTGGGTTGTTTTAAAGGGTTCGTCGATGTTTCGTAGTTGATGACACCGTGCCTGCCCCGGAGGTGGGCAGTGTGGTGCCGGTGAAGGGTGGGGTTGATGGCATTCAAGTCGACTGTTGGCCTCTTGTCTTGGACTACGCTTTGCGGTATATTTAAGTAGGGCTTGTCAGCACTGGAATGTCGATAGTCTGAAAACACAAAACAGTAAAATAAACTTATTTGTAGGTAGACATTGATGATACTGCAGTCATTCCTGTTTTTGCATTTCAAAGCTTATATGGCGATGTTTATAATGTTGTCAAAATATTCATTATTACAACTATAATAAACATAATATTATATTTGAAAAGCAACTCCAATATTTCTCTGAAACTACTTTTTAACCGTCTATAAACATAACTTTTAAAGTATTCGGGTAAGAATCTTTTAAAAGGCAAAATTTTTAAATACTGGATTTGCAAGGGTCAGAGCGAAACATCGCATGCTCTAAAATATGCCAACCATTGGTGAGCCAAGCAGAAAAAGTAGAGCAAATTCTAACAATAATGACCCAGCTTCTTTGAAGCGGTTACAACAGCAGGACAAAGAACACAACGATCTTTGATATTCGAATAGTAGATAATACTTTCTTGGATAACAATGGTTGGTTCTATAAAAATAATAGATAGATACTTTTTCTTGCGAACTACATTACTGTGTAACTAATATACCTAATTAATACATAACATTACAAAATATAAAACGGCACCAACCCCAAAAGCTTAGAGATACACACAAATGAACAAACAAAAGTGGCATTTCCGTTATTCACCAATTTAAGTGCATGGTATTTATTCGTTTACACACATCGTGAATTGCACACATATCTTACGAAACATGTTAATAATCCTAACTGTGTCTATATTGTGCTAAGTGTGGTGAGGTGTTAGTGCAATTGTTGTTCATCAATATTAGTAGAATAGTACACCTACCTAGATACGAGAAGATAAGACATGCAAGAAGTTTAGTTCGAGTTACCAAGATAATATGTTAGGTCTGTTAGGGATCGTACACTTGATACGGTGTTATAGGGCAGAAAAGCAAATTATTTGTAATTAATTTTAACAGGTAATTAGACACTTCTTTAGATTGTGTTTTAGCGCCAGAAGCATTCCTAAATCTAGTCCATGCCAAGAAAGCAACACAAAACTTTACCTTTCAACTTGATGTTAACAAGTCGCAACACTGAAGCATTCTCCTTCACTGTGCAAAGCGGTGTAAGATGAGTGCAATTAAGAGAAACTGTGAACCTTTTAAACGAAAACCTCGGAATCGAATTAGTGTTTACTCGATTAGCTTCTGAGTTTCCACATTAGTTTTGTTATGTCAGTAACTTGACTTTGGATTGAGTCAAACTGAATTAGTCTTTTAGTTAAACCCATATGAAATTGATAGCAATATATATTTACAATGTTTATTCAAATAATATCAAATCAAGTTCTGTGTCTGTAACAATTTCAAAACATTTTTTATAAAATAAAGTACAGAACTCAATTTTGATAGGTACCAATCTGACCGCGGTGGCCTTGTGCGCTGTGCTGAAATGAGTGAAGTGAGGGTGATAGATGAAGGAGTGACATCAAATGAAATAAGTGCGTTAATTCACAATAGTTCTATAATAAAACATTATTTACAAAACACATAGACACACAGAATAACACACCATGCACTTACATACGAAGAATATGAACCACTCGTAAGCTGTGCGCTCTGCGGTGAAAAAGCCACCATGCATCGATTTTACAAAAAACAAAACATGTATAACGTATAATACTATCGAAATTTCATAGAATACTGATACAAAATAATCATCATCTCATACATAACGAAAATTATAAAAAGCTATCACAGAATTATGAAATTAAGGAAGACGAATTTAAATAAGTTTATACTAAATCTAAAAGGACGGAGTCGATTACTAGAGCCTTTAAACAATTTACAACTTACTACAATCGAAGAAATAGTTACAATATAATAAAATATTTGTGAAGATTTAGGTAACAAAACTGCAGTATATTTTGTTGTATTGATGTTACAGAGAGTGCACCTAGCGTATAATACTAATAAACTAAATTAGTACAGGCACCACAATAATTATTTACCAAATTTCAGTGCCGTAATTGGACTCGGATATTGACAAGATTCTAGCTCTATGTTTAGAGCTATCGACGGGTACTGTGACTTTGGAAGGTGAGAGGGGACAGCCAGGGGGTGAGTGAAGTACGCATACATTATCGGGATCAGAGTCTAGGATTGCAGTTAACATATCGAAAGAAGTATCTCGAGTGTCAGGAATAGTCGCAACAGAGTGGCGCTTAGGCAAAGGCGTAGTGAAAGGACTTAGTGCCAACGCACTAAGTTTAGATTCAAACCTATCATCTATATATGAATTACTATTGCTAACGCATTCACAATCATCTAAGTCGTTCATTACATTTCTATGGCTAAGTTTAGGCGACACTGTCGGCGGATAATTGATTTGTTCGCGCAACAAATCGGCTGTTATTTCAGCCTGAATCATTTCTAGCGAGTCAACTTTTTTAGCATTGCTTGTAAATGACTCTAGTTTGAGCAACTTTTTAATCGGCATTAATGGCGAATTCGCAAGCTTATAGCTATCACTGCGCTTAACTTTATTATTTTGGCACTTAATACTATCATTACTATTGTCATTATTATCAGGACTTACTACTTCACCAACACTATCGCCATTGAATTTATTTGTAAACATTTTCATAACTTCGGCCACTTTGCTGACCGATTTGTTATTTAACTCAAACTGTCGTTTATTTTGTAGCATAGGTGTTTGGAAATTAGGAACGAATGGAGTGATATCCTCATTAGGTGGGGGAGATTGGTCCAGGGTCATTTTAGTTTTAATGAAAAGATTGTTTGTGACGGATTTTGAGCAAATTTTGTTCTTACCTGCTAAATCATCTTTCGTTGGAGACAAGCTGACACCCTCTGCATCGTGTATATTTACATATGCACCGGTTCTAGTGATGGCCTCTACCACGCGGGGTAGGTCTGGTCTGGTTCTGGTTGCCGTTTGCTTTGTTAGGACAGGTGAGTCGGTTAGTGGGGCAGCAGTTATGATAGTACTGGGCTTCGGCGTTGGTAGTGGTATGTATTCTGTAGTCACGGGACCGTCCGGGACTACAGGCGCCTTAATAATCATCTTCCCTAGCTGCGGCGAAGTTGGCTTGCTCGTAATTGAAGGAGAAGGCGGTTCATACGGAAAATCTGTCTCATCAGTAATTTTAACAACATCAGCAATTTCTGGTTGGATGACAGCTGTCGTCGGGCTTATCTCTTGAACGAAAGGACCAGGCTCGAATGTAGTGTGGGCCCCTCTTCTCCGTTTTAAAGTATCGGAGGTGTAAATAACTTGTCCTTGTGAGTCTAGAGTAACTTTCGCACCTTTTCTTTGAATTTCTTCTAAAGCAGGCGATTGTTTCTCGTCCGGGTTTTGGTCTAGGAAATCTTTGCTTACATTTAGATAATGAGGCAATTCGTTGAGAGATACGTATTCAGTTTCTGGTTTACCGGAGAGTACGGCCTGCAGATTTTTTCCTACAATATCACTGTTTCCGTATAGGCCCCTGTTAAGATTGGATTTCTGGTTGTTATTCTTAACATCGGCTATTGTAACATAATCACCGGTATCATAGAGATCGTCACTTAGTTCAGGTTCTTTAGTAGTAGGCGATTTTTTACTAGATAGCTTATTTGGAAGTACTCCCTTTAACTTACACATTAGACTATTGAATGGCTTTAAATTAATTTGTGACTGGGGTTTGCTGGCTTTCACATTATCAGCTTTTGTTTCTTTCATTTTATCTTCCACAGGTAGCTCTAATTTGGGTCGAGCAATTTGTTTCCTACTAATACTCTCAGAAGGTTTGTCAACCTCTTGTTTTTTCCCTGATTCAGATTTACTACTAGTCTCACTCTCATCATCGGAATTTGTTGGTGTTATCACACAGAGAGAAGGTATTCTAGAACTATTTATTGTAGTTTTATACCGAATTCTTTCTATTCTATCAGTCCCTTCTAAGTCTGAGGATTCAGAATAATCCTGTTCGGATAGACTGTTCTTTCCATGTGCACTGGATACGGAATCTTCGATCGGAGAACTAGAAGTGTTATGACCAGAATCTGGCGAGCTTGTTCCCGTACTTTTCTTAGCACTTTCAAGTTCAGTTTCAGTGTGAATTTCTGCAACTGCTGTGATTTCTCTATGGTTGCCTACATTACTTGTAATAGTGATAGTGGATGTAGGCACGTTATTGATTTCGGGCGACGAATTATTGCAAGTCTGGCTGTCTTTGTATGCGCGAACAGGGTTGTATCGTAAGCTGCTAAACGGAGATTTGGTAAATGATGAATTTATACTTCTATCTAAACTCGCATTAGCGCTATGTATGCTGCCACGACTGCGGTTCATTTTTGTCAGTGAGCTTTTTCTTTCGGGAACTGTTGGTCCTATTACTAGTGAGCGATCACTTCCAGCCGCCATCAGTGTTGTGCACACAGTGCCTGCGGAGCTCGTAGTCGTGCTAGTAGAACCTTTGCCAAATAGTTCGTATTCGTTTTCAGCTGTCATAGTTTGACTGTTCGATGAATTGGATAAAGCGTTACTTGTATGCATTGGTGTACTAGGAGAAATTTCTTCTTCTTTTAAAGTTTTCAACCCCGAATCCATATGGAACGATGTGTAGTATCCCTCTGTGTCGCAAGAGAATTCTGAACTTGTTTCCAGATCTTCGTGTAGGTCATGTATGATGTCGGGAGTCAGGGTCCCTTCGCTAGTTACACTTCCCGAGCCGGAAGTGTTAAGGAACCTGCGCCTGCTAATTATTGAACTTGGCGGCCCGTGGCCGTGGAAGTTGAGTGAATTGTTGGATGTCGCTGCAGACGTTGTACTTTTAGGTGGCACCGTGGTGGTAGTAATCTCGGAACCAATACTCGTCCGGCCAGATTCCGAACTGGCGGACCAATTACCACTTGATGAATGCAGTTCGTCTTTACCGATGCCAGTCCTTCTCAGTCTTCGCTGAGCCGATGTCGCTCTTAGCTTAACACCTGTGTTTATTGTCGCGGTGGGCGGTACACTAGAAGGAACGCCTATACTTTTCTCGGAGGAGGAGTAGGAAGCACATCTTTGATGCGTTCTGCGATCTTCTTCCCCTTGACGTTTCTTACGCATAGTCACTGTTTCTTCAGTTGGACTTTCCTCTTGGCGCGGAGGGGACAAAGACTCCTTAGGTTTATCAGTCCTGGAGTTGTCTTTAAAACTATCTCTACTGGCGCTTGGAGATCTTCCGATTAATTTTAACCTATTTTTGCCCCATTGTTTCAGGCTGTTGAAGTGTCCTTTCTTCGTAACCGGATCGATAGGGCTTTTCTTAAGCAAGTCACTAGATCGCGACCTGATGACAGTGCTATCTTCGATTTCTTCTGAAGCCACATCGTTGGGTGTATCACTATGATAGAACAAACCAAGCAAAGCATTAGTCACACGCTAAAGGTCTATGTTCGGAAAATCTTTAAATAGTGCCGCTTCGTCTCGTAACAACGGCACTATTCAAAGATGTAATTAATCATGAAGCTAATGAACAAATGGCACTATTAGTGTTCAAGTGCACAAATGATTGGTTGTCTTTGTAACATTTTATCACAGTAAAGTAACAACGACAGCCAATGTTAAAAATAATGTATTCACAGAAGCACGAGATAGTAAATCAACAAGTTAAAAATGTGCTCAAGATTTTAATCGAATTAAATTTAAGCTCCACACGTTACTGTGCCGAACGGTTATAAACTGAATTGATGGGAGATTACATTATCGACGTTTGCAACGGAAAGATTAAACTGCACGTGATAATATAACCTGGATGAGTGAGTGTACGGTGCAAACTAGAAGCTTACCCAGCTATAGCCTCTCTAAGCTCTTTCTGATCAGTGCCCGATATGGTGTTTCGTCTTTTACCGCGGGGTTTTCTTGTGCGTGTGCGCCGCTTCACCGTGTCCGTCTCGCCGGCACTCTCTAAGTGGAGCGACTTCCTTGAGCTGCACATCCTTTCGAAGAATTTACCCGAGGTGTCGATCGCAACTAGTTCCGGAGGGAATCTGGAGAGAGAAGTCAAGTTTTTTTAAAACATTGTTAATATTTTCATGCCTGTATGCAGGCTGAATAACACGGACTATTATAGTTTTTAGGGTCTTCTTTGCATGCGCGCATGTAAGATGTATTCTAGTAAATAAACGATTGCATTTGAATGCTTGAACTGTAGATCAATGTTATTTATTAGTGGTGAAATGCTAGGAAATTCAAATTGGGTTGATATATCCAAAAACATCATCCGAATCCAAAAAAATACGAAAAATCTTGCTTTGATCCCAGTGCCTCAAAAGGTTTCAAAAGAATTGGACCTGCTGAGAGAGATTCTTATCTTCAAGGACAAGTTTTGTTGTGGTTTAATGATGCAGTTTCAAATTATGTCTTAGTCAGGTAGACTAAGACATAACTGCATCATGCCCGGGAAAATAGATTCCAAATTTTCGATACACAACTCATAATCTATCTTTGCATGCGCTCTCACAAATAATAGGGATTACATACTTGGAGGCGATGACTCGAAGCTGCTCGTCAGGGCTGGGCAGCCGGTGGTCAATGGGCTCGTCATCTCCCGACCCACATTCTGACAGCTCGTCCGGGGTCAGGGTAACGCTGCTCGCTATCCGGATCGACGCGTCCGGCAGCGTTGTCACATCCCCCACAGCCTCTTTTGACGTCCATTTCCGTAACTGCTCTACTACTGACGGCTGAAAATGTAATTGGATCAAAGTTTATTTATCATCCGATCTGGCGATACGAGAATTAATAATTTATTGTGTACCGAATTTATAATGTGATGGACGATAAATACAGCGATGTCATTGGACGTTCAATTAATTACTGTCGAGTAAATGTGGCTAGACAAAATGATATTTTCTTAAAAGCCGGATGGTTTTGAGCTTAGAGAGATAAAGCGACTATAATGAATAAGATTTTTTTCTATTAACAATCACAGGGACCTTTTTCTCGGCTAGATCCTAGCCCCAAACAAAGCGTGGCTTGTGCTATGGTGACTAGGATGGACATACTTATATACTTTTTATAAAAACCCATAACATTGGTACGAATGCTCGTGCTCAACAAACAATGGCCCCTAGCGGGATTCAAACCCGTAACCGCTGGTTTTGTAGACCGGAGCGCGCACCAGTACACCAAGACGGTCGTCAACAAACAGTTTCATAAAAATCTACTCGCATACGATATATATTTTTTAATTAATGTAGGCAGGTGCCGGTGTTAACCCGTAATTTGTCAGTGTCATCGGCATACAATTTTTCCAACTCACAATGTGGGTTTCAATTTCGACGTCAACTTTCTGATAAATGCGCCTCCTCTTCGAGCCAAGAACAGGTGTGCAGAGCAAGTATGGTGAGTGTTGGCAGTCTCGTCGCATCTGATCCAGGACAGACGTGGAAAGCCGATCGGTGGTGGCTCTCTCATACAGGTTACGCAAACTCGCCGGCCTGAAATTTTTATCGTATTGTTAGGTTTAGTTGCGTTAGAGCGTCGGTGGCGCAATGGCTAGCGGGTTGCCTCTCATGCGGGAGGTACCGGTTTGATCCCACGTGCCGCCATGCACTAATGACTTTTTTTGAGTTATGTACATTAGTTGTTTCACTAGCCGATGCTCTTACGGTGAGGGAAAACATCGTGAGGAAACCTGCACATTCAGGCGACTGAATGTGTAACCATGATCCAAACAGGTCACGTTCCCCTGGTAACAGGGTCAAGGAGGTCAGATGGCAGTCGCTCCACTGTAATTACCTGATCTGCCACATCCTGGATCATGGTCCAAAGCGAACCCTGGGCGCTCGCGTGCAAGTGCATAACCCGGATAACGCTAGGATGATGATGATGATTATGTTAGGTTAAGTTGTATGTACCATTTAGGTTTTTAAGTATCATAATCGAACGGCAGAGAATGGACTTTTTATAAGTTTGTCAGATTTCAGTTTATTTACGGCTAAAGTTGGTGTTGCAACTAAGCCTAAATCTTCATTTCCACTTTAAACTTTTCAAGCGACTTAAACTTCAATTAGGAACGTTCTTGAATCAAGACGAAGTTCCCAGCGCTAAATTCCGGCAAAATTTTCTGTAAATGTAAGTATCGTGTTAAGGCTAATGTATTTTTATAACCAGTTTGAATTTAATCTGGATGCCGCAGAAGGCCCATTAATCACGTTTCTCGGACTTCGTAAATTCGTGGTTCGTGCAAACATCGTGGGTGTACTCTGAGGTCTTACTCCAGAAGTCTAAATAAAGAAGTCTGTAGTTTCAACTGTAGCTGTCCCTGTCTCTCATGCCGGCATAAAATGCGATTGTGGGTGATGGCATGACTCGAAAAAATGGACATTCATCATCCAGAGTAAACCCTGTGGAACACAAGCCGAAATGAAGAGGCCCTTCTGAAAGGTAGTTATTAGCATGTTAATGTGCAATTTTTCAATGTGAATTCGAGCTTGGGCGAACATACCTGGTGTCGGGTGTAAACAAGCCTTTCTTGAGGGGGTTGCTAGCCGTGTAGTGGACTTTGCGTGCAGCAAAGTCTGACAGGCTTCCCTCCGCTGTAACAAAACAAAGTTGAGGTCATTATATAGTTAAAAAAATGTTTGAGTTAGGCAAATAATAAAGAGAAGTGATCACACGCATCGAAATGTCGCATTGGTATTTTGAAATTAATGGGTTTGTTTGTTGTTACTATGGACTTATAAATTTTACTTTCGTACGTACGTAAGCTAAGTAATAGTCCCGGGTTAAAATCCCGGGTCACGCCGAAAGTGTTAGTTTTTTCCGTCTTAAAATTACTCAGACACAGCTCTGGAGTTAAGAAGTTGGTGGTGTTAACACCCCCGTGCCTCGGAAAGCACGTTGGTACTGCGCCCGGTCTCTACGGTCTTGTGGGACTGCCGCCGTCTCACCGAATTATGAGAGTGAAGCAACAGAGAGTGCACCTACATAGGTGCAATTGGGTGCAATACACATTGCACACACACTTATGCCCTATATATAATATCTGCCGCGCAGTTGGCTAATCTCTGTTGAGGAGATTTGCCGCTGTAGCACAAAATAAGTACTAGGCTGTACTTAGTTGAAATTCGGCTAGGAGGACATTATTATTATTTCAATAGCTTGCAATTAGCAAATAATCATCATTCAGAAATTAAATGCGGATTATCTCAGACCTAAAAATAACAGGTCAATAACTCAGCATATTTATCAAAGAGTAAATTACAATGCACATGATCGGACTCTCCCGGCATAGATAGTCGACAATTAGTTCAAAAACACCGACGTTTAATCGCAATCAGACAAATACCGGCCATTAGTCAGCCGTCCGCCCCCCAGGTTATCGGGATTAATAGCGCCAGCCTACAAGATACTTCATTTCACCTTTCCTGATTACCACACTATTATACTCAAGCACGTTTCTCAACGTTAAATGTCACGGCCCGAGAACTGTAATGATATTTAACAGTTGCGAAGTAAAATGCAGTAGGTACTTAACTGGTACTATCAGTCATTACATACTTGCAAAAAGTTGGGTCTCCAAATGCATCAGTCTCAAATCAGTCAGGCTATGAGTTTGCTCGTGACTAAATTGACTCAATTTTTGACAATTTCGACGCTGTTGTAAAAAAAAACTTCAACGATATAGTTAGTCTTTTTTTTACAGGATGCTGGTAAGAACAGAAGTAACAGAACACAAAAAACCAAATGAACAAGTTAACATGCAACCAGATATAAGAAAATACATATATGTATTTATTAGAAGCAGCAATTCACTCAGCGATGCTAATATAATGGGACGGGTGCGATTTACTCTCGCGTTTCAAGGAGGCATATTTCATACACAGAGCTAAGCGCAATCATGCATATGGATACGAAGAAAAGTGCTGCACAAAACGAAGCGGCTCGAAGACGTAGGGGAATGCAATAAAACCAATGAATGAATTTACATGCAACGCGAGCTGGGTCACAGGAGGTTCACTCCGCTTTCACTTTTGTAGATAGGAGAAATTTACGGAACTCGGGAACATTAGAGTTGATTTACTAGAGTCATTATGTCCGAGGAACACACGAGAAAACATTGCAAGAATGATGTACCTGATGGATGCATGTACGAACATGTACCAGCAGTGCCATTAGAAAAGTAGTTATAGTATATCCAACTCTATGTACTACTCAGCCACTCACACCACTTCCCCTGAACCCTGTATGCGTTCGAGCAGACATGAAGTGCCAATTCGTAGTAACCAGTTTTAGCGATAAATTGAAATGTAAATAAATCTGCAACCGTAGCCAATTAAAACTACGATACTGTACTATAACAGCAATAAACGATACAGATACAAAATACTACTCCGTGATTTATGAACCCAGCATTTAATCGTGTTCGGCGAGCGATCGTGACGTGTCGTGACTAAACCTATTTTGGAATCTAATTATCGGATGGAGGAAATAATAGCCACTATTAGTAGGATTAAGATATATTGATAAAACAAAGCGATATCTTATGCAATAGGAAATGGGAACAAATGAATTAATCTTCTGACTTATGAGACGTGTCAATATTTATTTCATTGGTTAATAATATTTTGTGGCAGACGAAAACTCTAACTCCACTTTAATAAGCACTACAATATGCTATGTAAATATGGCAATTTTTGAATACTCAAAGACAAACAAAACAGTCGTGGGCTGTGCTATGATTACGGTAGACTTGTCTAACATTCTCGAACCCCCAGCGATTCGGAGATCGTGAGGAAACCTGAACTTTGACATAAGCCCGCAGATCACACCTATAAATCTTTACGAACGTCGACCGGTAGAGATAACAACTGTAATTAGAGAATACACAATATAGTTTTGATTACCATTAGAATGCAATAAAGAGTTCATGCAGAGTTCTATGTTCACTGGTAAATGTAATCAAGTGTACCTACGTAATCTGGAGAAAACATTGCAAGATAGAAAAAGCAAAGTAACTCTGCCTAGAGACAATATTTATCTGTGTTAGTGAGTAGAAAGGGCATTTACATTGGTCAGTGCAATGGGCGCATTCCATGGAACCTGAGGTGCGGTGCAGGATGTGAATTTACAATTGTGGTATAAATTCCTGCGGATGTGCGGTCGTTTCACGTGAACCATTGAAGTGTTAGGATCACATTTTTCAAATGGGAGTTCAATGTTTTTAGAATTTGAAATTCCGTGCCTATGCTAGGAAATAAAGTTCAGTCCTAGACATACTGTTTCCCACCCTATATCAGTGTATTAAACCCAGAGGATTATCGGTGAACACCCATCCTTAAGGTCAAGAAAAGTCAAGATGCCGATAAAGTGGGATGTGGATACTGTATTATCTCGTATCGTATAGAGTATAGAGGCAATACAATGTCAGCGTTATAAACATGCCCACTCAATTATTATTATGCTCATGTATGCAGATTTAGATATCATTGTGACTGCGAAATCGACTCTCCTGAGAATTGGAGGCATTGGCCACTGCCCGCAGGAAACTAGTTCCTTATAAACAGATAGTGAGATTGAATAGTATTGGTTGGCAATAAGAAGTGCGCAAGTGGGCCCATTGTGAGCCGGCCTTGGCTCCCCGCGGACTAGCGCGCCGTGGGTGGCGGGGTTGATATAAGAACCCACGATCCTTGCATTTCTTGTTCTGAAGTTGTAACGGCCGAATTTGAATTTAGTAGATTCGTTCTCTTGATATGGTTTCGTAATGTTCCCGTGTGTGTTGACTGTTGAGTCATTTAGTTACGCAGTTTATTTATTGTTTTATATGTACCAGGAAGACGAGGCCTTTATGGGGTTAGGAGTTCACGGACAACCTTGGTTTTTTTAAAACCAATCGAAGCATCGTTAAATTCGTTCTGTTTTTTGTTGGAGTTGGCAAGAAACAAAGGAACATCAATTCAGACTAGATCACGAAGTGGAGTCATCTGATACGTTACAGATATATGGCCGTGCGTAGTCTGTCTATAGCTGCAGGCAAGGCCCTGCGAGGTCACGACTCGCGAAGGTCTCGCAAGGGCGGGCATCAGTGTGTGGAACAGGTTCCAATACTATTACTGTAATAACGAGAGAATGTGCTCGCTGGCGTTATCGTTATCAGGAACTGCACTAAAACGTGTGATATTGAAATGCTACAGGATTTAGCGACATTGATGGCGTCATTATTCATAGTGTTTAATTAGTTTTGCCGAAAGATAATTATCTATAAGGCCTTGCGATTTATACCTACGATTTTATCCCAACTGACAAAGTGATTGACATCACAATGATTTTTATGATGAAGCCACAAATAATCAATAACTGACCGTTCCCCGACATTACCTAATAAAATAAAATTACAAAGGCTGATTTCATGATGATGAATTCAATTTCTACTATTCCAAGTATTCACGTAAAGGAATCTACGACGGAATCTACGTCATTCAATTCTGAGATAAGATGCCGAACTAAAGGAAAGTAATTCGCACGCAATCGGCCGTAACAATTTATCGGCTAAGAACTTGTGAAAAGACTTGAGGCTCAGCAAACGAGGTTACTTCATCCATAACTTCGGACGAAGAAGGATTTACGGGGAAAAGATGTCCTCACTAGCTCGATTATAGGCATCCATTCCCGTCCCTAATTGAACGATGGGAAATAAGTCCACGTGGCTTCAGTTGTAAATCTTTACACCCGAAAACGATTTTTTAGTGTATCAAAGCCGACGTAAGATTTAACAAGACTTGTGTACTTGACTTGTGAAATACATACCTTTGTCGTGATGAAGACATTTTTTTAATTTGTACAGAGGTATTGATTTTTATTTTCATAAAATTGGATTTGAGCAACTTAAGCTTTATTTCCAATACCGGTAACCTAATACGATAAGACGGATACCTTAAAGTTAGTGATTTAAGGCGACATTAAATGCAGCCTGCAGTTTAATATTTAATTTAAGCCTTGGTGTGTGGCGTGTCGGATTAACCACTATTGCTGGCATGGCTTCTTGAGAAACATTAAATTTTCACGGTATGAGGGGATCGCCAGATTTTTTTAGGTGGGGAAGGACTATACTCTACTTTTTTGTTAATATCATATTTTTCACATATTCTTACCCCTTTTATTTCTAAATTACTAATTTATTTATATTTTAAAACGATACATAAGTAAAAAGGGTTGGGGTCAGTCATTTCGATTTTGGTTGAAAGAGTCTCTGTCTAAGGGTCAATCAGATAAATTCTTACCTCTTCTTTAATAGAAGATACTTGTTAACGAACCACTTACTTATTAAGTAGGGTAACTTGATGTAAAATTTAACGATTACTCGTTAACTGTTTATGTGAGCATTTGAATTTATTACGTGAACACAAATTACCCAAGTCAAATGGCTGGTGGCGCATATAAACACAAAGCACCAAATTAAGGTTTCCCTGCAATAAAGTAAATATACACATTAGCTCTTTATATTTCGCGTTTGATGAATACAATAAACATTTTTTCATAATGATGGCGGCTGCTTTTTTGTCTAAGATAAATCTTTTCATAAAATTGTACATAATTAAGTGTCGAGAATCTTACGACCGTTCGGTACCGATAAACATAAATAAACAAAAAATAAATAAAAATAAGTAGAACGTTACCAGTGGCATTGTACCGGTCCTTACGTGTACAGGCTATACACAAGAATGAGTCACCGGGTTGGCCACTGCGTATTTTGGGACTGTCTGGGAACCGTTTGCTCGCAGACGTCCTAGGAATCTCCAGCCCATTTGTTTCATTGTAAATCTTCGTCTCATGCGTATATAACATCCAGACGAGCGATTTGCTCGCTTCATTAATTAGAAGGCCCATTTATAACAATCTTGGAATGTTATCGAGTAAGATTATGCGCAGCTTCAAAGTAAGTAGTCCGATGTAATAATTAAACAGAAACCTAAACTTTGTTTAGAGTTTATGCACAGTTTATGTAATAAACTATTATTGATTCGGTGGTAATGTCCTACCTACTATATATATCTACACTTTTAGTGTTGGTGAAGGACACGAGCTGCCACACATAAATTAAATCCGTGCTGTATCCAATTAAAATTGAGTAATATTTACTTTCTCAACTAACTGAAGAGAGAGTGCGCGCATTAATTACCCACGCGATATAGCATAATTAGATTAAACACCCATAAAACCAGTATAACAATGATTTATAACAAAAGTTAGGCATCTTCACCTGGTATAAGTATTCCTGTTGGTATAATTGTTAATTAAGTTACGTATCTTGCAGGTTTTGGCGGAAGATTGTAAAATTACAAAAGTTTAGCTTCAGTAGACCTTTATTTGGTGAAAGCAAATTGCAAATCATCACCATCTTAAATATTATCATGAACAAGTGACTTTTTTATATGCCAATTAAAGAGAAACAATACTTACATCCATTTGCTTTGTATCTAACTGATTAGGCAGCCTTTTTGACGAAAGCTCTCAGACAGACAAGTTGATTATTTCCGAAATCTTGTTGAAGATCATCGCTACATTAAAACCAAATTACGCAAAACCATAACGAATTTATACGTCGAAATCTTTCTTAAGAATTACGGTTAGAGATAAAAATTGCACAAAAATCTATTGAGAAGCCTTAGAGGTAATCGCAAACATACATGCACATGAACGCGGCAGCGGACTTTGTTTTAAACGACGTGATTCCTACTTGCAGAACTTCCTCTCATAAGGATAAACCTAAAGCTAAAACTTGGACAAGAATGGAGTTCGCACCTTGCCGTATATTATGTGTATGATCCCATAACGGTTATCACAGACTAAAATGTAGAGGTACATCTAGCCCGACAATGTCGAGACCCTCTAGTTTAATATCGAAAGGCCCATTGTACTAAAAAGGGTCTCTTGTGAAATAAGGAAAAGGTTTCAAGTTTCTCATGGTGGCGTTTAATTTTGGAGTTCTAACTCAAACGTTATATTAAAATCCGTAAATAAAGAATAAGTACTAATTTAGGGTTTGTAGATATACATACACACAACCAAGTCAAAAATGGTGAAGGTCCGTGTTGACATAAGAAGCAAGATGGTCAATTTTAAATAGATTACGATGCCATTATTATCAATCGTGCCTCTAAATCAATGTTATGGCTCTGATTTAACAAACAGTTCGCACCCGAAAAACACCTACGATTGTTAAATTAAATAAAAGTACGCGTGAAGCAGTACAAATTACTGTTGAGCAATAAACGCGACAGTTTTACTGTCCGGACGATTTACAATGTGCACTATCGACATGCTCTGGACATTAAACGAGACTCAGACTGTTTCTTCGACTGTGGTAGCTCCCACAGGCCCCAAATCGAAGGCACTAAAACGTAATGGGATGCTCAAACTAAATTTATAAAGCCGACAGCGGTAAGCGTCCCTGGGAGCATTGCAATATTTTCGGATAAGAGCATTCGATTTCAGTTATCCATTCGCGTCGGCATGGATTTTCCAAATATAGGACGAAAACTTCAATTTCGAAATGGCTTGTTGGTGCTGTCAAACAAGCTTAACGTCGATCAACGCGATATGTAAAATAGAACTAACAGTAAAACGTGTCCAAACCCGTCTATAATTGTCACGAAAATATTTAAGGGTCACCCACGCGTGAACTTTGCATCGTATGAGGCTTGTTCGGTGCACCTTTTTCAGAAACCTTATAATCATTTTAAACAACATAATAATGTCTATAAGGGACTAAAATGAAACAGCAGTGCATGATAATAAGCTTCTTATTATGTTGGTAAGCGGAGCACGCGCGTTACAAGACGGGTCACCTCAGGCAGTGTTCCACACTACATTATAATGACGAACTTGGGGTAAAACTATGTGGTGAGGATTTAGTAAGCTTCATCATCCTATATTATAACAAGAAAAAAGGTTGCTTGTGTAACAAATGTGTTGCTATTTGTTTAATGAATTTCTCATTTCTCATCAAGATCATTAAATCTTCTCAGAAAATATGAAAGTTGAGAAGGTATCACGTGCAACAATGGTAGCTATACTTAAGTAACTTGGTCTAATCAAAGCTGGAAATGATAACTTTACAGTTATTACAAAGCAAAATTAAGTGCTGTAGCAGTACACTAAGATAAAGGCAATACTATTACCAGAGACGTGGCGCATAATTACTATTATCTCTGGCTACCGACTGAACCGGTTCATTGCAGAACGGACTTCAGTTGTTGTATCCGTAAACCATTTTACTATTGTTAATTTAAAAAAAATGTACCCACTGTTAATCCTTTCTTTAAATGCTTCTTGTTGTTTTATCATCAATTGCTGACATTTGATTCGACAAAACATTCATATTATTATATAATTATTCCAGTTGCTCTATTATTGCTTTTCTGGTTCATAAAAGAATATAAATAAAATATTGCCTCTGCACATTTTAAGAAATAAGAATAACCAACATCCTGCCTTCTGCAAAGAAATCCGCTGTAACTTTCAAAGTAATAGTCATAATAATTCAGAATTTCAAAATGATTAGTTAATACAAAATGCGAATGCCTAAGCGCAATTTGTTTTCTCAATTATTAACGGGAGCCAGTAAGTGCGGGTTTTTGAGTTGAGAGCCCTAAGGGATATCTGCTGTATGATGTATGTTTTAATTATTAGATGCGATGTGTGAGGGCTATAAATACTAAGGTGCGTGTGCGGCGATCGCTTCAGGATTTATCGTGCTGCAGGACAGCCGTATTAGCCTCCAGCTCTCGAAATTCAAACTAATCTAGGTGTTGCTCTTTACGACCTTGGAAACCATTAGGCGGGAGGAGTTGTATATCATGGACGCGGACGTCTCGACTCGAGTATGCCGGGGAAATGTTAAATGTTTGCTGCTGTATTAAACGGTAAATGTCTAGCAAAATACCAGCTTTTAGAAATACGGGAACGGTATCTAGCGTTAGATTTATGCAAAGATGTCATTTTCAAGAAAGATATTTTTAATAAGCTACGTATCCATACCCATAGAAGCTAAATCGCGACGTCCTTTGAGCACTTTGTGAAAGGCAAGTTATCCAAATTCACACATTATGAGCCTAAATTGCAATCTTCGGCTTGAATAGGCAAAAATGTCAGGACCCAAGGAAGCTGACTTATCGAGGTCAGGATTTCAGGATAAAAACCCCTCGGGAAAGCCGTATTTGAAGATTAATGGACAAAATGTATTTGAAGACTGCGCTCAACGCGTGAGAACATCTAAGTGAATAATGACTTTTTAATTCGTGTCACGTTTTAGGAAACAAATAGCAGGCGCTGTTATTGTAGTAGAAATCTTAAGGCCCTTGCAATACAATAGACATAATAATGATGTCGTGCCAGTAATCCAAAACTGATATTGAATTTCGAATATGATGAGGCTGATCGTTTCGTCTACTATATGATTAGCTACGATTAGGTATTAATATCTCGCCAATCCAAAGAAACCATAAATAATTGTCAGATTAATGTTATTTTTATGATCGCACCGCAGAAAATTACTCTGATCGCAGTTACGGGCGTTCAATCAATCACAGATACAGCAAAAAGCATGCGATTACATGCGTAATTGGTTTTGTAATGGAACATCATTGCCATGAATGTACGTAATTGATTCAGCAGAAGCCGACCGCAGTTGGCCGAGAATTATTTGAATTTTCCTTCTTCAAGAATCACCCCGCAATCATCCCAGTGGATTGCCGGCTATCTATCCAATTCGAAGGTAAGCGCTTCTACGGCAAAGTTAATTTAAGTGGAATGTAACGTTTATTGAAAAATTCTGCAAATCTGCCTTGTAACTGATGGCAGAGTATGTAGGTACCTAAGTGGTATGCGGAATATAAATAACATTTATATCTCTCCCTTTTTCTCTTTAACAAGAAACGCAAAAAAAAACTGACAGCCAAACCAATATTCCCACGATTGTTTACTAATCAGTAAACATTACAGTCTCACGAGATTGTTTTCCAACGACTGAACAGTTTACTTAAGCATAAAATGAGCCAATAACTGTACAAAGCTAATTCAAAGCCATTGAATCAGCAAATATGTACAATATGATATACATAATACTCGTATGGTATTGCAAAATGCTTATTTTCGAGCGAAATTTTATCGTTTAGTTAAAAAGACTTTATAGTATCGTTAATATCAATGAATGTATTTACGAGGACCTCTTGATCATTATCGGGAGAATTGAGCAATAAGTTTTGAAGGTCGCCATAATTATTACCATTTATGCCATTAAAAACCCATTTTCTTGGCACCACTAACTCTGAACAGTAACTGTAAGTTTCTGCATTAAAAGAATAAAATATTTGTTATTACTTTAACGACTTTATGTCCGCTATACTCGTATATAGCGAAAAATTTATAAATTTTTCGTAGAAAACCACCAAAATACAGATCAACATCAAGAAACACAACTTCGGAGCCTACTACGAGGGTCAAACTGAAAGTTCTTAGAACTGGCCACTTATAAACAATATAATAAAAAAAATATTCTAAAATTTGAAAATAGAACTCTTTGCCAATATTACTGAGTATATATTTCATTCATTTGTCATTTGTTTTACGACTTGGCGGCAAATTGAAAAAAGTCTGTGTCACGTCAAAATAAATTTAACACGAGAAAATTTTCGTGCAATGATATTTTATGACTTTCGATGTCATTTAAGTCAACAAGAAAGTTATGATAGACTACGATTGGCCTTTCACGATGAAGCCCCATCTCGTGCGACTGTTTACAACTGGTTTAATGAGTTTAAACGTGGTCGCACTAATCTCACTGATGATGTACGTGAGGGACGGCCTTCTACGGCGACGACTGAAAATAACATCTGTGTTGTGCGGCGTATGATAGAGACTGACAAAAGAGTGACCTATCAGCAGATTCGGACAAGCTTAGGCATCGGTATGAGTCAAGTGCACAAAATCCTCCACGAACATTTAGCGGTCAGGAAGCTTTGCGCCCGGTGGATACCTCATAATTTGACTAAGGCTCAAAAACTCCACCGTGTGGATTGGTGCCGTAAAATGATTGAAAGATTTAACGGAGGTGACTCAAATGCTGTGTTCGACATACTAACAGGTGACGAAAGCTGGATTTACTGTTATGATCCTGAAACCAAAAGACAATCTGCTCAGTGGGTGTTTCCTTTCGAGGAGTTGCCAACTAAAGTGAAGAGAGATCGAAGTGCGGGAAAAAAAATTGTGGCCTCGTTCTTTGGAAGGATAGGTCATTTCGCAACAATTGTGTTAGAGGATCAAAAAACAGTTTCTGCAGAATGGTACACTACCAATTGTTTGCCACTTGTCTTGGAAAAAGTTCGAGAGAAACGACCTCGCAGTAGGATCCTCCTTCACCACGACAACGCCTCGTCGCACACCGCCAAGCGAACGATCGACTATTTGGCGACATCAAACGTTGAATTACTGGGTCACCCGCCGTATAGCCCCGACCTCGCGCCTTGTGATTTTTATTTATTTCCAAAAATTAAAGAAAAACTTAAAGGAAAGCGGTTTATGAATGCTGAAGAAGCGGTGGCTGCGTATCGCGATGCCATTGAAGAGACCCCTAAGGACGAGTGGGCAAAGTGCTTTTCCCAGTGGTTCCATCGCATGCAGCGGTGTATTGACGTCAATGGACAATATTTTGAAAAGATATAATAAAACTAATAACTGGCTAATGTAATCAGTTTTTGATTTTCTAAGAACTTTCAGTTTGACCCTCGTATAACGTAAAATATTTTTCGGTGGCCAATCATAGCCCTCCATATTTCGCAGTCGGTGCTTTTATTAAGCGTCTTTAAAATTTCTAATCACGACGCAATCACTGTAAAACGGGTGTAATTTTTTTTCTCATCGTGCGAAGCTGCGTAGGGAGTTTAGCTGAGCGGCTCGTCCCGGGAATAAATCTCGCGCCCAGCTGACGCCTTCCTTCTGAATTCTGAATGAACTCGCGAGGGCTGATACCTGTTACTTTGCAACGAGTCAATAATTCAGCACCGAAGACTATACACCTCAATAAATTACGAATAAATATCATGCAATAGGTTTACAGCTACCTGAATGTTTCAAAGCAGAATATCCTCGTCATATAAAAGTTCCCGACCTTTTCTTGCTTCAAAGGACTGCCAACCCTAAAATCAAGTCTGGCGATTCTTGATTCAATGCCAAAATGTTACGTTTGGGAATACAGCTTTTCAAGTTAAAGTTGGAAACATAAAATAAGTACGCACGTGCCCACATAAATAAGATAAGCGCGACAAATAAGATAGGTTACATTACGGTTAAACAAGTACATATTTATTTATGAACTGTTTTTAAATTGTGATAAAGTGCTGATCGATGATTGATGTTGGAAATTCCTGATATTGCTAAACTCCGAGTACTTATATATTATAGTAAGACAGAAATCGTATAGTGAGCGAGCGTACTGCATGTAAAGTTCATGTTTAGCCAAGTTGTACTATTAATTTAAAGCACATGTTCGACAAAAACTTTATACAGGAAATTACACGCATAAAATGATGGATGAGGCCTTTTAAGGATCATAGGAAGCCAAGAACCGGCTCCCAGACGCCGCGGGAAGGCTAAGGCAAGAATGTTTCGAGAAAAAATTGCTCCGACTCCGAGTAACTGGACTTTCGAGTAAAGCACCCATCTATTGCGACTAATATGGTATTGTATTTGCAGAACCGTTAAGAGTCGCCTTTTAAAGACAGAATAGTTTCAAAGCAAACACCTACAGCAACAAACTAAAGATCGTACTACATTGTGCTGCCCGCATCATACGCTCCAAGTTCTGACAGCCTCATCGCAATAAATTGTGCAAAACAAAACGCAGGATCTCAAAGCAATATATTCTGAATACTTGCGGTTTTTGTACGAGCAAGGCCCACCAAATCGTCTCATCAACGCGACCTCAAGTCCCGACTAGGATTACGAGATATTTTTCATACTTTCTTTTATTTTATTGGTTGGTTTATGACATCAAAAAATGAGCCGCACAACTTAGGGGTAAGGTCCGAACAACTATTTTGACACGAATTTTAATAAAGATGATGTCTTAAGCCTCTGTCTCATTCGGTGTTATTATTATGTGAATGCCAGTTGGATGCTATGCTATTCGATGAAATCTATGTAGGTCCAATCGATTTCCATATTAAACGATTTTGATCAAACGGTCCAACGGGTTGCATTGTGTATTATTTGATGAATTTATGCAATACAGGAAGATGCCAATGACCGCACGTAATGCGATTCGTTGCGGTATCCGCAAGAACGGATAAAATTGATTTATACCACATACGAGTGTAGTGTACACAGCGAAACCGTGAGTTTCGAATGACACACGGCGCATTTTACGGGCCTCCCTGGTCCCTGCCTTTCATGGACCAAAGGTTTTTTACAAACGTTGCGGGTGTTCACCGTCCGTGAAATGGAGTTTACTTATGCACTTCGTCACTCTGTTACTTTCAAACCATCGAGTCCGTTGTTCAGAGTTACTTTCGCGAAATTTAATCAACCGCCCATTGCCTCCGCGCAGCTTTATTTCGGCGCCGATAAAACGCGTCATAATGAATAAGGTAATGAATTACAATTATGCGCGGAGAGGCCCCGCTCTAATGGCTATGGCAGAACATTAGCCAAACACAAATTACGAAAAAATGCGTAAACAGGTATTAGACAGGATCGTCGACTTTACGTAAATTAGGGGAGAGTAATGCTTTTCTCCTTATTTTTTTCGGGCGGCTAAAGCTGCCGCGATTAGCAGAGAGGGCTTCGCAAATTTGAAAAACTTCATAATGTTATGAGAAGCGCTGAAGGTAATTAAAGGAACAATTGCAACAGAAGCGACTGTCGATTTGTTTTATAGGACTGTCGGCGTTTAACGGCCAGAAGCTAGTTGCGATAATATCTGCGCCTCGTTAACGCTCAAGTTATAAATTTAAAGGTCTGCCCCTGTGCCACAATGGGAAGGCGTGGCCACAGCTCGTGATGTTTTCTTCTTGCAAGTGGGACTGTTTCAATTTATTCCTTCGTAATAACAGGTATAAAGCCAAGTAGTGCGTTTTAATGAATACCACTGACGGACCATCAAGTAAAGCAGATGTGTATTATGCACCGGTCAGCTTGCATAAGGTCATTAAAGGTGTTAAAAACGCAACAAGCAAACAAGTACTTAGTTATACATAAGACTTAACAAGTATGAAACTAGAAAACGGTATTTACGACTTAAGCACCCACGAATGTGAATTCAATGAAGTCAGACTTTATGCAGACAGAGTAAATAAACAATCCAATCAGATGTCAAATAAACTACAAAAGCGGCAGACAAGATCCCTAAAGAATACATGTTTGCACATACGTGGGCACGAAAACGGTAGCTAACATGGTTAATTTCGTACTGAAGTATTATGTCCTGTACATAGAGCACAAAACAAAGCTAGATGTTACAGGCAGACATTGCAAATGTTCACGCTACATTGCTTTGCGGTATGGTATTGAATGACGTGTCCTTATTTTCCAAGTCGCATTCACGTCAGCTGAGCGGGTCTGTCGTCGACTGTAAGTACAATAGCAAGTCAGTTTGTAGAACGCAATGGAATTCTCCTGCAAAAGCATAGATAACTTCACTTCTTTCATACAATAAAAACTTAACGCTACAGTAGTTCTCTTCATAAAGTTTGACCTAAATCAACGATCACAAAGTTTCTGTTGTATTCATAAACCACTTCTCTTTACTTGCTTCTACGGTATTGTGTTAACTTTCATATACTTGTTTTGACACGCAAACTCATCTCGTAAAGTTTTGAAATTCACAAAAAGTTAACAGTAAGTTGGAGGACAACAGGGGCATTATTTTCGGATTTCGCTCCGGGTTTTTAAGTCGACGGAAAAGTTTGGAAGCTGTGCTGAACAAGTCTCTGGCCGTTGATAACAAACCAACGTTGGATGCAGTCGTTTTATAACGTCCCCGTTGACCCGATTTATTGATGAATGCTAGAGAGGAACCGAGTGACAAAAGCCCTTTGTCGAAATCTTGTTATGAATGTCTGACGTAGGACCTAAGTGGTGAAATGGCGATGTAATCAGAAATGTAGAGATGAGCTACAACAAAATTACTAAATCGTTACTGTTTCAATAAAAGTTTAAACTTCAAGATGGAACTAAGGGATCAAACGCACAAGAATTACTTGTAGGTGTAGTACCTATGAGTACTTGTACTCATATTGTATGTTTTGTTGCACTGTAATTTTCAGTGTTCAATAAATTGGCAGGAAAATTGGGATTTGGCTTAAACAATACAGCAACACACCAGTTCTATTGCTCGTAGTGTGTCAATTTGCGAAAGCCAAAGTTTAGTTAAATTTGAAAAATCACAGAAAGTTATCTGTTACCGGTCAGCGGCATGTGCAAGTAACTTTCACAAGTGGTGGAACGTTTTAATTAAATTCCCATGTGGTCCGGCGAGGTGCGGACGCTATGGTGCGCGCGCGCGCGGCCAGCATCCCACGAGGTGCGGGTGTCAATAACCCCGCCCAGGAAGTCTATACGTCAAATTAATAGCACTCCGTCTTGGTCTGGAACACAGTAATTCAGTGCTTACGTTAGGTACAAAGGTATTTTCAAAGCTAACTGTATTCGATCATTATGCGCTCATGAAAAGAATTGGATGCGATTGGCAAGCACCGTTCTGAGATTAGGTCATAAAAGTGAATATATGGAGCCACTCAAAGAAGACACTTGACAAAGCAATATTTTATTGGCATTTATAGCACTTTAGTATAACACTGACAAGTTTCAAAAACATAAACACAGCCACGATCAATTGGTTGTGGTGTTGTATTTACTATTTTTCACGATTTTATTGCAATACGTAGCTATTAAAATCAATCTTCGAGAAGGTATTTAATCAAAATCCTATCAAGAGTTATGGCACCAATAAACTTTAGAAACAAAATATGGATTAATAATTTCAATTCGGTAATTAAACTACTGCTTACTGCCAGCTAGGGCATTAGCCACAGAAAAAACAACCATTTCTCCTTCTGAAATGTAAGGGACATTTCAGAAGAAGAAATGGTTGTTTTTTCTAGTAAGGATTTAATTTAAAAAGATCATAGCTAAAATGTTAAATCAGACTAATGGTGGCAATATCGCATAAAGTTTGACTGATACTGGAACAGATAGTTTCAACGTCAAGTTCAACCCATTATGTAGACGATATTGGCCAAACAAAAGCGACCCAACGTTAAGGTGAATGGTAACGTAAGCGTTAAAAGGTACATGTGCCACAGGAATACAGAGTAAAGTTATTGGCTATAACTCAAGTTGGGTTCACAGCCTAAGGCCAAAGTGGGCGTAGAAGTTTGGAATACGAGATTAAAGATATTGACTCTGTTAGGAGTTAAAACCAGTTTGGGTTACGGCTATCCGTCTCATTTGATTTTAAGACACGGAAAGATGTGTTACGAAATGTTAGGTTCAAATTGATCGAAAACATCGGGCGGGAGTAAAGCCGCGGCTAGCGATGAACACAGGCCTAGTGCAGATAACCGCAATATAAACGAAGCGTGAAGCTGTTTGTTCACTGTTTTTATGATTATACGCTGGCTCTTTCATGCCCTACGATACATCGCATCTAAATGTGTATTGGGGAAATATATTCTTTGGATTCTTTGGTACGGATTGTGACAAACAAGATATTTTTTCCTTAAATATGCCATCTATGTAGTTTCTTTGTTCATTATGCTCATGAATAGTATCATTATCATTTGATATACGACTAAACTACGTAGTTGAGAAGATATATCAGATTTACACGTCATTTGAATTGTCGTGTTTGTTTCTTAAAAATTCTCCGTTTTCGCAAGGAATCTCGAGTTCCCTGACTCTAGGCGGGCGGGTAGTAAATCGCATCGAATAGCACCGCGAACTTCCGAGTGCATTAGCGGTATCTTGTGTTTATACAGCGCGCTTTGAGGTGCCGATGGCTGACTTGTTTGACGCAGCACAAACAATGCGCTTCAAACATTCAACACCTCACCTTTTTAACGTCTTCGCCAGTCCAACTGAGGATGTTTGCTTTTGGAAACAAATTGTGAAATACATTCTTATCGCGAGGTTTGTTGTTTCTAAAAGTTACTTTTCTACGTTTATTTTTGTTTGAATGCTGCGGATTTATTGGAGCTGTCGTTCGAGTTGCATTAAAGGTAAGTAGCTTTAGAGTGCTGCTGTCGAAAGATATGTAAATTACTGGAACGCGAATCGGAGTGTTTCGTACAGCCAATCCCAATATCAAGGAATTGTTCTATGAGATGTTGCAATATAAGGTAGATAGTAACAATAGCGTATTCATAATTCGGATGTAAACATTTACTTGAGCAACGCGATACAGGAACTCTTAAAATAAACCACATGAAAAATGTTTGATCGCCTTCGATCGACCCAATCACGTCAGTGTAGTTTACGTTGTGGGATAATTAAAAGAAGCGCATACGATGTTAGTACGAGTGTAGTATACTAAGAATAGAACGGGCATGTGTGCTTAGTTCATAATAATGTAAATATTAAGGAGCTTCGTAAATTAAGTGGCCATAAAGATAGTCGAGGCCAGGAGAAGCATTACATTACACACGAAATTTGTATATAGCCCAGCAGGAGAGCACCAAACCCATAGCTCAGCCAGAGCCCCAGAGTCTACTAATTTCAGGGGTTGACGATGATGATAATGTCAAGTCTAATATTGCCTTTCCTATAAAATAAGGTAAAATACGCTTGTGCCATACGGACTTAAAGTCATTCAACACTCATCAAGGTTAATAACCTATTTCGTTACGGTCTGATACAGATTTTGTTAAGCTTCCCATTTGTATCTGTTTCATTATGTTTAATTTATTCTATTAGCACATAGTAAACAAAATGTTTGACTTTTCCTAGTCAGCCTGAAAATAAGTATCATAATAACCGTTTTTTGGTTAAATAGCCAAGATACTCTACTAAACACAAACAGTTACCCGCCTCATTAAAACCATCTCTAATGCTATTTTATTTATAGGTTGAATTCAAACTCGAAAGTTGATTATGTAAAGAGTTGCAACAACAGGCTTTGTAAGTTTATACATAAACCAAGTATATTGTTTCGAAACTTTTTCAACAACAATTTTCAAAAAACTCTTAAAATCATACTTAGCATAACTTAAAACAGATACTTATTACCCTACATTATACGTATAAGATACTAAATACTATAATAGCTATAAAATTAGTACTTAATTACTTAATTAAATGGCCATACTTATTTATTTTTTTGTAATTTACCTAAATATAACATATTCAATGATTATACATAATTATTATATTAAAAAAATGAATCCAACCAAAATCTATCCATACTTTGTCAAACTTGGCACATCCAAATACGTTTTATCCGTGTCACTGCCGAAACCAGTTTCTGTCGGCCGCTAGCCGGTCGCTCCGTTCGCAAACACTAGCATAGCAAGTGTTCGTCTTGTTATTGATGAATGATACTTACACGGCTACATGTTTTTGAATAAGTGTTAATTGTTCTTTAATACTACGCTCGCGCATAAGATATTTAAACCACAAGACTTGTTTAATTTTTAAGTTCTCATATAAGTGAAATGTACTATTTCTTTTGGGAATAAATTTTCTTTAACCCTAATCTCATGGTGGACTGTTCGGGTTCTCATTAGTTTAGCCCAAAATGTAATGGTTTGATAATCAGCAACAGAAGTCGTCTTACCAAATTCGGTTCGCAGCAAGATTTTCTTCTCGGTAACAGCTCGGCTGTCTTACTTAAGAGAGATGACCAATTTTGACCCTTATGTTGCTTTAAATACAGACAATTGGCACAGTCCGCTATGTCGCCAACTTTACGGAACAGGATTCTCCGGGAACTAATAATAACTGTGATCTGATTTATCACCAGTTTATGCATACAATCTCCATATTTCACGAGTGTCACAAACATACCATTAAAATATTGTTTTTAAATAATACCAAGTGGTGGTAACACTTGTCCCTTTTAAAACTTGCTGCTTAGCTGCTCAGAAAAATTAAATGGTCATAAAATGTCATAAGTGAAATAAATTCAGAAATCTACAGAGCTAAAACGTTAATAGTATTTAGACCGAAAACATGAAAAAGGAATACATAAGCAAAATATTCTATGCAGTAGGTAGTACTCTATCAGTAACACGCCCAAGCACGAGTCAATTTTAAAATGCTTTTGTAACAAACGCGATATTTACTTATATTAAAAAACAATACCATATGCACGCCTTTACTTTAGTAAACTAAGTATAAATTTCAAAGCAATAAATCATATAATGTCGAGTCAAAAGCTAAACATGCCAAGAGCAAAGCAAATATAGGACTATAAAAACCTCGTAAATAGTTTATTGATGTGGCTGACGAACCAAAAACGCATTACTGGACCAATCACATCAATGAAGTTTCATAGTATTCTAAATGCGTTTCGCGTAATAAAATGTTGATTAGACAGTTCTAGTACTTTGCACAAGAGTTCATTTAAGTAAATGGACAACTTGAACAGAATAGAATAGATAGGATTTACATGGCAAAACTAGCTTTATTCGTCTAAAGTCATGTTGCGTTAGTTACTGTATGTTTCACTTTGCATTTAGTGTCCACAAAGTAACGGTTTGGTTCGATTAGCGGGACCCACAGTTCAAGACTTGGCTCATTAAAATTTTACTACGACATCGTTATAATAAGATAAAAGGCTCGCTCTGCGGTTATTTGCACCTAGGTGTAACGTAACCTAAAGATATTGATTTAATGTTTATGACATTTACTGAGTAATAGACTTGATATATTACGTACTCAGTTCCGTCAATTATTATTACGTAAGCCGTAAAATAAGACCCATAAAATTTTCTTGTGTCAGAAGTTTTTTAACTGTCTATCCCCGTCGGTCCTGTCACCTATTCATTAATATCTAACATCTATTGATACAAACTATAATTTATCATGAACTTGCGTTTTAAGATTAAAATTAAATTTCATGTTTTTTGATTGATGCAAGACAGATTCTCATTGGATAGGCACATTTGAGATAGATAGTACTAAGTGGCTATCTTTGACTTGCAAATAATTGCAAACTATCAAAACGACTTAGATTCGATGTTAGCATTTATATGTTTCTTTCCTCGTACATCTATAAGTATTTAATAGTGTCAATATAACAGTAGTCAAAAGTAATTCCGGCGAGAATTTAAAATTAAATGTGGAATGTAGAAAGAATGTACCTTGTCCAAGGGCCCCTTGGACAAGGTACATTCTTTCTACAGCAAACTTCGCTATCGCCAACGTAATGTCAAAATATGTTTGCAAAAGTCACGTGATGTTACGATGGCTAATGTCAGTTTCATACATTTTGTTAGCGATAGGGAACTTCGCTTTAGGACAGATTGCATCTTGTCTACGGGCCCTGGTATGCCGACAACCGACAACAGAAGTGACGCTAGGATCTGCTTCAGTAAAAAAAAACTTGATCTTTGTTCAGTCGGCAGCACGAAAACTATTAAAACAGCTTTTTTTACGTAGAGAATAGAGACGGTCTCAAGGTCAAAGTGGGGTAGTGGCCGTGTGTACTTACAGACAGTGGCTAGCACATCAGATTACTTATTTTCGTTGCAAAATAATACTTGCAATCTGCGTGTGTTGCTGTCTAGCAGAGAATAGGTACTGAGAAATAAGAAACATTGGTTCAGCTTCAAATAGCAGAAATCTCACAAGCAGTTTGTAGAAATCGGTTTATATCTTTTCCAGCAACAGACATTTTATCTTGCAATGGGATACTTGAAGAGCTGCGCGTCAAAGAGTGGGGCGTTATAAGGGGCCCAGAAACAAATAAAATGATTTTATAGCTTCATAGCGAGATTGGTTAAAAGTGGAAAGTCTTTATAGGAGCGCAGGCGCAGGCTTCGACTTATGGTTCACGACTAGCTGCGGGCACCGGGCTCCGTTTGTGTGGTCTACCACCGGGCTCGTGGAGATCAGGCTTAATTATCATAGATGTATTTGGAGCTGTTTTGCATATTTCTCAGTACTGGTTAATAGGAACGAGCTCACATTTAACGAGAATCTTACCGGCTCTGCGAATTTGATTAGCATATCCTTGTTTAGTTTTTTCTATCTGAATCGTTATGTGAAGTATTTCCGAAATAATAATGAAACAAAGAAAAACATTTACCTTAACTTGTTATTAAATCGTAAAAGGTAAAGAGAAAAGTATTGAAAATCCAATAAATCGATCGGCTTAGTCAGCGGATTACTTGAAAAGTCGAGTTTTGAACTTTCACTGGGAATTGGCGATATTAGTAGGTAAGTAACTTATAAAATTGCTAAAACTCGTCGATTATCTTCAACTCCCAAGACTTTTGAACTGAGGATACATAAAATTTTTACTAAGTTTCTGCATAGGCAAATACTATTTGGTGTAGGAGTTAAATATTTCTCAGTATGTACTTATGTATCTTATTAATAGGTATGTAATTTGAAGTCTGTTGTTTATTCCACTAGTTTTTGAACAATGAATAATTTGTTAAATAAATTATGCTGCCGTAACTTCATCTTTTGCACTTTTGCTTGTACCATTCGTATTATTTATGGGCATGCATAAATCTCTGAACGCTATAGTTTGCTTCACAATATTTCTTAGCTATTTTGTCATGTTTACCCTGCGATTTCCCTGTTCAAATTCCCTTGGGTTCCCTGTATTAATATCGGACGAGAGCGGCAACAATGCTTTCAAGGAACAAAGTGTTCGGGCCACTAGTCAATCCTTATATCGGCCTCCAGTAACTGTTCCTTATCGAAAAAAGCCTTTCCATGTCAAGGGTTGTCGACAGAAAACCTCTTTGTTCCTGGTTCAGCGCTTGCATGGACGAAGCCGTCAAATATGACTCTCTTTCAAACCTTTGAATTTTGCATTTAGGCATTGTTTGTTTAAGGGGAAAGGGAAGGCCTAGTTTGTTTAGTTCCATAGTAGTGCATTTATTATAACAGATAACGTCCTTATTTAACAAGATTATTTTTGGAATGACCCATAAAACTGCTTCTGGTGCATTAATAATAATTAATTTGCAAGATCATCAGTGTTTTCTTAGAAATGTAATTTAATGAATAAATCAGCTGATTATTTTAATGTAATTGACGTCACGTCTCGTTGATGCGAACGAGAATAGTGATCAAGATAAGATTCAATCGACCAAAAAGCAATTTAATATTCCCGAGAGCTAGTACGGTTTCGTCACAGCGCCTGTTATGGTTAAGTTGCGTATGTGGTTATACGCTATGCGTTTCGAGTCTGTAGTAATTTTGTAGTCGTGATTGAATTAACGAAGCCGGCTGTGAGCTCATTTTGTAAGGTTATTATGATTAACATGCCTATCATTATATTAATCTACCCGTATAAATTCACACCCATAAAAGTGGATTTGAAGAAATCTTAGAATTTTAGACTTTAATTTAATTTCATGATTAGATATATACCATTACAATGATATGTGTATTCTAAAAATAATATACACTAACTGATAATTTTGGAAACCAGATTGGAATTGCCTGTCATAGCACTCTGCAAAGCGAGGCTATGATAAATGAAATGAAAACAGACGCTCCGGATTATCAATTTCAAAGTGTGCCGACAAATTCGATCTGAAATGAGAATTCGATCAGGTTTCCAAGTTATTAACGGCTGCATAGTCGTGGTGGTTTTAGGCATTAACTTTGGTCATGAAGGTAACCTGACGCGCTATGCCTTACGATTTATTTCTCAGCAGGTTTCTTAGCCAGCGGCTGTCGGCTACATTGCATCTGTCGGTTTGAGAATATTACGCACATGTCAAACTGCAACTTTTACTAAGGTTGTCGAGTGATCTTTACTTCTTATGGCTTGGTGTTAAACTTTATTTTAAAGTGCAATGAGTTCTGCGAGTTCCAGCCGACTGCACTAAGCTAACGAGTAGTGACGGGTCTAGGACACAATGCCAGTCAGTTCAGGTGTGTAACTCATGACGGCAAGGAATGTTAAGCTCATATGCTATGCTGTGAATCGTTGCTCAGGTAGAATAAAATTGAACTGGACACTTGGTACAGAATTTAATTGGAGTTACAAAATGCCGTTATTTCAAGCTGGCATGACTATGTGCACGAAATGCATTGATGGGGAAAGCGAGCGGGAAGTTGTGCAAGAGCTCATGAAGAAAGCGGTCAAAAGTCAAGGAGATAATTGTTTGTGCAGGAAATTAAAGGCATTTAGTAAATGGGGCAATCCAACGCGGCTCCAATTGGCGGCAATGTAAGCATCTCGGTCAGATGTACTGGGAATGCAAGTATCCACTAGGGAAGTCACGAATATATGCAAAAGAAACAAAGGGATCTGGTTAGCTCGTTACTTTGGGTTATCCTGCGTTACTTTGTTGGCAGCTTTGGGTTCTTTTTTATATTCATTCAAATAATGTTCAGTCATTATCATCTCTGATTAACGTGGGTCTTACCGCGTCACATGCACTGGGTGGTTGATATACCGGAGATATTAGTAGTAAGATAATATAGGTACCATCTACCAACATGTCATTGAGGGCGTAGTAAACACTTACCTTGGTATGGGTACGATATATTACGATACAATTAATTTAATGAACAATATATGATTCCATATGCTATTCCCATGGTGCTAAAAGCTGTAATGAACAACCAAGGAGAAAGAAAGCCGCATAATTTTCACCTTTCCAAACAACTCCTACGTAAATGCGCACTGAAACTTAGAAAATGATTAACATGATGGGTTTTGTTTGTTTGTCTGTGCGAAGTCTGCGCGTGAGTCACGCGTGTGGGATTCAACGAGATGCACTAAGAGCCTACTATGTTAGACAATGTCCGTATTTTTGAATTCTGTCATCCTGCTCACACGATCACGAAACAGAACATGAGCGAGAAAGACGCCTTCAGTCGAAAGTAGGGAAAACTATTTACTGAGTTAGAGCCTCTGGTTTAGGCTGGTTCTCATTTAGTAACCAAGGTTCTAGTTATACGCGTTATAAGGAAATTTAGGTTAGCTGTTGTAAGATCAGACCTAAAAATACTTCAAGGAAATTGTATTGTCTTTAGCTTAATTTGTTGAGTAAGTAACTGGTTTGATAAGAGTGACATTATTATTTAGACTGGACCATGGATGAAATTTTTTTTACGTCGATGGACTGGACCTGAATGTACCAGTTATTATTTCAGTTCAGAATAAATTTATGTTAATGTAACACTGTAAATAGCAGATTTTTACAGCCTTTTCTCAATCATATATCGTCTTCGGACTTGACAATTTGTAGGAGACTGAGAAGCGACTACTTATTTAAAAAACAATAAATTTTAATAAGGAAACAAGAAAAGTAATAAAATAACAGCATAAAACAAAACGCCCGGAAGGTCATAAAATGTAAAACGTTTTGATACTATTCCCGGAAGAGCCTTTTGATAACAACGTTCTTACATTCCCGCTGTTTCAGTTGAATGGAGTTATTTTCTAAGCCGATTAACAAAAACGATTTAATAAAGTATTCAATATTTCAGGCACTTGATAATGTAAAAGATTTTATTCAAAGGAGATCTTAGGAATTTATCTTTATCATTAACAACATTTATTGCTATTACTAGCGGGAACAAAGCTAACTATCGCCACGAAACCTACGCACGGGGGCTTTTCTATTTATATTTGGTCAATCTTAAAGGAAGCAGGCTAATGGCTAATCACTCCTTGCTTCATTACACAAACATCCTCTTATGTCATGAGATGAGATACAAATATTCACAAGGAAGATGGGCCAGCACACTTAGCAGCAGCCTAATTACCAATAAGAGGAGTAGATGTGAATTTTATAATACCGAGTGGATACTCGCTCTCAAAAGCTTTTAGGTCGGAGCATCAGCTAATTTACTTTTACGAGCTGCGAGCAGATTACTCCGTTACGGTGTACGCTTAGACCATACCTACTCGTATACCATGTCGAGAAATCAAATCATACAAGGCGTGTAAAGCTGAGACCTCATTTTCACTAAGTATTTCAAAATAAATATTAGAGCATTGCTTACCCCAAAGTTAGTTGCTAAAGCACGTGTATTAGGAAAATCAGAAATAAAGGTGGTACCGTTGTGGTACCTAGAACCAATACCGGAGATCGAACCCGAAACCCTAGAGATAACCATGAAAACCGACGTGTAAACCACTCGACAACTGATGTCCTCAAATGTACTGCTGATAATACTAGAAGTATTAAAGTTTATAAGAAAAGACAAAGTAGCAGGCGTCTGATAATTTTGGTTTATTATATAATACTTAATATTATGGTTGCTATGATGGAATGCCTGGTGGAACTATACAACATTAACTGTTATGGACAATAGAATTGATATTGACTAATTATGCTTCCTTTAAAGCCGCCAACCACAGCGTGAAAATACGATGCAAGAATTAATTACGATAAAAGAGTTAACACAGTAAGAAGTAACATGTTGAAATTAAGTGTGAGTAAAGCTTAAAAAGGAAATAGTCTTCCAGCCTCATCAAAAGTAATGGTAAATCGTAAATATAACGTATTATTCACGCCAAAATAACACGTCAAAGGCTCTAACTAATCGAGTTGATTCATTTTCAATTAGATCCAACCACTCTGATATTCAATGCTACATTCTTATGTTCTGCTAATTAGATAACACGGCAATGTTGGTGGCTTAATTTGATATGAAGGAATTAATCAAGACATCAATATAATTCAGAAAGTGCGTAAAGTTAAGGAAAAAAATGTGAAGTTTAGCGAAAATGTTGCGTGGCCCAGTAATTTACCTGGCGTTTAACTTTTTCGTGGTGACAGCATTCCTGAAGGGACAACTTTCATACAGCCTACTTTGTAAGGTCTCTTTAGACTCGCTTAATCATTAACCGCTTGCACAAACATTTTCGACAATGTCACCGAAACTCCGTATTTATCTACGAGTATGTATGCATGAAGTTTATATTGCATGTAGCATGGATTTCGGAAGTTCGTAACTTAATCAAACATTTAGTTACTCATACTATTATTTGGTGTGTTTTGGGTTGGTTGGAATTTTAGGATATATTGGAGGGTTTAAGTTGAATTCAAATAACTGATACATTATTGCTGGTTCAGTGAGAAATATCAATTTTTAGATTGAACTTAGAGCCTAGACCATCTGAATCTGTCGATTGCCAATCTTTATATTTTATTTTAATCGATTAGAACACCTTTCTAAGTTACTACAACATGAGTGTTCTCATATGTAGCAAAGCAAGCGAGTTGGCTAGCGTGACTAAAACCATCGCGAATAGACACAAGGTCATTGGGCCAACGTTTGGCGGGGCAGGCCAACCAAGGTCAACTTACTGGTACCTGCCACTAACTCCGCTTATATCTCATAAAAACCTCATTATTATTCTGGCATTCTGTAACAGTTTTAGCTTGCCTAAAGTCAGACTTACGACCACAGCTTTAGTAACCGATCTTGTAACATGATCATTACTTCCCTGCAGGCGATCACGAAGAAAGAAGATTATTTAATTTCCGCTCTGCAGCTTTACACCAACAAAACACCATATTGACTTGTAAGCGTATATTATGTACCTCATTACAAATCTAATCTGCCCGTAGGTAAACAAAATGCAATTTATTCTAAAGCGAAGTTCGCTATCGCTTACAAAATGTATAAAACTGGCATAAGCCATCGAAACATCACGTGACTTTTGCATCCATATTTTGACATTTCATTGGCGATAGCGAAGTTCGCAGTAGAAAGATTGCACCTTTTCTAAGGGTCCAGACAGACCCATAGACGGTAAGTAAATTGAACTAGAAGGCGCGATAAAATATTTATCATACCAAAGCAAGCAGAGCCCCTATAGTCAGTCGTGGTGGCATAAATCACGGTTACGTATATCATTCTCAATCGTATAATTTGTAGTTCGGCACGTGTGTTTGATAGCAATCAAAGTAAGTATATTAGTCGCATAATGGGGGTGGCAAACACGTGAGTAACCACGAACTAGGAAGTAGCAACGGCAATTTCCGCACGCGTCGAAATTATCCCTAAGTTCGCGATTTGATTTATTAGTAGGTAGCAATTAATTTTCACGTTCAACGGCGAAGTGCACGGCTTCAGTGTCGACTGTACGAAACTTAATAAAACGAATATTAATTAGCGGGTGGAGGAAGCAATAAACTTCGATGCCTATAAACAGGCGCAAGAAGCGGTTTAATTTTAGAAGAGCACTAAGTCCGAGCTTTTTGCTCGTAAAATGGCAAGCCAAGTGGAAGACGTGCGGTGATTTGTAGCAATAATTGTAAAAACCATTTTAAAACGAACTAGTTATCTTTTAGACGCTATAATTTTTCGCAATCAAGTTTTTTATGTTAGCCCGAATCATCCCACTGCTGGGAAAAGGGCTCCCCCAAACTTCTCCACCGATCCCTGTCCAGTGCCAGAGTCTGCCATCCTGTCCGGTAAGTATCGAAATCGTCACACCATCTTTTTCTTGGCCTCCCTCTTTCTTCGGCGATAGCCGTCCGAAGGCGTCCACTGAGTGACGATAATACCATCTTTCAGGATGCATTCTGCGTACGTATACAAGTTTGTAGTTATTAAATTTATTAATTAGGCAAATTTATGACTCCTATTCCCAAATTCCACAAAACTGGAGCGATCCCTTTAGTGACCATTGGTATATTATTACAAATTCGAGATAAGTTCCAGAGAAGCGCCGGTTATTCATCATACCGCACACCACCATACACAGAGTATTGTCACAGGGAAAAGTAATGGCATCTAAATTATTTTACCAATTGTGTCCATTGAGGTTGAAGCCAATCCCAACCCTTCGACATAAATGAGAAGGTTTATTTTTCATGAGAATCTACAATGGCAAGACATTTTGAGGAAATGGCTCATATAATATTCGGGTGCTTAAAACTTGGGCGGAATCGCTAGTAATTAAAATTTTGGTTTGTCTGTACACTGGGATTAGGTATGAAATTTAATACTGCCTTATTTATAATAATAAAATAAACACAGTAAGTGTTTGCGAGGAGAACCGTGGTGAACGTGACTCTTGGGTGTGCAAATACAATGTTTGTATTGGAATTTCAGCAGGTGGACTTACTAGAGTTTCAGACACGTTTTCATATTTGAATGAAAATCAACGAATTTTTTTTTAAAAGTTAAAATTATCAAAATCTTTTGTAAAATAATGATCGTAAATTCGTAATGTTTGTACAAAATAGCTACACCCAAAAGTTTTTTGGTTGAATTGTTAAGCAGGAATTGCAGGAATACAAAAGGTAATAACTAGAAGCAGAGTTTGGATTTAACCTAATAGACACATTAAGCATACTATACATCACACTCGAACATGCGTGTAGTCTAGCATCGACAACGTAATTTTAACTTAGCTTAGACGCAACGCAAATAGCTATAGAGGACATTACCCTTGTCAACGCTAGCTTTTCACTTAGCTAAGTTATGGTTCTATTGTTCGAAATGCCGAGAGCGAGCTTCAAGCGTCAAGAAGACAAGTCTTGCATATACCAAAAGCAGTTTGTCGCAAATCACTACTGTCGTCCTTAATGACTGATCTCATTTCCATTTCGTAACCGCAACTCACTCTCATTTCACTGTTATAAATTAAGTTTGCGTTTGCAGTTAACACGAGCTTTGTTTTGAGACACGCCGAGGCCGGCTCCCCTTTATCACATGAATACGACAAAACAATGCCAAGATTTATGGAATCATGGTTTACAGACTCGCTGAAGTCTATTCCTGCCGCATTGAATGTGCAGAACCTGCACGCAATAACATCGGAAATTGACTTATTGTTTAATGCCACAATATCATCCAGCAAATATGCAGAAGTACTCATAACCCCCAAAACAATTTCGGTTCAAACGCCAAAGAAAGAGATACCGCGGACACTCATGTTGAAGAGGAGGAATTTATCTAAACGACAGTCCTGTCCAAATGAAATGGCGGAAGAGGGAAGTATTTTATCAGTGTTGAAGCCCTCTCATTAATTCAACGAGAGGCCCTAATTGGAAAATCCTTTTCAATGACTGCTGTAGAACGGTCGGCAGACGATAATGCCCATAATTGGACCCTTGGAAGTGGACAATCGCAAGTCAAAACGATCTCGTCTAAATTCAAAAGTGGACTATGTCGAACGTTATTCAAATGTAACAGAGAAAATATTACTGAAGAAAATTCAACTAAGAACGTCGTTACAACATTCAGAGAGAATGCAAAGTGAATTTATTATAGGAAGTCAAGAATTAAGGGGAACTATCAGTAAAAGTGGGATGAGATTGACAAGGCCGATTAGTTTTTACGAAAAGTGAGGCGACATTAGAGACGAGGGTTTTTGGTAGGAAGTAGTGACTGGAACCGGTGATTCGGCGTTATCCGGCTTGCATGACCCGAGCACTTTGTGACCCGGAAGAGCCCTATGTTAGAACAAAGAGCGCTGAGTAGATGCGACAGTCGAATCGACTATTACGTCATTTTTCCAAGATATCACATTACGGCCTTCTGTTAGCGTCACTTTTGGCGAAATAAGCATATCAAATTTAACGCAGAAATCTCTACAACTTTTATATCGCTTTTTATATTAAAAATCTAATTACAACTCGATGACTGGACAAACAAGAGGCTGATAAAGTCATTAATTAATTTCGTGCGTTGTCGGCGCACACACTTGATATTACGTTACAGAGTTAGTGACACGTTAAAAATAATGGCTGTGTTGATACGTAGGTAGGCAGGAAGAACCTTCAACAGAATTTTTTGGGAGGGGGTCATTATTCATTTGCATCTGCTTACCCTATTGCTTTGCTAGCTTTTTCAGGCGTATTCATTCTGAAATGGTGAATGAAACTAAATATAGGTAATAACATACTTTAAATGTGCTTGCTATGATAAGCATGACTTCTAAACATAAATATAACATTATTTTAGGGTAAAGTAAGAACGATTTACTGAACATAGATTCGAGTGTTTGGAATGCCTTTATTATACACGGTCTCTTAAGAAATTACTTCAACGCTAGACCTGATTCCCTCAGTTTTAAAGGTATGCTGTCAACACTAAGAATTGCTAAAGTAACATACTAGTTTATGCCAAAAACAACAAATCGAAGATTGAGATAGTGTGCTATTGCATAGTTGACAATAGTTTTTAAATTGCACCTGATTTGAGACTGAACATTCAAATTAGTTGCTTAATAAATAAGGTCGGTACTTTACCTACCTACTCTCACTAATGATCTAAGCCTACTCAGGTAAGTCTATCAAAGCTCTATAGCTCTAAGTCAAAGTCTATTTTCAGACTTCTACAATAGTAGAAGTAAATAATAATTTATTATGTGTTTTTAGTCATAAATATAACTACAGTTTATCTGTTCATATTATTTAAGTATTCCCTTATTTATACCTACTTGTTCATGCATGATACTCTGTTTATACGGAATTTATACGACTCTATTCAATTATAATATGATGCTGGGCATAGGCTGTGAAATTCCAACTTTATTACAGTACTCATTTCCTTAAGGAAGGTTTTCAATGCTCCTTAAAAGGGCTCTCCAATCATCCGAGTGAATTTTCCTTCGCATTTTGTCCAAACAAACGGATAAATGTATAATGTTTATTTTGAGCCTTGTTCGTCCCTTGATGCCGCTATACTAACAGTAATGTTGTTTTAAGATAAAGACCGTTTTATTATTTACTCGCAAAATCAAACAGTTTTTGGTTCAGAATACTTAGTTAAAGTGCATGTCCGAGACGTACACTTCCGAGAAGCATCGTTTATATTATTGATTTAAGGCATTTAATTTTGAATATTTTGTCCAATGCGCAAAAAGAAAGAAAGCTACAAAGTTAAAATATTTTCTCATTCGCGCGTTTTGCTTGCAAAGCTTCAAAGCAGCGCATTGCGTAATCATGCGTGATGATGCGTGACTTTATGACTTAACTAAAAAAAACAACAAAAGTTTAATTAATTAAAAAGTGCCCGCTATGTACAAACAAATAATCATATAAACAGGTTCCTACCGAAAACAACATCGAATGGCCGTAGGCAATTTGTTTCGCAGTAAGGTCACGGGGCCCATCTGTGCAAATGAAGGGGCAGTGGAAGGCTACTTTAATTAAACTCGAATCAACTTTGCAATCTTTTATCTATACCTTGATACGACGCAAGCAATAAGTTCGATGATCCCAAAGAATTGACTTTAATAATTACATTTACGATAGGTACTACGGTCAATGTAGCTGAAATATCTACGCATACAACGAAAAGTTAGTTTGAGATACCAATTCATGGTCTAAATGAAGCGTCAAGTGCCAGTACTGCACAAAATGGAAACGTTTATTTCTTCTCTCGCTCGATTAAACAAAATGTGATAATGTCATTTTTCTAAAAGTTCACCAACTCAATTTCGCATTCGCCTGTCTTGTACGGAGGACCGAAATGAAAAACTGCAATGTAGACCAACTGTTACATTGGCAATGGAAAATCTACACTTCTACAGCGGGTTTAATTAAAGTTATTTTAAAACTGGGAGACTTGATGAGAAAAGCAAGGAAGCACGTCCTGTTTAACTTGGACTAAGACAATTTTCCTTTTAGTACTTTGTACTATTTTATTTACTTTTGTTTTGTTACTTAATAATTTGTAATACCAACCTAAGAAGTACGTAGGTTATGAGATTTTTTCCTGTTTCCTTTACTTACAAAGGATGCTCGTAACAAAGTTGGTGTACTTACCTGAAAAGAGGAAAAAGGAAATTAAATTCGAAAATATACAAAAATATTAAATGGCACAAAAATAGGCGGACAAAAACGACTTATACTCGTAAGTGTTTTTATTGTTTTAGTGGCTGCACAGGGCTCTCCAAAAGCAGGCGGGAACAATCGAAATGTTCAAGTAGGTCGACCCCACTCTATGTAGACCACTGCGGGTCCACTTCGAACTCAATGAAATACCAATATTAGTCCTTAACGTCACCAAAATTGGGTACATATTTGAGGACACATTCACCTTAGACCCGAGTACAAATTGTTTACGACAGGGAAAAGGCCAATAAGATCGCCCATTGTGGTCAATAACGGATAATTAAAAAATGCTAACAAATTCGATTGTGAAGCAATGCGAGAACATTTCGTATGATTTACGATTGGGTGAGGTTAATATTCCATCGCGCATGTGTACTTAACTCGTACCACAAAAATTTGTATTTTTTTTGTTTATTTTTGTTGAGGGGTAAACGACACGAAACTGCATGACGAAATTTTACGAGGTCAAAAGCGAAATAATTCATTTGTAATGAAAGTAAAACTACCAACTTTGTTTTAAGGGTTAACTCATTTCATGTTCTATCATACTGATCAGTTTATTCGTCATTTTTCTTACACAAAGTCAGCATTTTGACAACACTTGGACAGATTAATTAGCTGTCAAAAAGCGATATAGCAATTATTGCCGAGATAGCATGGCGTATTGACTACTTGTGACTTCGGCGCCCGCGCAGCGCACTGTGAAAATGTAAACTGATCGAAATGGGAATGTAACGATAAGTGAATAGGGCCTAATTAAAGGGGACTCATAGATGATAGCTCGTCGGTTTGGCTAAGGGCGAACACACTGTTAACAGATGTTCACTCACACGTTTCGGACAGATGCATGCGAATCTGGGCATCTCCAAATTGACGGTGACAGTTTGACAAAAAATTATATTAAATCATGCCAACTGAAGAGGTAGGAAACACTTGTCTTTAAAAAAAAAATATTGGCAATCGCCAGCTTAATCGATTTTTGAGCCCGAGGCGTAAAATTAATAATTTATTAACATATTTTTGAGGACGTGTTAAATGAAGTCTTTAGTCGATTTCAAAACCTTCGCAGAAAACCTTAACAAATGCTTAAAACAATTCATTCGAAAAGTATGTAAATCCGAAGCGCATAATTTACTAACATATTATTCGACCACAACGTTTCATTTTAAAACGATTGAATTTCACAAAAGCATAACTTTTGTGAAATTGTTTACAAGTGCACATTTATTATAGGGGGAGGCTAACATCTGGGATGTATGGCAGAACAACAGTTATTTTAAAATGATAAGCGTGATAATAGGCGTGCTCACTACTAATGCACCGCCCTATGCATTAAATTGCATCGAACTCATTATACCGAGATTACGGCTCGATCAGAAAAGGGGACAATTTACAATGACGAAAAAGTTTAAGCTGTTTTTACGTTACGAGCGGCACGTGTTCAAAGCGAGTTGTCGTCAAAATAAAAGTACAAGCTTAATTGTGACCAAGAGGCGTTTCATTTTTTTGGAGGAGAATTAACTTGATAACTTGTGGGAGTACGACTTTTATGGTCAATAACGAGCGGTAAGGAAAAATAATGTAGCCATTCACTCACGACGCAATCTTCCGAGCCGGCCATAACGGCGACTTGAGGTAAACGTTAAGTGAAGTCATCCAAATATCATTTTGGACCCGGTTCGGCCCAAAAGCACTAAGTCAACCACACATTACAAACGCATTACACGTAATTAACCGAAACATTTCCCTAATTTGGGTATCATACTCGTAGCTCGGGGCGTTAAGTGTATTCGTAATTAATCTCTAATGTTTTGTAATGAGCTGTTATGTTTTGAACTAATTAATTTGGACGCACACCGGTTTGTGTTGTTATGGGCACGCGTTTTAGCAGCTGCTACTGTAAAAAGTTGCTACAAAAGATACAGATGCTTGCAAGTCGGATGCAAGCTTTGCCCGCAGTGCAATCTCGATCACCTATCATCTGCTCTTTTATGTGCTGACAATAAAAATTCACCCCGCTTTTCATGCAGCCACATGGTCATCCTTTTCATATGCATAATGCAACGTTCCGAGCACTTCTGATTGTAATTTTTTGAACATATTCACGATTTTGGAAAGTCACGTCCTTTTTGTTCCCGTATACGTTAAGTATTATAAAATTAATGAACGTAAATATTTATCACAACAACAATAAAAATATCCACAAAGTATGCTTATTCAATGAATTCAATTAAGAGATATTATCTTTAGAAATAATTAAACTTCTTTTAATAAAATACGTCTATATAATTGAAACCAAAAAACTTATTAACTTTAATGCACTTAATTACCCAATTGAATACATAAAACAGTATTGTTATCTTTATGACACAATAATCTTAGCACACATTTTATGAATTAAGTAACCATATGTTTATGTAAACGATTGCTGAATATTTTATAAACATGTGGTCTAGTGGTTTTTGACCCACAAAAAGTTTCTCCCTCGCTCAAATAATCATTAAAAATAATAAAATAACAATAGGAACACCCAACTGGCGTTAGCGTCAGAAAATAAGCGAAACTAGTGCAGTAGTTATAGCGCAATAAACACAGGAACCCCGAGAAAGGACAAAACTTTGAGATAGAGTTTCCACCGCGGCAAACATGTTCATAAAACAAATCCACGGCTCGTTAACTAAAAGAGATTTGTTCAAGAAACGGGGCAGAAACTTTCCTAATCATAACTTGAATTCAATATAGCAGACCCGGGACATAGCCTTTGGCATCGAATCATCCCGTCCCCACACCATCCCCGAGTCTAAGGGAGAATGTTTATTTGCCAGTTGGTTACTTCTGCTAGTAATAAATTATTGCAAATCTCATCAAAACCTAGATCAATATCCGTAACACTAAGCAATTCTGCACAGTATTCCAATAAAGGACCGGTCATTTTAAACACCCCGCTTGACTTAGTTAGATACTGATCAAAACTAGTTGTATTCAAGTACGGATGGTTTTGTAGTTAAAAGTTCTTAAGTATCGGAGTGTCGAAAAATTAAAAAAACAGTTTTGGTTCGTTTTGGCTTTTACAAAATATACTTATTTTTAGTTATTCAGTCTGAAAAAGCCAGTAAGAAAATAAATACACTTATATATTTTTAAAGGATCTTGACCACTATAGAAACTCGGCTCACTTTGCGTCAGCATGCGTCCTTACAAAATGTTCGGATAAAATATATAAATATTTGAAAGAATACACACAAAAAATATTTTTGAACAATAATCAGGGGTTTATGAGGAATTCAATGGCAGATTAGGCATTTTGAGGTTATGTTTTGTGATTGCAGAATTATTTATGTGATTTACTTAAGAATTTTGTGATTAAGTGTTACTTTGAAACCCCTATTCGTTAGATTATTTAAAAAATACCAGTGCAATTATAATTCAAAACAAGATTTTTGAAATATAAACTACAAAGACGCAATTTGGGTCCGGCTTTGGTCAATATCCTTTGTGACCGTTTCGAAAACTGTCCATTGATTATACGGGTTACTTCTAGTCAGTTTTTTAGTCAGCATAACTAACGATGTCAATCTGTGAAGTCACTTTAGAATGTCGGTTTTCTCCATTTGATAGAAATATTAACTCGCACTGAGTTCATGGAACTATCAATTCATCTTATCATTCCCATTGCTTACTTTGTTCGTAAGTTAAAGGTAACATTGTTGCTAAAAGTAGGATATTGCTTTGAGAATGATTTATTGTTCAACTTCCACTAAGTTTTATCTATCATTCTCAATGATCTCCCTGAACACCCTGCAAAACTATCACGATCTCTACAATCGCTGATTCAAGTGAACATTACCACTTCATTAAGTAGGAAAATAGGGCATAAAACACACCATTTCTGTGAGAAAAACAAATACTTTACGCAAACAGCCACTTTGCGTATGATTTATCTTAAGTTCTCAAAATTCATTATTACAGCAAACAAAAGGAAGGAAAAGTTGTAAACGAGGATGTCTTTATTGTTTGCTATTCTTGACTTAGACGAAAAAGCTTAACTTCATCCGCTGAAGCAGTATGTATTTGCACCATTGTATTCTTATACCGCTGGCTACTTACTGTTTTTGTACGTAATACGGATTAATGTCCACGATAATGTGTTAACACCGTAATAATCCGCTGAATTTTAACATCGCGCTTTGGAAACGACCAAAACAAACACACCTCGCTTTATTTAATTACTCATATTTGTACAAGCCCACGTATGCGTGTGCTTTTCACAGTAGAAATAACGAGTTTAAGGACAAAACAAATGGAGCGCAGCTTTGATACGAATTATGAGTTGATATTTTTTTTAATCCTCGTACCGTAAATCGTATAACTGTGTTTTCAGCACGGAAAGGATTACGTAAACCAATTTCTCGTCGCTAGCTAAAAATATTACCTATTGTTATCCGGTTGTCTTTTTAGTCCATAAATAGCAAAGTGTGAACCAACAGTCATAATTTTAGACGGGTGTTTTCATGGCGTAAATCGGTAGCCACTCACGATGTCATAAAAGCAGAAACGATATGGCTTCCTTTGACAGGGTGTGTATGACTGTACCTTTTGAAGGCATATCAATATCAAGCTCTGGAATTGTGGGTATGTTTGTTGATGGTGAAGCGTAGGATGGTGAAGTGTAGGAGGATGAACGGGTAAGTTCGATGTGTGATGGTACGTGACGGGAAGGGTATTAGTCTAGGATCAGCGCAGCGGTGTCCAGTGATGTAGTTAAAGCGGGGAGTTGGGTTCAAGTTCGTCCGATAGCATCAGGCGGCTGTTTGTTTTGTTGTGACGTGAGCGCCGCGGGCGCCGGCATCGTCTGTTCGTTCTCTAGATCCACTGACCATAGAGCTGGTAAAATTGCTATTTATATAAAATGAAAACTCTCTAAATAATATTTAGAATAAATTGCCACGGCGAGCTTCACAAGTTAAGAAGAATTTTGACGGATCATCGTAGATAAATCGGTCTCCATAAATTCAACTTATATTTTATTCGAACTCTTTACAATAATCCACAACCTTATTATAAATAATATTTAATTAAGGGGCAAAGCTTTTTATTAGACATTTTACCTATCTAAGACGCTTTTAGTTAGTTGATACGAGAATCCGAGAAGCTCTAGGTTACGAACAACTCAATATAAAAGCCGCTGTATCTATCTACAAAGCATTCAAGACACTATGGGATAAAAGTTCGACTTAAGTCGAGCTTTATTATTGAGCCACAGACTCTTATTTATTTTCAAATAAGAGCTAATATCAATTGATTTTCTAAATCAGGTTTGGTCTACGTGTAGGCGTTTGAACTAGTTTGTTAACGATACGTACATTATAGAGGACGATGCGGTGTTTTACCAATAAGTTTAGTTAACGTCTGACGACTATTTTGAATTAAAATCTCTTTTAAACTTTCCGTGAAGTAGATAGCACCTACGGGTGGTAGTACATACTCTTTATCTCATCAGTTAGGCAACGCATGTTTTCGCTTGTCCTTCATTGCGCAAACCATAATATTGTTGAAACATAATTACATCGTCTTTGTTGTGTTTACATTTTGGGCTAAATATATAACATGGTGAGGGTGGAACGTGCTTCACCTCCGTTCACACCTAGCCCGTGTAATGTCATGTAGCTTGATTACCTCAAGGAACATGCTCTATTTCTGTTAACTTGGGGTGCCAGTGCCACACGCATCAAACAAATTGTTTTTTCCACATTAATGTAAACTTTTGTTACTGACAAATACGACGTGAAGTGATGGATAAGAGCAGGAGCGCATTACAAAAATGTTGTTACAGGCTAAAACGGTCGCTGAGGTGAATGAAAACAATGAAGTTCAACCAAAAATAACCATTTAAAAGACAGAAAACATTCTAATGCAGTGTGTTAAACTGTGGATGTAGAAAGATGTACGAGTATGTTAGACACAATGTAGATTAAAATACAACACTCCACTATTAACACTGCTCCAGCCTAAAACAGTGATTCCAGATTTTTTTTTCAAAAAAAATCAAAACGCTGTCTCACTTGACGGTTCTAAATAGGTGATTTACGTTACAATATATAATTTGCTTCAGTGTTTTAAAACTACTTAAAATTAAATAAGAGAACAAAAAATTTCACAATCAAACATTGACTTAAAGTGGAAACTTGTAAATGACCTTATTTTTCTACTGCATAAATACTCGATTCATAGTCGTGAGATTCCAGAAACTTTTAAATAAAATAAGATAAGTTGCTAATGTCTTCTCCGTTTTCACAGTAAATTATCACCGGTATCCATGGGCTAAGAACCTACTCGAATATAACTTTGTACTTCATGTTTCAAACAGTCGTGTTAGGCAGATTCATAAAAATAGATCTTACTTTATCATTAATTGAATTGAACATGTGGAAAGATTACATTATGTAATGGTTACAAGGAAGATCGAAAGACAATGATACGGATACAGACAGACGCGTAGGTGTCTCTGAGGAGGGCTGTACGCATGCGCCTGATCTCAAAGCGCCTACGCACATAACTGTTCGAAATGGTATAAAACATGCGTGTGTGTGAAGCAAACATTCACGTACTTGTCGATAAAAAAATATTGAACTACGTTGCCAGGTTGCTACCATGTAAGTTGTCTTTCGTGTCTACAGCAAGCAAAGTATTCGAAATGATACGTAAAGCAATTTAAATTTTCGTCACCGTCAAATTGCGGCTATTTTCTTATTACATTTTCGTTTCGTGTACAGTCGATTAAAAAAATTGAAGTTTGTATAAAACGAATCAAGATGTGTAGAGATTGGCGTCGATAATTCAGTATTATCTCGTTGTTTTCATGCAACACATTGATATAAAATGTTGTTGTGCATTGTGGGATAATCTGTCATTTATGTTGTTGTCGGTACTAAAGATAAAAAATAATGGCGGACATAAAAAGACTAAAAACTTGCTGAGCACGATACGGCCGCACGTTGAGAGACGTGATTACGATTAATACTGCGTAATGACGTAAAAGCATTTTTGAGATCCTCTGCCACAGGCGCTTCGGATCTTTTATCTTATAAAAAGGAATGACGCGGTACCTTATTAGGTGCTCGTTTATGATTACACGACGCCTGAACGTATATTGTGTGTTGTCACTTTCGCTCGCAACCACATAACAGTTTCGGAATAAGCTTGTTGAACGGCTTAATGAATTAGGTTGAGCTCAGAGTAAAGAAGTTAACATGTTTTGTAGTCGAAAACAAAACAGTTGATAAAGTAATATTTCATTCTCGCGATACAAATGATAAAGTAAATAACTTCTTCGAATATGAACACTTTGGTGATAATAGTGATTATCACAATGCTATGGTAGATAATGTCAGAATTTGTGATTCTAATTTAGTTGGAATTCACGCGGTAGAATTGTGTTAAGCAAATTTCAGAATTTCTGAAGTTATTAGAACTTAGACGACGAAGTTATAGTAGTTGGTTGTTACATAGTAGAACTAGAGTAGAGTAAAGTCAACACTATCTACTCCTAAACGATTAGTTATAGTATGAAATGGAAGGAACTTTAAAAATATGTTATGTCAAAAAAGTAGTAAGCAAATTAGGAGAGAATGTAAACACCACAAATAATTTTATCTAATCACTTATCAGGTTTGTAACACCAAGTACTTATTTTCACGATAAGATTGTACAAACAGACTGCACCACAGGCCACACCTACATCCATTATCGTGGCTAAACAATAAGTAAGTAATGTGTTTAAGAAATTGCTGGAAGGAAGAAAAATATATGGGGAAAAGCGCATTGGGCGTGTAGCCTCAATTTGTCAACTGACGATGATCAGCAGGGAGTCATTGAACTTGAATATGATACATACGTATTGTCGAAGACTCCCGATTGATTGATATTCACGTATGTATTGCGCATTCAGAAAATATACATTTCTTGAGACTGCTGAATGGACGAGTTCCGTGTAAGATAGCATCGCTGATTCTTATTGAAAGTCATTCCTTGAATTACTGATTATTTTTACATTTGATAAATGGCCAGGTATCTTTGTGGTCTTTCCCACGACGAGTCAAGTAGAAAGCAATTCATAAATCCTTTGGAGTACAGCAATTTGACAAGTGTCTCTTAATAAATATGAGGTCAGATTTCTTTGAGAAAAAACAGACGTCTCATTGCAGAAAATAAAAGCCAGGTTAGGTGGTCAATGATAAATTTGGGTTTGAATAAAACTCAAACATGGACCACACTGGGCATGAACCATGCAGAGATGTCTGTAATGAAGGGCAAGGTGTCAAGTATCGCTCCCTACTGAGACGCATTATGTGGAACGCTGACTGTGTGCTTTCTCTACGTGAATGCAGGAAACCCGACACCCACGCGGGATGGCCACAGAGTATATATAAAAATGGCTACGCTTATGTTTATGTGTTGAAGAATCTACCTACATCAATATCAAATCTTTTAGCTGACATTCATCAACTCATTATTTCAGGGAGACCACTGGGCTGAAGATCTCCGACAACCCCTTGACCTCCAATTTTATTATCGGTAATCCCTAATTTAAGCCTTCGTAGATCCAAACGTCGCCTGATATTTCCTATATAAGGAGTATGCTACTGCAGTGTCTATATCAGAGCAACGTTATCGGCTCTACAATCGAAGAAATATAGAGGTCTTTCTATTGATATATACAGTATATTATGGTGACGTTAAAATAATAGAGGTAGCGATGAAGATTGATAAAATGACATGCAGGTGTGTGTAAAGAGAGTCGACGAATGGATGCCTGTCTGTTAAAATGCAGCTTTATTCCTCATTATTCATGTTTCCATAACTATGCATATTTGCAGTTGCTAGCTACATATTATAATTTGGCAATCTGGCTTGTTTATTATGTATTTTGTTTATTCATGCTGGCTTCAATTAAAGTAGGTAACTCAGGCACTATGTTAGGCAAATTAGTTTAGTACTAGTAGTTGAAAAAATCGATACCAGAATACAGAGCTTAATATGATTGATAGATGAGAGGACGATGACTCACAAATGTGCATAGAATTGATTTTGACTGATGCACTTCTAGGTCCTAGAAATTCAATCTCTAGGAAAGGATTTTTAGGCTCTGATTAAGCAACTCAAAAGTATTTGTCGAGAGTCATCTTGCGTGTAGCTTAAGCAACTGGCACACTAAGATATGGGGTTGTTTATATTCGAGCAAGCTCGTTCTGCCCACACCCTCTTCACCTCCTACGTCTATTGTGCGATCAACCTTATTTACATCACAATAAGTCGGCTTTGGCTTAGCGCCATGTCATCTTCGATTATATTCGTATTCTTGACAGTATTTTCAGTTTGCTTAAAAACGAGAATCTCAAGATTTCGGGGAAAAAATCCGTTGGGATTCGAATCGTCAATATTTAAGTTGTCATCCAAGCGGTATACTAATTACTGTCATGTCTAAGCTGAGAACGGTGAATTAAGCTATCAAACGGTAATTTGTAAGCATTAAGAAGTCAATTAGCGTCGTTCATTGAGTATCCGCGGAACGTTAGTCGTTTAAAAATAAGTGAGAAACTTTTGAATGAGTTGTATAAATAGGAAGGTATGCGAGTGAGACTTACCGTTAAATAATTAAATAAAGAGAACACTTACAGTTTTACTCTACGGTCACAGGTAATAAATTAAGTAGGCAGAGGCCTTCTATGTATGTCTATTAGATTATTCAAATTTACACTAGCAAAATTTTTAATAGGCTGTAGTAGATAGTACGGACCGTAATCGACTTTTATATTTATAATCATTAGATAAAATTATTCAAAATGTTTTCTATTACACAGCTGTATTCTCGAAAGAATTCGTCTGTGTTCTTAATCAGTCAATCTAAATATTATATACAGTATCCTGGTCAACAATATTGTCCAATTCTAATCAGATTTTAATTGGCAGAATAAAACAGATTACAAAGATATTAAACTAGAAGTTAAATTGTTTGTTATTGGTTCCCAGAAGTGGGTCAGATGCAAGCCGAGAATGTCTATAAAAGATAATCGTCAAACAAACAGACTCGCTGGTGGCTAGGTGTCAAAGTGTCGAGTGTCTGTTTCGTAATTCGATAACTCGTCACGAATCGATATCGGTTATCTCATGTTTACTCGCGATAGCTAATCGAACGCATTGCGATGCATTGGCGCGTTCTACAAATATAATTGAACACGCATCATTACGTAATTTGGCTTCCTCCATTTGGGAGTGTTGACATTCGTCGATTTCCTGCTTTTATATGATAAATACACGTAATATACAACACACTTTTTATGGAGTAAATTAGTTTAAGCTTCCGGCTACGAAAACGAACATAATTAACAAATTGAAACATTGATAACGCTTGCACTAAAAATTACTCCAGTAGTGTCGGATTCTTTGACTGGGAGGCCTAGTACTCGATTGCCTTCAAATTACCATAAAGCTTTTATTCAAATAATAATATTAGCTTTGAAACTGACATCTGAAAAGCAATGATAGCTTTTAAAATAATTAGAAAATGTCAACACCTGAAAGCTTTGAAATTGCAATCGTAATCGCGATAGCTTTCAAATTAGGCGGTAGGTCTGCCGTTATGAATAACTTCTGACTTTGACCCAGTTTTCTGTGTAAGAAAGCACGTCATTCTTACCAGTGTGAAAACGTCTAATCTAGCTCAGCAGTCATCTGCACCACCTTCTGTAGAATGCAAAAAGGCAACATTTATATTGTGTTGAAAATTCTCCAGGACCGTTGGAGTAACTTCTCATAAATTGCAGCGGTTTCAATGCTCGATTATGCAAACTTGTTTTAACCCTTGACACGCGTGTCGGCCGCGCGTCTCCCTCGGTTCAGTGGCTCTGGACAGTCTGAGGCAGGTGGGCGAGTAACGGTCGTCACAGGTTAAGGTGCCAGTCGCGAAGTTATGCCGGTCGACACACGATGTTTTATGAGGGGACAGCCCTGAGGCTTACCGCGTATGTCGATTGCTTAATGCTTACATATTGGAAAAGCTATATCTTAAAAAAGATTTCAAACTGACGCGGACGTCTTGAAAGTAATGCTTCCAAAATAATGAGAAAATGACAATTCATACAATCCTTGCAATCCAAATAGCTATAGTTTTGAAGAAAGCATCGTAAATTGTGTGGTATCAGATTAGAATTGCGTTCAGGAAGCAATGATACTTTTCGTGTAATAAATTGCTTTTTATTTATTTAGTCAGTGCTGTAATGACGTGTTAGATTAGGTCGTGAATTTTTATGTTAAACGACAAAAAACGATGTGATATTGGAATTAAAATTACGAGCCATAAAAACACCACTTACTGCAAGGCAGCTAATGCCGGTATCGCTTATGTCGTAAAATAGGAACGTTAATTAATCTAGGGTTAATGCGAAGGTATTTATAAGCTTGTTTGTGAACTATTAGATAATTTAAAAATCGATATGTGTTTTTTGTGTCTACACTTAAGTGGTTAATTGATCTAGCCGTTGCGCCCAATTACACATGCAGTTGAAACGTGCGCGGTAGGCACGAATTACTATCCAATGCACCCACAGCACCATAACCTAACCTACGGGTAATACATAAACGACACAAACATGCGGTCAAATATCGATCGAAGCGTCGATCACATCGCCTGCCGTAAAATAATAACGCTCATGCGAGTTTTAGACACGAAAGTCGACAATAGGGCTGCTCACCCTTCACTATAGGAGACTCGTTTTATGGCTTTTAATAATTTGGTGAGTAAGCTGCACGGATTGGGGAGCAGCTGTTCGCCGTCACCGGGATTTAACTGTATAAATTATTTTTTTAAATGTTTACCAAGGTGAGTGTGGAAACGATAAGATTTAATCTGGCGGCCGCACAAAAAGACATTCTGTAGGACAAGACGCGAGACTGCCGGTATGTGTACTTTTAAAGGTTAATTTAACGCTTGCCGCGGTAAAATTAGCTTTTGATTTCTCATTTGGCGCGTAAACCGACGGTAATTAAAATACGTTTATTAGCCTGACTCTTACCCAGAGCTATTCCTAGCGAGTAGGTTAAAACTTTTTGTTGAAAATAAACGCGCGTGGCTATTTTTGAAAATGCATTTAGCATAATTTTATGGGAGTTTAATAAGTTCTTCTGATACACGGCACACCCACATTACATTTTATAGAGATTCTTATTGAATGAACCGGCATCGCAGCGCGTGAGTTTCACGTCCATAAACGGTCAATATGCGGCTCGGAATTGTCTGCCAAAGTCGAAACCAGTACCACAGAGGTGCGCTTGCGCCGTCGTGACAGGGTTCGTTCACCGCAGTAGTCGAGCTGGCTTCACCGAAGCCACCAAATAAATCATCTGTTACATGAGCTTGCCGGCAAAACGCCGACATTACAAATTAATGAAGCGTACCGAACCAACCTACCTCTACCTAGGGTAAACATTACATATTCCGTCCGCGCGCCCTTACGTAAGACGTTACCTCGTAAAGACTTAATGCAAATGCCTTTAATGATTACTTATCGTACAGTATTTTTCTTCACTCGTCGAGTCTATTAAGAACTCTGGGTGGCTTGTTTCAGCCATTTGTTCTGCGAAAACAGGAAAATCTCGTTACGTGGTACAGATTATGACATATCCTTATGAGCTTAGCAACCAGTCAAAAAGGATATTAATCCTAATGCGAAAATAGTTTCAGAGCAATTTGTTCTGACTGAAATGAAATGAAACCGAGCAGATTTTGTAAGTTTTGGCTAAAAGCAGAACGGGACCATTAAAGAACTTGTGGATGGATTTTATGTAGCTTTCAGAAGTTGAATCTTATAAAATTAGTGATAAAGATAATTTATGATTTCGTTGGAGATTTATAAAGCCATATTGCCAAACCAAATGGTTAAATCGCAGAGCGGACAGTTTGAATTGTAATATTATAGCCGTCATATAATAATTGTGTTCCACAAGGTACGGAATGTGTCATTGTACGGCCGGCGTGCCGGCTACAGCCATTATGGCGCGGACGTGAAACCCTTATCTAAACCATTACGTTTGCGATCTGATATTATTACCTTTATTTTTATGCTGTCACCCAACTCAAACAATGTTTTTATCTTTGCAATGATTCACGTTTACCGTGCATTTAACGAGGACGCCATGATATATTTTAAAATAATAGACTAAAGTCACGTCAAGCAATGCTTTTATAATTTGTATTTATCACATAAATAATTTAATATAATTGCACATTACAATTGCTTAGACATAAAATTGCTGATTGAGCTGTTTTATGTTACTTCACACCGCTAGCTCATTAAATAGAAATCGCTATAAAAGTATTTCTCGATGAAACGGATTTCAGCATTTGATAAATAATAATGTGGTGTGAAATTGCATATTCCATTTGGCACATTTTGTCGGAAATAATAAGTGGCAATAATCCTAATCAACCATACCTGTAGATATCGCATGGAACCGCCGCGGAACATTTTCAAGTCCACCTTTGAGAACATTTCATTGACTTTAATTCTGATAAAGCGTATAAGCCTAGAGTTCACCAACACATTTTTAATTTTTAATCAGCCGGTTTAACATTATTTGTAATATTTGTATGGTGAAGCTGTTAGTCTCACATTCACTTGAAGTGTCGGTTGAAAGTTGTGTCATGCTAGATTTTGTGAGGCGTAGTGTTATCCTAGTGTATAATTATTTATCTAAGGTAATAATAACTCTTTTATTGATCAACGATTCCGAACCAACGAAGTCCTGGCAGAAACGAGGTGAATTTTCAAAAGAATGCAACTATATCGCACTTTGAGGTCTAAAATACCTGATTCGACCGAAGCAATAGTGCGAACGGGCAAGTCATGCTGCATAACAAAATCTACAGTCGCTGGCCTGCTCGGAAATTTCAATTCGATTGTCAGATCTTGTTAAAGCTGATAGTTTGATGTTCCTTGTTACGACGGTAACAGGAATCTTGTATTCGTTGGACGTTTCCGTAACATCATTCTGTTCATCAACTTGGGCGTTGTCTAGGGTGGGTCGATTGGAGTGTATTTGAGCAGGCACGATCATCGAACTCTTTTATGGAGTCTAAATTGCTTGGAACGTTGAAAGTTATTTGGAAACAGTTTCTCACGCCGTTTTCGAGCAAGTAGTTGGGTACAGTATTGAACATTGGAATTTTAGAAGTGCATTTATGATTACCTATGCCGGACACATTCACACAGACAAGTTGACTTGACATACTTTCACAGAATATCTCAATATATTCGCTCAGCAGCACATAGGATCTGGATAGATCTTATCGCACTATATTTTTATCAGAAGCCATCAAGGCTGTTGAGTTGCGGAGAGCATCCGCATGCAATATAAATGGGCTGGTTCAACGGGACCCTGCAATATGGATGGGAGCGGCCTGTTTTGCCCATATTAGCCTCACTGTTTTCTCCGAGCGAAGGTGCTAACACCATACGTGTGCGTGTCCCATTAAACAACGGTGCTGATAACTTTGCTGCTCGAACACTGCAGATTAATGGTCTCCAGATTCCGGCCATGTACTTTTCTAAGCTTCCAGTAAAATAATAACGTATAAAGTAGGTACGGTCTGAATTGATTATATCGGTATATACCTACCAATCAACGTTATTAAAGATCATGCAGTTCGGGCCTCATGTCTTACAACAATAAACGTTCAGGAGAATATCCAACACATAATTGAGTGGAGACGTTCGACGAAATCGTCTCGAACGAACAAAATCAAACAGGCTGAGTCATTTAAAGATTGCATGTGGAGTCTAGATTGAGATCTTACGGTCGTACGATTGAAAGATCGGTTAAAATAAAACGAGACTTAAGAGTGTTTTATGACAGTACATTCCTATCAAATCTAGATCGGGCTTTTATGCTCAAAGAATTGTGTTGCATAGTTAAACCATATTATTATATAAAAGATTAAGAAGTAGGTAAGTACAATCTTCGTTATGATCATCGCCATTTTAGGAACGTCTAAATTTGAACAGAAAAGATACATACCAGTTCTCGTAATGGTACAGCTAGTTCCCCAAATTTAACAGTTGAGGTCAATGAACAAGCGGAACTAGATGATTATGGTCCAGTCTACTTCCAATGAATCACAAGTATCGCAACAAACGTAGCAGAAGTCTGCTAAGTCGTCAATTTACACAGCTGCAAAACCGTTAGAGCAAGACAAACTCGTATTGAAAGGTGCAACAAGCATCTATGGAAAGAAGAACTAGTAAGGTCAATACCATGTCGAAGGTGTTTAGCGTCATTCTTAGTCGACAATTAGAATTGTAAAGGTAAATATTAAATAACGTTTTAAACAATACCCATTTAAAAACAAAGGTAAACTTATTTTCAAACCATATTGTCAACCGTATTTTTTTTATACCGTGAATATTTCCCGGCGCGGAAGGATGTTCATATTTGGTTATTTGTTAATTTATCTGCGTGCACAGGATATTACGTAGGAAACCAATGACTAATAAGCACAGACCACACAACCTAAAGACCACGCTTTTATCAACTCTAATATGAAAACAAAATCGCCAAAAGTTGGTGGGGTGCGGGGAGAGGTCTGCTCGTTCCGATTGGCTAGTACAAGGAGACGTCAAATTTGACAATGGCAGTGATAGCTCACTAGTGATGGGCAAGACATATGTTGGTATAGATACCTTAGTTTAAAAAAAAGTAAGAAAATATTTAGGAGCTTTAAAATAATTCATTTAAAAAACACACGTACAACCGACACCAATAAATAGCAATTTAAAAAAAAAACTGGAGTGGGCAAAGGTCAATCGCTGGAGATCTCACGTTATTTACCTACTTTTCATAATTTAGCGGTTTTAGTAAAACAAGTTACCTATCTCACTCAACATCATTTTGTTAAGTGTACGAAAACTAAGTGTGAAAAAAAATGGCAATCGTACGCAATGTGAGTTTGATATATTTATTTTAAAAAGTTTAGTTAAGTTGTTTGTTTTATTAGTTAAAGTTTGTTTGTTGAAGCACTTTACACTTATTTCAATTCATCGTAAGTGCTCTTATGTAAAGTCACTTTATTAAAATATATATGAAAAAACTGAAATTTAGATACCCACTTATCACTTGTTTTGTTTAGGATTTGTCGATATTTTGAATTTTAAGTTTACTAGTATGTGTCTCGACACTATTTTACTCCTAGCTAATTGACAAATTGAGACTACATCATTTGAACTAAACTTGCGAGAAAGGGATAGCAAAAAAAAGACATCAACGCGTGCTCTTTGAAATAAAACATTTTATTTCATTTTTGATATTGGAGTATTTCAATTAATTTGATAGGAATAATTACTTACCGTTGAAATGTAATGCCATCTTTCGTGAGACTAGATGTTGTACTACACTTTTCACACCATTTCACTGAACAATACGGCATTATTACCGCTTATTTTTATTTTTTTTCGGGAGCAAGGTCAATGTTGTTACTTTGAGTCTCGGTAGCGGAATGAGAAACGAAAGGGGGCGGGGCCGGCTGTTATGCAGTGATACTGCATAACCTAGGCGAATGTAAGTCCCCCGCAATGCGTGGTCTTTAGGTTGTGTGGTCTGTGCTAATAAGCAATCCTTTCTCTTCCTGATTTGATTGCATTACATTCCCACGGCATATAATAACGTCATCTGTTGTTAGCAGACCATTAACAGAAACAGTGGTTTCGAATAACAGATTTAATACACATGTTGCATTTTATAATATTGTCAGCTTATATAGAATTTCCGACTGAAGTTAATCTCTAGTTTCATAATCCCAACGAAAAATGACTAGTATCTTACTCTTAGTGAAATCAAAATGAGGCATTCTAGAAATTTTCACATGCATGTGTGGACCTTTTTTTGCTGTAGCTAGGTAGGTACCTAGTGTTTTTCCAAACGTTATGCTATTCAAGGTGAATTGTGAAATTGACGTAAAGTCTACACATTTCAGATGCTTTTCTGAAATAAATCTCATCGTCAACGATAGTTTTACTGATTTCCATTCCAAGAACATTACGATCCTTCTGCATAACAAAGTTCGAGGCGTAGTTATAAACGCTATTTGCAGAAGCCACAGAACTGAATACAATCGCAAGTGCAACCGCAACTAGTTGGTCACGTGCCCTTGCAGGAATCAAGTCGATATTAATTAATGCTAGTTTATGTCTGCCATCAGCTGTACCCTCAACAGCTAATCATCCGTACCCACACTTACGAGAAACCGGGCGTACAGTGTTTATGCCCTTGGCCGTAATTTTAAAGCCAGAATCGCCTTTTTAAAGCGTTGTATATTGCAATACTCAGAAACAAATTCATATCATGCATGTTGGGCAATTGTGTTCGGCAGCTTATGATTCGGATTGTAGCTTTGTTGGATTTTATTGGTTGGTAAAGGAAATAAGTTTCTTGATCCGTTGTTAAAAAATATTGCAAATCGACTAAGAATGTTCCAGAATGTGTTTTCGCTACATAAAAAAGTCTAAGTTAAATGATGTGATATATGACAGTGAAAAAAATGGTTATCTATCCGACGGAAACGTCGCAGGAGTGTCAGGAAGTAGTCAATAAACATTCAAAGGTAAAAGCCGTCTAGGTGTGTAGTCCTTTATATTCGCGTCGTCTAACAAAGGCCGAAAATTTAAAATAACCACCTCGGTATCGCGAACAATCGGTCTCGATGGCGACGGATCACACGCTGCGCGCGCGCCGTTGCGCGAACCATTGTGCCCGAAAAAATACGGAATAATGGAACTTTTCCCGCTTTATACATGGACAAAATACGAATAATTCAAGTGTGGGACAATGGGGCGTAACACAAAATTCGTGACTGCAAAGAGAAATGTCGAAATGAAACTGAATGGCATCGGGTCACTGATTTAGTGATTTAGCCAGGTCTTTTCATCACTTGTGGATTCATCAGTGGAAATTTAAATGACTGCTTTTCAAGTAACCCGAAGTCAAAGTTATGTTGTGTTTTCATAGGGTATTATTAATAGAAAAATAAAAGAATGTTTCCTTCCTTCCTAAGGTACAAAAAATGTGGTAAAGAGTCGAACAAAGGGCAGGACTTCCGATCAGCTGCCGGCGCCCCACGCTTTACGGGGCTTCATCTAATATTAACTAGCGCTCGAGCCACACGCAAGGAGATAACTCCAAACCGACTCGATATTATCGGTTATAATGGAAATGCCGATAGCTTTTAAGTATGTTTTTTGCCAAAAAAAGGACTTTGGTTTAAGAGCATGCCTTAGTTAGAGTGCCAAGGTTAAATCAAAATCCACAAATGAAACTAAAAATTAACTAACTTAATTTATGCAAAATCTTTTATCCAATGAACTGCAGTAAACATTTTAGAATTATAGTAGACAAGGTTCGTTGAAATCGTCCGATCCAACCCTCGTCAAACTGCTAGTTTTGAGGGGAAGGATTCACGCAAATTTGTTGCTGTGGTTACTGGCAAGCCAAAGGGGGTAACGTTTTGACTTCCTCTCCTACACAACTAGGAGTCATGGTAAATCCAAAATCAATTAAAATAACCTCACTTGAAAATAGCAAGGTAAAGCTTGTTGAGGTAACAAGGACTACATATTCATAGATATATTCGTATCACGATAAGAGCTCATTCACACGATGAAGATTCGTGTTTTTATACGATTCGTCTTTTTTCACGATTCGTTCTTTTTTTTAACGACGGCAATACTTTTTGAATGCCCATGTTCACACGGATCACGAATGGTGAAAAATGACGACTTAAATCTAGTATCGTGTTTTTTAAAATCACGTTCGTCAAAATACACGGATTTTTGACCAAATTCAATTAGGATATTTTGACGAATATCGTGAAAAACAAGATTCCGTATGCAATGTGAACGTCCATCCGTCATGATGACTCATGACGTGTATTTTGACGAATCGTCAATGACGGATCCCGTGTAAATGAGCCCTAAGTCACTTGCTCGAGCGTGGAGTCTTTAAAATACTAAAGGCAGAATAAATGGAAACGCAGTAGCTTAGAGAAATATTCTATCCTCCACAAGCAAGCATTTATAGTAACGAAGCCTAAGCACAGATTGCAACTTTGCAACAAACATACAATATTTGATAAGTATCTAGGAGATTATGCTCATTGCCTTATTGCACCATATGCCAGTGATGGGAGGGTGCGTTAAATTTATTACAGTGAATCAGTCGACTTATTGCTTCGTAATGTTGCTCGGTAACTTAATATTTTGTATGTAACCGGTATTTTGTAAGAATTATAAAGATGTTTACAAAAACCTGTAATTATAATTGTCCACAATCCTTTTGAATCGACAGACAATGTTAAAGCGAAGTGTTAAGTTAAACACACCTAAACCACCACTGAGCTGGTGTAGCTAAAGTGTTTAACTTCTATCAATCTAGGACTATTAAAAAATAAATATCAGAGTCTCGTCTAAACCGTAAATTAGCTCATGGAGGTAATAAATGTGAGCAGATTTATGACCCAGCTTCATTGAGAATCCAGTTTGAATCCGATCATTCATAAATCGAAAAACGATTGCGAGAAAAGCAAGGGTTAAAGTTATTTGACGAGTGCTGCTGAGCTGAGCGCACCATCTACCAACCAGTCTGGTTTGGACAGACGTTATATAATTAGCGTGGGCTCTAAAGGTCATTGTCGTGGCTTCACTATATCGTCGGCGAGATGTTCACTGAAATAGACCTATTGTGTTGCACTCATAAGCTATAAATTAACCGGCTACAAATCCATAAATAATTGAGTCGTATATCCGGATTTAGACCTAGCATTAAACAAACATGCCATATTGGTTTCAGCAGCTGATAAAGTCACGTCGTTTTTAAGAAAGCGAGTTTTCTTATTAGTTTCTGTTTGTAAAATTAATGAGCTCTGCTTCTTTGAAATTTATTATTCTAAAATGACCTCTTTGACAGTCGTCGTAAATTTAATATTGCATAACCTTTGTTTTACTTTAATACAGTTCGAAAAAATACTGACCAAGCGGGTTTATAAGTTCTCCATCCATTTGCAAATAATAACTCAACTCATGCATACCAAAGAACGCATTAGTACCGGCTACCTGGAACACTTCTTTCCCAGAAAAGTGCGACAAAAAAAGATGGGGCTTCCCTGTTGGCTTTAAGTTCCCACAATGAAGATCGAGAGGGGTGAACATCTCAAGTATGTTTTTGTCTCCTGTCTATTTGTGGAGTGCGATAGTAAAACCCGACCCTAATGCAACTAACCACTTCAGGCATACTGTTGCTGCAGCCTAGGTGTACTTGAAGACACGACGCACGGACATTTTATATTTGCCGTGTATTTTACTAAGCCTTTCGCAAGGTATTGGTTTTCGTAATTTATTCAGGCATAACGCATTAGGTACAAAGTCGTTAGATTTAAGCCGGGGGTTCAGATTACCTGACGAAGACTTGCTTAATACGGGGCGACTGCAGTCATTCAATAGCCTGCAAAACAACACCACTGCGAGGAAAGGTCCTATTGGGGACGAAAGGTGACACCGATGCCTGTGGCATTAGATATATGGGGGACTAGACTTGTTCGAAAGTCTTGAAACGTTATGTTCGTGATTCACGCTATAGCACTAATGTCGATAATCTTCAAGGGGCCTTAGGAACTCTGAACGAGCGCATGTCAATGCCGTGTTTTGGCATGTCCGCTTATGATGTCTCGTTGAACACGCAAGACCCGTATGGCAGTAACGAGATGCTTATTATGATGGACAACTAAGGCGTGCGCTAGACAGGCGTTGAAATTTTGTCTTATTTGAAATGGGTGATTTAGCAACAGCGGTAAAAAGTTGCATGGTATAATACGGGGCTATTAGCAACTAGGGCATCAGATTAGATCCGCTCTGCCTTTCACGGCCTAGCGTGATGGATGTCTGTAACCTGGTATTTACTTTTGATTTAACAGAACTAATAGAAAATCTGACAATCACACATGAATAACATTTATACTAAGTCGCTTTATACCTGGCGTAGGAGGTATCTATGATCTAACTTCTTAATAACTGGGCGGTTTCGAATAATATAGGATCGAGTCCGGTACAGAAAGCTAGAAAAATAAACGTGTTACACAAATATGTACCTATTATGCAGATTTTAATTCGTTTCCACTTTTGATGTGAACTTTATTCGCAAGTGCGAATTAATTTTTAATGTAGCTACCTACAAACATGAGTATGAGAAGGATAATCCTAAAGCACTTATTACACTATCGGATATGTAGTTAACCTAATTAGGCAATCAGAAGATTTTATTAAAGTTAGATTTAGAAACAAATTGGACTCGATTTATTTCGCTCTTCTTCCTAAATCGTCTCCGCTTTAGATTTCCTACAAATCGGATAGTAAAATCTGTGATGTTCTACTTAACCTACATCATTCGAATATTTTTTTTATTTATAAAGGTACACCCAACACCTATGGGGGAGACTTTTGCCCAGCAGTGGGATGATGTAGGTTAATAAATAAAAAAAGGTACACAAACAGCAAATCACACTATATACACTACAACATCATGAAAAAATAATAATGTTTAAAATATTTTCTTAAAACAATTTTCCTTACGCATAAATCAACTAATATGCTGTCGGTACGGCTCCTACTTACATTAAGTCTGCTCGTAATCTCTCCTATCGAAGATGCGGGTTACGGAAATACTCTCTATAATTTCCTCCTTACGATATAGGAGGCAGTGATTTACAGGGACACTGTCATGTCCTGTGTTATTATCACTAGGATCTATGAGAATTACAGTTACGTGGTGTCAGCCTAAGCGTGTGGAGTTCATACAAGAACTTATTGTCAGCTTAGGATTTTAAAAAAAATAGAGATAGGTACTTACTAAAATTAGAGCTAATGAATATTAACAGGATATTGAATTTATAGTAGCTACATTTTCTTTATAAAGCAATTTTAATGAAGACCCCAAAAGAGGTCAAACATTCAAAATCACGTTTATTCAAAGAAGACGCTCTTGACGTCCCCTATTTTAAAGAATCTCCTCGTTTTAATTAAGAGCTTAATAAACTTGCAAGAATTTATTAAAAAGTGTCATTTTGATTATATTTTGGGCGTGAGGTTATTGTAAAATAAAAATGTAAAGCAGCTGATTTTGCAATCGGCTAATTAAATTCTTGAACTCATTTCTTAGTTATAAAGAATACTGATAAGAAGTTTATCGGTCAACGAACTTTTAGAATTGCGCAAAGCTGGTTTAGCTATTACCACGAGTTTGTTGCTTACTTGTAGTGAAATTACGGTCCTTTATGTGTTTTGTAATTCAACTTGGGTTTTACGCTCTATAAATCTTCATCGTATATTCTCCATTTTAATCTAAGGTAGGTAAGCAACCTTACCTAGTATATAGTATCAAGGAAAATAAGTAAGGTACATAGGTACGAGGTACCTATGTACGAGGGTTTGCTTTATATGTGTAACACATTTACCAAGCCGTCCATTTGAGTTGTCTAATACAATATAAAAAACCCGACTTAACGTGAATTGAACTCTGGATTTGACTGTAGCAATACAGTTGTCACATTTTATTATAAACTTTTTTTACATAAATACTTTTAAGATTAATTCAGATATCTCTCAGTATCAGGTATTCTGAATGGCAACAATCCCAAGAGATACCTAAGAAAGTTCTCCTCGGCATCTTTTCAGGTTTGTTTGTGCAATTTTATGTAGCTACAAGCGACTGGAAGAAATCCAAAAGGAGCAAAAGTACTAAAGACGAGTCGGGAATCACACTTACCGCTTATCGGCCAGGTGAAAGGTTGTCAAATGAATCGCGGTGTTTATACTCGGGACGATGTCGGTTACTTCGCCGTGATATGTTTGTTTAAACATTCTGTTCTCATCCCATACGTTCGACTTTGTTTTCTTTCAGTTTCGAATGCACTTAAGTGTTTCTCGTGTCATCATCAATTGGCCTTGTCTGTCGCAGAACTTATTGTGGACTGCTCCACTTTTTATTACCAAGCATAATTTAGTTTGTTTAGTTACAGACGATGACATCGTTATTCCGTTCGTAAATGACGCTCTTGTTCCATTCGTTCCGATGCGTTTTATTACGAGACTAGAATTTGCTGATAGATTTATTCAGTTTAAGTGCTTCTACAGGTTCATGGAGATACGGAGGTATCAGCAACATCAATCGAGCTATCTCTAAACGTTAAACGCTTAACGCAGTTATCGATATGGCCATAGAAATAGCCCAAGGTTTATCAATACAATTAAACTGATCCGGCGATCTCCCAGTCTTAAATACTTGAGCGGTCAGATCGTGCGCGGACGCACGCATAGGATGGGTTTGAAATTATCTCGAGACGTTTTTATGGTCCGCATTGGAATCTGGAAGTTTTTTTCCCATCGCAGGCCCGTTCGAACGCCCAAACAGGTTTTTAGATAGCGCGCTGTAATGCATCAACCTGGAGCGTTTTTGTAAAGGCGGCATATTCAAGGAGGACGAGGTAATGAGGTTTCGGAACGGTCGTTTTATTCAATGAGCTTATTTAGTTGATGTCTAGCCTAGGTATGTGTGTGAGGGTTATCAACAGACGCCGTCGTGTTTACAATTGCTTTTAGGTAGGTTATCTCTAATTTACAACAACCGTGAAGATAGGTATTTAGTAATTCCAATATTGTAAAAAATGAATTTTGGATTTGGAAGCCAAAATAATCAGGGAAAATTGTTTTAAATGCTGAAAACCATGAGTAGGCTGGAATTTTATCAATTATGTATTAACACTACTTATTAATAAATTATTTTATTTTCTCATTTATTAGGTAGGTATAACGCTAAAATGAATTTGATAGGTTACCCAAACAAGATCTGGAACGAGATCAGAGTTCACAAACAAATCAATTAATGTTAAAGCAGACATCCACCTCATTTTGTTGCAGATAATGAAAGGCTTATCTTGGCTGTCGCAGATAAACCTGGGTATGTGAATTAATAGTAACCTAATATTTTTTGATCAATTAGATAAGACTACTGATACTTTTTACAATAGGCAGGTACCAAAAATATTTAATAGTAAGAGAGGTCCAGATTTAGATTGAAATCTCTGGGGAGGTAGGTAGGTAGTAACTGTTCCTAGAACTATAACTTTCTTTCTGCTTTGGTTGGTGTCTTTCCTGGGTGCTGGGTTTATAAGCCAACCGCGTATGAAGTTACATATAAGTCAGCCTATTAGATCCCACTGCTGGGAAAAGGCCTCACCTCAACTATGAGGAGGAACGAGCCATACTTCACCACGCGGGCTCAGTGCGGATTGGTGGAGGGGTGTATGTAAGGCAAGTGACAAACCTTACTGTCAGAAGTTATCAAGCCGCCCTAGGGCCTCTGACTAGGCTTAACGACTAATACCACAGATATTAGCCGGGATCAACTGCTTAACGTGCCTTCCGAAGCACGGAGATGCTTGTCATGGACGTCACTTAAATGGTCGGAATGGTCACCCATCCAATCACGACCGCGCCGTGGGTTGCTTAACTTTTGGTATCACTACCAAAGCGCTGCCGCCACTGCGCCACAAGCGCCACAATGAAGTTACATAACTTATTTCAAACTACCTACCAACATAATTTTGACGGTAGGTACATCTGCTACTTTTTTGGGTACCGTACCTACCCAAAGGGTAAAATGGGACCCGTACGTAGGTACCTAGGAAGGTAGGTATTACGACTCCGATCTCTGTCTGTCACCACGCGCGCTGTAGGTATCTCATGATAAACTATGATTGCTAGACAGTTGAAAATTTCACAGATGATGTTATTTTTGTTGCTGCTATAGCAACAAATACTAAAAGCAAAATAAAAGAAATATTTAAGTTAGGCTCCCATAGAACAATCGTGATATTTTTGCCGTTTTTTGCTCGATAGATGTTGGTAATTGGGCGGTTTTATATTAATACCTACTAGCAACCAGCTTAATAATTAGGAATTACCTAGGTAGGTACTTTTGGATTTCTTGAAGTTGAATAGGTAATATTTTTATTAAAGTTCGAACTCTACTATTCATGGAGCAGATCTACCCTTAGTTCCTTCCAACGGTGAGGTAACTTAAGTTACCTAAATGATAAAGAGGTGTCATTTTCTGTCATAATTTATTAATTACTCGTATTTCCACTCGCCTTATTAGTGAAAAACTAAAAGCAATTTAAATACCTAGTGCCTTCGCTTGGAGTAGGTTACCTGTTACCTTCCTACCTAGGTAGGTAATACCTATCCAATTGTAAAAAATATTTCATCACTTTCAATTTTGCAAAGTTCCTTTCGGATTGCACATGTTGTGCCTGAACTAGAGAAAAAAACATCCGCTTTCACGGTGTAACTTAATTGTTTCTATGTAGAGTCGAGCAGGTGTCGCCATTTCCCGCGTTTTTATAGATAAATGCGTCTAATTAACTTATCAAAAAAAAAACAAGTAGATAGGTAATGTTTGTACTTACGGACTGGCACCTTCTTCGGGTCATATTTCTCGACGATCTCGTTGATCCTCTCGATTTTCGTCTGCGCTACCTTGGAGCGTTCAGTTATGCCTTGGAGTTGCGAGGTGAGCTCGCTAAAGATGTCCTCGGCCAACAGCACGAGGGAGGCGAGCTGCCGCAATGCATTGCTCAGGGTGCAGTTTGTGACCGCCTGAAGCTCCTCATCACTCACACGAGGCTTCCCATTTTCGTCCCGCAAACTCGTCCGTGAAACATACTTCGGTTCAACCACGCGCTGCACGAATGGCATTTCGAATTGTCCCAAATCACCTCGAGCCACTTACTCACCCATCCCCGCGATGCGAATTATACGTAATTCCGTCATTCATTCAACACACCAGCACAAAAAACGTCAGGTAACCGCCACTTTGAATTAACCGACATCCTGACCGGTGAACTTTCACTTATTTCTCGGTGTTTTATGGTCACAATGCAGTTTTTGACACGGTCTAGTTGTGATATTAATGTTTTAGTTCATCGAAATGAAGTTGAAAAGTTTGTTAGAAACTTTTGTCGTTGACGAAATCCCGCCATAACGGTTGTAGCGCAACACGCTCCACTACGAACAACAGCTCCTGGCCGAATGAATGAAAACTGAAATAAATGAATGCCGCTAATAGGGTTGCCATAATACTGATTTCATTTACCCAACAAATGTTCTAGGAGTTAGTGTTGCTGCACTTACTTAATAGTCTAAATAACTTAATAGATTCAATTTGACAGTTGTAGAATACACGTATTCGGGTATTTACAAATCGTTAGGTAGAATCCTAAACGATTTGGATGATGATCTCTTCGATCGAAAAAATAATCAAGATATTGTATGTTGTAGTGCCCATTTATTATAATATATTAAGTATGTTTAAGAATTACCACAATTGAAATTAAACATTAATCAATTAAGCTGTACCTTCGTAACGATAAAAATAGGTGGTCAAGTGCGAGTCGGACTCACGCACGAAGGGTTCCGTACCATTATCTATTACAACACACAGACACATTCACCATATTATGGCATTTGTTTAGTTTAACAAGTAACTACTTCATCATAGTCACTTTAAAGAATTTATTCTAGGGATTTCGTATATGTTACAAAATTATACAACACCCAAGTTCAACGACTATTACTGCTAAACTAATAAAGTTATGTATCTTAACCGATATAGTTTTCCTTTAAAGTTTAAGAAATGCACTATCATCATGTTTTTTTACAGATTTTTCAAGCTAGCAGTTAAGCTTTTAGAGGGGGGAGGGGGTGGACTGGACTACTGGACTTCGTAAATAGAGCATCAAATCGAAAAGTTGTCTGAGAAACCCTTAAGTTATTTCAAAGACCTACTCTACTAATACCCCACACGATGGGGTATTGTTAAATAGGGGGTACACACAAATTTCATGCCTATAAAATCTAAAGAGTTACCTCGTTTTCTCCAGGATCCCATCACCAGACCCTGACTTAGTGACAATGGCACCACCAATTTTGAAAATCCGTCCACAATGAGGGTTTTTCTGACAGCTCAAAATTTTAGTTTTGTTTTATGTTAATAGATGACATTGTTCATCTAAGTTATATAAATATTGCGTTGAAATCGTTGAGCTTAAAACAAAATCTAAACATGGTAATATCACGTGTACAGACAGACATGTAGTGGAAGTACTTACTTCAAAAATAAGAGATTCCAAATGTAGTTAAAAATTAATTTAAATGAAAAAAAAAACCTTGATGATCATTTAATTGTTAAATTACCTGTTCGTACGCATCAATCAAAAACATGCCAAACATGAACATTATAGCATGATCAGTGCTAAAACCAATCTTTTTCATAAATGAAAATCAACGTGATTTATGTTATTCAACACCATCTAGCGGATTTTTAAGTTCTGATTTTTGACACTAGAAAAATCCCTCACATTAAAAATTAATTTAAAAAAACCTTTTTTGAAATTGGTTAAAAATAAATAAGTACAAGTTACTACATCCATATTGTAGATCCGACAGCACGATCTTTTTAATAATGAATAATATTCTGTTTTATTAAATATTTCTTAAAGAGACGTATAAATCGGGCCCTGTCAATTTTGTTGTTCAATATTATGTTTTATTTATGTTAGCAATTATGTAATAGCTTCAATTTACCATTAGACTACTAAGAGCTTTAGTCAATTTATTTACCCTAATTTGGTGAAATCGATAATTTTCGAAACGAGCAACACTTTTTCCGAATTTATTCAAAAAGCGACATCTAGTATGTTTTCACAGAACTAGTTGCTAATAACTTCCTACTGTAAAAAGATTTGGGTAAATTTTGCTAGGTGGCGCTAAAATATTGTATAGTGTAAAGGGCTGCTGATAGATGGCGCAAAACAAATTTCTAAACTATGTGATCAATGATCATAATTCTGATTTATTTTATTCCTTCCTAATTTTCGAAATCTTAGCTATTTTTCTGTAAACTACATTTTTAGTATGGGTTGATTTGAAAATAAGTAATTAAGATAACCCAAATTTAAAAACAATAAGGATTCATTCTCGAAGGTACCGTTTATCTGAAATTAGAAAATTAAAGTCAATTAGCCCAAAAAATAATGTATTGCATTTCTTGTAACAAGCGTTTTAGACAATATCCGAAAGATCACATCGGTACACATTTTACACATCTAATACATGCCTTGCATCCATTTAACATTTATTATTAGCAACATACATACTTAACTAGACTAATATTACTGATTTTCTTAATACATATTTTGATTTGATAGATAAGCTTTATTAAGAAGTACGAAATTGATTATGTGAGCGGTAGATAAATCCATAACTTATTTTTAGAATTGTGACATTAAAAGGTTGTTTCTTATTTTTGGATATGTTGGTAATTTACACAAGCTGGCTATAGCTAGTCTGTAATTGATAAAACGATCTCGAAGAATACCTGTCTAAGTGTTGTTTACTTACATGTTGCTAGGTCCATTTCTTATGATTGAATAGTCTAGCACAAAATGATAGACATTTTGTAGATATTTTGAAAAGCGCCAAGTAGTCATGGTCTAAGTCGTAGGTTTCCATATTGATAAACCATTGAATATATTGGACAAAATCACATATATTGTTCTGATCATAAGGTAAATAGGTAAAGTAGTTGTTTTTTAAAAATCAGATACAATGGTGATACCACAACACCCAGACCCGAGACGAGACAATATAGAAAATAATTATGTATTTTGATAACTTAAGCAATTATTTTGCAAGTTTTTACGAAATCAAATTGAATTTCGCTCACAAAAATTAATCGACTGTGTCCCACCGAATGACACAGTTTGTGAGCGAAATTCAATTTGATTATGTATTTTGACATTGACCCGACGGGAATAGAAACCCGGGACGTCAGTGATGGCGACACCTTGAAAACTAATTTACCATAAGGAGGTAAAATGATATAGTTTGTAAAAAAACCCGAGCTAAAAAGATATTTAAGGAAAGCATTGCATCTATAGCTTGAATTTTATATGGATTTACTTATAAGTCAATGTCGAATAGATTGATACAGGTTACCGATAATTTAACTACCAATAAGCAACATCATTAACATTTAAGTACTATAGTAATAGGTTATTTATTTTATTATGATAAAAATCTCAAAATGGACTGTTAATCGATTATTCTAACTATTAGGTCTAAGGTTTAAGTAACAACAAATACTGTTTTTTTAATACACATACAACATTTTATAAAATCGCAAACTAATCTGCAAATAATGAAGTTTTACTGGATATGTAGAGTAGGTAGACAACATCATGAATACGAAACCTAAAATATTGTTACATAATAATATGTTGATATTATGTACATACTAAGGTTTGTACTGCTAAGTTAGGCACTATTAATTAATGGGTTAAAATAAGTTTTTTTTTTATTTAATTACGTAGGCAACGTAAGTTATCTATATTCTGATGGCACAAAGTTGGCTTGGGTCAATACATGTACGCTTACGTACGGATTTCAAATATTCGGGAGTCCACGGTACCAAGATAGAATAGGGAATGATACAACATCTAAATACGGGGTGTTAGTGTGAACAGTCTTATCCTTTATGGGGGTGAATATGGCCATCAATACCTACTACTTTTACTACGAAGTTAACACTGAAATCATGAAAAAAAAATTAAGCTCTCCATACATTGTCACCGAGGTAGCAGAATTATTTGTTTGGAGCATCAGTTTTTTTTAAAGATTTTGATCATGGTCCCATTGTAAAAGTTGTAGGTACAGATGAATATATTCAGCCCCTTAAAGGATAAGACTGATTACATTAACACCCTGTATACATACAGAGTTACTATGCAAAGGGATGCCAAATTTTCAGGAGTGACCCAGAATCAGTAACTTAATCGAACTATGCAAAGATAAAAACATTTAGTTAGGTATTAATTTTACTTATTCATAGAAAAATACGCAATAACGATACAGCTGCGTAACGATAAACTGAAAAGTGCATTAATAGTTAGTATGGTCCGCGGGGGTCACGTTATCTCTCTATTCACCTTTTTTCGGATATTTTAAAGTTCTTCAAAAATACGACAATTAAATAATTGCGATAGAGTTGTTTCTTTATATTGTTCCCTAGATCTTATTTTGGCACCCTTTTGCAAAGCAACCCTGTAAGTATATTGAAGTAAACTTCGCGCCGTGCTTACCTAGCACTAGGAAAGTTCCTATTTAGTTTGAGTTTCGTAGTCCTGACACCTTTATAGTTCCTTCATGTGTATGTATACCAATTACGCCGACTAAGTAGTAGACAAAAAATTTGGAAGGTATAGCTTAGGTATGCCATATTTCAGCTCAATCGGGTTTTAAATTCAGTAGCAAGAAAAGACCCAAACCTAGCATAATATGTGCCCAAACTAACATACTGACAGACCTACATGATACAAACGTTGCGAGTTAAATAAAAGCTGAGGCTAAAATAAGAGGAACCTTATTCTTATTTCTAACAATATTTAAGTAACCTAAATGACTTACGCAATGGCAGTATTTGACATTATACAACTACCTACTTAAATATATTTTACCTACTAAAATATATGAACTAACAAACCTAACTTTAGAGTCCCAGCGATAAGACTAGCTAGTCGAAAATTATTTTAGTATTAGGTACTAGAGGGATTAAATGTTTCTTATATGCTTTCTCATACAGGGTGGCCTTGTAAATCGTAGATCAAACAAAACAGGGATATAAGGGGTTATTCCCGACAAAAAATCCTTATACGACTTACGCTTCTATGTCTTCTAAAATTTAAAATCGACTCTAAAAAAAATTGAGTTGTTTTGTATTTTCATACCTCGTGGCGCCCAGAAATTTTTTGACTCTTTTTTGAAGATGGCCCGACTGTCCTTCTCATGGGACATAATTGTTGTAGTCTTAAACGCCCAAGGTTTGGAGTTGTAAATTGTATGTGTTAGAGTTACCAGATTGAAGTGAAACTTTCAGGGTATAGTAATGATTATATTAGCATATTTTTTTAATTTCAATTATTTATCTATCTTTTGTACTATACAAAAACCATTGGGCCACAGTTACTAGACTAAAGAGGAATAAGTAAGTGATGTAAATGCCAAATTTGTGAGTTTTATGTGTTTATTTTTATTTATTTTTTAATTAAATGACATCCATTAATTTATTTCTCTTACAGGATTTTTTATTATAAGTCTCCTATTACAAGTTTTAGGTTTTACTCTTATAGTAATGAAATATTAAATTTTTACTATCGCATATGTTTTATTTTTTCATAATAATTAATTCTTATCGCCAAAAATATTTATTTATTTTCTTAATCAAAAATCATAAAATCTAGAATGATACTCTGAATCAGGCTTAAAATACTGAGTTAGAACAGTGCTAGATAAGTTTACACAGACTGGAGACGAATAGCTAGTAGTGTAAACTATATTCAATTATTCTACAAAGGTAAGTAGCGTTATTTAAGTAGATTATATTCCAAATATTTCAAAAATCACACACAAAGTGATAAGCAAAACAATTATCAAAGATTTTTTTTATAATAACTTCAACCCAGAGGACTTCACAAAGGTCATATTATTTCAATCCAAGAGTTTGCAGAATTTCGTCTCTTAAAATGCAAAATCATAGACTCCACCTAAGTGATACCAATTAAATACCAACTTTTTGCATAAAAATATACTTGATAGTCACGGATTATAATAAAAAAAAATGCGATTTAGTTACCACGTCTTGGTGAGGCAGCCGTACCGCCGTCCATTTTATTAAAAAGGACGTCTGTCGACTGTCACAGCCAATGGTAGCATACCGGAAACTGTGCTCTAATATTTCGTTCATAAATTAAACAAAAATATTTCTTTAACCCGCGAAAATCCAAAAATTTATACAGAGATTTATAACATGGAATTCTAAAAGGCGCGTGGGCGGTAATTGAATGTATTTTGAAAAAAGTTCTGGGCTGGAGTCGCCATGTTTATTTTGGTTTATCAAAAGGCGCGTGGGCGCCACGAGGTTAAAAACCCTTTTCAGTAAAACATCATCAAAATAAATTGATTGAAATAATAAAACCCCTAATTATTTTGTGTTTTATTATTGTTTAGGAAATTGATTTTTACTAAAAAAGTCGTTTTGCACCTGTGAGCACACCAAGTTCTGAGTAATAGCGACTTTTGTAAAATAAATTAAGTTGGTCAGAAAAATAATTCAAATATTAAAACTGTGGCCCTGTATTAAGAAAATTTGCCTGCTTAATAACTATTACAATGAGGTATACCACATAGCTACTTGTAGTATTGAACATGCCTTAGACCAACCCAACCACTTCATTCGTTTTGACCAACCTAAAATACTTGCAAAAGAACGGCGTTTTATTCCTCGAATGCTACGTGAAGCCATTGAAATTAGAAAACATCCAAATTCCAATAGAGAAGATGGTTGGAAAGTTCCACCGGCATGGGATCCTATTCTAGCAAAAACCACAGCAACACCTAGCACTGCAAGATCTCAAGACACGGTTAGCTCTTTCTGCGTAAATAGGAACGTAAATTAATATTATTGAGTGACGGTAGTTAAAAATTTTTTTTAAACTTTGTAATGACAAATAATACCTTAGTCTCCCTGTGACCACGATCGCTGTAAAGTGTTCGAAACGTTAGGTTTAAAATAAAATGTAAATAAATCGCGAAGTAATCCGTAAATTTGTGTTTTAATGAGTTCAACAATTCGCGTAAACGTAAGAAACAAATAGCTAATTTATTTAACAAATTTTGTTTTTCGGTTCAAATCCGACACAAACACCGTTATCACAGAGTGATAAGTATGTATTACCTATGTTCTTTTGGTTTTGCCGTATCCGTAACTGAAGTGACATAGGTGATACTTATTTCATCACTCTGTGAGAACGGTGTTATTGTCCGATTTATTTTTATGAAAATACAAAAACAACCTAAACTTTTTTAGAGTCGATTTGAAGTCATAGGCCGTAGAAGAACTTTTTGTAGGGAATAACCCCCTTTATCTCACTGTTTCGTTTGATCCACGATTTACAGGGCCACCCTGTATATTAAATCAATAATAGTGGTAAATACTAAATTTTTTTGAGTATCGTTTAATAATAAGCGGGCAGATTAGTTTGAGTTGCATCAGTTGCATTAAGAGTTTGTGTCTATCCGTTAGTTGTATAGCAAGGAATTTAATAAACAAATCTACTATACTAATACAAGTGCCTAGGCATAGGTACCAAATAATACTAAAGGTAGCTGGAAGTAGAATATTTTTTAGTCTAAACATATTACGGAGATTTTAAAAAAGATATTACGAGATAATACGAGTATAGTAAGATCTACAATTTCTATTGTTGTACAATTGATATTATCATTACAGCAATATCACTATGTTTCTAATCTAACATTTCGGCCTCACTATTTTGCTTTCATGATTGTATATTTTTTACACAAAGCTTAGCTTAGTAACAATTTTAAATAAATAACCATTAAAAATTACATTTTAGAATATCGATTTTATACAATTTGGCAATTGTCTGAAATAAATTACTTAACATATTTTATACCTTTTGAGTTTTATACATTTAAAAGCTGGATATATTTTCTAAAGATAGAATATACCTAAATAAACACTTACTTAAAATATTATTAATCAAAACAATTCGAATATAATCACAGTTTGTACATTTCCGACATTTCCAAAGTTATGTCTTTTTACAAAAACCTATTCGATAACTAGATTTTTCCAAATCCATAAACGCACTGCAATTTTGTTCTATCTGGTAACTTATTTCTACAGATTTATTCAATTTAATTTAACGTACTAATTTTAAACCTCTAACATACATTACGAGAAGCGCAAAGCTAAAGCATATTCACGGTTGAGTTATAAAATAACTAATAGAAAACCAAATACCTATTACCTACATAAATAGGTAGGTAGGTAAGTGTACTCACAAGACAAAATCGTTAAACATGTTACATATTAGGGTACAAAATGTAGTCACTGAAATTTTACGAAAAGAATAGTAAATTATTCATCAAGAGCGTAAAGTGATGTCTTACGTCACGGGCGTTATCTTGAATCGTGAGCGTAACGAAGGATTCGTCAGTTTACTCCCGAGCATAGCGAGGAATTTAAGCTCGCCCAAGACGAAGACATCTCTTTCCCCGCGGAGAATACTCTGCTTTTCACACTTCCTACGAGGAAATAAAAAAAATGTACTACAAAAAACTTATTTTATCTGTAAGTATATATATCCTTTGACTTTTCTGGCAGTAAATTATTATTATTAACAATACCAGGAGCTTTACATCTAATGGACTCCGGTGTCATAAACTTCGTCACTCGACAGTTTTACGAAAACATTGTTTGTAATTTCTTAAAATACATAGGTTGTTTTTTCTTTATTTATTTCTTTTTTTAGAAGCGCGCGCTTTTTTGATTTCATTCGTGCTAGAATTCTTGGCTGCCAGGTTCAAATTTCAAATATGTTCTCTTTGGTGCGGGACGGGCCAGTGTGATCATGCCTATGAACTCTTATTCGAAATTCAAATCACTTTGCCTCCCTGGGGGCGTAATGAAATTTCATACAACATTACGTCCCTAGTAGGGATGCAATGACTCACTTTGAGTCAGGTTTACTGGATGTGTAATTGAACATTGCCGAGTAGGTAGTGTGAAAACACATTGTATAATACCAGATGAATACCTTGAAAAGAAATAAAAACTAACTACAAAGTATGCAATTAATTGATTAATATTGAAGGTATCGTTTTCGAGGTCAGAGATACTTTAACATTGAACACATTCAATGGCAATTTTAACATCATCATCAGTACATTCACAATGTAAACACACGTTATCATTAATCTACACAGTAACACTTATAAGCTTTGCAACTATTATTTATTGCACATAGTTTGCGATAAATAGACATTTTAGTCAGTCAAACTAGGAAAGAGATATGGTCAGTTACGATCCATGTTCAAGTGATATAAGACAGTTTTCATTAGATATGTACGAGCAGGTTTCTAGATTCTAACAATACAAAGGCAATAAGTAGACGATAGTAAGGTATGGTAAGTAGGCAAACAAAACAGATCCTAAAGATTAGATCTAACCAAAAACCTACATGATTATTGGTATAATTGTCTATAACAATAATTATAAATAGACAGAAGTTATTTCAAGTTATAGAAGGATTAGTAGTAGAGAAAGCATACAGCACAGTCATAAGCTTAAAATAAATTATGCATTTAATTATACAAAAGAAGATAACAAGAGAATGGAAATATTTACAACGGAAATTAATAACATCGAATTGACGACGAGTACTAACATTAAATACGAATCTAAACTTACAACTAAAGAAACAGTCCAATCAAAGTAGCGCAAAATAAACGAGTACTCGCCTCTACCACCGCCAGCAAACACTGTCAACTTCAAACACAACGAACATTCTTGAACTACTGCAAAGCGTCTAAGACAAAACAAATTAGATCACTGAATTGCCACTCCCAAAAAATCAAGCTGGTGTGCAACGAAACTGAACCGTTAAGTCCAAGCATGCATGTAATTGCCTCTGATGGTCTATTGAATGCAATCTAAGATTCTTTCGAATCAAAGTTTATTTCATACGCGTTCAAGCTCTAAACATTTTTGAAGAAATTCGTTTCTCAACATGAAACGTCAACGTGCCCCTTTTTTGCAATTCTGTTGTTGTTTCCATGGTATCACAAAGACCCTGATGTTAGTTTCCAAAGCATTGAGATATACTATTAATCCAAAAGCAAGCAATATAATTTCTTCAGCAGTACTCGAGTGTTTCCAAAATAAACAGCATTCAAAAGATCTGCCCAAAGCCTGTTCGCCAAAATAAATAGCCATAACTGCCCAAAGCTATTCTTGACATTCTTCCACAGTACATCCAACGTTAAGATTGATCAGAAAGAGGACCGAACAGAGTGGCGTCTTCTGGTGTTTAAAGCCAAGATCTACTTTGGGTCGCTGCGTCAGCGAAGTAAGTAGTACACATCCAACGTTGCATTTGAAGCGACAGTCCACCTCCTTTATTCAAGCTCTAGCGACGACACGACCTCTGGCGGTCGGTGAACGAATGCCTCATCTATTTGCGCACCCCGCGCTATGGGTCCACTTCATGGCACACCTCCATATAGTCAGGGTCGTGCATGATGTCCTTTATCATGTCCTTCAGCATTGTGTACCGGGGAAACATTGGGTACATCTTCGAACTTACGTACTCCGACTGGAAACAGATATGTTTTGTATATTTATTAAGTGACCTTGTTATTACTATTAACACATTCATTTCCGTGTATCAGTGAAGCTAGGAGTTGGTAGCTCAAGTCTCTAGCAATGAGAAAATCAAAATATGAGAAGTTTGCTGTTGCTGAACTTCATCAACAGTTATTTACTATAGCCGAAACACTTTAAAATGGTATATAGGGTAATGGAATGCAGAGGAAAATAGTATGTACGTTACTGTTATCTAATGAAACTTTAATGAGGTAGAAAAAATACAACAACCGCCTTAAATGGGTATGAAAAGTGAGTTGTAATATGCAATATACACTACGTTGATCAAAAATTAAACTAAGTTGGTAAAATTTTTGATCCCAACATTTAACCCTAAGCCCACAATACCTAAGCGGAAAAACATTTACTTTATAATATATACTGAACATCGTTTGCATTTTATTCCTTGTTTTACTTTGCATTTCACGTTCATCGTTACTTTAGCTACGTTGAAACGGAATTCATTTAAGAGTCTTGTCCAAACGTTTAGGGAACGGTGAATTTCCATTTTAATGTGATTAGTGTAACTTTGATTAATGGTTTCCTCTCTCCTTACACGAAAACACAGTTAAGTGATCATTTCCATTATGAGCCGGACTATCTTTGAACCAGCCGTACTGCTAGTAAGAGTTCTCAATAAGATGGTAGTGTATACTATACCATTACACTCGTACCTAGAGATAGTGCTGCCTTTATGTACGGATACCAGCACGTTAAGATAAACACTGTGACATCTTGTGCAGTTGTATCAAAGACGATTTTGCAACGAAATTGTGTAGTCTGATGTGCAGGTCTTTTGACTGTACCTTCAGTTCCCTGATGAGGTTCCTCAGGCCCGTGTACTTCTTCAAGAGTCGGTAGAGGTCATTCGTCATCTGGGTGTTCTCCGTCTCAATCTGGGATGTTGTCATGTCTGTAACATTATATATAAACATTTTTAGGTTTCCAAGTACAGTTATTGTTTTTTTTATTTGTCTCGTTTTAGCGTCGTGATATTTTAAATATTCATTCATTTTCTAAAAACAATGCCGATTATTATCAACTTTTTTCCAAATAGAACAATAAGTTTAAATATTTTGTTATTATTTTACGATTGAAATAAATAAATCGGTCGAAATGTTTTTGGCAAAGATTGGTAATTATTCTGATCTCTATCTAAGTAATACGAAAATACCTAGTAGTCTAGTACCAGTTGGGACATGAAACTGGCCGAGGACGCAATGTGCCGATTCTGTTACTTGGCAGAAGAAATGGCTATGCACATTGCACATACTCTGCTCATATTGACTTCTAATAGCAAAAGAACTATCTATCTAGGGCAGCATATAATGCACCCAGATGAGAAAGCCAAACTCACTTCCCGAAAAAAACTGGCGATTTCTGGATACAAGGAGCATAAATTATAATTAAAAGGGCTGCCACAATAGAGTGGTTCCCCGCGACTTCGCCCGCAAGAGTTGAATTTTCCATATAAACTTTCATCCCCCATTTCACCCCCTTAATGTTTTTATATCGCGAAAAAAAGGAAGCCTATGTCCTTTCCAGGGTCTCGAACTGTCTCCATACCAAATTTCATCACAATCGGTTCAGTAGTTTAAGCTTCAAGAGGTAACAGACAGACACACTTTTGCATTTATAATATTAGTATGGATTGCGGTGTATTATTTACAAAGAAGGTAGGTAACATAAACCCTGTTTTCCGGCATGGCTGGCAACCCGGAGCTTAACTCATTTTACTGTCTGGGTTTAATTCGTGCTTAGGATGGGGCTCGCGGCGACCGCACTGCTTAATTTGAATTCGGGTACCCAACTTCAATTAATTTACAAAGAGATTTGTTACGTTCAGTAATGAAAAATATACATACTTAAGTTTGGTCGCACATATAATATGCTCTATTCGGTAACAAAGCTGAAAGTGTGAAATGATAAATCCACGAGCATGTTATTAACTTCATTAAGAATTTCAAAGAAAATATTCGGCACAATTGCCCGTTAGCTAAGGTAATAATGACGCAATTCATAAGGCAGTTCTTTAATTCTGAAGTAATTGGGGGCGAAGGAATTTTGTAGTGAGATAAAAATTTGGCTTGGAGCCAACTCAAAGTTTTAGCCAGTCGTATTTCATACGGGCACGAGTACATTTTTTTCCTCTAGTGCAGATGGCAGACTAGACAAGTAGGTACTCGTACCTACCATAGGTAGCGTAACTACATTGAAATTAAAATGTGGAAGTTCAAAAATTGTATTTTGCACTACTGAAAGTGGTTCAACACATAAGAAAGAAAGAAAGAAAGAAGCATTTATTAATTTGGAACATCACAAACAAACATCGTACAGAATTAAAAAAAAAAATACAAAATTACAAAGATCACAAAAAAAAAACAACAATACAAAATAGAAACCACACAAACAAATCATTAACAGTAAACGCTAGACAAACAGTGCCATTGTGTGTCTGTGATGTCCAAATCAACGGGGCCTCACTTAGCTTAAGCCTGGTCCCCATAAATGGCCCTGGCGCTGATTTTCAGTGGGCCCCTACCGAGTTAGGTCCGCGGACAATGGAGCCAACACTACATACTTATATAGATGTATAATAATACTATAGATAGGTGCTTGTGGCGCAGTGGCGGCAGCGCTTTGGTAGTGATACCAAAAGTTAAGCAACCCACGGCGCGGTCGTGATTGGATGGGTGACCATTCCGACCATTTAAGTGACGTCCATGACAAGCATCTCCGTGCTTCGGAAGGCACGTTAAGCAGTTGGTCCCGGCTAATATCTGTGGTATTAGTCGTTAAGCCTAGTCAGAGGCCCTAGGGCGGCTTGATAACTTCTGACAGTAAGGTTTGTCACTTGCCTTACATACACCCCTCCACCAATCCGCACTGAGCCCGCGTGGTGAAGTATGGCTCGTTCCTCCTCATAGTTGAGGTGAGGCCTTTTCCCAGCAGTGGGATCTAATAGGCTGACTTATTATATTATATACTATAGATAGTTAAATATATATTTAAATAAAATACAAGCTAAGGTTAGAGGGATATATAAGTGTATGTGTGCAATGAGCATTCATAATAACATAAAATACAACAACTAACAACACTTAAATCTTTTCAGCTGAATTTGTATTCTTTTACCTACCCAAGGTATCATTCGAACCATTTACAATATATACGTAATAATAACGCAGATCATTATCTCTATTCTTCAACAAGTAGTAGAAATTAAATTAAGTTCCTTCGCTATCCGGGCGAAGCTCTTACCAACTGAGCTAAGGAGGACGTTAGTAAGTTGACGATTTTTGTAAGTGCTTGCTACACCAGTGTGCCGGCGTTCGATTTCATCAATACTTGGGCAATGTATCCGATGGAAATATTTGACCTTCAGTTAAGTCCGTCCCACCGGATGAAACGGTCGATCGATTTTTGTGTGCGAAACTTAATTTAATTTCTTAAAAAAACTTGAATACAAATTGCTTAAATTATTAAAATAATTATAATTAGTAGAAATTCTACATTCTAAAATCAAGTCAACCACTCCCTTTCAGGGCGAGAAACTGTCAAATAAGATAGAGCCCGTAGAATGGGCTCGATAACAAGGTGCCATGTATAAGATTTAATTTAGTTTCATTTTCTCTCTTTCTCTGCCAAACAAACGAAAAGAGACAGACTGTATTAATTTAGAAACGTCAGACTAAACAGCTGTCAGTTGCTAAGGAAATCAGAGAATCCATAGACAATTTAGTAGTGATGTCATTCAAAGTTAGACGAAAACAACGAAAAATACGTAAGAATTCTATATTCTGTCTCTTTGGAATAGAGTCAATTTCATTGACCTCGATTTCGCGTAAAAATAATTGTTTTTTACTTACAGCTAAGTTTAGACGGCCTCTATCAATCGATTAACTGAAAACATCAGAAAAATTAACTTCGTTCACATACCATTCAGTCGTTCTATCCGCTCCCGCCTGTCAGCAGCCTCCTCCGCAAGCTTGGAAGACGTCTTGACCCCCTCTCCAGATTTCTGGGTCTTCTCCATGATAGCGCACGCCCGTAGCACGAACGCTGGTACCGTCTCCGCTTTTTCCTGTCGAGGGATCTCCACCAACGACCAGTACTGAGTCTCCAGACGGATCACGTCCTGGAAACCAGATATTGTTTTTTGAGAACTTGTTTAGCAGGGTGGTAAGGATTACGGAAGTAGAACTTTTTGTAGATTCAATCAGGTCCTTTGCTATTCGTGAGTACTTAGTGAGGTATAGCGCGACTCGCTGAGAAGTCCATTATCAGGCTAGCCGTATGCCATGAAAGAAAAATGTTCACGAGCTCTGACACGCTTTTGAACTTATTTTATAAAAATAAACAGTGGTTTCATGAGCGCTGTAGTCATTGATTTATTATATACACTGTGTCCGGGTTTCGACTGGCGTAAATTTATGGGCTATTAATAAAGATCAAATCAAAATAATGAACAGAGATTTTTTTTAATAAATATGTATTGCTAAAAAAAGTTAAATAGTTTTTTAAACATATTACAAAACTAAATCCAAATTATTATTTTTTAAATTAAAAAAAAATTGACAAAAAAACAATTAGAAATATGTCTTTAAAATTTGAGAAATAAAATGTCCTTAAATTATTGCTAGTCGAAACCCGGACAACCTGTATAAATCAATGGCTGTAGTAGTAACATCTGAGATACCTAGGCCAAAAGTGGCGTTCATATAAATTCTGTTCCAATATAATTTAGCTTCTATAGTTCGCTGGAATCCGTAATAGGAACCGACTTAACCTATATATTATCACAACTTTTATAATGAGATATTTATGTTAAGTGAGTTTTATAATAAACAGTCACTGAAAGCTTAGTAAAAACCAACACAAATCCCGCAGTCTGGTACTCAATATATTTTAACTCCAAAGCCTCTTGTAATGGAAATTCCTTTTAACATATTTCATTATGTGGGAAACATAAGGAAGGAAATGGAAAAATGTTTCATCTGCATGGCTGAGAGGGTCTGACAAGCACATAATAATCTATGCAGCTACAGTAGGTAAGAGAGGGCACGAACCTAAAATTAGACTTGGAGAGGGCTGCCGGTAATACGGCCCACTATTATACAGGGTGTCCGGGTTTGGACCAGCTATAATTTAAGGGCCTTTACCAAATTTTAAACACATAATTCTAATGATATTTTTTTTTGCCAAAAATAAACCTTTTTTTAAGAAAAAAAAAATCAGAAAAATTGCATTAAGGGGTTTAGTTTTGTAATAGGTTTAAAGACCTATTTAACTTTTTAAAATGTTTAGCAAGATTTATTAAAAAACAATCCTTTATGGTTAATAATTTTGAATTGATCTTTATTTCACTTTATAGGCCATAGCGTTAGCTTTCGAAATAATCATTTTCATAGCATTTACGACCTCTAGATATCTCGAAAAAGCATTTTTCTTAAATAATTAAAATGGCTGCCATTTCAAGTTAGATCCCCAACATGGCAGTTTATGTCGATAACATTATATGATCTAATAGCCCACAAATTATTGCCAGTCGAAACCGGGACACACTGTATATGCCAGATAGGTACTTATTGCACCTTTGGCTTTACTCATGTCTTTTAAGTATATGAAGAAGATTGAAGAAAAGAAATTGCTTATGTTGTCCGATAAAACTCTTATTTGTTTCACCATAGAGACGAAACTTGTTGCATTTATAGCACGTTTCATACAAAAACTACCTACATAACTAGTGTTTAAACTAGGAACAACGATATACCATTCACATACTTGACTTTATACAAGGTGTTAGTAAACGAATGATAAATCGTTGATTTAATTATTAATTTCTTCTGTGAAAGAGACATATAATAAGTTTAACCTATCAAACCCCATAAGACAAGAGAATAACCCGCGGGCGGGTTGATAACAATGAATTTTCTACTGTGTCTGTGGGTTTAAACATAAGTTTAGTCTTACTCCTTGGTACTTGGGAATTTAACCATGTCGAGGCGGTAAAATGAAAATGTTACCAGGGCAAAGTGCTCCAAGAGAAGAGGCAATCAATTCTACAGCGAAGTCGAAATGTATGAACTGATATAAGTCATTAAAACATTTATGTGACTTTTGCATTTTACATTTCGTAAACGATTGCAAAGTTCGCTGTAGAATAGATTGCATCTTGTCTAGGATTCCTGTAGAGAGACACAAAGCTCGAGAGTAGAATGGGTGCTTTCACCCGAGTTAAACATACTATTTTTCATTTCGACTGTGAGGAAATCGAGAGTATCGATAGACTATCGATAGATGAGGCAAAAGCAATAGTATCGATGAAATATCGATAGACTATCGATAGTTGAGGCAAAAGCAAAAGTATCGATTAAATATCGATAGTTGAGGCAAAAACAATAGTATCGATAAAATATCCATAGTATCGATAGACTATCGATAGTTGAGGAAAAAGCAATAGTATCCATAAAATATCGATAGACTATCGGTAGATGAGGCAAAAGCAATAGTCGATAGAATATCGATAGTATCGATAGTATCGATAGTTGAAGCAGAAGCAATAGTATCGATTAAATATCAATAATTCGATAGTATCAATAGCCTATCGATAGTTGAGGAAAAAGCAATAGTATCGATAGTATCGATAGAGTATCGATAGTTGGCGCAAAAGCAATAATATCGATAAAATATCGATAGACTATCGATAGTATCGATAGACTATCGATAGTTGAGGCAAAAGCAATAGTATCGAATATCGATAGTATCGATAGTCTACCGATAGTAATGATAGTATCGATAGTAATGATAGTATCGATAGCTCCGTTAATATAAACACTATCGACACATAGCAATACTATCGATAGTATCAAAGTTCAATACTAAAATCATTATCGATAGCTGATACAGCTCTGACTATTGCAATAACTATCGATACTCTCGAAAACGGCCTTTTATTTAATAGTAGGAGTGGAGTATAAAGTAGGTGGGAAAATCTATTTCCCACCTGGCTATCTACACATGAAAGTTCAACTTTCCGAACAGGTGAGATAAAAATAAATTTGTGTCTAGACTTAGAAGTCAGACAAACTCGATCACCCTACACCCTACGGTGGTCGGAGAAAGAACCACACACTTTAAATCCATAATAATTCAAAAGTCATATAAAATGTGGCGATATCATGGTTCTTAAAAGAACTGCCTGTTTTATTGACAGATTAAGCGTTTCCAGACATCACGAAGTTGAATTTTCATGATATATCAACACATACATTAACACTTTGTTTATTCCAACCACCGTTGACTGCCTCGTTGGTCTAGCGGTCAGCACGCTGGGTGGGTACTATCCACGAGGTCCCGGGTTCGAATCCCGGGTCTGGCCGAGAGTGTTTTAGGTTTTTCTGTCTTGAAATATACTCAGACACAGCTCCGGAGTCAGGAAGTTGGTGGTGTTAACACCCGTGGCTCGGAAAGCATGTTAAGCCGCTGGGTCCTGCGCCTGATCTCTCTACGGCCATGTCGGACTACCGTCTCACCGAATTATGAGAGTGAAGGAACAGAGAGTGCACCTGTGTATTGCGCACACACTTGTGCACTATAATATGTCCTGCGCAGTTGGCTAATCTCTGTTGAGATAGGCCGCCGTAGTCGAAATCGGCTAGGAGGACATTATTCCAACCACCGTTTAATGAGGTAAGTTTTCCAGTTATAAACTTTATTACGTACAGAAATAACAACTTCTTAAATAGTTTTAATTTGCTGGTTATAACAGCCTCACAAGGCAGGTCGTGAGAAAATTTAAAGGTGCATACCTACTTAGTGGAATGTTCGGGAGCAAAAGGAGATTGCATTTGAAATTTCAATGTGTGCTAATATTCGATTTAGCGGTTATTCCACTTGCCTTCGTCTTAAATGATTAAGTAGCTAAATTCAGTCAAGTGAAATGCAAAATGTCTGCCGATTAATATCAAAAAAGCATTTAGGAATAGTATGACTTTTAGGCAGGTGGAATCATCCCTCCCTCGAAAATTGCCTAATATATCTACAGGGTGTATCGTTAATGAAAGATAATCCTTTAGGTACAGATTAGTTACATCATGCCCTAATATTAAGTTGTATAAAAATGTTTCAAGTAAGTGTTACCATTTTCGAGATATAAATATTAATGTTTGTATGGCTACTTCTATAATAACGACTTTTTAAAAGTCTGTTAATATTTTAATACTCTTGAATATTCCAAACATCAAAATTACAAGTAACTTTTTATTTAAAATGGTAGTAAGGCTCCCAATAATAATCAAAACTCACAAGTTTTTGAGATTTGTACCTATGTACAGTAGAGCATGATGTAGCTAATCTGTACCTAAAGTATTATCCTTCATTAACGGGATATCCTGTATTGACTAGCAACCCCGGCGTCGCACGGGTGTAATATGCATATAAACCTTCCCCTCGAATCACGTTATTTAGGTATTGCTGATCGGTTGCGTAGTTTAAAAGATCTAAGCGAACGGACAGCAGGAGTGACTTTTTTATACTATCTAAAGATTTACCAAGCGAATGTTGCTATAAGCAAAATTTTTTTAAGTTTATTTAATCTCCCTTTTTTTGGCAAGGAAATTTTGTGGAACGTTTTTTTAGTAGAACTGGCCGTCATCACTCATCACCGACATCTGAACCCTTGCGAAACTTTTGGTAGACTCGTTAGCACTGGCGAACCGCTAACAGCTTTCTTTGTACGGAACCCGCTCATCCCTCTTAACTTTTATTGGAAAACTCCGCCCGGATCAAATATTACGACAGTTTGTTTTGTTTTCGCAAAATCGCGACCAAAGTTTGAATGTGAATATTTAAAAATCCTGGGCCAAAAATACCTGTAGGATAATAAAATTAATTTTGGACAGGATAGAATGTTTGTTGGCTGACTTTGTCAAAGGAATGGGTGTTTGGTTTTACAATTTTGCTTGGAAAATAAATAAGATCATCTAAATCATATTTTTTTGTGTTAATAATAGCATAATGTACTTTCAAGTCGTAGGTGTGTGCCAGTGTACCTATGTAATATGAAACTACCAATGTTTTGCACTAATTAAGTAACTAAAAGTTTTTAATATACTTAAGTCAAACACATTCAGTTGACTCGACAATAGTGCATAAAGGAGAACGAGCAATCCCGTACAAACGAACTATCACAAACTAAATTTGGTTTCTGCCGACGACCGTCGCATGTGCAATGATGTCTCCAACTGGGCAAGTTTCTTCTGGCTGGCAGCCAGCCAGCCAGCAAGCCCATATTGGTAACTAACTGTACCAATAAAAGTACAGTCAGCAACGACAATGCCGTTTCCTTTATGTGATAGCTGGAAATAATCGGAATTGGACACCTATTTTTCTTGCTGACTTCAGTTGTACAAATTCAAGCAAGTATTTTAAAAAGTCTGCAAGGACTGCTTCTTGAAGTTTTAAGATAAAGAAGGCAGTTTCAGCGGGTTTGGCATTAAGGAAATTAAAACCGGTATGCAGTAAAGCTGTAAAGCTTATGTTTATACCGTTTAAAACACATGTAACTTAGTATTAAGGTATCAGTATAATTAAATAAATAAATAAAATCAATCGCTTCGTAAAGTGCCAGCTTCCTTTGAAAATCGTAACCGCAGAAAACTTAGAACTTTGTGACGACGTCGCTTTGCAGGAGTCTGAATTTGAAAATGTTTTATTTAGCTTCTAGAAAGATTTATCAGGAGGCACGGCAGTGCCCCCACCAAGTCGAGCGCGAAGCGAACACTGCCTTACCATCCTTTACTGGAACCATTTTGCCGCATTTTCAGGCCCCTATTTGAGAACCTCTGGGTAAAACCAGAACGCACGTAAGCTACAATTACATACTGAAAATCCAAAATTTTAAATCTGTAGGTCATTTAGTTCCGAAGTTAAGCGATAGCAAAGTTTCGCATTTATGACACACACTCACTCATGATCATCAAAATAGAACTAGTACTTCCCATAAACTCAGAGAGCTAAAATTTGGTACAGAGTTGGGGTTTAATGACCACATAAAGGGTAAACTATAAAAACTAGGATAATCGAAGATCTGGAGTACTTGGCCGTTAAAGGTACACAAGGGTACAAAACCAGGTGCTCCATGACACCATTGCACCAATCTGTCGCCAGAACGGCCAAGTCACACAACATTAACTATAATAATAAAGAAATCGCAGTAAGGAACCTTAGACTTGGCACGACTTTATTTATATTTCATTACTTTTTAGAGATCAACAAGCAGCTCCATCGAGACTTGGCTAGTTTTTTTCAGAATGTTTTTGGTGGGTAAGAATTACCCTGTGAAATAAGTAACTTAATAACGTTGAAAGAAGTTCCAAGAAAATGCGATAATGTTCTCAAATCGCAAATCTATAAGTCACTTGTACGGAGGCAGACTTTGTAAAAATAAAGTTATTGAAAGCTATAATCAAATAGCCTCAACTTTTCTGTTAAGATTTAGGTCGTGTCGTGAAATCAAAGCGTTGAAATGGCAGCCTTATTTTTAATTGAGAATAGTAGGTTTGTTATGAAATCCTAACCTAAACAACTAAAGCTAAAGGTTAATTTGGCTAATATTAATATTGTACCTACCTTCAGACACAGGAACATCCTTACTAGATTAATACCACTACTAGACTAATAGGACTAAAGAACAGTCGAGGAAACGTCTTAACGTACCTACGGGTGTTAAATACATCTCACTATTAGACTAGGTATTCGATCGGCCAGCAAGAAAAAAAAATCAGCGTCATTTATATTTGGCCGCTGACTATGCATATATATTTTTATGCTAAAACCGCTAGTTCTTGTACATTACGTCTACGACTAAGATAGCATAGGCGGCCTACGAAAGCCGGCAGCCTCTCTTGGGGTTGCGCAAACAAAATGAACAACCAAGGGCTCTCGGCACTCGCCTCTTATTGTTCTTTATTCACTTGCAATTCAACGGGGCTTTCCAGATTGGAACGATTCACTACTTCATTTGTTTTAAAGAGCTTTACATTTGAAATACTGAGTCTAATAAATTGAGTCTAATAATTTAAAACAACTTACACCTCCGGCAAAGAAGAAAGTTAAATAATTACTAATTTGATATATGTAGTTAATTTTATAATTCTGTCTTTAAAACCCAGACTAGGTACTCTTATATAAAAACACTTCAATAGAAACTCGAGTAAAAACGAATTGTACATTAGTACAACTCATACTAACATATAGTAACTTTATGCAGACAAATAAGGTAGATACATTTGTCATTCTGCTCAAAAATCCTAATTCAAACTTGTTAAAATTTTTCGTATCTCAAAACAAGGCATGACGGGTTTGTAAAAAGCTATCCTAGAAAATTCAAACAGCGAAATGCATGCTAACAACCTTTATGACACTCTGTCGCCAAAACAATGCACCCTGAGAATGAGACGCGGATACGGAGCGGAAACGAAATGGGAACCAGACCAGACAGACCCAGTTTAAGACGGTTTGAACCAGTGATTCTCAAACTTTTGAATCAGGACCCCCTTTTTTAAATGATTTAAATGGTGTTTAATTTTGAGTAAGATTAGTCTCAACTCTCACTAATGGCCCCTTAGTCAAGATCGCCAACGAAATTGTCAAAATTTGTTTGCTAAAGTAACACGACGTTTTATGGCTTAAATCGGTTTCTATTTAGTGGAATAGATTGCACCTTGTCAAGGGAATAGGGACTAGCTAGACGAATGTATGTTGATTAGTACAAATATGTATATCTAAAAAAGATGTACATCTGCCTTCCTAGTTGTAGTTCGACAAGAAATGTACACATGTGTATATTGCCAGCCTTAAATTCTGCCTGGTCGTTCGCGGAAGGAGTTGATGACATTGGTAGAGCAATCTGCGTAGCAACCATCTGAGCTCAATCATCGATCTGGGCTCAATAACTCGTCGCTCTATACGCTAATGGTAGGGCTACAGAGGGTTGTAGCAAATATTTGCGTTATTGCAATAAGTGTGGCGGAGTCGATCGTTGCAACGCGTAACAATCGTGCAAGAGTGCATTGTCGGTAAGCTGGCGCTCATTAACGGGTTTTGTCGCCAATGCGATATGGATATAATGTGTACAGAGCCTGTATCGTTCAAAATGTTTCTAGCGCGCCAACGCGACACGACTCTTCCTGCGCCAACATAATATACGTGCTCGTAAGAAAAAAATAGATGTAAAAACGTGTCACCTGTACCCAGCCACCTGTTTAATCATTGGTGGAGGTCAATATTATTACTTGTTGAGAGCCAGAGGTTTTAAATAATAATTATATCAGCAACAAACAAGGAACATCTGAAACAGTAAGTAGTTGGCTACGCGCCCGCAGACTGACTGACCATTTACATAATCACCGGGAAAAGATTCGGGAGGAAAGTAAGAATCAGGCATTTGAATTCAGGGTACTGCAAGTTTTTAAAGGTTTACTCAGAGGAAGTTTTAAACCTACATCAGCTTAATGTTTTCAACAATTCCATCGAAACTGCTACGATACTAATAAATTAATTATTTATTGCTAATGCACAAGATATGTCATGGCATGTACTTGCAGGAAATTTTATACAATATATAATCATATCTTCTTATCAGGTTGCTGGTTTTATGGATTATGGGAAGAATTTTGTAAACGTCATTATAACTCCGTAGGTACTTGTATACAGATTTTTATTTATTTATATGTATATCTTTATTAGGAAAACAAACAGCTGTTAATGTTACATCTAGTTTACAGATGTTGTTTAGTGCTGTTTATTTAAAGATAAATTAAATAATTTATATGCGTATGTTGCGTACAAGCTCAAAGATAGCATATACTTATAATCATACTACCTAAGTCCTGAGTAAATATGTAATCCATTTTTTTTATTGAAGGAAACACTTCGGCAACTTCCGCTCAGCTGCTGCTCTTACAGAAAAAAGAGGAATTTCGTTATAAGTTTCTGATTTTGTTATACATCTCTTAAAGAAAAGGAACTGAGTAAAGCCAGGGGATAAATTGAATATTTATGACACGATCCGGTAATGGTATGTTAAAACATTATGATCTGGGAGATTGCCCCTCTTATTCAGCTTTGCGTGGTGCCATTGCTGATAGCGGCAATGCTTATATGGAATTGAACAATGCAATATTTGGGAAATTAAAAATTTTAAGCCGTTGACTGTCAGCATTTATCTACCTCAGTGATAGGAAACACTTTTTTAAACTCACGATCCTACTGATAAAAGCCTTTGTGATTTTTATTTTAAATAAATCCTGCGTATCTGTTAACATTTTCGCATCTCTGCAATCATGGCCATCGAGAAAATATCCTCTACAATTCCAATTAGCGCTATCTCATTCTTTCATTAAAGTGTATGAAGAGGCGTCGGCACGATTCAGCAATTTTATTACCTACCCTGAAAAGTGCTAACTGTGTGTGCTGAATCGACTCTTAAGCAGCATTGCGTTAGCTTTGGGATGGATTAAATTTTCTTTTATGAAATCATCTAAAAGGATTAGTTGAGCTTAAATCAATTAAAGTTGAAGATTTATCAAGTATTGTGTCCTTCTGAAAGGGAGGTGGAAGTTTGTATAAGAAAGATATTTGCGCGGGCAAAGACGCGAGAAATAGCTAGTCTTAAATGAATCGTGATGAACTGAAGAGATAACAACGCTTGAGATCGCTAAGACATTTACCAAGCTTACTTATCTGACGACGAATATCTAATGTAGGTGGGTACGATTCCCCGTCAAACGTCCCCAAAAATGTCTCAGCCGATTTCATCTTTAACTCAAACAAAATAGAGTTAAATATCAATTGAGAAACCCACGTTTTATGGCAGCTTGATAACTCATCAAATAATTCTGCTCGCATTATTCAAAATTCTACATTTCCATCATAAGTTGAGCTCTCATTATGCGTAAGATACCTTAAGGAACAGTTCAGCTATTGCAATCATCTTGTTCATCAATCATTTGTTATCATGCTTTGGTGACGCAAATATGAGTCTGAATGGTACTTAAAATCTTTTTATTGAAAAATCACCTCTATTACATACAACTCTATAATAAGATACCACAGTGTTTAGCTTCAAGATAGAGAGCTGTCATGTCGTATGTAAGCACATCATGTAATTAAGTAAAGGTTGTCTTGATTGATGGACACAAAAGCTCTAGATACGATTGGATCTGCAAATGTATGCCACTAACGTTTTTTGAATGAAACATTCTGTATTATAAACTACATAGTGGTTGCCAGCGACTTCGTCTGCGTGGACTCAATAATACTTACTCATACTCCTACCGCCGTCCAGTAATCGTGGTCTCTCATTTGTACTCTGTCATATGATAAAGGGAGGTCACCCTGTATCAATAAATGTATATAATATATTTTATTGTGGACTTATAGTTAAAAAATAAACTAATCAATATACCACCACCTGTCATTTATTTCAAATAAAAATTATTGTACACCCGTAACCGTCCAGTCAGCTTGTCCCTTGAAGTATGGTGCAGAGGGGTCAACCTGTATCTCTGCATGTACTATTACTATCAAGATGAAATATACCCTAGATTACTACCAGGAATATATGTATATGTATAGATAGATAGATAACTCTTTATTGCACACCATAACTGAAAATACAGTAAGTACAGCGATTTACACAGAAAAATGTACAATGTAGGCGGTCTTATCGCTATAAGCGATCTCTTCCAGACAACCTTTAGGTAAAGGAACATACTCATTCACAGGAAGGGGGAGTTTTGTGCAAAATCATAGAAAAGGTGTAATGAACAAATAAATAATAGTAAATAAATAATAAATAAAATACATAAAAATAAGTAAATATACCTACATATAAATCATACATATACATGCATACATACAAATAAATACATATATACCAATATGAGAAGTACTTGACCAACGTCAGTAAATAAAAGTATAATTATTGGAGTAAATGATCTTTAAGATAGATAACACTTATTCTACGAGGAGTCAAGATTCATGGTGTTATAATGTTGATGATACATGATACAATTTTGTCGTTGTGTTAATTATATTATTTCTTCGTTTATTTTCGCGTAACGTAATATATTTTTTATTGTTAATTAGGGGCAGAGACCGCACAAAAATTACAATATTGACCTGCCCTACTAAAACAAAAGTAAATCCTATTTCGAATTAAAGTCAATTAAACTAAAATCACAACCCTCCGTCCATTCATTTCGTTTCTTTCAAATCGTAACTGTGTTCCCAGGATACGAAAGCTATCGGTCCTTTAAAAATAATAACCCTCTGTTGGAAATTTAATAATATACTAACCAGAGGGAAAGGGGAACAGCGTTAGCGGCGGCCACTGCGTAATGAGAACCTTTGCTGCTTTGAAATGTTAAATTTTACTATTTGGGGTTCTGTATAAAATACGCACGTATCTCTGCTTATTTTTGGTTCAATGTAATGCCTACTTATATTTTGTAAATAGGAGAGCACACGCGCTTAACTTTTAAGGTCTACCTAATAGACGAATAATGTTTGTTTAAAATATTTTCAGGTTATCAACATTCAGTTATGTGGTTGAATTGTCGGCGCTCTGATTACACACAAAGACTGTGTGTCTAATATGTTTTTATTTATATGAATAATATTATTGTGCCTCGGAATTTGCCTGATCTCTCTCTGGTCATGTTGGATGCCGTCTCACCGAACTATGGAGAGTGAAGGAACAGAGAGTGCACCTGTGTATATGGTATTACGCACACATTTGCACTATAATATCTCCCCCACGTAGTTGGCTCTAGTTGCGATTGACCGCTGTAGTCGAAATTTGGCTAGGAAGACTATTACCAAATTACAAACCATTTTTATTTATATAATTACTTACGTACAAAATATTCCATAATGTTAATTGCATGTTATGTTGGTAAACTGTTTAGGATTGGCATGTATCTGACAACCACCAATAACAATATTAGCAGCGCTAATTAATTTAATTGTGATATCTCTCTGACAACATTGTTGCTGTTAGTGAACCGCCATAATTAATGTAACATTATAGTAACCCACCAGACCAAAATATTTGATTTACATTAACAATTTGTTGGACAAAAAATGCTGAAGAATTGCATTTTTGAAACTTTTTGTTGGATAAGTTATAAATAATAATAATGTCCTCCTAGCCGAATTTCGACTACGGCGGCCTATCTCAACAGATATAGCCAACTGCGCAATACCCAAAAATAAAAATAAAATCCACCATGAAAAAATAACTGAACAACGTTTGAGTATACCCATTACAATATCATAAAATATTATAATTGTGATAACTTTATAGTGTAATAGGTACGGAACCCTATTTTCCCCGACCTTACATGAACTATACCTGAAGATATTATATGGAAATCAAACCGACAACCCCCAAGTTTTTCAAGTCCCCATTAGAAAATATTTAGGCTTTGAATCCTATCATACGAATAATACATTGTCGCTAAAATGTCAATGTTATAAATTATCATCACGGGTTACGTGATCGAAAGAACTATATGAAATGGCAGTCGAAGTTGTTCCATGTCAAGATTTCTTTTTGAACCTCATTGTTTTGTGAGGTACCTAATTCATATTCTGTGTAATTCATCTAAAATCTCCGATCTTCATTGTTTTGCAACTTTTCACCAGTGCTAAAAATTACCTACTTATTGAATTAACACTGGGTTTTCAGTAGATAACGTTTACTTACGCCGTCATTTGCCGTAATTTTGGATTATTGGATTAGGGGAGTAACGAACTCGAGAAGGACTCTCATCACCGTGGAAATAGCTTTTAATATGGAAACAACATCATTTATCACACCATTTACGTAACGTAGATAGAATGCGTAATCATTTGCGAGTGAATAACCCTAATTTGTTGGGTGATTCAGTTCCAGTTTAAAACACACACGAGAAAAAATTGGTACTTATGAGTATATATGTACACATAGTCGCACGTCAGACCAACCTACTTTGACACTGAGACTGCCTGTATTCCTTAAGTAATAAAATCTGTTTTCGTAGTTCACATGGGTAACCTAACGTGCTGTCGTCAGTACATATGAAGGAACTGTACCGTTACCATAAGTTTACGGCGGTTTTACTCGCTAGCGACAACCAAAAAAAAGTGTATGGAAAATTGCACAGCGCCTCTAGCGGTTACTTAGAGAACTAAAAATTTTTATACACTTTTTTACATCGTCGCTAGCGAATAAAACCACCGTAAACTCATGGTAACGGTACTGGGATTTGAAATAACGCTAGCGAATAAGTAAATGTATTTCGATAATGTTGTAATACTGTAAACCTGCAGTCGGCATTTCTATGGTTAATTTATTTTTACTCACGACTGAATTGAATTATTACTTGAGTTTAAAAATAAATTACAAAATAAATACTTATGACGTCACTACCCACATCAATTAGACACACCGGTGAAAAATATTATGTGGTGACAGCAATTCAACGTTCTACCTACCACGGGGCATTAATTAATTTGCACGTACGAAATTCATTTCACTAACTCCATTTATACATTTGGCTTAAAGAACAAACTTCGGCGACCTAAGCCAATTATGTAGACGGCACAGGCAAATCGATAGACAACATTTACGAACGACCCAAACTTTTTCTCCAGCCGCTTCTCGTTCTTTTTCATCAAAAACGGAAATATTTAGCGAACGAAATCTAATTGTTTTCGTATTTTACATTCCACGCACACCAGATATAATGGGAGCCCGAAATTCAGCAGACAGCCTTGACTACAGGGAAGGCTGGTGAGACGTGACCCGCTTGCCGTAAGGGCCAATTTTCAAGAGCACGTAACCACTAGATTGGTAACTTAGTTACAATGTTTTCACCCAATTATTGCTGCCCTGAAGAAAGTAGTTAGATTAGTATGGAATTTTGCTAGGCGCTGCTAAGACGGGGATTTCTTAGAAATTAGGGTTTAACAAGTTCTCTGAATATGTTTTGGGACGACCAAATTGTTATTGTTCTTGTTCGGTTTTCTTGCCATTTACACGATCTGATTCAGGACGGCGTGCTGGCTCTATCCAAAATCCACTAAATCCGCATGTTTGTTTTGTCCGTGCTTTCTAATGACATGGACGTGTGATTTATGTTTTAGTAATTTGTTGCAAATAATAATCCAACTTATTAACACTTTTCTAGAAAATGCGGATCTGTGGTCTTAAAAATCGTTTACACTAATATTTCTTTCCCCTATTTAATACCTAAGTAGTTAGTGCAATACTTAATTGAACATCTAAACCTGAACGAATTGAATTCTGTAATATAAAAACATAATATTAAGAAAATAAATCAGTGCATGCTTGAAAGCGAATTCACGGATATCACGGTAGTTGAATCACGCCAGTTTTCTGTCCTTTTCAAGACTCAGAAATACGTACCTAGTCATCACGACAATATCGATGGCCTGACAGGGAGGCACCATTTCACTCCCACATATTCCTGTTTCGTAGTCATAAATAACATGTTGAACATAACTACCTAATCGAAGAGATCATAAGGAACGTATGAATATTTGATATGATCTTCAAACTGTCGATAACATAACTATTCAGACACGAGTCACGCAGTTCGCAAAACGAATATGACTCCTTGTAGAGATCGTGACTGCATTGCAAAGATGAATCAGAATATCACAAAATATAATAAAATGTCGCAACAAGCTGTGTTCAAAGACTGCGCACGCACGGACGATGAAAACACTTATATATTGTAAAAATAACACAAATGTTTGTGAAGCGTAGGAACTAGCAAAAACGCAAGTGGTCGCCCTTGTAGAAGGTATACTTGAACGACAACGCGTACAAAAAATAACGTCAAAACAGGAATAGAGTCAGTTTTGCTTCCAACAGAGAGTGATGAAAATTCGTTCGCACTAGAAACATAAGCTGATTAAACATAATTGCGCATACTCGGGTTCTTTGCTTTTATTGTCAAGAGATCACAAAACAAACGTGTCCCAATGCCAAGCTATATCTGTTGAAAATACCTGGTTGGTATTTTCAACAGATATAGCTTGGCATTGACTAATACAAGTCTTCTCACGATTTTCAGTTCATTAATCATATCATCTTAACAAACATTAATCAACGATATTATTATGGACCAATAAATATGGTTGACTATAAACAATGCAACCATTAAGTTTCAGCCTTAATAAGTAACGAGTTAACTGCAAGCAAGGTAACACTAAAAAGTTAAATTAGAATCGTTTACTTAGAGTTAATCATCCTACAAACTTGAAATTGCATGCCATTAACACGTTCAATGATTTGCACACAATTTAACTTGTAGAATTCAACTCCAACAATCTTAAACATACGATAAAAGTGGAATAAAAAGCACAAAACCCCATTGAACAATTAAACTCACATCTCGTACTTCCAAAAGAAAAAAACAAAGTAGAGAATGCTGAACGCCGTGGTTAACTTGGGAAGGCAATTACAAAGGTCGCAGTTGCAAGGCGGCGGGCAATTTAACTAGCAGACAGACTTTCCTCTGGGATTGGTTAGGTATTCATGGCAATAAAGCGCAAAAAAGTGCCATCGCCGCTGCTTTGCAGAATGACAGCTGCGGCTCCTGCATTATGGATATGGGCGGATAACTTCTGATAGCGGGAAGTGAAAGTGAGGTGGCTTTTTTAATAACATCCTTTTATTGGCATTTGCATTTATAAAGTTTTGTTTCATAGTTATGTAGTAGTTAGGTTAAAGATGTCTAAGGACTTAAACTAGTCTGTATTTCTAGCTGCCTAGCCATCATCGCAGTCCCAATTTAAGTGCGTAGACATCTCAATTACAACAGAAGTGCCGTGCGTTGAGATAGCGCCTAAAATCTACTGACCAAGACTGATAGAGTCGAATTAAGAATTAAGTCGAAAAAATTTTATCAAAATGTCACAAAACATCTTTGTGTAAATGGATTATAGAATGATTGTACTAGTGAATTCATGCACTCTGTACTACGACGTGTTTATCTAACGTAAAGAAATACGAGTACTTGATACAAACTCGCAATAACGACTTTGTCAAAAGACATAGCAAAGAAGGACTGTCAAAAATATAAAGATGTGTTTCCATCTGCTACGAGGGACGAGTTTTTTTCAAAAGCCCTGCATTTATTATAAAGGCTATTGAAAAAAAATGTCGACCTTGATCCCCTTTCCCGCAACACCATCCGTCCCCGCTGACATCTAGCATACATCGCCCCGCATGTCTCGCGAACTATGAGGATATGTTTTTTCAACTGCACTTTTTTATTATTTGGATTGAAATGGTTTTGCTCTTGACTCAAGGCTAACCCAGACGTGGCGTAAACAGAGTCGACGATGGAGCGAGGTCACCCTGAAGGTTCTGGCACTCCCACTCGCCAACGGAACACAGCATGCTGGCTCCGGGCTCCGGTAGAAGGATAATAGCTACCAGGCGACGGCACGTAATGCAGCCCCGCTGTTAGGATCGTTCAGCCGCCATCTCAAACTGAAGTTAGTGATGTCGTGGCCGGGGTGGACCTCAGGAAGTAGATACCACGAACTGGTGTAAAAGAGAACGTCGTACCGCGTAAAGACGTTCCGCTGCGCCTTAGACTCGCTGTAGCGTGCCATCAGCGTGACCAGCGCCCTCTTAGGGGTTTCGTAGTTCTCGTCGAGGCGCTGTTAAGATCGTTCAACCACCACCTCAAACTGAAGTTTGTGATGTCGTTGCCCGGGATGTACCACCAGTAGGTAGATAATTGACCTCTCCACGCACGGTGTAAGGGGACATTGTACCTTGATCATGGCCTTCAGCATGGCGTACCGGGTGAACACGTTCCGCTGCGCCTTGGACTCGCTGTAGCGCGTCATCAACGTGACCAGCGCCTTCTTAGGGGTGTCGTAGTTCTCGTCGAGGCGCTGTTAGGATCGTTCAACCGCCACCTCAAACTGAAGTTTGTGATGTCGTTGCCCGGGGTGGACCACTAGAAGCTAGATCATTGAACACTCCACACACGGTGTAAGGGGACATCGTACCTTGATCATAGCCTTCAGCATGGCGTACCGCGTGAACACGTTCCGCTGCGCCTTGGACTCGCTGTAGCGCGCCATCAGCGTGACCAGCGCCTTCTTCGCGGTGTCGTAGTTCTCGTCGAGGCGCACGCGCACGTTGCGCAGGCGCTCGTTCGTCTCTATCACCTCTTCTTTCGTCTGCCCACCTGGTTATAAATAATTTGAATTTAAAGATTTTATACATAATACTAAACTATTTTTTTGGGTTCCGTTGTCTTGACAAGGAACCCTTGTTTCCTCATGTCCATCTGTCTGTCTGTCTATCCGAAGTTTTGCTAAGAGACCGTTAGTACTAGAAAACTGTATTTTTTTAGGTGTATGCATACCAATTAAGCCTACAAAGTGGTAGAATATTAAAAAATATGTTTTTAAAGAAGCTCCCCCACATGTGAAGTGGGGATGATTGTTTTTCGTCGTCTACCCTATCGTGTGAGTAGGACTTCCCCCCCTCTAAAAGCTTTACTGCTGGCTTTAAAATCTGAAAAAAGAACATGATGATAAGATTAAGTTTTCTCGGTAAAGATAATTTTATTTGTTTTGCCGTAAATTTGTTAAACTTAGGTGTTAGATAATTTTGTACCAAATATAAAATCCTTAGAATAAATTCTCTAATTTTTAATATTTTATAAAATCATAAGAAAATAATATATTTTTACTTTATAATTTTAAAAGTACATTTTAATATTTTTGCTGCACCTATTTTGTAGATAATTATGATGCAAATAATATACTTATAGTGTATTTGTTTACCTCTTCTGATAAAATTTAGCAATTGGATAGTATTAAATATTGGGAAGGGAGTTAGCGGCCAACTTGAAGTGAACGCGTAGTTACTTGCCTAGTCTCGCTTAGCGCGTACGGCACAAAACGGCGAAGTGGAGCGAGATAAGGAAGGTTCGTTCGTAATTAACACACCCCTCGCTTACACATCCTTGAACATGTGTGGTGGCAACGCAGCCTGTCCTTTTTTGAATCACTCGTATGACATACTGTTGGAGAATGTGACGTAATTTTCACTCAAAAACATTAATTTTGGCGTTTATTCTATCGCTCGCCTTCTATGACGAGTGGGTAATGGCACTCGTTGTGGTTTTGACGGCAGTCGATCGAGTAATTCAAAGATGCGGAGTTTTAGGTGACGAACGAAAATCAGTAGAAATCTGAACGCAAGTGATTAAAAAATAGGGCTCCTGTTCTTTAGTTCTCTTAATTGTGATAATACTTAATGAAGTAAACAGGCATTGCAGCATTAAACCTCCTGAACCATTTATCTGCTTGCATCGATTTTTTTGTTTTCTGAATTGCATTTAACTTAGCCTGTAGTTCAGCACCACATGTTTAATTTTCAATCAGAGATTTTGCATTATTTGACATATTTTGTATGGGAATTCTGTCAAATTAACCGTCAATCGACGTTTACCGACTCTTTTAAAGTTATTGATATTGATAATTACTCCGTTAGCAGCATACTTGTAAATGATTAATTTCTGATCAAAATAATGTATATTTATTATCCACACAAAATCCAACATAATTTAATTACAACATTTCCGATTGACGCGGATGAATGACTTTTAAACTAAGGGCGTTGTTATATTAAACCTTTTGAATGACGAGTTTAATTTAACATATTCACAAACGAATACGATCGCGTATAAATAACGGGTTAATGGACGCGACGAGTGCATTGTACAGTCAGATTAAATTTGGATGGGTTAAAAAAATATGGCAGTGATTGCTCTAAGGCTGTCATAATATACAGGATAATTTAAAGAAAAAACACCAGTTACCTCCTAAGGGCTGATTTTGGCGCTTAAGTATTATCTTTGATATTGACATTGAGTGAAAAAAAAAACAATATTCATACTAAATCGCCAATCACCTGTTATCTGTTGTATGTAACGCAACCCTGTATAATTTAGTATTTTGAAATTAATCGTATGTCTCACAGCCACAGCCTTGTTTCACCTTGTTTTATAGTTACCATACCAAGGCTTTTATATATTAATTAGCTTCTCTTAAAGAAATCAAAGACATATTTTTGGTTTTGGAAGGGACAACATTTTTGAAGCGTGTCGGCGTACCCTTAATTATATCTTTAAATAGAATTACCGAATCTTGATGAAGCACTCGTCTTACTACCCTTCTCTTCTATTTCATCTTAATTAATTCGGAGTCTCCCACATATCAAATGTCTGTGAAACGCAAACATACCCGAATCCAATTATAATTACGCCATTGTACAGTCACGAGCAATAAAATGTATACAAATAAGTTTTTATGTCATTGTAAAATAATGTCCTAGCCGAATTTAGACTACAGCGACCAATCTCAACCGAGATTTAGTCAACTACGCGGGAGATATTATAGTGCACAAGTGTGTGCGCAATACACAGATGCACTCTCTGATCCTTCACTCTCATAATTCGGTGAGTCGGCAGCAGTCCGACATGACCGTAGAGAGATCAGGCGCAGGACCAACGGCTTAACGTGCTTTCCGAGGCACGGGGCTATACCCCCGTTATATACTTATATTAAGCACCACCAACTTCCTGACTCCGGAGCTGTGTCTGAGTTATTTCAAGACAGAAAATCCAGAAACTTTCGGCTCGACCCGGGTTTCGAACCTAGGACCTCGTGGATAGTACCCAGCGTGCTGACTACTAGACCAACGAGGCAGTCATGCCATTGTAACAAGGTCTCAAATCGAATGCAGATGTATACATATTGATGCTCGTGCGTGACTGTACGTAGAATAAAGCCACACACGATTATTCGTTAATAAAACGGCATTCTGCGTGACAAATAACAATTCGCAATACCGCAAACGCAATGAACTGATTATATTAAAATTGTCGACGACAATGGCACCCGCCGTAATACTCGTTGGGACGTGATTCTGGTTGAATCGGCGTTTATCCTGGCTTTCCATCTCTTTCTCACGCGCGCTTAAGGTGCGTTTACATCAAAATCAGCGGAGAAGCGGTGTGCGTAAAGATTGAAGTCATCAGTGTCAATAAGATTGCACTGCCGTTTTCCGGTTTAGCTTGGTGGTTCAGTCACATATTATATAATAGTTACTAAGAAAGTTTTGGTAGAAAGTCTAAAAGCCAATCTACAAATTACTGAGAAATTATGTGTGCAAGGTAGCTTTTGGTCTGAAAGTTACTGGACAATCGGCCAATAAATAGTATTTATTATAAAAATAACTATTACGTGATATTATATAGTTTGCCCTGATATTGCCTATTTATTTATCTATCTTTAGTAAGAAACAAACAGTAAGAGTAAAATTTAGTTTATAAAATAAGTAATGTATATAAAGGATCTTGGCTTTGAAAGAATCAACCCCATTCACAGCGTATTTGCTTCTGGTACAGTCTGGTGAAACTCACCCTTACTGTTGGGGTAAATGCTTTGTATTTGAGATCAGTCGTCGACCGCAATGAATCGTCCACGTACAACTTGTCTATACTAATCAATGATTGTGTTTCCAGCATATCGGCGAAACCTGAACTCCTAACAATGCTTAACACGTTGTTCGCACGACTGTTCTTCGACCGGATTTGTATTCCAATTCTGTTCGGAATGAATTGGCTCCATGTTCTCGTAATAGTGAACATTGAATGTGAGTCGATTTAGAAGCTGATTGGCTTATGTTTGGGTGGTTTATACGGAATTTATTTGAAAACATGCTTCAATCAGCCCAGCGCTGTTTTATTTGCATAGAACTAAACTGAATGCGCAGCGGTCTTTATTATTTGACTTTTGCTAAATAAAATGCAAATATAAGAGCAATGTGAATATAAGAGTATATTATTGTAATACTTACTTGAAGTACCTTCGTCCTTGACATCTTGCACTATCCGACGAACGCTCTGCGTGAACTTGCCCACTAGGTTGGTGCTCGCTGCAACAAGGAAAAAAATCTTTGTTATTTTTTTTAATAAATTATAGATACACAGAAAATTTTATACTTGATGTACAGGAATCGGACGGTTACAAAACCATAATTATGTTCAAGTTAATTGGCTATGGATTCAAAATAAAAATTCTATTTCATCGAGCACTGATGAATGTTAACGGTTCAATCTATTAGAAATGAAAGTGAGCGGTTGAAGTTGGACCATTTGCTAGTTCCGACACGTTTGTGCACTCAAATGAGCAACTTAAGCTGTTTGAGCTGAGCGCTAAAAGCGGAATTCTGAACATTGAGTGGTTCGTGTTTTTTGATACAATTTTGATATTCGCTCCAAGTGAAATTAATAACAACAGATCAAGTGCGTCTACGGCAGGTCAATGGTGGTTTATTTTATCGACAACAGTATTCTATCTGATAAGCAGATTATTTAGTAGTATCGTGTTTTGATACTAATCCTTGAAGAATCGTGTTTCCAGATACATTAAGTAATCATTTTTTATAACCCTCGAGGCGATAAGTAGGTGTTTTATTTTCAAATTATCATCGCCTAGAATATCACTAAGATGGGCACTAAATATACATGTGATGATGGGCATGTGTCCCGGCACCGGTGTCGGAGCCTTCATGTGGTGACTAAGAAGCAAAATTGCTACCACTTTCTTATGGCGGTCCTGCACGAAATTGAGAAAATTACCGTATTTCTAAGTCACTTGTACGATGAGCTGAATTAGTTAAATACATTAAAACAACTTATTTACGTTAGCTTAATCATTGCACAAGGTCATGGGCTTATTGAAATTTGAAACAAATTCTATATGATAAACATGACTTGCACCTAATGATATCTAAGAGCATTTTTTTTCGAAAACTTGGTGATTTTTACGCATGAAACAATAATTTGTACATGAAAATGATTGTATTGATATTCCGCAGGTCCCCTCTTTTTTAATATACACGAATAAAAAATATTAATATACACGAATAATAAATATAATTAAGAAAATATGATCACTTTTCAGTTTTTAACACACATGTCACATGATGGTATTGCGCATTGCGCAGAATAAAACTATTGATCTAATTAAATCATCAAGTCTAAAACTATAAAGCAAATCGTTTCAGTTTGAAGATCGTTTGGACTTACTCGACTTAATTTGCGCTGCACACCCTTAATAGGATCAACTTTGAAATCCCAAATTATTTTTTCACTTCTCCATACTATTTAGTAAATCGGCTAGGTTGTATGGGATGGTAATATTTTTTTCGAGGTTCTTGTAATAGAGAAAAATGTTGCAGGCGAAGTCATCTGTCACCTCTTGAAGGCTCCGACATCGGTGGCGGGACACACTGTATATCGTTCTCCAAAAGGTAGTTAGCGTAATAGTAAGTCTAGTACCTGCTACTATGTATTCTGTGGTGATAGAAAAAAATGGAATCAATATGAGAGCTGGGCATAAAACACTCTTCCACTCAGACCCAATATAAGCGATGCTTACCTATCTAACTAAAGCGAACTTGTCAGATCTAGTCGGGCTAAGTTGGTGCCCGCAAGCTCCAATTCTACACGTTTGTGCACTCCAGTGGCCAACTGAGCCGATCAAAGCCGGGATAGGGTTGAAAAAAAAACATCAGAAAGGTTAACTTTTCATTTTAGATGAATGGTTCAGTAAGATCCCACTTTGGCCCGTTTTCTACGTTTTGCTGAGAACGTGATTGAAATATCAGGCGACATTATTGTTCAAGGTTTATTAAAAAGATTCTATGATTATGACTAGGCACTCTATGTCAACTATGGCCAGCGAGCTTATTTTAAATAACATCATACAAATTTCAGACTAAAATGTTGTTTCGGTGTCTTTTCTTCTTATTCCTGAAAGGTAAATCTGTAAATGTGTAAAATTGAAATTTAGCGGCTCTCTATCAGGTGTATTTCTAGAAAGTATATAAACACTTAATTTTTGGCATGTTTTGTACGAGCTTCTATTTGTAAAAAATATCGTGTCGTGTAAATATAAAGTACCTACTATGAAGCAAAAATGCCTATTTTTACCTGCCTTGCGTATCAACCGAAACCTGCTTTGTATTCCACTCGAACTTTCCAGATTTATGTAGTTGCACAGCGGTTTATCTACTTCAAAGTGTTAGTCTATTGTCGTACACTACCGCCACCATTTAGGCACTTTGCAGACGGCGGGGAGGGCCGGTATTTTCGACCGCAAAGTAATAAAGGCCTCGTCTGTACCGTTACCATGAGTTTACGGTGGTTTTGCTCGCTAGCGACGACGTAAAAAAAGTGTATGGAAATTTTTAGTTCTTCAAGTAACCGCTAGAGGCGCTGTGCAATTTTCCATACTCTTTTTTTACGTCGTCGCTAGCGAGTAAAACCACCGTAAACTTGTGGTAACGGTACTGCCCGTCGATGCCTGCGACTGCCCTCACCGCAAACACAAAGCACACGAGGGACGGAGGCAGTTAATTTACTAGAAAGCGCGTGGCGCGGACTGAGCTAGCCGCCGCGCGGCGTGTCTGCGTTAGTTCATAAAAACTGATTTGTGTGATCCATGGCGCGTAGTCACGGACATGCCGCACTGCCAGCGCCCGGCGGGCACCTGCGGCGCGGTCTTAATGCCCTTCATGTGAGTTGGTAATATAGGATTCCCTTTGCGCTATCGCGCGCGGTGAAATTGACCGGCCCGGCCTGCCCCGCCGTCTGCAAAGCGCCTTACAGTTCTGTCGCGTCGTGTTGAAAATTGAAAAAGTTTGACGCGCCGCCGCGTGCGATTTATTACGTGCGATAGGAAACGAGATGATGTTATTAATTATGTTCCTCTGACAGTTTAATCGACCTTGTTAGAGATGACTGGCGAGTAAGTTATTAAGAGTATTGAAGTCTTTGGATTCAATTTGAGGGGTTTATTTTCTTCCATCGTGTTCTTTTTCCGTTCCTCGGCTTCTCCATACTTTGATGATACAAGTTTCTGAAGCTGTCTGTACGTAATGAAATGAAATGTAATGAATATTTATTTGCCTTTGGAAAAGGGTTTATTTTTGAAGGTGTTATAGATATAACGGTTCAGCTTTTCCAGCTATCAGAAATAGCATGCAAATATTTTACAGTTGTAGTTTACCATTTTCAATCCATACTAATATATCAAAGCAAAAGTGTCTGTCTCTTCACGCTTAAATCGCTTCATCGATTTAGAAGAAAGGAAAGAGGTGATTTGTGTCCCAGGAAAGGACATAGGACAGTTTTGTCTCAGAAATCATTCTTTTGGGGTAAAAAGGGGATGGAAGTTTGTTGGGAAATTCGACATTTGCGCGCGCAAAAATTCGTCGGCTGACTAACGTCCTCCGTAGCTCAGTTGGTAAGAGCATTCGTTCGGATAGCGAAGGGACGTGGGTTCGAGTCCCACCGGATGACACAGTCGATTAATTTTTTGTGAGTGAAATAAAATTCAATTTCGTAAAAACTTGCAAAATAATTGCTTAAGTTATATAAATAATTATTTTTCTCTCACTCAAAATGCTGACCAATTTAAGTAGGTTATAGAAGCAGAAACTAGACTAAGAACAGCTAAAGTAGGTGAAACATATCTAAATGCAAATATGCAGGTGTCGCAGTATTCTTAAAGATAATGGAATATGCTTTAGTGTAGTATAAATTCGTAGCGTACATCCAAGTTATGTTTTCATTACGTACGTAAGTTTACTTAGAGACATTCTGCCACTCGTATGAATATATATGTGTATATCTTGGGCATAGAAATTGTGTAATTATGTAGACTATTTGCTTCCAGCCCTTCAGGTATTAAGTCTGGCTAGAGGATTATGAAATATTTTTGACTGAATAAAATAGATTTTAGAAATGCAATCATTTATAATACGTAGTGAAACACCATCATCATCAATTTTAGTCATGTAGATAAAGTAAAATTAATGGACGAACAATAGCACGTCCACGGTTTCAACTACGAAAACAGCTTTTATTACGTAGGGAATAGAGGCGGCTTCAAGGTCAAAGTGGGTTAGATAGATAGTAGATAGATACTCTTTATTGCACACCACACAGTATCAATTTACATAAATGTTAATAGTTTATATGTTTAAATAAGAAACCAAAAATTCGCACACAGGTAGAATTTGAACCCACGTCCTTTGGCTAACAGGGCCAACGCTCTTACCAACTGAGCTACTGTGCAGTCTATCCAGCCGTGTGAAATTCTTGGTCTCTTTTGAATACGTCATTGCGTGACGCAAAAGATTTTAGAAATGCAATCATTTATAACACGTAGTGTTGTATCCATAAAAAATGCATGATTTCTCAGTTCTCAATTGAAAACAAATACAAGATACCTACTCAGGCAGGATAGTTCCAAAAAGTAAGTCTACCTACGTGATGATATCTCAGGATAAATACTACAAGGATTTATTCTGATATCGTGTCTATTGTCAAATGAGGATTTTCCAAAGAGAATGTAAATTAGTAATTCTTATTCCGTCTGTGTTCAGTGCTAATGGCTACATCGCGGTCTAAAAGCTGAATGTAATATTCTGCAGCGATCGAGAATTTTGCTTCTGAATTGTTTTTACAATAAAACCACTTGTTTCACTGAAATATACCCTATTCTCATACTCATACAAACTATATTCCTGGAAAGAATAGGTAAAGCAGTATCATACTGAAATTAAAACTAAGGACTTTAGATACAAGCACAAACGTGACTAGAGATTCGAGTACCTACCTATACCTACTTACCAAATTTATGAGTCTCTAATGAAAATTTTAGCTGGTTCAAACATTTTATAGTATCGTACAAAATTAACCAACATTAAAAAAATCATCGATTCAGCCAATATTAAAGATATGAGATATTCGGGGCGGGAGGGAGGCGGGAATTTAACCCGCGTTCATAGCATACCTATCGGACAATTGCCTACTCACTCCACCACTCAGTTGGCAAGCCTCCTGCCTAGCACCTGGCAAGTATTTTTAGCGCTGTAAAGACGCGGTTCTTGCACCAAACTTAAAAACATATTTATCCATTATTAATTCAGCAAATAACGCGTTCAAGATTTTCCCAGACCAGTATTAGATCGTAACGTAGCGTGGTATTATTAGTAAGTGTACCTAATTAGGTAATGTGAAGAAAAATAAAATATTAAACATTTTGATTATTAGATTAAGTCTTAGACAAGTCAACTACCAGATTAAGAGGTACATTTCCTAATAGTCCGGAATACTTCACGGGTCCACAAATCGATAGGCATTGCCTGCGTGCGATGAAAGTTCTACTCTTAAGAATAAACTGTTTAAATGAAAGAAAACTACAAGGTTTTCGATTAAAGACAAAATCTCTACTACCCGTAATACTAACGATTTATTTCAAATCCAGTACTGATACTCAAATTATTTATTTGGACTTTCGTCTATTCTCGCGATCAAAATTCATAGCACGCATCACAACCAACTTTCGACCCAACTGGTAAATTGCTGTATGAAATATTTGCAATTTTTCCTTTATACACGAAAAGGATCCTACTGTTGGTAAGTATGACTGAAATATGGAATTCTTAGTGTCTGAAATATATGATTTTAGTCGCGATATCTTGAACGTTTCAATTTACGAAGGTCGTGTCTAAGTACCTACTCGTTTTTATTTGGGGGAATACTTTTAACGACCAACACCAATTAAGAGCTGCTTAGCTCGTACTTTAGTAAGGTTTGTCACTTACCTTACAGACACCCCTCCACCAAGCCGCACTGAGCCCGCGTAGTGGAGTATGGCTCGTACGTCCTCATAGTTGAGGTGAGGCCTTTTCCCAGCAGTGGGATCTATACAAGCTGACTTTACTTAGCTCGTACTTTGACTCCAGACTAAGCCAGACGTGGCGTAGACAGAGTCAACGGTGGAGCGAGCAAACCCAGAAGGTTCTGGCACTCCCACTCACTGACGGAACACAGCAAGCTCGGCGCCGGGCTCCGGTGGGAGGGTAGTACTAGTACCAGGTGGCACCTAACGGAGACTACCCCCGCTGCAGCGCTGCTACGATCGTTCAGCCGCCATCACAACTGGAGTTTGTGATGTCGTTGCCCGGGGTGGACCACTACGAGGTTGATCCCTGACCACCCCGAATAGGATACTACTTTGACTTACTGTAACTGAAAAAGCGACTAGGTAAATTAAGTTTTAACAAAAAATCAGGGACATTCAAAGTGAAATGCGAGCAGTCATATCTTACCTCAGTTATTATGCAGAAGGCATTAAAAATTACAATAAACTTTATGGATAGAAGTTAATTTTGTTACCAGTTTAAAATTGACATTAGTAAATATGACATCATTCCGATTTGTTTTACAAAATTATATTGTCTCTACGGCTCCCCAGGTACCTACGGTTATAATAGCCAAAGATAGGTTTGAAGCGGCTGTCAATATCGTTAAACTTTTTCCCAACTTCTTTCTTAAATGATTCGGGAAACCTATTACCCCACCCCGTACCCCCTTCCTGCCCAATAATTTTATAACTTCATTCAATAGGTAGTTTGTACCAGTTATCCTCAGGAAAGTTGAAGGCAAATACAGCGTGTCTCAATTCTATTCTTTCTACACGAAGTTTAATGTGGAAGTTAGGCAGCAGGGTTAGGGCTGCCACATTTCGCTATCGTTGAATTAGATTTATTATTTTTAAAGCGAAACGTAATAGCCAATTGGAAATCAGTCTTGGAAAGCACTAATGAGGTACAATAAATCTGTTATAGAATACCTAATCGCCCACAAAATTCATCGACCGTCTTCTGCGTGGGAGTTGAACCCACGACTTCTCGCCATCCGAAGTATCTATATCTATTTGAAGAAATAGTGCTTCGAATTGTTGTTTGAATGAAGTCGGTTGAAAATTCTTGTCCCTTTTTAATAAACGTGTCTAGTATTGGCTATTTGAATTTAACACATTTTTTGTAAGTAAAGACACATTGTTACATTATATCTACATGTCTTTTGCATTCCCTCAAGGTGATACAAAAAATTGCTAATGAATTAAGGGTTAGTTAACGAAGACAATGATTAATTTTTAAACAGTCATTTTAATATTATTTTACATATTTTGTATGAGAATTGTGTCAATTAAACCTTAAATCTATGTTTACCGGCAAAAAATTTGGTAAATCGGGTGTAAATTCAAAACAAACAAAGGTTAATGCTCGAAAAGCTATAGCTATTGCAATTATAAAGTAATGGCTTATGAGTTTTATTTTATAGCTATCATTACTTATCTGACGTCAATTCGGAAGGAACCGAGTTAGGCGATAGGCCTGCCTGTCATAAATAATCAAATTTCAAAATGAAACGAATTACGCTACATACATACTCCCGATAAATTTTTGGCTGGTAAGTAGCATATATTTAAAGTTAAATCAAATCATTTATTTCAGTAAAATTTTCATTGGCAACCCTAGGCCAGCACAGGGAGGCATTGTGCGCCTGGTAGAATACTCCCAAAGCCTCGTAGGTCCAATTCGTGCGTGCTGGGAATCAGAAAAGTTTTAATGCCGTGTTGCTTGTTTGAAAGAGGGCTCACAAATAATAACAATTAGTAAGAACTAAGAAGCAATGTAAATTGGAAGGTGCTTTAAACAAGGCAAAGGGGAGGTCTGAATTTAAATGTTTAGCATCAAAACTTTTAACATACAGGACTTCTCTGTCATTTGTTAGTTTCCTGCAAAACAAAAAATGTAGGAGTGAAAAGAGGCAGCTGATAGTTAATCAAACATAAATTAGAATACGGAATAGTTTTAACCGGATCTTAATAAAGGCTACATAACGCACAACGGAACATATTCCCCGTTATTCCAAAAACTTAGTACCGGGCTTAAGACAGGACTAAGCTATTAGCTAGCCAATTAGAAAAGCGCTTCTCTATTAGGTTATGTCACGAATGTGTCATTCATTCCTCTGTTGTCGGATAATATTTAGACCCATTTTAAAGCCGGTCTATTTTTTTTGTAATAACACCGACAAAGTTTTATGACACAAAATAAATAAGTATGTCAGCAAGTCTACATCTTTAAAAATTAAATTAGTACCTACGGTATCTTCATAAAAAATAACTTAATAAAACTTGTTAAAAGTAGGTTAATGACCATTTTATAGCTTTAAACAATAAGAACAACCGAATGCTTTATGCCTTCTATAAAAGAAACCAAGCCATAAATAATGATCTTGGAATCCATTGCGATGCATTTTTATTTTATTTCTTGGGTTTATTCGTACAGTTGGCAGCACATGAGACTACACATTGTTGTCGCAGAATCGCCTCTATTTCATCTGCATAAGATGCCGAAGTGTGCATCTTGATGTGCTGTTCGCCGTAAAAACGAGTAATGAGATCCCTGTGGAAACCACTTGTGGGTTCCTCGCTTTATTGAATTAGGGATTTTAATGATAGAAAAAGGTTTTTCTTATGTGAGCGAGCACGTTTTGAACATTCAGATCACAATGAAGAAGATTGATGTCTGGAGATTTGGAGTTTTTCTTTTGCAAAAAGATATGAAAGAAAAACACCTTCTGTATAAAGGGTATGGAGTAATTAATGGGTAACCCTACCCTGCAACTGCCATGAGCCTCCTAGTCGGGTATCGAGTTCGAGCTTGTTATTTTTAATCGGTCTTGTAAAACTTCAAAGTAAAAAAAAAATACTTTAACCCAGAAAGTAATTTACTTTTGATAAACATGTCTTAGAACCCGTTCACACGAGGACGATTCGTGATTTTTAACGATTCGTCTTTTTTCACGACTCGTTCTTTTTTTAAACGGCGGCACAGATGTTATAATACATGGCGGCAATGCTTTTTGAATGCCCATGTTCACACGGATCACGAATCGTGAAAAAAGACGAATCGTCAAAAATCACATCGTGTTTTTAAAAATCACGAATCGTCAAAGTCAAAAAATGTTTGAACAAATTTAATAAGGTTATTTTGACGAATCGTGAAAAAAACACGATTTCGTATGTAATGTGAACGTCCATCCGTCATCACGTATCGTGTATTTTGACGAATCGTCAATGACGGATCCCGTGTGAATGAGCACTTATACGGCATTTTTACTTAGACAATACCGAATTAAAAATAAAATCGTTCTCGAATAGCTTACTAGGAAGCGTCATTGGCAAGTGCAAGGTTATATCAGTTATTTACATTTCAACCTTTGTAAGATATTTATTTTTGAGCCTTTCTGGTACTTTTGAGTTTATTGCAAAATTACAATTTTATTTGCGTAATCTTCATCATCATCCAATTTAAGAGCTAGGCTCTTGTCGGTGGAGTTTTTTCCATTCCTCTCTGCTTTCCGCCCTTCTCTTGACCTCCTGATACGACCCGACATTTATCTTTTCTTTTATTTGCTGCATGTAGCTTATTCTTAGTTTTCCTCGCTTCCTTTTTCCTTCTATTCTTCCTTCTATTATCGTTTTAATGAAATTGTCGTGTCAAATCAGGTGGCCTAACATTCGTCCCCTCCTACACTCTATTGTTTCCATCAATCTCCTTTTTTCCCTAACCATAGACAAAACTTCTTCATTTGTTTTCTTCTCCGTCCAACTTATACGCTTCATTCTTTTCCAGCACCACATCTCGAAGGCTTCCAGTCTCTCCTTGCAGATTAATTTGACGGCGCCGTCATTCAAAATTTTATATCTCGATACTCTTTCTGAAAAATCTGCGGATATTTATAAATCGATGTGTAACCTCCGCAAAGCGGGACTTACTCTTGGCGAGAAGGAAATGTAATTTCTAACTGCACTAGTTTGGAGAAGACGTTTCATTAGGGTTGTCAACGCCACAATATATGCTACTGTTTCATTTCAGCAAAGTTTTTTTTGTGCGTGTACCAATAGTTGATTGTAGGTATAAAACAACCAGCACAATCTTGAAGCTTTTTTATTCGTCGTGTTTTTGATTACCACCAACATGGACAGATATCGATCGGTGTACCATAGATTCTTTTGACCTGTCAAACCCCATAAGACCCGCGGTCGGGTCGATAATAATAATAATAATAAATAACGTTTATTGTTAAACTTCAATTACAATAGAAGTAGTACATAGTATTACATCAACAATCAGCCATCCATTAATTTTCTATTGTGTCTGGAAACATGATACGTAAAGGTTTAAAGAAAGGCGCTGCACCCTCGATAGTTTTGTGGTGATAAACTGATGTTTTTTTTTAAAGATCTGCATAACACGAAGTTTGATCGTTTTCAAAATAAAACAACACATAAGAATTAAACTCCTGACTTTTATTAAATAAAATGAAGTATAAAATATTAATTCTCTTACAAAATTCCGAAGCGGAGCTTATTAATCACAGATGTTGTAAACATGTCCTTCAAGTATAATAAACTTGAACAGCCCTACCATCAGATGTTACGAGAACGAGTAAATAACCATTAAATCTTGCTTGTGGAGCCAAAGTTTAGACTCTTACGTGGCTGGTAAAAGCCTGGCTCCTGATATTTTAGATCATATGCATTAGCTCTGTTATTAAACAGTTCAACCGTTCAATCTTAAGTTGCAGATAAAGATGTTTTGGTATTAAAACGGTTACCTACAATTATAAGATCATTAGTTCTACATTTTAAATTAAAACCAAAGTTAGTAGTTACGCATTACGAATGAGAATAAAACTTACTTTAAAAAAAGTACAGCACTTTACTTACCTAAACAAGACGTTTTTCATAAACTTTTTCAGCCGTGCTAAGAAAGATTGCCGAAACAAACGTTACCCAAGTAAAGAAAAATAGCAAAAGTTGTAAAGAACGTTCCGTTTTAAAGCGTTAGAAAAAGTTCGAATCAAATACGGTGATAAATTCGCGGAGGGTTCGGGAAAACGTTAAAAGTAACCGTCGCGCCTAATGAAAATTAATTACTGGCGCTCGATGCGGCCATGGGCTTACCGATTTAATAAAGTTATTGCAACTTTGAATTAGGGTTGGTGCACATAACGTCAACGGTATATATTTACTAATTCTAATAGAAAATAACTGATCTTCAAATGTAAAATAAAAGTTATGGTTTTTTTTAAATATTATGTATCGTTTTAGTGCGTCCCAACTGTTCTGCTGACTTACGGACCTGAAACGTAGACACTGACGAAGAGGCTAGTTCATAGATTCTAAGTGACTCAGCGTGCTATGGAAAGGGCGATGCTCGGTTTTTCTCTCAAGAATAGGATCAGAAATTAGGTTATCCGCCAGAGAACGAAAGTGACCGCCATAGCCCACAAGATAAGTAAGATAAAGTGGCTATGGGGCATTATTGCCGTAGGACCAACAGCTTAACGCTTTGCTTTCCGAGGCACAGGGGTGTTCACCACTAACATCCTGACTCCTGACTCCTCCTTACTGATTGTCGATGGAGCAGACGCGTCTTAGAGTGGAGACCACGAACAGGCAAACGTAGCGTGGGACGCCCAGCGGCGCGGACGACCTGGTGAGGGTTGCTGGTGATAGCTGGATAAGAAGGGCTAGTGATCGAGATGAGTGGTGTATATTGGGGGAGGCTTATGTCCAACAGTGGATAGCTGTCCACTGAGGAGGCTGATGAAAGAATGATGATGGTATTATTTATTATTTTTTTATTCTTAAACTTTTCAATTACGGTGCTGAAAACCTAAAACAAAATTTCTAGAACCATACGCTTTACGCTTAAAAATCTTTTACCCTTTATGAACTCTTGCCTATGATTTTAAGAACAAACGGAACTATTAAGTGGCATCCCTATTTTCAAGATTTCTCTGCAAAGCGCTTTGGGGGATATTCTGGGGATATTGTTTGAGAAGAAGCATTATTTTCGCCGGCTATTGTCAGAATTTTTTTTAAGAAAACACTTGTTGTTACGCAGTTTGAAGATTTCCACGCGGAAAATGACGGTAATAGGAGTTTTACAAATTAATGCCGTCACCATGACATCCCGAACATCACGGAAAAATAACAACGAGAAGGTGACGAAGTAAAGGGCAGATTAGAACCCATAAAGCGCTTTTGCAAAGTCAGAAAAAAAGCTGTATTTTAAAGACTAGGTATTTGAAAAGTAAATCGAACAAAAATTTGAAGCTGCTATGTCGAGGGAACTTTCTAATTATATACATATAATAAGTCATACTATACAGCAAAAACTTACAGTGCACCGATCAAGATTTTTACTGTGGCCACAGTGTGGCGCACTTTTCTAGAAGACCGCGACGGTTTTTCATTCAGTAATGACTTATTTCTAAGTTTAGAATTTAGTATCAGCTTAGATAACGGGTATTTTCAAAAAATACTGTTTTCTTCCTTTGACTGCATTATATATATAGTATAAGAAATAGAGAACTAGGTAGGTAAGCGTGAAAAAGTAAATTTAAAAGAGATAAAGTTAAGTTTTAATTTCTTGTAAGGTCACTTGTTTCTTGTTATCTCACTAGTCTTGCTAATGTTTTTTAATCTTTTGACCCTTCCAGATTGGATTTGAGTATAGAATCGGACCCTTTTTTGATGGGCTTTTTATCAGGGCTATTTCGATGAGGTCCTTTTCAATTCAACCTGTTTTTCTTTTTATCTGCGTCTTAACTAGCAAGTTAGCTACTTCCAATGGAATGGCATTACGAAGAAAGTTTGTGTTTGCTTGTCGGATGGCGAATCCATACTATCCATACTAATATTATAAATGCGAAAGTGTGTCTGTCTGTCTGTTACCTTTTGACGCTTAAACCAATGAACCGATTGAGATGAAATTTGGTATGGAGACAGTTCGAGACCCTGGAAAGGATATAGGCTACATTTTGTCGCGATATAAAAACATTAAGGGGGTGAAATGGAGGATGAAATATAAAAAAACCAACTCTTGCGGGCGAAGTCGCGGGAAACCACTAGTATATAATAAATGCATCTTTAATAGTTAGTCGGTGTAGTTCGTAGTTAAAAATAAGTTATTTCCATCCCAACATGGACTCTACCACTGCTAAGGGTCAATAATTTTGGGCTAGTGTTAAAAAGAAGCAGCGCGAAAAACTAATCCAAGCACTAGAAAAATAGGTACCTTCAGCAGTAGGTACCTACCTACACAATATGTTTGTTGTATCTACTTATCCCAAAATTACGAAAAATACCTCATTTGACAAATGGCTTTCTTATAGTCATTAAATATTCTTGCCTAATCATAATCATTATTATTACATAATTAATGATACTTTTTAAAAGCAAAAGTTAAAAAATCTTTCCTAAATTTTTTTTCTTTCATGATGCTTGGAAATGTTTTTTGCATAAATTTCTTAATACTTAAAACTCATAACCTTAGCCGTGAGAACTCGTATGTATTTTATTATTTGTCATTAGGAGAACAATGCGAAGACGAAGGTTAACAGCCAGGTTTAGTGGCTCTTAAAACACCTGTGGTGGCTACAGTGCTATAGCAAGGTATACCTACCTTCGTCGACTTTAATACCTAGGAATTCCACACACTTATAACACCTCGATTTTTGAGTGTTTGTTGTTGTAATAACCCCTCCCTGAATATATTTTCCATACATACTTTCAACCTCCTTTTAGGTAGCCTATGCCCTTTCCAGATTTTAGTCTTAAACTACCTCTAGGTATATAAAAATTTCATGTAAATCGGTTCAGTATTTTAGTCGCAGCAGACACAATATATATTTTCGCATTTATAATAATAAGTATGGTTATGCAGATAAATGTAAAGTAACTGTATGTCGCTTTGGAGGTATTACTGAAGTAAACTAAAAGAAGCCCTAAATTAGCCATAAGTCTTAAAACAGTGTAATGCTTAATACTAGTTTTTTAGCATAATCCAAAAGTAAAATAAATTATAATTCCTTTACCTTTTGCCATTATTCGCAACAGCCGTAGATTGACAATTTTCCTCCTAATCCGATACTGTGCCCTTACTATGTAGTCTATATCTACTCTGTAATTAGGTATGTGTTTTATATTTTTACAAGTTATCCATATTTATTGCTCACGTTGAGATGCTGGCTCGAGTGAGTGGGACGGCAAGCTTCAGAAACTCGGATATCGTTATTATTATAATGTTGTGTCTTTTCCTATCTCGGGACCATGGGGTCCCGGACCTTTAGAAGGCGTAAGTACATGGGGCCGAAGCAAACACGCAGAGGCCCGTTTGACAACTTTAATCTAAAAGCTTTGTGACACCAGCCGGCGACTATCCCTGTATGTACTATAAAAGTACATCCAAGGACAATCCCCGGCTCGTGTAGGACTATTGCAGAATATGGATGGAAACAATTCTGGGTTTGGGTGCTAGGCGGACCGGGTAATTAGGACTATGGAGGGAGAGACTACAGGACACCTGCCTAGATCATAGCCTCATGCTGAATAAATTGGCAGGCGGTGACTCGCGAGCAACTGAATGGGCCCCCCTGACGTCGTGGGTCGTATAGACCGGACTGAGGGGCAACATTGGCGTTGCCAGCTAAGGGTGAAGTGGTGGCCCTGGACTTTAAACGACGATCACGCGCTCCCTGAGGGTCCAGCATCACGTGCCCATTCGCCACTCACGGAACCACATCCACCCTTCGAGCATCACGCTCTCGCGACTCCACTCTGGCCGACCGGTTAAGGCAAGCCAGAGGTGAGAGTCCTGCAGACCCCCTTGGGTTCCACTTCCAAGACAAGGGTCTAGACCGACTCTCAGGAGCACTCGGATTAACGACTGACCCCGTGGTGTCGCTACTCACCACAGCTCGCCACAAAGCTGCCCTGCGGTTTATTATTATTATTATCCTAGAATAAGTAATAAGGATGGTTGGAATCTAAAAACCGACATTGTATAACAGAGTAGGGCTCTGATCTAGTGATGTACAACGCTCGAGGCGTCCGAGCCCTTTTGCTTAGAGCTCGGTTTCGTTTACAGGGCTCGCCTCGTTTGTATGGCGCCCGACGACTCGGGAGTCTTTTTCAGAGCTCGAGCTTCTTTGAAGGCTTGAGCCCTTTTTGAAGGCTTGAGCTCTTTTGAAGACTCAAGCTCTTTTGACGGCTCGAGATCTTATGAAGGCTTTAGTTCTTTTTAAGGCTCAAGGCCTTTTGAGCATTCGATCGATCTCGAAGCATTTTAAGCGCACTATTTTTAAATGATTTAGTTACATCATGTTAAGCTAGAGATTTAATTAAAAAAAACAACAATTGTATGAAATATAAATTGTCAAACATATCCCCAAAAGCACCGATGCTCATGGACACCGCACTGCGACCGCGCATTATTGCTTCGTTACGGAGATATTAAAGTCATCAACATAATCTTGAGCTTTTATTGAAGGATTGCGTTCATTTTAGGACTTGACCTTGTTTTACGGCTCTTTTGAAGGCTCAAGCTCTTTTGAAGGCTCGAGTTCTTTTGAAGAGGCCTCGAGGCTTCAAAAATAGGACTCGAAGCCTCGAGTCTTGTACATCACTACTCTGATCCGTATTTTATATTTTTCATTAGGCGCTGAGACGGCTGGTTTACGGCGGCGACGAAACACCCATCTAATCTTGCGAATTAAGCGGAATTAACACTCCGTTGTTTATTGGGTCTTCAAAATGAGTGCTGAGACACCCATCAGAAATGTGATTAGTAAAAGATAATGGAAGTTTGGGAAGAGGGGTCGTTCCTACAATAGAATTATCATTTAATCCAGTTGTTAAAAGAACTGTTTGGCAAATCACCTGACGTATTTTTCACTTGAGCAACTATGTCATTCTTCAAAGAAACATAAGTTCAGAAATTGCCCTCGAAAATTTGTCGAATGTGACTGGCGCAGCAAGCACTTATAAAAATTCGTGGATCATGTTAACGACCTCGGCAACTCAGTTGAGAAAGCATTCGCCCAAATAGCAAAAGGGGGTTCAAGTACAACCTGAAGACGATCGGTGAATTTTGAGTTAAATAATTACTTTCCAATAAACTTAAAAGTTGCGTTAAGTATAAAATAGTCAAATTACACGATGATTGCATAATGGTGATATTACATACTAAGCTTAGCTTAGCTATCTCGAAACTCATAAAAGAGTTAAATATAAAAATACATGATACGAATATATAATATAATAGTATAGGAAGCATAGCAAGTATAGGAAGCATAGCAAGTATAGCAAGTAGCTAACGTCATACACATGCAGGTAGACTCAGATAACACATTATACTATATGTAGGTAGTATCCTTATGATACTACATAAGGATACTAACTACTACTCAATGTGTTATCTGAGTCTACCTGCATGATTATGATGTTAGCTACTTGTCTTTACTATAGCAAGTCTAACTAGACATGCTGCAATTCTAAAAGCGTCTAGCTTTAGCTAAATTGCATGCACTTACTATAAGGACTAGCTAAATATCTACCTCTCCAAAATACTCAGGCTAGAGACAATCAAGACGAAATTAATGAATTTCTGACTGGTAATTAACCTGCCCCGGAACGTGAATTCTGAAGAGTCGGTTAAGGAAGACCGAGATATTATATAGATGTGTGCACTGTGTTATATTCTGAGCGAAAATTGTCGCGGCCGCATGTTTTCGCTTCAAATAACCACGCGACAGTTCAAGGCTTTGTTTCATTGTCAATGCGAAATTTAATGTAACATTTTTATGAGGAAAGCTCGAAGTAAATCCTTCACAGAGTGAATTTTATATAATCCTATACATCCATGTTTCACTACATGTAAGTTTACTTTAGGCACAGAATACTAGTACTTCGTACAGAAGTATGACTTAGCAATTGTATTCAAAGAAATGTCTACTTAATGTCGTCAACAATATGGCGTAATTTAGTTCGCCTCAGAGTCAAGCACATTTTCGTGTAGACACCTACAAAAATCCATTGCAAGAAAATTTCATACTTATTGCTCTGGAATATGATTCATAATACACTAAACCTATTCAGTGACGTAATATCACGCGACGCGATAGGGTTGACTGCTACGAGAAGCTTATAACGCCATCTAGCGCCTCTTTCTAGTACTTTATTAATTCTCGTCCAGCCAGCAACGTAGCCGCGCGGCCGCCGGTGAATAAAACGCGCGAGCGTGGCTCTGGCCGGTAGCGACACGCAACTTGTTTTAGCACCTACGTAGGTGCGCCGCACGTAGGTACGTTTTTGCTACCTCCGCGGGGAGATACACAGGCCTGCTTTAGGTCATAAAATATCCAATCATCCTTAAGAATTTAACTTAAACTTGAAAGGGATAGAAATGTAAATATAGCTAAAAAACTGTGGCATAAGAACTTGATTTTTTCTGCGATTGAGGTAGGAATTGGCTTTCAAGTAAGATACCTACTTGAACCTGGTAATTGCTGCAGCGAACTTCGCTATCGCCATTACATTTTGTAGGCGATAGCGAACTTCGCCTTAGAATAGATTGCATCTTGTCTACCGGCTCAGGTTACAAGGTATTCCTTAGACGGTTTATATTAAGTAACAGAAACTAGGTAACAGTTTCAGTTTAGCATTCCCCGACGCGACTCCAATTATCTCACATTACTAAAATGGCCGAGTCATAACTCATGTTAGTTAATAACGTTCCCAAAGGAACGTTACGTTATCTTCAAGACTTATTACGGGTAGTTTTATAAGCTGAAGTTAATGGTTGGCGATGGTGAGGTCAGTGCTTACGAGATCTGGGGAGATATAATCTAAACGCCATTACTGGACGTCTCAACTGAAATGAACGTGACTTCGGTGGATTGCTTCAATTTGTCTTGATCGTTAAGGCAGAAGTCTTATAAGGGAGTTAATACAATGGCCAAAAAAACCCAGTCCGATTTAAAAAACCGATGTCGATAAGAAAAGAGTAAATAGGCTGTTTATAGAAAGACATGACATGACCCATCCTCAGTCGCATCAGAGGCTCTACTTCTGTTGACGATGTCCGTATTTTTGAGTCTAGTTCGCATGGTCTTTCTGTCGTGAGTGAAAGGGACGGCTACATTCGAAGATTGGGGTCAAATGTCTGCCTATGAAAAAAAGGGTGGTGATTTTGGACCTTAATTAAATACAACAACCTTGTGTATGGGACCAATATCTAAATCTCAAAAAAACATTCACGCCTCCCTATAAAAATTGTTACAGCTAATTCATTCAGTCATTTGTATACTAAAGAAATGATTTTCTACAATAGTTTTAACTTCCAAGAAAGCTATAGCTTGTAAACTGACATTTACTTTTCTTAAAACCAGTTTTGTTTACTCAAAGGTTCTCTGAAATAGATCGCTCCTAGCGATAAGACCGCCTACATTGTGCTAGTATGCTGTAAAATGTATTTTGTCTGTAATGCGTTTTCTAGGTGCATACAGAATATCTATCTATTTACATGCGTCAACTGAAATGCAATTGCAATAGCAATCGCGATGGCTTATAAGCTAAGCGGGAAGTCTGCTTTCATAGCTTACAATGACCGACGACCGTCTTGGTGTAGTGGTCTGTGGTTCGCGCCTCGGACTACAAAGCCAGAGGTTGCAGGTTCAAATCCCGTAAGAAGCAAATGTTTGTCTGAATGAGCACGAGCATTTTTACCTGTCATGGATGTTTATAAACGTATATAAGTATGTCTAGCCGTTATCCTAGTCGCCATAACACACGCTAACGTTTAGTTTGGGGCTAGGTAATTGGTGTGTTTGTTAAAAAAAATATATTATTTACTAATTAATGACAAAATGACAAACCATAATATGTTATTGCTTTGGAATTAAAATCGTAATCGCCATAGCTTTCTCGGTAGGTAGGCCTGTCAGAAATTCTTTAATTTTGCAGTTATCTCAAAGGTGATCTCAGCATGAGCTCATAAGGTCCTGCCCCATTCGCCGAGGACTGAATCAGGAACATTTGCATACTGATTCACAAACGATGTCTGTCATGATCGTGACTGCGTAAAATACTACGGTAGATATGATTCAGATGTGTTTTGAACGTTACTGATATTAACATGACAATATGGACGTGGATGTGCCTAAACTATTTGCTTTGTGTGACTTAGTTTTCGAAAATGTGTTTAATTTCATCTTATCAGTTTGAAAACAAATTGCTTGAGATATAAAAATAATAATTAGCTTTATTTTTCAAGTACATAATCTTTGAAGTGCAGTCTATTTTGAGCCCCACTATTTATTATATTTTGATTTTGGTATTTGTTGTCATAGTGTCATCTCATTAGAAATACACCATCTGTGCTAGCTATCACAGGTTATGAGTTAAAGCCTGGTGACAGACAGACAGACGCGTAGACGGATAGTTATGTCTTAGTAATATGATCGCGTTTTTTTGGGCACGGAACCCTAAAAGGTAGTAAAAAGCGTTGTGAAACATGGTACAGACAATATCAAACATTTTGCAACGCAAGTTACTTCCTGAAATTTTGTTTTAAATTAATGTATATCAAAGTAATTTTACATTCCAATGTTCAAATCGAATCATCAAATTCTCAATTATATTTCACATCATTCAGGTTTTACATAATTAAATTACAATGGTCTATTTCCAACGATTTATAAATGAAGGAATAAATTTCCATTTCCCAGTGCTCAAAAAATAGACCGTCTTTTCAAGAAATACCGGAATAAATTAAATTATGTCTCTTACTTAACTTTGAAGATTAAATGAATAGGTGTTTTACTTTTAGAATATTTAGTAATTTAATGCGATTTTGTGTACTGTACTTTGTGTGAAGAAAACGATTAAGTTTTATGTGTTAAATATGTAGGCAGCTTTACTGAATTCAGTTTCAGCGTCCCACGTGTGCGAAAATCTACACAAATATTATATATAGGAAATATTTGTTTGTTTGTTTGTTTGTATTGAATAGGCGAGGACCGATTTGAATAAAAATCTTTTACCATTAGAAGCGAAAGTTTGTATGGAAAATCCAACTTTTGACGCGGGTGAAGTCGCGGGGAACTGCTAGTTAACTCAATAAATCTTTACTTTTGTTGGGGTTTACTAGTTTTGAAACACGACACACGCCAATCACCTTATAAAGTGAAGAATACTAATTTTAGCAAGATTTATGTTCTAAATAGCATGTAGGTAGACATCATTATATCAGTTTCAGCGTCCAACATTTACGCAAATTAGTTCATAAATCTGTTTACATCCTATGACCAAAGCTTAGCGAGCTATTTCAGTGGTTCACCGTATTGTGCGTCAATTACATTTATGTCAAGTGGAGCGCTAATATGCTGTCCACTTGACCTGGGCTCAATCGCGAATGGTCAATGTAGCATTATAATAGGTAGGTAGTCAGCTGGAGGGTTAACTGCAAATAAGACGATTTTGATAATACGCGCATATTTTGCTATAGCAAAGGTGAAAGGAGATATAGAAAAGATATAATGTCTGCTCATGGCAGAATTGTAAACTCTCCGACATAGAATTAAATACAAATATCTATACTATTAGTAATGTTATATTATTTAATATGCATGGTTAATTATAATGTAGCCTCTATATACTTTACAATACTGACCTGATTTTTAACGCTCACTAAGATAAATGCTCAATCTAAACTTAGCATCTTACCTGCTGAAAAGTAAATCTTTATTTAAAAAAGGTACAACACTAAGCCACTTATATTAATACATGTGGACTGGACTATACGTTCTACTTAGCTAAAAAATAAATCAAATTAGTTAAATTATACTATCTGAAAATCAAAATTGCGAATAGACTCCAAAATTGAAAGGAGTCTAAATCCGAAATGGACACCGATTTTTTTATTCTTAGAAGTCTAATTCGTATAACCTCAAACCAATTGAATACAAACAAATTCTTTACCTCATTCTAGCACTTCGAGGAACAAATATACGAAAGTTAAACGCAATATCTATACAGATATAGACAATACAATTAGGAATGACGTAACAGATGGTGGTGTAACTAACCGTGAACGCCCCACGTACAAATCCATTAACTAGAGCCACTGTAATATTGTACAAAACTAGCTGGTACTCGCGACTTTGTCTGCGTAGATTCGATGGTACAATATAACTTAGATTTCACTGTAAGTATACCTACATATTATGACTTAGACACGAAGTTCAGTAATCATGACCCTCAGATAGAACCCCAATATTTCATGACCATTTTCAGTCGTTTCATGACAAGCATGACCTCTTATACGTACCATGTCGTATGGTAGAGAGGTTAGCGGTTACCCTGTACCAGGCCTGTGTAACCCCGCGTTGGTAGCTAAAACGTATCTACGCGCAACCCCTTGGAATGGGCTAAATCAAGTTGGGTGTCACGAGCGAGCAACGAGACGCCAACGCGTTTTATTTATCGGCGGCGCACGGCACTTATGTGTGATTACGTTGCTGTCTGGACGAGCATGAATAAAGTGCTAGAAAGGTGCGCTAGATGGCGTAAGTAGCTTCTTGTAGCAGTCAACCCTATCGCGTCACATGATAGTACGTCACTGAATAATAGGTTTAATGTATTATGATTCATATTCCAGAGTTATAAGAATGAAATTATCTTGCAATGAATTTCTGTAGGTGTCTAAACGAGCATGTGCTTGACTCTGAGACTAACTAAATTACACCATATCGTTAACGAAATTGAGTAGATATTTCTTTAAATTTCATTGCAAAGTCAAACTTCTGCACGGAGTACTAGTACTTTTCTGTGCCTGTATCGTATCATTGCATGTACTTATAGTTCTAAAATACCCTATTTTGTGCACCAGACCCCACACTAGTTCAAACTATTGTATGTGCATTAAAACTAAATCATTAGATTTCGAGGTCAAAGGTACCGTACAACGACAGCACGTCAAGGTAAACATTGCGACATCTTATGCAGTTGTGATAGGGGCTATTTTAGAACTGTAATATCAGTCTGATGTTGTGGCCACTGTACATACAGCAAGAATTTTAGGTACTACTTTTTTGTACTCTATAGACCTAAACTGGATTTTTATCATTGTACAGAATTCGACTTTTTAGTTTTATTATATGTACTTATAGAAAATGAAGGAAAATTGCTGAGAAACGCGAATATGACAAATTACGCGTTCCACGCATCAGCAGTATTTGCTTTTTCACGCTCTTAGGCGTAAACTTATTACGGAAAAAGAGTGTTCTTCATATATAACTCGTGTGTTCAGGAAATAAGAAAAAAGGTGGAAAAGTTTTGTAAACTCAACTGATTAAGAAGACTTTCATCTTTAACGTACATACCTTGATACCTTCATTATCGTACATACCTTCATTATCAGCTGCTAAATAGATGAATTTTTCTTAAGAAGCAATGAAGAATAAAGTTAAAAGCTTCATTCAATACATGCCATCTTCTACCCACTAATTCAACTCATGTATTGTCAGGATTAACGCAAGTATACATTTTGGAATATAATGCTCTGAGCAATATAATAGTACTTGCATTTATGACTCTTATTTCAATTATAGATATTTCTAATTCAAATTCAATTCGCCTAGAATATTGTACGATTCCGGAAAATATAGTATAGTATAATCATTTGACCTGGTTCAACAAGAGACAACTAACAGCTTTGTCATTTCATATTCCATCAAATCAGTCATATAATCCATGCCCATTATATATATCAAAAGAGTAATAGTGCCGCGATAAAAGAACTGCTAAAAATTCAAACTGTTCCGTAATATCCTTGTAGGTAAGTAATCTTTTGAGATAAAGTCATATCGTACAAGGAAAGAGCCACGTAAATCGGAATGGGCGGCATAAACCCTATCTGTAAAGTGGCAAAAAGTCGCGATTATCAGCAGCTGCCGCTATGTGATTTTCGTTATGGTTCTAGATAAAAGTGTACTTAGTATTTACAAGCCAGATTCAGGTACATGATACTTTCAGACGATATGCTGTATTGTGTGTGACCTATGATATGTTCTTTTTTGCACCAGTCTAGTTGAAATGTACTGTTTTGTGTTGGATTTTCATGTTACTATTACTAGTGAATCGTCGTAAAACGTTTAAAAATGAAGCTTTTGATAAAATTGGAAACTGTTTTACCGAAATTCGAACGTAACACATAAATGGAACATTAGTTTTCAAAGCCAAACTTCAGTTCAGTTTTGATCAAATAAGCTTCGATACAAGCTTCTTAAGAATGGCTGTACTCAACACTAGGATGCTTGTTGCTGAAGATCATTGAGTAGTTTTACGACCAACGAATACAATTTTCACATCAAACCTTTATTATAATGGCATAAAATATGAAGTGGATCTAATGCAGCACCACCATAGGATCGTAAAAACGCTCTTTGGATTAGCTTAACTTACTTAGGCAGTAAAAAAAAAATAAAGCGTATAATATTCTAATTAAAATGAAAATACACCCTGTTAGCCTTCTCTTTAAATTTTGCAAAGATATGCATTATTTATAATATTCACGTGTCTTTAAGGATTTATTTTACAAACATTGTTTTTATTTGTCTGCTTCTTAAGTTTTATTTTCTATGTCTATTTATCTCTTACTTTGGCAGTTAATTATCAAATCACAACTTGCGAAATGACCAATCCGTAATTTCCCAGTGATTCGTAATTACATTAATTCGCATCGAGCTCTTAGGGATTGCACGTCTCTCCATCACGACTGCACTTAATAGGGACTCAATGACTCGTGATCGTGATCCAACTGCACCTACTATTAATGCAGTTCAAGTGCAGTCTTTGTTTAAAGATCTTTGTGATCCTATAAAATTGTGTGCTGTACGGATTATGAAATATTACAAAATAATTGATTGGTTTTTTTATAAAAAAAGGGTTCGTCATCTGCGCCTAAAGACAATAGAGACAGTCCACAGGAAACCTTAACTTATGGCTGGTTGTGGCATAAGAAATGTTTACTTAATCAATAATAATGCCGTCCCGTGATTGCTGTGCATATATTAGATGACAACGGTAAGGCTTTTTCTCTAGGATGTGACTGTCATTACGTCTTCTTCAACGGCAGACAATCCTTAGAATGAGTAGACTTCTAAATGGTCTAAGTTCCTGATCTAGCATTTTTATTCCGGGCAAATTAACTGTTTTGACCTTTAAGTGCCTTCAACTTTTTGAAGTTTGCCTTGTTTTTTTTCATTTTTTATTTAGTAAACCCTTCTATAAGATGTTTTATTTCTATTTTCTTTACCAGTTCTCATAGAATCTGGCCTCTCCGAATTTAAACGTTTCGCAAAATCCATCGTAGATATCATCTTCCCATATGTTGCCTCTAACCACGATAACTTGCACAACTGAGGCAACATACACTCCTTTGTAAATCTACGGAAAGACAGTCTGTCTCTCGGGCTTCCGGCCTTTAACTAGAAGAAAATTTGATCCCTCAGGAGTCACACACTTCGTGAACTTCAATCAAAAGTTTCAGCGACAAATTAGAATATGTTTTATTTGAATCTGCTCTGAACTGAGTGAGTACAGTCTTGACATTTGAGGTCATAGTGTCCTTGTGTTAGTTACATTAACCTTTTCCATATTCCCTCAAGAATGTTTCAAGAGTACTAATACAATAAGCCAACTCCATCAGGCCTACTACCTAGCTCAATCGCTTTCAAAATGGCTTTCAAACTGACGTCAGGAAAGCAATGAAACGTCACTTTGCTCGTCATCGAGTTAGGCGATAGCAAATCGATTTCAATTCACATGACATTATTTTTTGATCGAAGTCGCGATAGCTTTTAAGTTAGGCGGTAGACATCTAGGCCACAACTAAGACGCCTGATTTTATTATCGCCATAAAACGAACAATATAGAACCTATCATGCGTTCGTAATACAAATGGGATTCCACAAAAACTTGAGGAGCTGAGCTCCCAAACCAATTTTGTCGCCAATTCGACAATATAGAACGCTGTGCCCAATTCCATGTCTCAAATTGTGTCTGAATGCCGGCCGGGGCGGATCAAAAACGAATCTTCGGAACTACTTCCACAATAGACAGACACAGATCATTAAACGTTCAGGTAAACGCTGACCTCTCGGTTTCGCTGAAAATTCGTTTGACTTTCCAATGATAAATCGTCCAATCAAAATCAAGTAAGCTTTGTTAAAAGACCGACGCTGCGTAACTATAAGTATAGATACTTATTCTGTTGTATCATATCTTATCTCAGGACTATGTGGTTTTGTTTTAGACCTTTAGAAGGTGAACATGGAGCTGAGCCAACTACATTATATTGGCAAGTCTTCAGCCAAAACTCTTCTTCACAGCATTATCTTATCGTTACCCTATGTATTTTATAGTATTCTTCTTTTCTTTGTATGTTATAGCTCTTATACATGTTATGGTTATACTGTTTGAACCATATTTGAAGGTACAAACTTACTATATCCTTTCTACACGATGGTGTTGCCATTATATAGGTAAGATATTTATCACGCGACCAGGAAGTTTTCGTGGTAAATACATTAACTGCAATTGAATCTGAGCTATAAATTACTGTTTTTTAAGTGATAAGCATTCACTTTGCAATCTAAATATATTATTGCACTTGAAAAAATTAACACCAAAGGCGGGAATCAAAGCCGCGTTCCTCGCATACCGGGCGATTGCCTAACCTCTCGGCCACCCTGGCGTTGGCAGAGCCTGACGAAATTTTCAAGTGCTTCTTAACGCTGTAATGCCGCGTTGCTTTCATCAATGTTATTGGGATTACAACCTCAACACTCGAAAGAAATACTATTGCAGTATTTAACAATCGAAAGATGAAGCTTGCGTATACGATAAATTATCGTTTTTTAATGAATTTGAGCTAATTTTAGTAATAATACAGAGTGAATATCAAATAGTGTCATTCTTTCAAAGCATTCAACGAAAATAATCGTATCGTAAAATCGTATGATATTAGTCGTTACTTTTAATCAGAGGCCATAGAGCGGCTTGATAACATTCAGATGACTTGCCTTACAGACACCCCTCCACCAATCCGCACTGAGTTCGCGTTGCGGAGTAAAGCTCATACCACATTACAGTTGAAGTGAGGCCCTCGCCTCGCCCATCAGTGGGATGTATGCAGGCTAACTTTTCTTTACTTTTATGGTAATTACTATCAACTATGAAATAAAATTATCAACTGATTTGCTTTAACTACCTGTGACGAGTTTACTCCAAATGTGATTATGAAAACCTATGACGAAATTACTGTGTGAGGAGTTTACAACACCCCTCCTCATCTATGCATAGTTACGATGACACGTTGCTATGACAATAAATATAATCAAATTTGATTGCCGCTCCATTCAGTAGAGAGCGAATTAACTTTGGCAAGCGGCGTACAAGCGGGCCGGACTTTAGAATGCAAATTGATGCTAATAAGTTAAAATTTTTAGCGGTTGTTTGTTAAATTCACTGCTGTTTAACGCAGCTGCGGCTCATTTTTGGGGTAAACGCGGCTGGTTTTAGCGATGGGCGATTATTACTAAATTAATCGAATTATTCGAATGGTCTCTGTAATCGAATGTATTCGATAAGCAACCGCATTCATTCGATTATTCTCCGATTATGCGGCGAGCAATACCGGAGCGCGCGGTGCGCAGGCCGTCCTACTAACTACTAACGACTGAATCGTCATTCGTCGCGTCGATTAATCATTCGGTCGCTGCCTGTCCAGTACCGTTACCATGAGTTTACGGTGGTTTTACTCGCTAGCGACGACGTAAAAAAGTGTATAGAAAAGTTTAGTTCTCTAACTAACCGCTAGAGGCGCTGTGCAATTTTCCATACATTTTTTTACGTCGTCGCTAGCGAGTAAAACCACCGTAAACTCATGGTAACGGTACTGTGCGCACAGTTGCAGCAATTCAATCGAATGCATCGAAGGGCCCAGTATAGATTATCATTCGATTGTCGATTAATATTTTTACGAATTACTAAATCGACATTCGATAGCTCCAATGGTCAATTATCGATTCATTCGATTATTTTTTTTCGAACAATCGCCCATCGCTAGCTGGTTTAAGGAAACCCGCCTGGTTATCTTTTGATTCTCTTACAAATTCGGGTATGCCGAAACCGAAATAGGAAAAGGTTTTCCGGTAGGTAGGTATTGTCAGCTCTTAATTTTTGAGAAGCAACAAAGGTAATAAAAAGTTTATTTTTTGTTTAAAACTTTCAAATAGCCTCTTCATTAATAAAATACGATTAAACATCTTAGGAAGGCATATTCAGCAGTTGGTCCCAGCTACTATACATCGATTGATATAAGTCGTTAAGCCTAGTCAGAGACAGGACCAAGGGCAGCTTCATAACATCTGACAGTAACGTTGGTCTGAGGTCACTCACTTTTGCCTTAGTTTTAATATTTTTTAACACTTACAGTGTTATTTTATACAGGGTGTTGTTTTAGTCAGCGCCCCCCCCCGAGTCCCGACTTAGGGATGGTAGTATATGCTGATTTAAAAAATTAAATTTTCTTCAAATAATATTAAAGCTTTTTAAAAGAAAACCTCTCCTCAACATATCTATAAATTTTCATAACAAAATGGATACTTGCGCCCTCGCGCGTAGCTACGAAACGCTACGCCGTAGCTAGTAAGCCGCCGATAAGTTTGCGGTTGTTTTCGATTTGCTGGCTAGTATCGCAATAATAAATTGATTTTGTGAGTCATCACCATCCTAGCGGTATCCCGGTTGTGTACTTGCATTCGATGGCCCAGGGTCCGCTTTAGACCATGATCCAGGATACGGCAGACTAGATAATAATAGTGGAGCGATTGCCATCTGACCTCCATGACCCTGTTAACAGAGGAACCTGAACAGTTCGGATTATGGTTACAAATTGAGTCGCCTGAATGTGCAGGTTTCCTCACATGTTTTTCCTCACTGTAAGAGCAATTGGTTAGTGAGACAACAAAATAATTAATTCCAATGAAAAAATAAGGTATTTTTTCTATACTTTTTTGGCATCAGTATCGTTTGTACAATCACCCCTGAGTCGGGGGGCGCTGTCCACAGCCTGTATTTATAACTTTAATTTAGAAACCAAAATCCAAAATGGAGTATGGCTCATATCTGCTCATAATTGAGGTGAGGCATTTGCCTAGCAGTTGAACAGATAAAGGCTAGCTTAACGTATATTACGTAACACTTCTTATTTTACAAGTCAGCAGTTAAGAAAAAATATCCGGTCGAACAAAATCAAACCTTATTTATCGCTCCATAACTCAATTACGTCTTGATTGACCCACGCCACCGGCAGAGGTCAACCAACTTTCGGTACATAACTGAGATCGCAAAGAAAATATAAGGCAACAATAGCCGTCAGGAAGAAATACGAGCAGCTTGAGACATCGTAATTGGTTCCAACGGGAGCAACTGTCAGCGCCACCGCTCACTGTGATTTGATTTATTGCTGTTTTTAAGGATTGCCCGCTATTTAGTTTATTGGTTTTAAATTTTTCTGAGAAGAAGTCACTGTACTGGCGCCAATAGTTATGAAGGAACTTCTGCTGTATACACGACGATGCTATATTGACGACCTTCTTGGTGTAGTGGTTCGCGCTTCGGACTACTAAACCAGAGGTTGTAGGTTCGAATTACGCAAGGGGTAAATGTTTGTGTGAAGAACACGAGCACTTATACCTAAGCCATAATGCTTATAAATGTATTTATGTATATAAGTTTAGATAAGAAAGCAAATATTCGCACACAGGTAGGATTTGAACCTATGTCCTTTGGCCCAGTTAGCCAAAGCACGTGGGTTCAAATCCTACCTGTGTGCGATTTTTTGGTTTCTTATTTAAATTTATATAAATAAGAAAGAACACTGTGAGTGTTAAAAATATTAAAAACTATTGTATTTATGTATCTTAGTCACCATAGCATAAGCTCATGCTCAGTAATTAAAAAGGTAATTGCTGTGTTTGTTGAAACAATGTATTTATTGATATTTACTCATTTATTACTATTATTTAATAAATAAATAAAAACATTTTTCGGTCCGAAAATAAGCCGGACTTGCTTTCAATAAGCATTCAACGGAAGGAAGAAAATACCAATTATCCTTGTTCTGTGATAATAATACTATGTCTGAGCCTGCTTTGTAATAGAAGAATTCGTATTCTTCTATTAGCGATAAACCAGGTATCTTTATTCTATTCCTACCTAATTTGTACAATTTATTTTAATCCAGACGTTAATCTTCCTATAGCTAGCAGATAACCTCTTTACCACTTACATCATAGTGCTTTACCAACGCGATAACTTATTTTAAAAGACACAAGTACCTACAATATTCGTCCTGTCTCTTTAAAAGGTCAGATACTTTACAGATGATACATTCCAATAACACTCGACATTCGATAGGGTACAATCATAAAATCGTGTACGGAACGTTGACGACTTTTTGCCGCTTCTTGTGATACAAGTAACGCGGAACCCAGCCTATCTCGCAGGAACAGGGATGGGTGGGTGCGCCCGATAATGTGACCGTATATCATACGCCTTTGTCAAAGATTAAACGACATTTAAAAGAACCTTTGGCATCGAAAAATAACACCTAAAAAGAAAAGTCAGCTCGTGATGTCGGGATATTTTCATTAAGATATAATCATGTATGTTTTTATACTTGACGACTTTTTGCGGCCCGCGTCTCTAGATACATGTTACGCGGAACCCGGCCTATCTCGCAGAAACAGGGATGGGTGACCGTATATCAGTATAGCCTTTGGCATCTATGGAAAATGAACACCTAAAAAGTCAGCTCGTGACGTCAGGACATTTTCATTTAGATATAATCGAGTATGTTGAACAAGAAAAAATCGCCACATGTTTTGATTAACTGTGCAGTGTTGAAGTTATTAAACCTTCAAAACCGGCAGTTGAAAACCCGAGAGTTGAATGTCTTACGACGACGAATACAACAAAAATACCGAGAGCAAATAAAAATTTATGTTGTTACAATTAAGATGAAATGTCAAAGTTTAGTTTAACACCATTTTTTTTTTAATTTTTATCGGTATTTTTGTTGTATTCGTCGTCGTAAGTTGTTTGACATTTGTGTAGTTGGCTTGGTCGAGAAGTAAGAACAATATAAATAAATAAATAATAAATACATTATTTCAAAAACACACCAATAACCTAGCCCCAAACTAAGCGTGAGCTTATGCTATGGTGACTAGGATAACGGATAGACATACTTATATACATTTATAATCATCCATGACTCAAGTAGCAATGCTCGTGCTCATCACACAAACATTTGCCCCTTGCGGGATTCGGACCCGCAACCGCCTGGTTTAGAAGTCCGCGGCGCGAACCACTACACCAAGACGGTCGTCGAATAAAATAGCAAAGATATTAGTAACTCTACTTTTAACCCAGCTTACCCTACCTTATTGCCACTCAAAATAAACAGAGCAGTCAGATGTTTGTTCTTCTGCAAATACCCTACTACCCAGGTTACTATCTATTCAACTGTCTGTTTACACACGCAAACCTTTGTGAAGCGCTCTACATTCTTTTTCTCAAATGAAATCCTGTTCGTTTAAATACCTTTCTTCATTCTTTATCAGTTCGTCTCTTGAAAGAGATAACTTTGAATGAATTCAGAGATCTCGACATCCAATAAGAACCCTGTTTCAAAGACAAATGGTATTTATAGGAATTTTATTAAGCAAGCCTTTCAATATGGTTCCTATTGGAATTAAGGGAATCAAAGTGAATTTATTTGTAGCGGGAGTAGGGTTGGCGCGAGCCTCATAATAAATAAATCTCATAATTACTTATATCTATCTATAATTTAAGAGCCTATAATTTATTTGACTGCCTCGTTGGTGTAGTGGTCAGCACGCTGGGTACTACGGGTCGGGCCATAAAGTGTTGAGTTTTTCTGTCTTGAAATAACTCAGACACAGCTCCGGAGTCAGGAAGTTAGTTGTGTCCCCGTGCCTCGGAAAGCACGTTAAGCCGTTGGTCCTGCGCCTGATCACTCTACGGTCATGTCGGACTACCGTCTCACTGAATTATGACTGTAAAGGAACAGAGAGTGCACCTGTGTGTTGCGCACACACTTGTGCACTATGATATCTCCCGCGCAGACGGCTAATCTTTGTTAAGATTGGCCACTGTAGCCGAAATACGGCTAGGAGGACTTTAATTGAAGAGCTACGCTCTTGTCGGTGGAGTCTTCTCCGTTCCTTTCTATACAGTGCCATTTCCTTGACTTCTTGGTACGACACCACACCTAACTTTTCCTTTATTTGATCCATGTAGGACCTTCTTGGCCTTCGTCTTTTCCTTTAATAATCATAATTACTTGGGCTACTGATTTTCCCAAACGCACAAGACACTTTTGATCACAGGGCTGCAAGAATGTTCGATATTTTGATGACTGATATACACAGAATAATGACAAAGTTTCCGTAGCCGTACATATTATTTATCTAATAAGAGCGGTTCCCCGCAACTTCTCCCGCCCCAAAAGTCGGTTTTGACATATAAACTTTTATCCCCCCCCTCTCTTTCACACTCTAAATGTTTTGATATTGCGTCAAAAAGTAGTTTATGTCCTAGGGACTCAATCTATCTTTATACCAACGGTTTAAGCGTCAGGTATTAAGCAGACATACACAGTTTCTATTATATAATATTAGTAATGATTGGTTTCTTTAGTTATATTTAGACTCTTGGCAACTAGTGACAACCCTAGGACACAGCAATAAGGCAGCAGAGGCGCGGCAGTCGCGTGGTCATTTCATTTCCTTTATTAGAGCTCACTCCGTTTGTTCCTGCTTTTGTTCCTCGTTTTAAAATAAGCACTTTTATGGCTAATAAAAGCGGTGGTTTAAAATGCGCTGCTTCAGGCTAGTAAACACGAGTGTGTTTAACCAGTTAACAACTATGTAGTTTGTTTGCTAAACAGGTCTACTTTCGAATAGTTTAAATTGCTTGCTATTTCAGGTGGAAGTTTATTCTCAAACACGGTGAATAGTTGATGAGTTAGGTACATAGGTACTTAATCTTATGACACAAATATTAAATCGAATCGTATTTGAAAAGAAAATGTAAGTCTTTAGGCTAAGAGATATAGTAACATTTGTTAAACGTATTGTGCACACAACAGTTGTGTTCATTTCTAACCGTTTTACTGAACATTCCATTCTAGTCCATATTTTTTACCGCGTCGTCCATATTTTTGCAAGTTCCTCGTGAGAAAGAAAATACATATCCTTAAATCTGTTAACCTGTCAACGTAGTAAATATTAAAAGCGGGATCTAGAACCCTTAGAGTAATTTATTCGTCTGACGTTTGATTCCCGGCACGGACTGCCTGCGCTCGCTCATGTAACATTCATAGTAAATCTAATCAAAATCACGGAGCCAAGCTTCAACAAGTGCTGAAATGCTGAGGCACTACTGAGTAAGACCATAGCACACTGGTAAAGAATAAGAAAAGTACAGAAAAAACACTCCGCAATTTAAAATCATTTCAAGGCATTGCCTACCAATTTATTCGCCTAGAATCCTAGATATATGCCTCGCTTTCTATCGCGTAATCTTATCTCACCTGAGTGCTCAGTGCGAGATTTTTCACGCGCTCTCCTTCGTCCGTGTGACGTAAATTTGTATGAAATTGGTCAGCACCCTAGTAGCACGTCAACGAAACCTGTTTTTTCTAAAGACATTTTCGTCACTCAGGCGATGATGGGCACGTGTAGCTGTCAAATAACTCACATAAGCCCTCCGACCGCGTTCTATAGTGTCGCGCACGTGAGTTGTCGAGCAAACGTGCGATCCGGCCGGCGTGTGACAGTGACAGCTCTACCGTTCGGACCCTCGCATGTACAGTGGGCACTGACCTCAATAATACAAGTACGCTGGACTGCATACTGTCAACCTAAAATTGAAGCCATTTGATTATGGCCATTTTGGCACTGACGGCTGTAGTGAGCGTGTGACCATCCACGGAACTAATGAGAGTTGACATAAACATATGCAAATTACTCTATTTTAGTTCCTTAGACACTCGGTGGAGGCGGTTTAATTCGGTACAAAAATTATCTGTCATTTCTTAGAAACTGTTTAGTCCAGCGTATTTGTATTAGGTCAGTGGGCCACACGTCAACCTACCCTGATCTCTCAATTATCCGCAACCATATTTCAACCTTGTTGATTTGTATGTTGATGTAGGTATTTTGATCACATAGAGTTCAATATCATTTGAGATATTTTGACAGATTTAGGAAGGTTGATGCGGGGCCCACTGTACACACGGCCGCAAGTCAGACTACGCCACTTTCACCTTGACACCGTCTCTATTCCCTACGTAATAAAAGCTGTTGTCTTAGTTCACAAGGGTAACCTGACGTGCTGCAGTTGTACTTGTAGCTTCATACCTAAACTGCGGCGTGAGCCAGGCCAGCAGGCATACTGCCTAATTGCAAGAGTTACGGCTTTCAGGAAAGCTATAATAGCTTTCAAACTAGCGTCAGGGGAGCAATGATAGCTTTCAAAATAATAAAAAACTGTTCATTCGTCATTGCTTTGGAGTAACAATCGTAATAGCTTTCAAGTTAGGTGATAGGTCCCTGATGGTAAGACTATGTCTCTACTATACATATTCTGTCCTAGCTATCCCTGTCACTTATGCCAGCTTGATGAGTTATTCCCATCCTATTCCTAAAACCCTGCATAATAGATCTGATTTATTTTGATTTAATATTTATTTCCATCGGATTCCCTGTGTAGTAAATCAATAATTGATATTTGATTGCCACCTGAACCCCTAGTACTTACTAGCTTGGTAGGTGATGCGTTGTCTATTTTTTTGTTCTTACTGTACTTACAGCCTAACCTTCCTTCGCAACACAATCAGGGGGGATCCGTTGGGATAAGCAAATTAATAAAGGGATTGGAATAAAATTCTGTTTTCCAGTGGATCACTACCTATGGAAATAGGAATGACTCGACTTAATAGTGAAAGCGATCGCGGTGGCTAACTTCGAAATCATGGACTAAATGAATAAACGATGAATCCTTTTCCAGAGTAAGCCACCTAAGACTATCGTACAGTCGCAGCACGTCAGGATACCCATTTGAAAGAAAACAACTTTTGTCACGTAGGAAATAGAGGCGGTCTCGAAGTCAAAGTGGGGTAGTCTGTCGCGCGGCCGTGTAAAGGATATTGACCAAAGCCGGACCCAGATTGCGTCTTTGTAGTTTATATTACAAAAATCTTGTTTTGAATTGTAATCGCACTTGTATTTTTGAAATAATCTATCAAATAGGGGTTTAAAAGTATCACAAAATTCATAAATTAATCACATATTTAATTCCATACAATACATAACCCCAAAATGCCTAATCTGCCATTGAATTCCTCGTAAGCCCCTGATTATTTTTCAAAAATATTTTTTGTGTTCTTTCAAACATTTATATATTTTATCCAAAAACTTTGTAAAGACGCAGCCTGACGCAAAGTGGGCCCAGTTTCTATAGAGTTTTGGTCAAGATCCTTTACATCCGAAAGACTGAAATAGAGTAGTGTATCTTTGGACTGCACCACCGAATAAGTACTGCACTTAGATATGGATAATCACAGCTTATTCCTAAAGGAGCAACATAAGTTCTAGCTTACGGGATTAACAAATGGGTTATGTGGGTACTACTAACGATTATTTTTTAGGGTTCCGTTGCTTTTTTAAAGTAGGAATTAACATATGGAATGGGGTGGGATTTACTTAAGTTACTTAGCTTCTATAAAATTGTGTAAAATATCAAATGAAGTATTTGATTAATAAAATTGTTCTATGAAACCTGCTTGAAAAATGAACCAGTATGTACACGGTTTCACAGCGACAGGGGTTGCACATTTGCTTAAATTATAAATGGCCTCTGAAGCGTTTGTTTCCTTTCCAATTCCTACTCTTTTTCGGCTAGTGCCATATATTTTCATTCCCAAAATCACAAACAAGGCTTTCGGACAATCGCGATGCGATAAAGTATTGACAGAATAACGCGGCCGCTGGCCCATTTACATACAAATGTGGCCGCGGATTTTTTCGCTCAATATGCGACAATTTAATGTAAAGTTATGGAATTTGGGACGAAATAAACTGTGTCAGGCAGGGAAAGTATTGATGATTGTGTGCAGGCGTTTCCCCGTGTAAAGGAATATTCTATTCCTTTTCAAAAACGATTGTTGTTTAACTTTATACTCATTGATCCAAGAAAATTCCATGTCGTCATCATGATAACAACGGAATATTTAGAGTGGTTTTTCTTCCTTTTGCTGCTTAAATGAATAACACTATAATAATAACTACGCCTTATAATGGCCTTACAAAATCAAAACCTAAACTAACATAGCACAACTTTTAGTGTTATAACATTGACGTTTTAGCGACAAGGTTAATACAAATAAATAAATATTTGACAACATCACATACAATACCATGAAATGAAATTAACAAACACATTGCTCAGATCCCAAAGTAAGTAGCTTAAGCACCTGTGTTACGAAAATCTGACACAATGGTAGTATCACAACACCCAGACTCGAGACGAGAATTTCTATATTGAACCGACCGGGGATCGAACCCGGGCTATCAGAGATGGCGACACCTTGAAAACCGGTGTGCTAGTCAGTTAATTTAGAGAATTTTAAATCCAATAATAATAATAATAATAAATTGTTTCAACAAACACACCAATTACCTAGCCCCAAACTAAGCGTGAGCTTGTGCTATGGTGACTAGGATAACGGATAGAAGTACTTAAATACATATAAACATCCATGACTTAGGTACATTCTCCTGTTATATGCTTGAAATACACGAGGAACACAAGCCAGAATTTCAAGCTAGGGTTTTATCTTCCTAAAAAAGAAACTAGCTTTGTGTACACGAAGATAAATAAATAGTTTTAACAAACACACCAATTACCTAGCTCCAAACTAAGCGTGAGCTTGTGCTATGGTGACTAGGATAACGGATAGAAATACTTAAATACATGTAAACATCCATGACTTAGGTACAAATACTCGTGCTCATCACACAAACATTTGCCCCTTGCGGGATTCGAACCCGCAACCGTCTGGTTTAGAAGTCCGGTGCGCGCACGACTACACCAAGACGGTCGTCAATACTGCTATAGCATATTTGGATTTAAATTTCTCTAAATTTTGTTAAAGGGGTTAGAAAACAAATATCCCACGGCTCTCAGCTACATTCAATATCTACAGGTTGATCTAAGGTTCCATAGCATATATTTTTTAAAGTTAACATTCGAAATCGGCACTTTTATTTAATTCAAACTAAGTACATTGAAACATGCATTTTAGGCTCCGCGCAGGGGCCACCGAACAAAGCCAACAGTGGCTAGCAAAAAGCTGTTTACATTGTATTTAATACGTTTTGTTTGGAGTCGCCGCAACGTAAAGCCATTGGCGGCCACTCGCAACTCAGTGTTCGCGACACTCCACCCACTCGCCATTTTGGTAAACATCTGTCAAAGGATAGAATAGTAGATGAGTGTCAAATTGTAGTAGCAACCGACCACCTTCGTTTGAGTCCAAATGGTGTGGCGTGCGACAGCCACCGGCGGCGGTGGTCGTGGCCCATCTGCGCGGAGCCTTAGACATCCTCAACATTTTGAAATAATGTTTTTTATCTAACATCTGACCTCAAAATATCCCATTAAATATCCAATAAGATGTAATCGCCAATACGAATGGGAACAATGCCTATCATTGGATTTGCGAAACAATGGGTTTGTTTCACGTTTGTAAGAGATAATTAATCCTATAAGGGTAGTGTATATTATACCTAAGGTCTGTGCCCACTACACCGTATCAAACCCTGATCGTGCTAGGACCGTATAAAAAGTACACAATTGATTTTCGATTTTAGTATGAAAAGTTAAAGTTGAAAATATTTAAGCTCGGTTGTATGCACCGTTCTGGCACTGTCAAAACGAAGACCGCGTTTATATATTTTGAACTTTGACTCTTCTGTTCAGGGTTGAAAATCAAATATGTATTATTATACGGTCCGAGCACGGTCGTGGTATGGTACGGTGTAGTGGACACAGACCTTTACCTGTACAGTTGGCAGCGACAGATCTGACAAAATATTCCGAATGATATAATTGGTATGTGTTGTTGCGGATATTTGACAAATCTGGATTGGAAAGTAACTTTATTCTGTAGTATTTGTCATGAATTTTGCGTGCAAGTCTAGAACTTAACTTAATTCTCCTGGTTATAAATAAATGACTGTCGTTTAAACATTTTAAGTTGGAAAAGTTCTTATGATTATGTAGGTATGTAATATTCAATACTTCGAGAAAAGGATGGTACGGGCCACTTTTTTGCTAGACTTGGCGGGGGCACTACCCTGCCCTCAGATTAGAGGTTCCCGTGCTTCTCGCTTCTGTCCGCGCAAATGTCAGGTTTTAGTTTGAACTTTCATCTTCTATTTCACCCTCTTCAAGTTTAATATGATTAGCGAGTAGCGTATGTCCTTTCTAATGCATATATATGCATTAGAAAGGACATACGCTACTCGCTTATTATTACTCGCATTATTATTATATAATAATGTACCTAATCTGTTTTGCAACTTTCAGCTGTTTAGGCGTAAAAATAATGCATATAAGGACATACGCTACTCGCTTATTATTACTCGCATTATTATTATATAATAATGTACCTAATCTGTTTTGCAACTTTCAGCTGTTTAGGCGTAAAAATAATATAACAAAAAGACAATTAGTTTACATACATTTCGATTTATAATAAAACCTTAACATTATAGACGCAAGAAATTCAAGTTTCTTGACTCCAATTGAAATAGAAATACCTAAATCTCCAACTTAAATTAGAAAATAACATTGTTTTATTCACTCCATTAAATAAATTGTGTGTGCCAATGACAATGCACTGTCAATGGTATGTGCATTAAAGCTATGAAGTCAGCTTTATTATGAGCTTTAAATACCAATCGCAAGTTGCTAGAATTGTAAATGAATTACGAGATAAATTGATTTCCATATTTTCCATTAATTATGTCTGTAAACGTGCTTTGTTACGTCATTACGTTAGTAATAATTTAATTATATGACCCCAACAAAGGAATAGCAAATTTAATGTATTGCTTTATTTTATTGGTTTACTATATTATTTTTATTAGCTTTCGCTATAATACACAAATGAAATGAAATGAATTTTATTGTGTATTATAACGCTAGACATATATTACTTACAGTTAGCAGTTACATTTGCATTTGGGGTATTTTTGGCAAACTTTACCTTTTCAGGTGAATTCACTTAAATCTAATACCTGTTCGATTGAACAAACTGAACATAGCAAACTTTCAATAGTACCTTATCCACTCGTTCACTACTGCTCAACAACAGATGTCAAATTACAATGTTGAGGTTTGAGTTGCAATGTTTATGATCCAATTATTGACGCTAAGTCTACCAAATCACCTATTTGGTGGACTTTAAAAATGTGCTGTGTCTACTAGTTTTATGCAATATTTACAGGTGTAGCTTTTTTTAAAACAATAGGTAGCTCGGCTGCGGTCCCCATAACTAGCAATATTATACTTTCGATGAAGTCCGAGATACACGATGCTATAGTTTTTCAAGTTAGGTTAGCAATCTAACTAGTGCAAGTATGTTAGCAAGCTATGTCTCTATCCTCCGACGACCGTCACGTGTAGTGGATTGCGCCCGGGACTACTAAACCAGGCGGTTGCGGGTTCGAATCCCGCAAGAGGCAAGGGTTTGTGTGTTAAGCACGAGCATTTTTACCTCTGTCATGGATGTTTATGAATGTATATAAGTATATCTATCCGTTATCCTAGTCACCATAGCACAAGCTCACGCTTAGTTTGGAGCTAGGTAATTGGTGTGTTTGCTAAAACTATTTATTTATCTTCGTGTAAACAAAGCTAGTTTCTTTTTTAGGAAGATAAAACCCTAGCTTGAAATTCTGGCTTGTGTTCCTCGTGTATTTCAAGCATATAACAGGAGAATGAATCACTATATTTCGGCCGTTTTCAAGAAAATGTTGAAACATTATCACAACTTACGCCTGTTACGCCACTAAGCATTCTGATCAATCATATCTTTATTGTTTCAGAAAGTCGCTTTGGAGGCTACAGCCATTGTTCCGCCAAATATATAACAAGGCTGTGAAATACAGTGAATTACTATGCAGATGTTAAGATAGCTCGTAACGTCGATATATAAATACGACCAAGTATGGTGGTATTCACAGTACAGCAATAGAAGTCCATAAATAATATTTTTTGTTTCTGTAAGTGTAATGTTTAGAATTATCGTCATTATCGACCACAGGACGTCCACTGCTTAACACAGGCATCTCCTATAGATTTCCAAAGTAACCTGTTACAAGCGGCCTGCATCCAGTGCGATCTTGCTTTTGCCCCAACGGCCATCAGTTGCTTACTTCCTTCCTTCCTTATAAGGCCCATGGTTAGAGACCATGTTTCGGATCCATATGTATTTTTTTTTTATTTTTATTATTACAACAAAATCCACAGCTCTCAAAAATACATCACTGGGAATACACATTGGTTGTTGAATTTTGTCTTTAGGCACTGAGGCGTCTAATAAATAACTTAAGTATTAAGTTTCCAGGTCCACCAACTTCAGTTTAGATCATTAGCCTGAGCTCAATGAAAACCCTAACCGCATACCGCCTAACTCGATTGCTTTCAAATTGCAATAATTGTAGCTTTTAGGAAAGCAAAAAAAGCTTCAAATTGACGTCTAATAGTGATAGCTTTAAAAATTAAATTAGTTGGAAGTACAAGCGTTATCGCAATAGCATTAAAATTGGACGGTAGGTCTGCAGAAATGGAAGGAAAAAACTGAACTGTCGTAGGTGAGTCTTGTCAAAAGTATCTCTTTATTTTATACTATACGAAAAAAGCAGTACAAATGGCGGACTTAAAGCATTAAGGCATTCTCTACCAATCAACCATTTGATGAGGTAGAGTGGATCCATGTGTACCTACTTCTAGTTTTATACATGTGCTTTTGGGGAAAACCAAAATATTGTAGGTCAAGTGTTATTGTTTTCTGCACAATGTACATATTTCCAATAACACGCTTTTAGAATGGGTGTTTAGTTTTCGTTTTGTATCGGTAACAAAGGAGACAAGATAATGGAGCTATTGTCGAGAAAACTAAAAGAAATGAAGGATGGACTGCCACAAGAAAATAACAAACTACTTTTAAATGGTGTGTGCGACGGTAATTAGTATTCCGTAATATAGTATGGTAATTTATTCTAAGACAGATAATAATGTAGTGCTTACTTTAGCACACGACTACATAATTTATATGAACTGCTGAATTATTGAGAGCTCTTTTTCTTGTGTAGAACATTTCATTGCCGGGGTCATACTTGCAGTCAGCCAATTACAAATTTCAAGTATAGAAAACTTTAGATGATTAAGTTTGGAAACATCGTAATTATTTTGTCACGTGCAAAGCAGACTAATTTAGTCAAAGTTAGAAGCACAGTGGGTCAGCCCCAAAACAAGCAAAGTAAAACAAATAGGACATCGTCCCCTAATCTCTATCGACCGCAAGGACATCGCAAAATCTGTAGCATCTCGGGACAAAATGGCTTCATGAATCTTTCATAGTGAGGACCCATTTCCATGTCCCACTGAATACTATCGCCGAAAGTGAAGAGTGGGGAGATAAGTGCAAAAATCGTTCATGGGTTGGCGTTTGGGACTGGATATGAATGAGCTTCATTACCGGAGACGTAGATATTTATCTCTCAGAAGTCGTCGTTAAACGAAGTTGTTTTTAGGGTTCCGTAGTCCGACAAGGAACCCTTATAAGATCGTTCAGGCCGTCCGTCCTAGTATGTCACAGCAAAATATCTTCTACGTTTATGGACTGATTTGCACGTAACTTGGCTCGAGGATACTTCACATATAGATTTCATTTTAAAAAATACAAAAAAATAAAATTACCCCTTTTTAAGGGTACCTCCCCATACATGTAAAGGGGGGGGGTGAATTATTTTTTGAGTGCACTCCATTGTTGAAAAGAACTATAAAAATAAGGTAGGGTTTTCATACAACACTTTTTTATCAGCTTTACCATTTGCGAGATATAGCCCGCCAAAGTCGTCTACACGGTCCCCCCCCCCCTGTAATTTCTAAAGTTTTGGACCTATAAACTTCAAATCACTCACGTAAAGAATGTGACATGAGACATGACTCATGTCTAACTATCAAAATAAAAGCCTATATAACAGCCTATTTACTTATAGGAATCCAGATCATAGTGTTTAGGTAACACTTCATCCGGAAACGAATACCACGGTCTAGCCATACGCGAGGAAGGTAAAACGATATGTATTTCTTTCTTGTAATTTTCCTTTGTAAAGGCATTTAGGTGCAAATTCATATTTTAATTATTTTGCTCAATTATTATTAAGCTCTCTTCTGGTTAAAAGCAACTACATTTTTACTAATGTGTGGCACACACGTTGTAATTAATATCTACTTCTATTTAACCAAACGCAGCTAAATGGCAACTCCTGTACTAATACAATAATAATGTAATACAATATTAGTAAGGCTTGTATTGTTCAAGATGCGTTTTCTGCAGGATTTTCTAATTACTAGGTTAAGTCTTAGACTTTAATGCGATTTGGTATTCTTGTTGTCCTGTTCAAGCTTAAAAACAGGGTAGATAAAACAGCAGCGGCTTCCAATAATGCAAATTCTAAACCGCTGCAAAGCGGCGCAGCAGTCGGGTATACACCCCAGAGCACGACACCCAGAATTAATTCAGTGCTAATTTCTGCCATACATTTACATGCGCTCATACATACATACATATATTAAATACATAGTCATTTAATCCTGCGTAGATTGTCCTCATTAGTGATACGATCAAAGCCCGCCGCGGCGCCATTGTAAGGTTATACAACAATATAGCGCATGATAGGATATGCGCTAATGAGATTTTCATACTCGCTAAAAATACATTCCATTACCTTCCTCACGGTATAGCAAAGTTCACTCAAAATGGTAAGTAAGTTTTTTGATGAACAATAAAACGATTAAATAACGCACACATCGGAATTAGAATAGCTTTTCTATTTGTAATAAGTAACTAAAACTTTTAAAGATACGGGTATCTTTTAGCATAGAATTTAAGATCAAATTAGATGTGGATCACTTCAAAACACATCTGCAGTACCTTTCCAAATGGTATGCATAATCTATACCAAGAAACAAGAACAAATCTAATCATACTTCCATCAAAAATATCCCGATTTCCACAAAGAGGATTATGCAGATAAATAAAATATTTCAAAAAATAGACGCTATGAAAATTTGATACCGTGACGGGACCAACATTTTTGCGAAGAAATTCGCGAGGAATTCAATAATATTGGCCGATAAAGAATGCTTTTTCGTGGCCATCGCTAACTAGAAACTATGGTGAATCTTGCAGACACCGCCATAGAATGCTTTGTGATCCTCTATTGAATGATATGACAAGGACCACGTGCTTTTTTAGTATTGCATATTTTAAAGGGATTAGCAATGGAAAATTGGGAAGGGAACATGTAAGTTCTCGTTTACCGACATAACATACCTTCACTTATCTATTTTAATTCACAAAATGTAGTTTTGTTGCTTGCAAGTTACATACGTGCAGCGTAGCCAGTCAATCAATCAATCATTTATTTCAAGTTACATAGACTCATAATTATCATATTTGGACATAAACATTTTCATTAGTCACTTTGGTTTAGCCAGTGCCGGGTTAAAAAAAAAAATTAAAAAGGATAAAAAGTTTTTTTTTACTTGACACTGGCTAGAACAAAGTGGCTAATGCAAATGTCCAATAATTATAAATCTATGTAATTTGATAGAAATAATTTGACAAAAAAAATAAAAAAAATACATTCTATTTTTAGTTGTGTAATTTTTTTCAATGACCAGTGAGGAGAGGTGCTTGAAAAAGGTGTACTTCATAATATTTGGATCATTTTGTGCTGGAAAAGTTCACTTGAATACATGAAATAACATCTCATGATAGCCGTTTTATTAAGTAGGTACTGTAGGCATATTGTCTAAATAGAGCCATGTCACACGAAGCAATTTAGACAAATATGTACAATATCCAAAAAAACTACGGTGATCACACCATGACATCATGGGCATCTGTAGCACAAATCTGACAATGAACGTGAGGCCGACACACAGCACTAGATCATTTGAATAATTATAATTTTTGCACTAAAAATTACGCTTGAACCTGAACTCTATTCAAGAGCAATCAAAGTATACATCTAGACCTGGCACTTACGGGACAATAGTGTTTAGTTACAGTCAACAGTTACAGTCAGATACAATTCGCTTTGTTACTATTGCCTTGAAAAGCTTTTAAGGCTTATCTAAGGCTAGTTCCATACTGACTTGAAACTGGACCTTAACCTGAATTGCAAAGATATTTTTTTGCCATACAATTTTATGCTGGTTTCTCGAAAACCAGCATAAAATTAAGAGAGGTAAATAATATTGCACTGCATGCAATAACAATATTTCGTAGCGCCACAGTATTAATTGGCAGCACTTAGATATTTTACCGTTTATTTGTTCTTGTAAGTGAGAGCTTCCTTTTAAAAATGGGAATCCGGCTTAACAAAGTGAATAATTGTTTTTAATTGACTTTACGTGTGAAAATGTTAGTTTTAGGGTTCCGTAGTCCAACAAGGAACCCTTATAAGATCGTTCAGTCCGTCCGTCCTAGTCTGTCACAGCAGAATATCTTCTACGTTTATGCACTGATTTGCATGTAACTTGGGTCGAAGATACTTAACATATAGATCTCATTTTTAAAAATACAAAAAATTACAATTACCCCTTTTTAAGGGTACCTCCCCATACATGTAAAGGGGGGATGAAATTATTTTTTTGAGTGCACCACCTTGTGTGGGGTATCGTTGAAAAGGATTATGAAAATAAGGTAGGGTTTTCATAAAACACTTTTTTATCAGCTTTACCATTTGCGAGATATAGCCCGCCAAAGTCGTTTACACGGTGTCCCCCCCCCTGCAATGTCTAAAGTCTTGGACCTATAAACTTAAAATCACTCACGCAAAGAAACAGGCGCGGAAACTCTTATTTAAAATTGTTTCGAGTATCCTGTGATAAATACTTTTAAAATTATAAATAAAATAAAAATATATACTTTTTTTGCCTATACTGTCTAATGTTTTAAGTTAATGGTACGGAACCGTTCGCGCGCGAGTCCGTCTCGCACTTGGCCGGTTTTTTATTATTCGTCTAGAGGACTTCGTCTGCGCAAATATTGAATTTCCCATAAAAACTATTCACCCCATTGGAGAATTTTCAAAAACCCTTTAAATACGTCATTCTTGATTTCTAACTAAGTAGCTAAATACAATTGCACAGCCTGGAGAAACTCATTATTCTCGGACAAATGGAGGGGAAGCGCGCTAGAGGAAGAGCGCCAGCTAGATGGTTGGACCAACTCAAATAGGTGATTGGAGGACAGATACAGGGAGCGGTACATATGGCGCAGAACCGGACCGAGTGGAGAAGATTGACATACAGTCACGATCCTCAGCATTGAGGGAACGACCAGAAAGAAAGAGCTAAATACAAGTTTGTATTGATTTTGCATTTAAAGTGACTAAGTTTCAAACAAAGTTATCCTCCATCTAAATTAAAATGATGGAAGCGTGGTGCAAAATTCTAAGTTTCTAATCCTAGTATTTTGGGCTGTACGTTTGTAGGCCAGTCTGTTTTTTAAGTCTGTTTTCATTTATATATATTTATATGTAATGATGAAAGAAATCCGGTTTATTTTTTAAACAAAATGAGCAAAATTAAGCCAGTTAATATTACGAATACCTATGTATTCGTCCTTATAATTATTACGTACCTATTTTTCTCAAAACTGGCAAATTTTGATAAAAAGCCAATTTAGACGATTAGCCAATTTTGATAATTGGCTAATCGTCTAAATTGGCTACTTGACTACCAATCGTTGACGTACTTTTAATGAACTGTCAAAACGCTCTCCATTCATAGATTTTGTATGGGGATAGTAAGCTATGACGTCACTTTTCACTATACTCAACTAACATACTTTTTATCGAGTTAAGCTCAATTAAAAAACAAATACTGCAGTTAGATAAAAATATCGACAATAAGTGTGTTTAAAATATGATGTTATTTACAAGAAATTGGTTTTCGAAATTATTTGTCAATAGTGTCAAGTACCCAATTGAAAGCTATCCCGATCACGATTGTAGAGGTAATTCCAAAACAACGACATAATTTGGCATTTTTCCATTATTTTAAAGGTATTATTGCTTTCCTGACGTTAGTTTGTACCTATTTACATAGGTACCTACCTACTTATCTGAAAGCTGAAACTAGTGCATGTATTAAAGCAATTGAGTTAGGCAGTTTAATTACGTACTTTTAACTTTACCTATGCGTTTGGATTTTTAAAAATATGATCTTGGCAAACTCCTTAATTAAATACACGATGATATTCAATTAACCTTGTTTACACAATGGTCTAGGTCTCCAAAATATTAAGGTCCTGAAAGCTAAAAGAACAATGAACAATTGTATGTAGGGTAAAAAGTTACGCAATTTGACCTTAAAATAACAAAATACTTCGCAAACTCACAGTAGCATCTTTGAGTGCTGATTCAAGGTTCCTTCAATTGATGGAAATCAGACACACTATTGTTCGTAGCCATTCGTTTCTACATTTGAATTGTTCAATGCCAATGTCATGGTTAATTTTGGCGGTGCAGGTTCATTGACTTTATTTGTTGTCTTTTTAGATGATTGCTTTTAATTAATTGTGTAGTAGGACTTTATTAACGTCATCTTAAAGGTAGTATTTACTTTATCTTTTCCATGTCAGTAGCCGTGCATTGTGCTGCGCTTAATCGATAACTTACGTATGTGCCAGCGAAACGACTAATCGTTTACTTACGAATTAAAATTTTGAGTAGGTAACAGATTAATTTTTAATTAACCTATTTTCGAACGGAATATCGAAGATAACTAGGTACTTACTATAATGGTTTTAAATTACCTATTGTATGTAACTGTTATCATATATTTCATTTCTTCTTTTATAAGAAGTAATAATAATTTTGAGAATGTAAATTATTATGTCGTCTATGGACTAATATTCAGTTTTCTTCTACTAGTTGTGCCTCTAAAAATTTAACACATATTTATTACGTGTGTGTCTTAATTACATTACTTGTAGTATTATTAATTCTGTGCTTACAATGTTTCTCAATCTATACTGCAGGGTATAATTCTAGCAAGATGACGAACAAACGATTACCTTGACACACATCAGCCCTGTTTTATGAGGTTATATACCTACGTTTTTTTACTGGAATATGTGCAAGAATATTCGGCCAATTTTCAATTATATGCATTTGCTTGATACATTTTGAAACCTCTGATAAGTTGACGCGTATCGGTGTCTTCATCAATCGTCAATCTTTTGTGGAATTCTGATGAAAGTTCCATAGCAATCGTCATGTTCAATATTAATGTCACAATCGTTAGTTTACATGAACAAACATAGTTTTTGAGCAAGACAGCAAAGCATGACAACCATCTTGGAGTAGTAGTGCGCGATCCGGACTACATAACCAGGTTATGGTCGCGGGTTCAAATGCCGCAAGGGGCAGGGGTGTAGTGTGTTGCTCCCCCCATTGTCTCTAGTTTAAAAGTAGTCTGTAAGAGTTATTTGACGCATTATACTAGCATCAGTTAACTGAGTTACATGTGTTTTCATTGACGTCGTCACAGGGGCAACAATATAATATGTTTATATGATGCTGTATGACCTAGGCATGGATGTTTATAAAAAGTATATAAGTCTATCCGTTATCCGAGTCGCCGTAGCAGAAGTTCACGTTTAGTTTGTGACTGAGAAATCGGTGTGATTGTTGGAACTATTTATTTATAGCGCATCAGATAGAATAAGCAGCATGGCGCATGAAGAGAACTTGCAAATACTAGATATTTTGATCTCTCAATAAACTACAGATGTTGGTTAGAAACTGGATGCTAAAAACTGCAAACAAAGCTGTCTTGAATTTTTTAGATGTTGTTAAAGTCCCTGGCAGTCCATTTCTCTTTATTTACGACGACCATACACTTACGTTTGAAATTCCATTTGCCAGAGTTAAAATTGCGAAATTTCTAAAGGCAGGTTAGTTTTATAGCTAACGAGTTGCCGTAAGGGTAAGGGCCATTAGTAAAGTGGGGCGATGTTTAAGTGTACCCACCGTCGTGAGGCACAGAATATACCCACCCTGTATTATAATGTGGGCACAATTACACCCTAACAGGTGACATAGTGGTGCAACGAAAACAGATATTTGCTTCCGAGAGAATTCGTATCTAAAATCCCCAAATTATGACGAATATTCTCATATGTACGCACGGCCGCACGCCAGACTACCCCACTTTGAATGACTGACCTTGTGAACGCCTCTATTCCCTACGTAATAAAGGCTGTTTTCGTAGTTCACATAGGTAACCTGATGTGCTGCCGACTGTACAGTGGCTAGCAAAGCAGGCTACCCATTTTGTTGCCAAACCGCTTCTACAACTGCATACGATGCTGCAGTGTATAGCTTGATGAACTGTCGTCCGTACCTGGTTATACCCAACTTCCGTATCTATCTACCTTCTAACTAACTACCTCCCTAAACACTATACACTCTATATATCTTCCATTCAAGAAAAAAATAGACTGTTTCTTGCTCATACATGACCCATGTGAGATTTCAGTTAAATATGTATCTGTCTAATAATTAAAAAAACTTTAGAATGACTTTACAATTGTATTTAAAATAATACACTTATATTTATTACAATACAAAAGTATTTACGCAAAAACTATTGGTGCCTAAAAACAACTTTAGGAATTTTAGTTTTGCATTTGTGTATAAGTATCTATCGCCAGATCACCGGCTCACCTCGCTCATGGGGGAAGATATTTTTCTAAATCGTATGCAATATATCTTCTTGTTCGAATTATCATAAATCTGTATGGCCGCCCGCAATTCACCTGGCTCGGCCCTATTTCACCAAACGCGACAGTTGCGAGTTGCGACAATTGTCAATAAAAGTTTTAAAATATTTCTTAAGTAGTTTCATATTTCATTTTGTTGGCGCACACACACTTCGAATGAAACACTGACTTCCAAAATCAATAATTATAATCCCGACCACAAATTAACAATGAAATTTGGACTTATCTCGATAATTTATCACCATTCAACGAACGTCCGTTGTCATGTTTTTCTAAAAACCATGTCCATAGACATTATAGAAAATCAATGTTGCCACTCGTTACAGATTACAAATAAAATAATAAATGTATTTTCATACAAATAATTAAAATAAATATCAGAAAACTAACAAAATACTTAAATTAGATTGCATACGCTAACAATTTATTGTACACTGGTTATTCAGAACATGTTTCTTCAAACGCAAAGCTACTGATTTCAAAGAATAAAATCAGTTCCCTATTTTATCAATTAGCTAATTTGGGCTAGGCAATTGGTGTGTTTGTTGAAACAATTTATTATTATTTATTTATATTAAATATGGAGTAAATCTATAGAGATTCTAAATTGCTATTAATGGCACTAATATACTTCTGTTTGTCACGCAATTCTGAGACAACTCTACAACTATGTCGACCTGTTTTTTTAATGTTTCACAACCCAATTCTCATTACCTAAATTTATGATACATACAATTGTCACAAAAATGCGTTGCTTGTTATTTCTATAGTTTTTTTTTAAATTGACACTCACTCAGTGCGTCACATGACAAGTTGTCGACATATGTAACTGACAATTGTCAGCTTGGTGAAATAGGGCCCAGATGTGACTGAATCAACATCCGTGTTGGTGGCAGTGAATTTGTTACAACCCTACGAATGATACTTTTGGACGGTGAATTATGTTCCAACCTTTGTCTAAATCGACCCTTGCGAGAGGACGGAACAAGAAATATATGGGTAGTTTGGGGCCGGACGTCCTACAGGTGACCGTTGATGCCTTTTATTAGTTAGGAAGTCAGCCTTTTTGGGGTACTTAAACGTTTACGATAATGCGTGGAACGTTTTGAGGTATGTTTTCCCTACCACAACGTTTCTTACCTACTTAAAATCCTACCAAAGGATTTTTAAAGCGTTAGGAATTTATCAAAATATGTTACTATTCTACATTGATAATTGAGTGTAAGATATATGCTTGTACTTATTCATCTAGCCTTAAAATTAGCAAGGCTGTAGGTCGGTAGCATAAGCGAGCATGGTGTTGTTTCGTAATAAAGCGCCATCTAGTTGAAATTTAATCAACGCGTCGTTTGTTTTAGGAACATCGAAAGCACAGCAAAATTTCAAAACTCGCATTTCTCGCTACGGCTAAGTAGTCGCTTAAGTAAGCCTTTAAGTACTCCTATACTAATATTATTAATAGCAAGATTTATATTATTGTATTGAATAAACTCAAAACTACAGGACCGATTTCAAAAATTATCTCACCATTATAATGCCACAGTATTCCTGAGTAACATGGGTTATATTTTATTATCTTTTAAATTGCACTGCATCGTTGCAAATAGGGTCACGGCCGCTTATGTAGGATGTCGTGAAACAGCTATATCTATATTTCGAGCAATGAGAACGTCGATCACAACATAATCAATCACGCATTAATGCCAGGACACGTGTCTGTCCGTTGGCTGATGACGTCATTACGGACACGTAATTGCAAACGCGATGGTGACTGCCAAAATACCTTCATGTCAGTCGGAGAAGCTAATCAAATCGTGTTAAGGGGAAAACAGTATGCAATTAAAATATCGTTTATTAAATAGGTACCTACTAAATAATGAACAGTTTGATTAGGTAGAGGAAGTGATAATTATGTTATAACTCGGTTATCCTTCGCAGACCTGGGCCCGTAGCCAAATGGCAATCTTTCTGGAGCGAACTTCGCGAATGCCAACAAAATGTCAAAATATGTATGCAAAAGTCACGTGATGTTTCGATGGCTTATGTCAGTTTCATACATTTTGTTAGCGATAACAAATTTCGCTTAAGAATACATTGCCATGTGGCTACGGGCCCTGTGTTGCCAAATTTATCTATGTGTACGTCTGCGTTACACCTATTAGAAGACTTTTGTTAGCATAAAAAGTACAGTAATTCAATTCAACAACGCTCATTGGCTCACCAATTCGCTGCGAAGAATCCTCAGTTCGTTTTGCTCATGTCGCGTTCGCACGGATCGCGGCCCCATTTCATATCTCTTATTTCTGTAATCTAAGAGTTTGATTAGTCCAGCAACAACATAGGTGACAATGAAAGTTTTAGTGACAACGTACCTACCTACTTAAGGTGACATGAAAAAATACCCATGAACTAAGCGTTGTATCAGATGCACCTTTCGTAGCCCAATTTAAATAAAATAATGACACGAGAGACTCCATTAATTTTTTTTTATTGAAGATTTGGAATTGGATCCATGACATTTTCATTGCATTTACAAGACCTTGGGTAATGCTTAGAAAACAAACTCGACGATGTGTAATAATTGAAATGTGCATATTTATAATCCTTTATCATGCTTCTTACTAGTTGTCAATCAATGTCAGTTTACAAATACCACTGCAGTGGCCACATTAAATAATCTAAGTGTTAATAAATACAATCTCATGCCTAAGATTCCGATGTTAGCATACAATCGTTATCAGTAAACGATATTCAAGGTACCACCGGAGTAATATTTAGTACTATTCTCTATGACTCATGACAATTTGCAATTTTAATTTGAATGCCAACCTCTTGCTTGAGACATTAAAATCAGTTTCTCATAATTCTTGTAACTTGTTATTAGAAATAAAATAAATACACTAAACATTTGTATTAAAAGTATATTTCAAAATATAACTTTGCCTTTGCTTTTTAATTAATAAAAACATTTTCTCCACTAATTTGTAGCATCTAATCCGTTATGATTTTTTTTAATTCGGTAATGAGGTTTTTTCTTTTTTCAATGTTGGTTCCTTGTAAAAAAATGTTGTATTTATTTGATCATCACAATCACCAGCTTTAGAATCAAATAGGTTGTTGCACACATTGTATAACTAGTCTTCGTCGTTTGTACCACTCTGTACAGCTCAAGTAATTTTGAAGCTATTTAGGATCCCTATTAGTTTTAATCTTCGAGCATCTACAACTTTGATGATTAGTTTAAGAGTAGACGAGCACTAGTTACCAAACAGTCCCAAGTTTCAGCATAAACAGGCTTCAAGTGCTAGGTGCGTACCTACTATAAGTTTCCTCTACATTCCCTTACCTTCACTGTCTCGTGTGTCTAGTGGTTGGCATAGAAACCGGGATAGAAGCCAGTTCTATCCCGGTTTTGAATTCCGGGTCGGGCGGAAATTTGTTTCTGGGGTTTCTTATCTTGAAATAGCTCAGACACGTCTCCGGAGTTAGAAAGTTGGTGGTGTTAACACCCCCATGTCGCGGAAATCACGTTAAGCTGTTGGTCCTGCGCCAAAGCTCCTTTCGGTCTTGTTAGTTGCTGTCTCACTCTGTTCCTTCACTTTCAAAGTTCATGAAAGTGAAGGAACAGAGAGTGCACCTGTGCATTACGCACATACTTGTGCACCATAAGATCTGCGTATCTCTGTTGGGATTGGCCGCAACGTAGCCGTAAAAAATAAAACTTTTCCTTGACACAGCAGTAAAACCTAGCCCAAGCGTTTAAAATTAAAATTCAATGTGATAGTATTGCGTGATGATAGTGTGCTTCCAGTGCAATACCTATAAAAACAAATAAATATTTAATTTTGAATGTTGTGTTTTGTCAGGCTAGGACTCCAAAAGCTAAGTGCTTTATGCTTTTTGCAAATGTCAATAAATCAAATGTATCATAAAATGTATTTACAAGTCACGATCCTAACCTTTGTCCAAAACTGATTAAGATAGTACAGAGTATCTAGATAAATATTTTCGTGGATCATTTTCGACAGCAAAATGTATTTCAAATTTAGAAATCATAACAATGGAGAAACTGAGCCATCGAAGTAAGTGAACAACAGTGGATTAGTAATACAGTTGATAACATTACCAAAATGATCTTGTTGCAAGAGTTCATTGACTTCTTTTTGTTTAAATTATTAATCCTATAACAAATCCATCTTCTACAAACATGTCATTTTTTGTACTTGGTGGTTGCTACTATTTGTTTGGCGTAGGTGGGCAAATAATGAAGTCATCGCTCGAACGTGGACTCTTTTCGATGTCAACAGAAGCTCAAGGTCGTCGGTAACTTTTCCGGTAATAAGGATAGTAGCTGTATGCTGTTGTTCTCTCGTAAGAGAACAGTCAGATCTAATTCGATGATTAACCTTGCTTTTGAAAATAATAATGCCGTATCCTAAGTTCCAAAGTAGCTGCTCTCAAACTTTTCCTGATTGCTCCTGCTATACCTCACCAAATCATCCGGAAAGTTTTGCTTCCCGGATAGAAAATTTGTAACCGTGTTAGGTCACCTGCAACTAAATAATTAATTAAACATGGCTGTCCCTTGATTAATTGGGCATACCGCATAACTTTTGTGGGCGCTTGTGACAGAAAAGATGATGGAAACTGTTAATATCTTGATATGGAATGGATATGTGATGATGAGGAGAGTGGAGCTTAAGTATGATTTGGAAGTGACGCCTGTGACGAAAAGGAAACCGTTTATCTTCGTATGAACTGAACATCTTATGAAAAGGGAGAAGCAACAATAGACAAAAAGAGTGTGATGAGTATGAATGAATGGAAGGGAAGAGATCAATCGAACAAGAGACCAATGAACAGTCATTCACTTCTTTCAAAATCATACCATGCTTTATCTGTATAAAGATGAGAAGGATGATTCCTTCTCATCGAATTCATACGAGTGATAGGAAAGAGAAAAACATAGGTAAGTCTGCGTTGACTCCGAAATGTAATGGGACCATAGCAAACAAATAATGATGATGATGCCTTTATAACAGGCTTATAGATGGCTTAAAATGGCCTTATGAACAAAAGGAATACATTACAAAAGCGTGTTTTTTTGTAGGTAATCGGCTAACTCCTTGATCTTCTTCTTAGCCCGAAAGTCTATAGTGGAGGATTAGCCTATTTACACGCACCCTTGAGTTTTGGTTACATTACATCTTCTATGACAGTGCCCAGTAAATATTGAAAAATAAAATAATAAGCGAATAGTGTTATGTTATTCGTATTCGTATTCTGTATCGACTTATGCAAACGATAGCGATACTGTTTTTCCAGACCACCTCAACCAGTTTGCATAATACCTAATATTACTTGCACGTACTTTATAAGTGCTAACGTAGTCATATTTATTACCTTCATTACTAGCCCCTGACATTTTGTTATCGTACTAATTGTGTAATGATATTTATTTCTCAAAGATTAAAAAACTGACCCTAACATCAAGACCCCACAGGTAATTCACGAGTAAGACGTATTATTTATCAGACATATGTTGAGTAATGTTGATCAAAAGGTTTATATATTTCTATAATATGACCAATTTCTTATTTACATTTCTGTTTATTCAGTACGAACCCTGGACAAAAACTTGTAAAGCTAAGAAAATTCAATTTGTCAACTCCAAAGCTTTAGTATCAACTCGATACAAAAGTAAGAGAGAAGTAGTTTCTCAATGCCTAAACCAATTTTCTATTCCCTTTTAACTCAGTTATGGCGTTTCCTCACTGAGACTTGTACCAAAGCATACCTACATATTACAGTCTTAACGTAAAAGTACTGTTAAAATAATACTATCCAAAATGATACGGTATACGATAACTTCAAAAGTTGCATATTTTCAATTGCAAAGACCTTGGTGAAACTTAAAGATATGTGAGAATAGGTATGATAACATGTTTTGACAGACGTTAAGCTTATAATAATCTGACAGATTACTCCTTAGTCGAATACTTCCCATATCGTATATGGTCGTTCCGTTTTCGGCCGCATCGTTGCTTAACATCGTGAGAATGCAGTCATTTCATTTTTAATAAAACTTAATTATTTTATAACTTTAATAAAACTTCATTTATGTTTGAGGGTCGTGATGGTGATAATCATGTGGAATGAAACAACCATACCGATTTTCTTTGGCAATTTTAATAGAGTGGTTTGATTGATTTCTTCATTTCTACATTAGCACTCAATCACTATTTGCAAGTTTCATCATGAGAATTTATATCGTATATTTGCTCTTTGGAAATCTTTCAGAGTATAACATACTTTTTCATAAATAGAAAATTCGTAGAATGTCTCCGTGTAAGTTTTCCTTGACATATGTATGAATCCAGCACTACGCAAATAGTTTAAGTGCTGGGGCTGATTGATTGATGGAGAATAATTTGGAGCATTACGGTGAACTCGCATGACACATCAATCTTGAGTATTACGTCATCGAGTTATTTGAGAGATATCTAAACGCACCTGCTTTGGGTACAAATATTCACAAGAATAACAGACACAGAAAGAAAAGAGTTTTTTTGGAAAATACTCTTAATTTATTTTTAAGTTTACATGATACGTATTTAAATGTCGCTAGAAAGAAATAAAATGTTTGATGATGACTTTTTTATACCCATACCAAGGGACAAGAACTAAAAAGTACTTATATCGAAAAAAGGAGGAATAGAGTTGAAAGGACAATGTTTTTTCTAATATAGTTTGTTATCAAAAATTAAAAGTCGCGTGTTCGTCTGACGTAAATTGCAGGCACAAAAGAAATAAGAGTAAAGTGTGCTAGAAACAGCGTGTAGAGTGAAAAAAATGCACAATTTTCCTGTTTCATGATAAAATAGAGAAGGTACGAGTACAACCAGCCGCACGTCAGGCTACTCCACTTTGACCTAGAGTCAGGCTCTATTCCCTTCGTAATAGAAGCTGTTTTCGTAGTTCACATGGGTAAACTGGCGTGCTGCCGACTGTACAAATAGACCAACCGTTTTCTCGCGTCTCACACAAAGTTGGCATCCGACAAGTTTCCATCACGAAACAATTCATAACTACACGAATTCACAAGTTTCCTGCTTGTAGAAATTGTTACGGTAGAATCTCGCTATGAAAATAATTGAGAAACAAGTAAGCAAATTCCTTAAAGGTGCCGAAAAAAATATGAACTATACGTAATACTCGAACTAGCATGAATAAGATCAAATTAAAACTCAGGCAGCCTCACTACGTCAGGCTAATCAAAATATATTTCAAATTCCTTTTTCAATTGGTTTACTACTCGTAAGTACTCAATTATGGATTTTCATTTAGATATGCCAGACCCGATGGGGATCAGCAGAGCTTGGCTATAGGAAATAGCAGTACTATGAACTGGCTATTGATTTGAGATTTTTGAGACCCTTTCTTTTGGGGTCTAATAGAAATGGTCTCAAACCATACAAGCAATATGGATTTAAGCTGTTGCAATAATGTCCTTCTAGCCGAATTTCGACTACAGCGGCCTGTGTGCGCAATACATAGGTTCACCCTCTGTTCCTTCACTGTCATAATTCGGTGAGACGGCAGTCTGACATGAACGTAGATAGATCAGACTGTTGCAATATGGATTAGTTTAAGTATCGAATAATTTTCATTTACCATACTGTTACCACCATTTACATATAATTCCATTACCATAAAAAATAAGTCAAAATAACCTCAGCTTTTGAAACTCTTAACAGTGATAGTTACTTTATTAGAGTAAATTAAAACCTATTTATAGATCCCGTTTCAGATTAATGAATGTTCATTTTGCACATGTCAGTTTTCATACATTCATGCTCCCCCTCATTAACCAGTGTTAAATAAAATTTATGGCCACGTGAGGGAGAAATTACGGCTTTTTAAAACACACCTCGCAATTTAATAGCTTACAGGCTTTCGTTCGTTATGACCTGGGCCACATCTATGAGTGTTTACTTGGGTCTCCAAGTTACGCCTCGTACCTAAATGGAAAGACAAAATCCAACACGACTGTAAATTAAAAAAAGGAAATTAAAGACACTTGAATGTTTCCTCCCAATTCTTCAGTCTTTTGGTTTTGTATACGGGTATATGTCCCCTGCTAGGTGGACCGATGACCTGAGGAAGGTGGCCGGTGGTGGCTGGATTCGAGAAGCGGAGGACCGTGAAAGGTGGCGCAGTCTTGGAGAGGCCTATGTCCAGCAGTAGACTGCAATAGGCTGATATACCTTCAAGAAAAAAGTGAATAGACTATTACTAGCCAGACGTGATCCATCTCCGGCCGCATCGTCGCTTACCATCATGCAACTCCTAATGGTAAAAAAGGTAGCATTTCTTTTTCTAGCTGAGTATCTTCCCAGAATCATCATCATCAGTATTATTTTTTAAGCATGTGAATAAAAGTAAACTGATGTATGTTTCTATCTATATTTTTCTTATTGAAGAAGAAAGTACAAGAATTTTTCTTATTAGAAAGAACCCTCTATCTTATTTATAGAAGTACACTCAAAGGCATAATATCAAAGCTGCCATGAAAGCGGGATAACGTGATACAAACGCAATTGACTAATGGATTAAAATTCTGTTTGCGGATTGACACATAAACGCGTTTATGCTAATCCAGATGTAATTTTCCCATGTTTTCTGGTTAAAATGTCAGTAGTCAACTGATAAATTCGGTTATTTCGGTTTTCGGTTCGGTTGCCGCCTTGTTTCCTTTTGAAAAATTCAATACCCAGTCTCCCCCACTTGAGACGCTATACGTAAAGTACCTACGACTAGATATTTTTTTAGAATTTAGAATTTAATTTTTAAATATCCGCCTAATAATAATTTTCAGTTTTCCTCTTCAAAAGGAGACAAGGCGGCAACTGGCAAATATTTTTACAAATTCCCAGTTGCCCCTAGTGGAGGAGATGCCAATAGGGGCAACTGGGAATAACCCATCACCGATCTATGCCGAAGTTAAAACGCATTTATGAAGCTGCCATTCATTAGGTAACGTTTTTTAATTAACCAGTTTAGTTGCTGGCAACATAGTACAAAAGGCTCAGACCCGGGTTACCAATTTTTAAGCAGCAAAATAAGTCAAACAACACTAACCGCTGTCTAAAATTAAACATGTGTTGGCGAACTAGACCCGCAGCAGATGTTTTGTCAATGTAATTAAATCAAATTTCGCTCACAAAAATTAATCGACTGTGTCATCCGGTGGGACTCGAACCCACGTCCCTTCGCTATCCGGGCGAGTGCTCTTACCAACTAAGCTACGGAGGACGTTAGTCAGTCGACCAATTTTTGCAAGGGCTTGCTACGCCAGTGAACCGACGTTCGATTTCATCAATACTTGGGGAATCACTTTGGTGTCTCAATGACCCCTGATAGGTTATGTGTTCATAGTTGCTTTCTATTCCTAGGATCTGGAGGCGTAGAACTACCTTTTATACCCTTGTGTGGCGTGGGATCAGCACCGACAGGTTGCCCTTCTGCCCTTACATACTCTCCAAAAACCCCTTACAGGTAATTTTTATACTTTTTATTTTTTATGAGGGTAGATTTGAGTTGTGAAATGTACTTAATTCTTACTTATTAGCAACTAAATTCAATTGTTTTCAAATGTTTTACTAGAATTTAGCATTCAACCTTCCGTCCAAGTACCCTTACAACAGTTTTTTAATAATTTAAAGTAATTTGGTACCGTCTCGGGTAACCATTTTAGTACTGAGTGTGAACAATTTTCAAAGTAGGTTATTTGTCACATTCCAGGGTTTTTTTTATCTCCTTACTGGAGTCTGCGTTTGGCCCTCGCCTTGCGCAGAGCCACGTGTACCACTGGCTACTCGTCCTACCCTCGGTGTTACATCACATTACCCGCAGAGGAAAGTTCTATCTTTTTAATATGAGTTAATTTACTTGTTTTGGGAGGCACGCCTTTAATGTAGTGTCTGGCGCCCTACATTTTTCTTACCTTTTACTTTAATCTATCTTACTGCTCCATTTTGTTGTGCGTGACCATTCTCCAACGCTCGGTAAACCCAAATATCTTGCCCGCGCTCTACCCCGAGCTAGGCCCTTACTCTTTAATTTACTTACCTATAAGTACCATTACGTACATTACCTTTAAGTACCATTGTATAATTGCATTTTACTAATAATAGTTATACTTTTCTGAGTTAAATAAATATAATAACTATTACCAAACTTTTTTTTATTTAACAATAGAGAAACGTTTACTTACTATTTCATCGTTGTCTTCTTAAATCGTACTTACTCAATGAGATTGAGTTACTTTCATAAAAAGATTAACTCAGCCGGTATTCGTTTTGCAACATTGTCAAACTTTTAGGAGCTTTCCTCAAATCTTCTTCACCACAATAAAGCTTTTTTGGCAAAAAATATACGACTTCTTTGGAATTAAAAGAGAAATTTAAAAACTTAAGTCATATTCAATTTCTCGTGCTCGAATTTAAAAACTTATTTTGGGGAAACAGTATCTACTTCCTCAAAATAAGTTTTTAAATTTTCCCCAAAACAAGTGCTTAGTAGCATTTTATGGTTCAAAATTGTCTTATTTCTGGAGCTTTAATAAAACAGATAATTGGAACGAGTTACAGAAATACAAAGATATAGTATGATCTAAAATATACGTAGGCTTTTAGGACTAGTTGGTATTTTACTCTATTATACTCTTATATTGATTAAAAACAACAAATATAATCCGTACTGGTTTATATTTGTTGTTGTCTCTACACAGTGTTATACGAGGTCGTAAAATATTTAGGGATCACATTTCGGCAATCAGAAGCCAATCCTATTATCGACGCAATCTCCATAATAATAGAAGGCAATTTATTCAACAATAAGTTCGATAATTTAGACGTGCTAATAACGCTCGATGCCGTAATAATTACGCATCCAATTATGTAGTTCAAAGCCTGTAAGTAAAGCTATCATCATTGGTGTTATAATAACGAAATAACTAACTATTTTTATAGCGTAAGCAATATCTTTGCAAGTTGCTTTAAAAAGTAAATTTTACACACACACACACGAAAATAATTGGTCGACCGTCTTCAGGTTAGAAAGATTTCTAATGGTTTCTGAGGTTTTCATATTCATTCATTCATATCAGCCTATTGCAGTCCACTGAGGTATACGGTGGTTCAATTTAAAAAAAATCGGCCAAGTGCCAGTCGGACTCGCGCAGGAAGGGTTCCGTACCATTAACATTAGATAGTATAGGCAAAAAAACACGATTGTATGGTAGCCCCCCTTAAAAATATTTTTTTTTATTTAATTTACAATTTTTAAAGTAAAATACAATATTGTATTCTGTAATTATTTTAAGCGTCTGTCTGTGCAATTATAAATATCGAGCAAAAATGGCAAAAAACACGATTGTTGTATGGGAGCCCCCCTTAAATAATATTATTGTTTTAATTTAATTATTTTTTAAAAGTAAATATACAACTTAGTATTCTGTGAATATTTCAAGCGTCTACCTGTTGCCGTTATTAATAGCGAGCAAAAAACGCTAAAAAATCACGTTTGTTGTATGGAAGCCCCCATTAAATATTTTTTTATTCTGTTTTTAGTATTTGTTATTATAGCGGCAACAGAAATACATCATCTGTAAAAAAATTAACTGTCAAACTCTCACGGCTTATGAGATACAGCAAGGTGACAGACAGACAGACAGCGGAGACTTAGTAATAGGGTCCCGTTTTTATCCTTCGGGTACGGAACCCTAAAAACCGCACATAACCGAATCAAAATTAGTTAGCACACTAAAAGCTTTGTGAGAAATGGACGCATTTGTGTTACAAAATTCCACAGCCAGCATGGATGTTTTAATTAAGAGTAGTTTTGTAACAATTTATACAGGGCGTGATTTAAGATACAATCAAATTAAGTTCTGACGTAGTTTATACGTTCTTCTTACGAATTACCATTTGTTACTAACCCCAATAAAATAAAATAAACACATTACTAACCCTGGGCCCTCGCGTGCGAGTGCGAGTGTACAACCGGCATAACGCTAGGACGATGATAACTAATTAATATTTTGTAATGTAATTGGATTTGTCTTCAAGAGGTAAATTACTTTTATTATTATTAGTTAGTCCCCATATTAAGGAGGCGATATAGCTACCAACAACGTTTGCCATGACCTAATGATCGAATTGAACTTCTTAAAAAATAGAGTAAGGTGCCTACTAGAGGTACCTTTTCTGAAAAACTTTCGAGTGTGTGTTTGAGTTGACTCACTATGATTCTATATGTCCCGGCACCAGTGTCGGAGCCTTCATGTGGTGACTAAGAAGCAAAATTGCTACCACTTTCTTAATAGGATCAACTTTGAAATCCCAAATATGTTTTTACTTTCCCATACTATTTAGTAAATCGGTTAGGTTCATTTGTGTGGAAAGGTGATATTTTTTGGTACGTTTTCGAGGTTCTTGTAATAGAGTAATGTTGCAGGGGAACTCATCTATCACCTCTTGAAGGCTTCGACATCGGTGACGGGACATGTATAAGGTCACCTCATTTTAAGTGAAAATATTTCAAGGGCCGATTGAGCACATTTAATCATTAATTTTTTTAGAAAACACTAACAAAAGCAAATAGACCAGGTTTAAAATAGGTCTCAATATTAGCCGACAACAGAGAAATGAATGACACATTCGTGACATTCTTTTCTAATTGGCTAGCTGATAGCTTAGTCCTGTCTTAAGCCCGGTACTAAGTTTTTGGAATAAAGGGGTTTGGGTTTTATACGCTAGTTTTTTTGAGAAAATTAGAGATTAAGGTAATACCTTTTTTGTTTCAGATTTTGATTTTTTATTATTATAAAAGAAAAATTGATCATTGAAATGAGAGAGGCGAAGCCGATGACGTAGATAACTTTTAAAATGTACAGGGTGCTGTTTAAAAAACCGGCCAAGTGCGAGTCGGACTCGCGCGCTATGGGTTCCGTACCATTAACTCAAAACATTAGACAGTATAGGCAAAAAAGTATATATATTTTTATTTTATTTATAATTTCAAAAGTATTCATCATAGGATACCCGAAACAGTTTTAAAAAAGAGTTTTCGCGCCTGTTCCTTTACGTGAGTGATTTGAAGTTTTTGAAACCCTACCTTTTTTTCATAGTCCTTTTCAACGAGACACAAGGGGGTGCACTCAAAAAAATAATTCACTCCCCCCTTTACATGTATGGGGAGGTACCCTTAAAAACGGGTAATTGTAATTTTTTGTATTTTTAAAAATGAGATCTATATGTGAAATATCCTCGAACCAAGTTACATGCAAATCGGTCCTTAAACATAGAAGATATTCTGATGTAACAGACTAGGACGGACGGACTAAACGATCTTATAAGGGTTCCTTGTCGGACTACGGAACCCTAAAAATGATATTTACTATATTAGATAAAAAAATGAAAACATCGAATTTCCACAAAATAATTATAGTGTCCTGTTTCTATAATGTATACAAAGACATAGTTAAAATATTTTCACGTAAAATGATTTGACCTTGTATACTTGTGAATAAATAATCACATAATGCAAAAAATAAAATGTAATACACCTAAATGTATATTTAACGTAGGATGTCGTGAATTTTAAAGCCTTCATCATTCATCGCTAAATGGACTAATCGTGTGCAGATAAAATCGGTTAGTGTTAAGCCATTGTGTTTGGTTCAAATAAAAATAAGACAAGCTTCCTATCTTCCTATGCAATTACTTTGGTCAGCGCAAATAAAGGCGCTTTGTTTTAAATATATATTATATTATCTATGAGTTAATTGAGAAATCTTTATATTAAATAATATGCACTGCTTGGTTATGAAACTGCCAGTTGCCAAAATTAAAAAAAAAACAACAACAACAATAGGCAAGATGACAGATTTTGAAAAAGTGTTTCAAAATGTTCTTAAGTATCTTCTATTTCCAAAAAAATATATTATTTTTGCAATCAACAAAGGTAGATAATCATTAAAAAAATGCAATTTAAATAAAATGTTCATAAATTGGCGCCAAAACGCGGTCAGGGTGTCATGGCGTCTGCTGTGACGTCACACCTCAGTAAACATATTTCAAACGTTAGTGTTAAAGTCGAATTTCTTCTTCTTCTTCTTCTTTCTTATGGCGAGCGTAAAGTCGAATTTCGTATTATAATTCAGTGACAGTGACTGACAGTGACAGTATTTGCTGAGGTGTGACGTAACTCGAATCTGAATGGTGTTATAAAAAACATGGCGGATTTCAGTATTTTGCAATTTTATTTTTTAAAATAAACTAATAAAATCGTCTTAAAAATAAAGATTTTTTCCATAATCTTAAAATATTATTTTACTAGATAGACACATTATTTTAAAGATTTTTGCTTACTGTCATCTTCCCTTATAAGTATAACTAGGTTCGCTATCATTAAACCCGTACACTGAACATTTTTACTTAACTATTTATAAACTTTACCTATATAATATTTGTATAGAATATACCTTATCGTTTTTAATTCAACCCACAACGGTACGTAGCTCGTACTAACACTTCTAAATCCGCGCAAAGAGCTTTTACGTGTAGAGATAAATTAAGTAGGTACTTACAAAAACTGAATTGTGGACATTTCTGAAGAACAGTAAGTAATTTCAAAAGTTTTCCAAATTAAATTGCTCCGAATATTGAAGAGACAAAGAAGTTGATCATCAAAAGTTTTATTGACTTCTGTAATTTAAGTTCACAAATAAAAACTTAACGATATACTCTTTATTTTTTTACCAATATGAGCTCATTAATTATTTCAAGAATGCTTACTTACTAAAATAATCTTGGTTCGGTTACTATCAATTGCAGTTTACAAAACTAAATCAGACCCTGACACATATTATACACGTTGCCAAAGTATACAATGCGTAAACCAAATTGTTTAGGTTCCCAGGTTTGGAAATATGCATCTGTTCAGTATCGTAAGGCGTTATGATATATTAAAAGAGCTTACATCATTGTCTAGTTGGTTTTTTTCTCATGGTAATTATAAGTTGAATTATCGTTTGTTTGATGTATTGCAAAGAGCACTTTGAGGTACTCTGCGTCAATCAATCATATTTTCGATTAGTTGATTGAATTATCCAATGAAAATAATGACATAATCGTATGTGAAAAACTAACAGGTTTCAACATATGTATAAAATATATTATTAACAAAATAAGACTCGCCCCTATCTAACTCGACCCGAATGCGATTTGAATATTTTTTAGGGTTCCGTAGTCTGACAAGGAACCCTTATAAGATCGTTCAGTCCGTCCGCCCTAGTCTGTCACAGCAGAATATCTTCTACGTTTATGGACTGATTTGCATGTAACTTGGTTCGAGGATACTTCACATATAGATCCCATTTTTTAAAATACAAAAAAATTAAATTACCCCTTTTTAAAGGTACCTCCCCATACATATAAAGGGGGGGTGATTTTTTTTTAGTGCAACCCCTTGAGTGGGGTATCGTTAAAAAGGACTATAAAAATAAGGTAGGGTTTCCATACAACACTTTTTTATCAGCTTTATCATTTGCGAGAAATAGCCGGCCAAAGTCGTTTACACGGTGTCCCCCCCCTGTAATTTCTAAAGTCTTGGACCTATAAACTTCAAATCACTCACGTAAAGAAACAGGTGCAGAAATTTTTATTTAAAATTGTTTTGGGTATCCTGTGATGAATACTTTTGAAATTATAAATAAAATAAAAATGGACAAAAGAATGGAGTCATACTGTGATTTTTCAATTTGATTTGCCTACTAGCCTAACTTATTTTGTTTTTATGAATAATTTTATTATTAATGGTTAGCTTGTTCAAAACTCGATTATTTTAAAAATGACATTTTTAATGTTTGTAACTAATAGTTTATGGGCATAAAGAAAAAATAATTTTGAAATTTGCGACGGATTTATTAAGAGTAACAATTGTAATTTAACGTGATAGTTAGTGTCGAACTATTGTAAAAGTTGTGAACGTAAAAGTTAAAAAGCATTTTTCTCTACACTGTACTTTCATATTAACGTGTTAATCGTTTTCAGGTTTAAAACTTAAGGCGCTATAGCTAGACCAAGCCCATTATATAAAATCAACCTTACCAACACTTATAATTACGTAATTAAGCTTAAGAGCCGGTTTTCCCGTTTTACGTCAATGCAGAGTTCAAAGATCTATGCATATTTTCTCTTTCTTTTGACGGACCGTTTCTGATAGTAACCTATGACACCAGTTAATGATACAACAACGTCGTTTTGTGTCATTAAAAACAAATAATTAAGTTATATGGGGAAATGAATGACTAAGACAACGAGTGTGATATATTTCTTAGGGCATTATTGTAGCATGCCACCCCAACTAAAATTCTAAACTAACGGGCACATTCTCAAGATGAATTGCCCGAATTCCTGGAAGCATAGGAAGACCTTTGACTGTCCTCCTAGTTCTGTGGTGTCCTGTATATTAAATAACCTGCATAGAAGATGTATGTGTGTATGCCAATGTTCCTTTGTCGTCCACAGAGCAAAGCACGCAAAATATTCGTTTGTCGACAAAGTCCTTTTGACGAGAGGACCGTGGCCTTCGAATTGTAACTGAATTATGTTGTTTGCAGCTATTTCTTTTAATATTTCCTTTCTAGACCGGTAAACGACAGATTTTTTATTTTTAATACGTACCTGAATAATAAAAAGGAACCCTTATTTACAGGATCACTTTGTCTGTCCGTCTGTCACCCTGCCCGTCAAGTTGAATCAAGCTTCAAAGTCAACGCTATCCAAAGATACGGCCGTTTGAGCTTTATTCTTTAACATTTCGCAGGGAAAAAAACCTATAGGGTACTCCCCAATTCTAAAATCATGAAAGTCAAGAAGGAAGGTGTAAGAGCACAAGTAAAAGGAAAAAAAATGCGATAAGTACAAAATCATAGTTACATCGTAGAAAAAAAATTGGTTTGTAAGAATTCCTTTTAAAGCTTGAGTCCCGCACTCGCACTTGCCTGTTTTTTTTTTAAATGAAACGAACACACAATATTAACAGAATACAATTTAAGTTACTATATTTTGCTGTGGTTTATTCAGATTAGGATTTCATAATATTCAGCTCTTTCAGAATTTACAATAACGGGCGACGAAGAGTCAATTTAGATTGACAATATCAAAAACAGTTCAATCAAGTGGGTACGTCTATCGTAAAAGTATAAATAGTTACCTAATTCAAAACCTTAATTAATTTACTTCAACACTAATGTGATTCTACGCAGACACAATCAAATCAGGATTCAGTAGGTAAGTGCCTAGCTGAAATGTAACGCTCTATCCTAGGTACCTACTCATCATCATCATCATTCGCTTGCCCTGTTCCCATTATACGAGACAAAAAGAGGGGTATTTGGGGTCGGCGCAGTATGTTTTTCTCTTCCATACAATCCTATCACTCGTCATTGACTCATCCACTCCTTTCACAATCATATCATGCTTTATACAGTCCATCCATCTCTTTCTAGGTCGGCCTCTTCCCTTCTATCCACTAACATTCATACTCATCACTCTTTTTGTCACATGATTCTCCTCTCTTCTCTTCGTACCTACTCATCGTTTTTAAGTTGAAATCAAAGGCGCTTCGAATTAATGTTCTTTTTTAGTTTCCTTCCGTTTAGGGCCGCTGTTGAATATGTTTCACTTGCATTTTTGTGTCGAAGTAGGTACTAAGTAGAGTATAAATAAGAAACCAAAAAAAAACGGTAATTAAAAACTAAAAAACCCGACTGCGTTTCTGTGTAATTGGTAATTAAAACACCCTAAAACAAGAAAAAGGTCATAACCGGGTTAAATTGGTACCCATATTAAAAATTGCAGCAGTTGGGACCCATTCTAGAAATGTAGGCTTAGTGAATTTAGAGCACATACCTGCCTCTCTATTACATTGCAGATTACTCCAATCTACTGACGAGACGGTTGACTTTCTAACATGAGTCCCGACAGCTAAAATTTTTAATATGGGTACCATTTTAACCCGGTTATGACCTTTTTCTTGTTTTAGGGTTTTTTAATTTCCAATTACACAGAAACGCAGTCGGGTTTTTTAGTTTTTAATTACCGTTTTTTTTGGTTTCTTATTTATACTGTACTTAGTACCTACTTCGACACAAAAATGCAAGTGAAACACATTCAACAGCGGCCCTAAACGGAAGGAAACTAAAAAAGAACATTAATTCAGGTAAGCGTCTTTGATTTCAACTTTAAAACGATGAGTAGGTACCTAGGATAGAGCGTTACATTTCAGCTAGGCACTTACCTACTGAATCCTGATTTGATTGTGTCTGCGTAGAATCACATTAGTGTTGAAGTAAATTAATTAAGGTTTTGAATTAGGTAACTATTTATACTTTTACGATAGACGTACCCACTTGATTGAACTGTTTTTGATATTGTCAATCTAAATTAACTCCTCGTCGCCCGTTATTGTAAATTCTGAAAGAGCTGAATATTATGAAATCCTAATCTGAATAAACCACAGCAAAATATAGTAACTTAAATTATATTCTGTTAATATTGTGTGTTCGTTTCATTTTAAAAAAAAACAGGCAAGTGCGAGTGCGGGACTCAAGCTTTAAAAGGAATTCTTACAAACCAATTTTTTTTCTACGATGTAACTATGATTTTGTACTTATCGCATTTTTTTCCTTTTACTTGTGCTCTTACACCTTCCTTCTTGACTTTCATGATTTTAGAATTGGGAAGTACCCTATAGGTTTTTTTCTAAAATTCAGCTAAAATTTTTAATATGGGTACCATTTTAACCCGGTTATGACCTCTCTCTTGTTTTAGGGTTTTTTTAATTTCCAATTACACAGAAACGCAGTCGGGTTTTTAGTTTTTAAATTACCGTTTTTTTATTTTTAGTTTTATTATTTGAAACCAAACACCAGACTGCAAAAAAAATATTATATTATTGAAATGGTCTCTTTACTGGCTTTCATTTGATACCCATATAGCTATGCTAAGAAAAAAATCAATCCCCTCCCCCCTTTATTTCCATTTGCGGGTGCCATTTTTTAAAGGAGAAACCCGGTTCCCATACAAACTTGGGCCCGGCCGTTACAGAGCTGTAATTTGGCCTATATTTAGGTCATCTATATATTTCTCACGAGACCCAATTTCATTAAAATTTTCAATGGCCAAATAAGTAAAATAATTTACTGAAAATATTTGAGGTTATGTACCCTAATGACTGTTTTCAGAAGAAAAGTGCTAGTTTTTGAATTTGTATTAACTCTCGACATAAAAGGAAAGACTTTAAACTGTTTGTGGCATCGTCATAGCTCCTAAATGGATGAACCGATTTTGATGTGTTTTAGCACATTCTTAGGCATTTTATTACGTATTAAAGGCCTGCTGCCTTTAATACGTAATAAAATGCCTAACTAATCAATACAAACATAAATATGATGAATATGAATTGATAATATACTTATTATGCGGCCCTATCTACCACACATGCTGACTATGCAAAGGATTTAGATATACATATATAGGTACTTAAGTAAATAGATATAAAAAAACAAAAGTTATTTTTAAATATTTTTATTCTTCTTCATCTGTATTAAATAATAATATTCTATCCAAAACTGTGCAGGGGGAGTTGTATTATCTTGGTGACTGACCCAACATAAATACCATATTATACTCATCTTATGAGCACAGCAACCTACCGTCCATTTCCCAACTATTCAATTGCAATACTATTGGATTATAGCATTCCTTCCTCCCAAAGACCTGTCAACTAATATGTATACAAAATATATATATGCACAGGCTCATGTTTATAGACGTAAATTACGTTCAGGTCGTCAAAAAGCAAGATCAGGTTATCCAGTTTTAGCGCAGAGGTCTTTATGGGTTGCAGAATACGGTGCCCAAGGTTTATGCCTGAGTCAGTAAGAGAGTCCGGTAAGCAAGCAAAGGTAGATATATCAAAAATCAGGAGCAATACGAAGGAACACATTCACTAACGCAGGGGCACGAAAAGCGAACTGAATCAAAATAACAGATTCAATAGATGACACTGACATTGACAGATGCCAAAGGTGACAGCACAGACCATAAAAAGTGCGATACGTATCCGATTAAACTATAATCGATATTTTGACTCGGTTTTTTCTACTCAACGTTTAAAGAAGTAAAATTTATTTGCAGATTTCTAATCATGTATATCAAGTAACTATTTCAACTTATAAAAAAAATGATTCAGTATACTGCCAAAAAAGCCGTACATATCATCATATTCAAGTATAGATTTCGATTAAAACTGACTCGATTGTTTTATTTTAATGTTATTAGAGCATTTACGAAAATAGCATAATGAAACTTGCGTTTATACAGCTACAGTCGAAACCGATTATAACGACATCGTTTACAACGACCGATCGGTTATTACAGCCTGATTGTAAAGTCCCGCCCAAATCTCTAGTCAACTATTCAGCAAACATACCGCCTATAACAACATCGGATACAGCGACATATCGCTTACAACGACAAAACTTTATCGATATTCATCGACTATAACGACCAACCACTTCTTGTCCCAGCAAAACAAAACAATACGGACGATTTTAAATCTTATTGATAAGCATTGAAGGAATATTTAGGCGCGTATTATTACCTACGCACTTTCTTCCACCTCATCCGAACCTCTTCCCGGCCATTTGACCTTGCATATTTTACACCAATTGTTTAGTAACATTTTATTTGACATAAAGTTTACATACATAACCTATACCTAGATAGATATGTACCTATCCATACTAATATTATAAATGCGAAAGTGTGTCTACCTGTCTGTCTGTTACCTCTTGACGCTTAAACCACTGAACCGATTGAGATGAAATTTGGTATGGAGACAGTTCGAGACCCTGGAAAGGACAAAGACTATGTTTTGTTGCAATATAAAAACATTAAGGGGGTGAAATGGGGGATGAAAGTTTATAAGGAAATACAACTCCTGCGGGCGAAGTCGCGTGGTAGCACTAGTAATAAATAATATAACTACACAACTAATATAACTATGTATGTATGTGTATTGCTTGTAACAACTATCGGATATAACGTAGGCAACTTTACGGTCCCTTCAATGTCGCTATATCAGGTTTTGACTGTAGTTGAATATAAAACATCAAAATCGGTTTATATTTGCTGTTGGCCAATGCTATTTTGGGCAAGATTTAAACAGGGAGATCTAGCAAAAATATACATTTTTTGGTATATGTTTCATGCCTGTAACGTCCAGGCCCAGAAACGGGTTTCTCCTTTATATAGCCTATGTCACTCTTACAATTTTGTACAATCCTAAAATTATACATACATACATACATACTCTCGAAAAACATAACCCTCCTTCCGCAGTCGGGTAACAATTCACATACGGGTAGAATTTCAAGCCACGATCTTGGATTAACCATTATAATTAATCCACCAGTGCGACATTCCTGTTTTTTTAACACGTCATTGCGTATTAAATCCTGCCCGTGTATGATTATTTGTTGTTTATGTAAACTTATATAAATCAAATAACACTGTGAGTGTTAAAAATATAAATAATAAAGTTCATGATATTTTTAAACTTTTTGGAGGGTTTATTAAGGCTTAGTTGTGCCTGGAAGAGTTAGAAGCTATTAAAAGACGTATTGTTTTTTTTAAAGAGGGCAGGTTTTATCGTTACATTATTCACAATTCCGGGGTTTTAGCTTGTGCCGTTAGTAAAAAAAATTGTAAAAAAAATTTAAAAAATATATTTTTGTAAGTACATTTAAAAACCTAACTCTAACACCGACCAATCACACCATCACTATTTTCCGTTGTTAGAAAACTATTTAAACACTGTGACTTAGGACTCAAATTTCAACCAGAGCGTGACATTAATTATTTCCAGCTTCCATGCATTAATATTCAACAGCGAATTGATTTCCAAATTGATATGGCCTGGTGACAAACGATTATTAATCATGTCTCGCCATGCAATTAAAATTGTATCGCGATTATCATCACGCATTAGAATCGATGACCCTCAATCAGTTGGCTGGATGGAGTGATTTAATGATTGGTTTAGTCACCGATCTGACCCAGGATTTATACAGATAGCCCAAACTCACGAGTCTATTGTGCACAATGCAGCAAGTCATAAAATATGATGTCATATAAAACAGTGACGTCATATCGCGTTGCAGTATCGATTGGAAGCATCGATAGCTATTTTACGCGGAAAAGGGATGAATGGTAACGTTGGATGATAGCTAAGCGTGATATTCTTGTCGTGATGTGGCTTGTTTGGGAAAACCAAACTTAAATATTTAAATTGCCCGTAGGAAACGATCTGTTGTGTATACTGGCAATGAAATAGTATCTCTAAGACCAATTTTAAGTTCATGCTCTTTCTTTTTTGCTAAAGAAACGAGAAGAGGCAGACTACAATTACTAGAAACGTCAAACTAAACAGCTGTCAGTTGCCAAAGAAATAATTCCAACTGCGCTACAGAGGACGTTGGTCACTCGACGAATTTTTGTAATGCTTACTCCGCCAGTGAGCCAGCGTTAATTTCATCTTTGATATATATAATCCAAAATTAATTCAGTAGAATAAACATTACAGCTTTGCACTCCATTGACCTAAACTAAGGTATGTAAGGTATTTTTGAATCAGTGTATACAATACAAATTTTTTAGTTTAATTAAAGTACAGATTCCATCAGATATATTCCGTTATAACAATTTGTATCTTGTTCGGAACAAATTCAGTGTGAATACCGACCGGATGAGCGCCGGATGTGCAAGCGATGGGTTTTGTGTTACACGATGCGATATCCTGCAGGGCGCAGCGAGAAAATAAGTATTTTAGAGTAAAAAGACAGAAGATAGAAAAGGAAGATTCAGTGTAACTAAGTCATTTATGCGGTGGGAGCTCGTAGAAAAATCTATTTGTTAGTTACACCAGTTAGCCGTAACTCAAGGACGGCCTGACCAATTTTTGTAATCTATGATTTGTTAAGTTGGGCTCCCAAACATACGTATACGTTACTGAGTAGGTGCTCTACACAACATAATACAATTTGAAAACAGAGAAACATAATTTTGCAGTTGAAATATTGTTATCGTTGAAAGAGCGAATACTAGGTGCTTTAAATACGTATCTTTTATTAATCGGCTGTTATTTAGAGCTGTCAAATAAGCTTAAAGATGATATGAAAGCTGTATGAAAGGTTATGTCTGTTTAATTCTACCGAGACTGTTTCAATAATGTTGCAGCTAAGATGTTCAAAGTCCGATAAGTCAACTATCGGACTTAGACGGAAATAGTATTGTCTGCTTCCATTTACTCACAAGAACTATAGGACATTGTCTTTAAGATGAACCATTGAAGAACTTTGGATTTTGTTTTTTCGAGAATTTAATCAGACTGCGAACGGCATCTTGCAAGAAATATTATCCTTTTGGTACAACACACTTAATAAAAAAGGCACAACAATGTCAATAAAAATATAATATTGTAGCAGAAAACATAGAACAAGAAAACACAATGTGCCCAAATGTGCAAGATTTTTCAGATTCACATCATTTAGCGAAATCATTGAGTAAGCAGCAACGAATACATAAAATAAAAACCTGTGGCCTGTGGTGCAGATACTGTACCTGAAATTAGCCTGAATATTTTCATTGCCTCGGTCTGAGCCCGGACAAGCTTACCCATATAAAATTTAAATGTTCCGACCGCGCCAGAGATAAAAGTTTTGCGGGCATATTTTTTATTAACAATTGTCTGTGAACGAGCACGTGATATAAAACCCCATACTGTAAAAAAACCTGTACAAAACATTTTGAAGGTTTTTTATAAATAATTTTTCATTATAATTATTTTTTATAACTTAAGCAATTTGTTTGCAAGTTTTTACGAAATTTAATTGAATTTTACAGCCAATTTATCCTAGAGAATTTTAATGGTGATAAAGTAAGTAATAAGTATGCTTTCAAACTGATGTTACCACCACATACTCTTGGTGCTGTTCGTAAACTCATGACATATTAAAAGAAAAAATAGGCAGTTTTTTTATTTATCATTCAACGTATTTAACTGTATTTCTGACATCTAGCAATATACCTTCGTAATTAATAAGTTCAAATCAAACGGCTGGCTTTGCAATTATTAGTCAAAATATCAAATGTATTTACGAAAACCGTAATTAACACGTCGAATGCCTACTAGTGAAGATTTATTTACGAAAGCGAAGGAGGTAATAAGTTAAATTGGCAACGACACGACGGGAACACGATGAAGTTAAATATAATTTACTGCGGAGCTAATACGATTGTGTACATAAAGCTATTTCGGTTAACTACGACTAACTCTCACTGTTTAAAACTGAACTTTAAACACGTACACTGAGGAGCTAATGTGGAATTGTTATGAACTAGAATACTAAAATTGAACGTGAAAATATCTGGATATTTTCACGTTCAACTTATCAAGAACAGGTCTTCCCCTGAAGGTCGACTGATCCCAATCACACCCTGTAATGGCAAAGGACGCAAAATTGGCCGACGTCTGACCTGGCAACCTTTTAACAAGGCTTCGGGTCTAAAGTAGCCCTCTAAATTTGGGGCCCGATTCCCGGCAACCATCTCTTTCGTACATAAGAGACAGACTAGGTCAAAAAATAAGAAACGTCAAATTAATAAGAAGCTTGTTATTACAGTAACTGTACCTACAGTGTACCTACACTTTAAGACATTAAATTTAACTTTCAGTATTCGTACCTAACCTATAACGGGCAGTGGCAAAAATGTTGACACAACAATTAAAACTTTATGCCCGTTATGATACGTTAAAAATGAATTTTGAAATTTGCCCGAGAAAGGAGCGCGTTTTAGTCTAGTAAAACGCGCGATAAAATGGGAAACAAGAAAAACACGTGAGAAATAATCTAACTAAATTTTTCGTTTTTAAAATTACAGCCGGTCTCTTTTGTTTCCCTCCATAGGGAAGGAAATAAATAATAAATAAATTGTTTCAACAAACACACCAATTACCTAGCCCCAAACTAAGCGTGAGCTTTTGCTATGGTGACTAGGATAACGGATAGACACATACTTATATAGGTACATTTATAAACATCCATGACTTAGGTACAAATGCTCGTGCTCATCACACAAACATTTGCCCCTTGCGGGATTCGAACCCGCAACCGCCTGGTTTAGAAGTCCGTGGCGCGAACCACTACACCAAGACGGTCGTCAAATAAGGTTTAGTTACAGGAGTTGTCCAGAATCAGGCCCATTGGTCGTTCAACACTTAAACTGATTAGAGATCTTGGGCAAGTTAACTGTATTATTGTTAACCCGTGTGTCTGTTTACGTGAGCATTTTATAATTAAATCCCTGGGCGGTCTGTTGATCCTAATAAAAAGTTTTTGTAAGGGTTTCTAAGTAAATTAACATCGTGAATTTTCACGTTACTGTGGTCCTTATTTTTAAGTGCTGGGTCTCGAAAGACTATCCACCTAACTTAAAATAATTGTAATACTGTTATAACACGTGAATAAATACAAAACAGCTAATTTGGAACGTTTGTCTCCACTAAGTGATGTCACATAGCTGTCATTAATTTGAATTGATTATTATTTAGTTATTTAGCCATGCATGTCGTATTTATTGAAGTGTTATAAACTTAGTTTTAAGAATCCATGTTATTGAAAAAAAATTAGTACCCAAATGGTTTGTATAAAAAATGAGCTAGAAGCTATTTTCCAAAAATATTTAAAAATTTAATTCACAAAATACCATGCGTTTTTTACACACACGTTTATGAAAATTATTGCTTGTTACATAAATAGTTGCTGAATCAGCAAGTTTCAAATTACTCTTCTTTGTAAAGAATGATCCATTTTGTAATAGAACAGAATAGAATCGTTTATCATCGTCAAAAAGTTTAATCCGACCCATATCAGAATAGGCCCCTCACAAAGTAATGTTATGTTTCACAAGCGTATTTCTAGGGATATAAATAAATGTATAGATGTTCTGTTCAACGCTACTGATTGCCCTTTTAGTAGCTGGGTTTTTGTGTGTCAAAAATATAACGCCAAAGTCAACACGAAAATAAAAAGTATGTAACCACAGATTAACAAAATAGATGAGTCAGGTAATATGACACTAAAACAATTGTATGCTTAAAAAAGTATAGAATCAGCGTTTTTTTTTAAATTTACGAGTACAAACTTCATCCATCAGTCAACCAGTGGTTTTTTTTGTTTTTGGCATGCACGGCTTGTGCGGCAGCCATGTCAAAAGGTTGGGAATGGTAAGCAATCAGAAAATATGAGAGGAAGGAGCAAGTTTTTTGCATCTGCATCAGAAAGCTTAGGATGAAATATAATATGAAATGAATAATGTCAAAAAGTTGGGAATAGTGAGGGATCAGAAATTATGAGAGGAAGGAGCAAATGTTTTGAATCTGGATCATAAAGCTTAGGATGAAATATACCTATAATATGGAATAAATTTATTTAATATTTACAAATATTTATAAATACAGGCTAATAATTTTATGTTATTAACCATCATAAATAAAGATGCAATATTTAAATATCAACCAGTGGGTTATTATAAAAATAATGTGCCTGTCAAAACCACCCAACGTGCGAGGTGCCTTATTACTCAATGCGAATAAGATACGTCAATTCAGTTGTTATATTCTCGTTACCGCTTTACGGCTAAACTTCTGCTTGGTATTTCGAATAAATGTCAGATATGATTTGTATTTTAGTTATCATGTTATTATTAACTAATATTTTTAAATCTAATTATATGTTTAAGAAATTTGCCTCAGAAGTAAGACAACCGAGGAACAAATATCAAATAATGAATTGAATAAGTGTATACGGTATTTATTCTTACTTAGGTACCCACTATAGCACTCATGTAGCGCTGAAACTAAGGTTACTTGTTGTAGTGCTGCGGGAACATTATTATTATAAGGACACGGGATTAAATAAAAGAAAATACTTATCGTCGTTACATTATTATATTCACTAACGAAGCCCTTCAACAAAAACATAAAGTATCAGTTTCATCTTGTTCAGAATAATCCATACAACTGCACTGAAAAAAAAAAGATCAACCAAACATTTTTTGTTAGTTGAAAGTTTCGTTGTAGTCAATTTTAGTTAAATATAAACAATCAGTTCAGTAATCGGTCCAAAATTAGTTTGTTACTGATAACCAGTAGTTCGCAAGTCACTAGATTACGGCCCACTAGTAGCCAAATTTTGGTTACTGTTAACCAACCATTTTTTTCAGTGTGACTGCTTCAAACGGTAAAAATAAACCTATTCCTAATCAATCAATATTTGAAATTCATATGTAGAGCTTCGTACGAGTTGGACGTGGAGGTTTTATTCATAGCAATAAACCTCCACAGTACCTTGCTGGCTCAACGACCCTTGGCCTCCGACACCAGAGGACGCCTCTCTCTCTGATCCTATGCAATCTCTTGCCAGTCGGCTATGTGGAGTTCACGCACGTCCTTTTCCATTCATTACATATTATTCTTAGTATTTATTCTGCATATAAGTATTCTAATCTCTTTTTGGGTAAACGTCTACGGTAAGTATTGTTACGAAAAAGTAAAAAAATCACGAGGTATTTGGATTTGGGAGTCTTACTTTGCCTAGCAGTGGGATGGTATACAGGTTGATGAAAGAGTATTGTTTATTGTACATACTATGAACTACAAAATATTAAAAAGATTTATTGTTTAATAAAGTTTATTATTATTATTACATTATCAGTATTGTGTAAATGTTGTTTAATTGCATAATGGACGAATGTTGAAAGCTTTTCCACAAGCAACAATTGAAATTAAATCAGAATTCAAATCAAATTATTTTAATGAATTCTTCTTCTTCTAATTGGCACATTCACATCTTCTGAATAAAATGAAGAAATTATTTCATTTGTCGGAAATATACAATTATAAGGTAAAAACAAATGAAAATGCCTGACATGAAAACATTTAAATGATTAAATACATTTGTGCTCGAATTATGTATGATTAATGGACCTTTACAAAACGTTAATATTTGCAAATTACAAAAGGAGTACAAAAAGCTGTACAATTAGCTATATTTCTGATTTTTATTTTATCGATGATGATGATCACGTGTCATCTATCCCTTAAATATGTTCGCCATGATCTCCAAAACTGCGTGGCTGGGACGGGTCGCTAATTTTAAGAACAATTCAGTGTTGCCTTTTCTTCTTGTTTTTAGGGTTCCGTAGTCCGACAAGGAACTCTTATAAGGACGTTCAGTCCGTCCGTCCTAGTCTGTCACAGAAGAATATCTTCTACGTTTATGGACTGATTTGCATGTAATTGGTTTGAGGATACTTCACATATAGATCACATTTAAAAAAAAAATCAAAAAAATAAAATTACCCCTTTTTAAGGGTACCTCCCCATACATGTAAAGGGGGGGGTGATTTTTTTTTGAGTGCACCCCCTTGTGTGGGGTACCGTTGAAAAGAACTATAAAAATAAGGTAGGGTTTTTATACAATACTTTTTTATCAGCTTTACCATTTGCGAGATATAGCCCGCCAAAGTCGTTTACACTGTGCCCCCCCTGTAATTTCTAAAGTCTTGGACCTATAAACTTTAAATCACTCACGTAAAGAAACAGGCGCGAAAACCCTTATTTAAAATTGTTTCGGGTATCCTGTGATGAATACTTTTGAAAATATAAATAAAATAAAAATATATATTTTATTGCCTATACTGTCTAGTTGTAAGCTAATGGTACGGAACCCTTCGCGCGCGAGTCCGACTTGCACTTGCCCGGTTTTTTTTACTTTTCCCAGAAAATATACGAGCTAAAAAATATGATGTACATATAAAAAATTACTCTATATTACATCTAAATTACTCTAAATGTGAACTTTTTGTACCCCAAAACTGCATTCACCGTGCCGATATAATTAACAGTTTTACACAGATAGCGCCTAACATCAAAATTATTGACGAATGTTCCCTACGTTTACTTGGCTCACCAGTCTTAGATGAGTCTTTTTCGGCCTTTGTTGAGGAAAAACTTTCAAAATTTAATACCTATTCGGAGCGTCTTCTCAAAATTAACAGTCACATTGCTTACACAATAATCCGGTTCTGTCTCTACGTACCAAATTTCATGTATACTTTACGCTCTTGTCATCTTTGGAAGCATCCCCATCTGACTTCAAAATTGGACAATATCATTAAAAACACCATTTCATCAACTTTAAACATAAGGCTGGAGGATCGGGTCTGGACTCAGGCATCTCTGCCTATTCGGCATGGAGGCCTGGGTATAAGATCAATCTCCAGCATCGGCCTTCCAGCCTTTTTGTCCTCCTGTCATAAAAATTTTGGCTTAATTTTTAAAATTTTATCAAAATCTCATCAGTGTAACAACATTCATATCCCTTTTTTAGTTGAAGCTGTTGACACTTGGAGGGCCTTGACCTCCGCAGACCTCCCCGGTTCCCAATCAACTCAGCGGCTATGGGACGAGCCTTTTTGTAGAGTAGTTCGTGAAAATCTCATATTGTCGACTACGAACTCTACAGACCGTGCTCGTCTTTTAGCTGTTGGTGAATGGGAATCAAATTTATGGCTTAAAGCGCTTCCCTCTCCTGCCCTAGGCACACTTTTTGATAACATATCCTTTCGCATAGCAGTAAGTCTTCGCCTGGGTGCTTTTAATTCAGCAACCCATCGCTGTCCTTGTGGGAAGTTAGTCGACCAACTTGCTCACCATGGCCTCTCTTGCAGCCAAAGTGTCGGCAGGATCCCCCGCCATGCCAGCTTAAACGATGTCATTCGTCGGGCGCTCGCCAGTGCACGTATTCCGGCTGTTTTGGAACCGAATGGGCTATCGCGTAGCGATGGCAAGCGCCCCGATGGTATGACACTCGTTCCTTGGAAGATGGGTAGGCCGTTAGTGTGGGACGCTACTTGCGTTGACACTCTGGCGCCCTCTTATCTTCCTTTCACTGGCAACAAGGCGGGTTCTGCTGCTGCTTGGTCTCGGTGAGTCTTTCATATTTCAACCGTTTGGAGTCGAGACTTTGGGGCCGTGGGGACCAAGCGCCCATAAAGTTTATCGTGAGATTTCAAAACGTTTAGTTGAGACATCTCACGATACGAAGGCTGGCCTATACTTCGGCCAGCGGATCAGCCTGGCCATCCAACGGGGTAATGTGGCCAGCCTTATGGGCACCTTCCCGCGGGACAGCGACCTAAGTCAGGTATTTTATCTATAGGTTTTTTCCTATTTTTAAAATACCTGACTTACTGGCATGTAAATAATTTAGTTTTAAGTTTTTTATTTTTAAGTTTATGAGTGTATACTAACTGTATTTTAGTTTAGAATATTATTTTTTTGTGTAGATAAGTATTTTACAGAAATTGTTATCATAGTATATTTCGTGTAAATAAATTATACCAATAGCGAGCTGAATTACCCCTTGCCGCTACACTATTGACGACCCACTGTAATGACGATCGGAAAACCATTACGCAGTTTTATTAAAACAACATTTCATTGTAAATCTTTGACGGTTCATTAAGCTGGGTCTAACGGCGCGTTAAATGACAATAACCCTCACTTAAGTGGAGCGAATGAGACGTCGCCGAGGTGAAATGAGTTTAAAAGACAAGAGAACAATCTTTCCTTACACGGAAAAACTTTTAGCGAGAGGAAATCGTTTATGGTTAAGTGGGGAATGTTGTAGGGAAGTACCTAAAATAACAAGCACCTAAAATATTCTTCTTTTCAGGATACCGCAGTACCTCAAATGATAAAAACGGAACCCTTACAGGATCACTTAGTGGTTCGTATATAAAGACCCTTTTTCTTAGAACCACATAGAAATTAACGGCAAATACTTTATGTCTGCAGTCCCATGAATCTGTAAAAAATTAAGCTGTTAAGTTAACGCAATCCAGAGATACGGCTATTTTGTAACACTTGGCAGAGGAATCAAAACCTATACGGAACTTTACATAGACCTAGAGTCAAGAATTTTTGCAAAAGAAAAGTAGAGCATTAAATTCGGATAAAATAACACCAAAAATACATTTTGTTGTAACTACACAAGTGTGAGGAATCCTCAGTGCGCAAGTTTGATTCACATTTGCCTTTTTGCTGTTGCTTTTGTATTTATTTATTAATTAAGGACAACCAACAAAGCATACACCACACATTAGTACACAATTTTAGATGAAATACATTTTACAGTGTTGCCTTACTTATAGGCTGCCACGACATGCACAAAAATACCGCTAAAAACAGACATTTTAAATAAATTATTCATATAAAAGTAAACAAAAAAATAACTTTACTAAGCACTACTTACCTCTCAACATCAAACATTTGGAGTAGTGCGAACTTAAATTTACGAAGCGAGTAAGACATCAATATTGGCGTCGGACTAACGTGAAACCTTACTAAATTGCGTCTGAATCTTATCAATGGCGGAAAAGTGGCCTAGGTTAGTCCTAAAAGTATTTGCCTTAAACGGCAAATATCTGGATAACCGAGCTAACTTACCTGGGACATTGTAATTAATCCTCAACAGGAGGTCAGCACAATCAACATGACTATTAATTAATTTGTACAAGAACATAAAATCTAATATATCTATTCCTACGACATTCCAACAATATAATTTTAAAGTATTCTAAGCAGGATTCGTATGTAGGCAATCGCTTGGCTAACTTACACTGATAAGACAAGTGATAAAGAAACCTACTTCGAATGGATTCCAGCCGTTGCTTATGGATTTCGTACAGAGGAGTCCAGACGACGCTGCAGTACTCCAAACCCGACCGTACCAGTGAATTGAAGACAGCTATTTTACTAGAAGCGTGTAAGTGTTTACAATCACGTATAACGAAGCCTAAAAGTTTAAATCGTCTTTTTGAAATTTTGTCAACATGCAAATGGAACCGAAGTTTACTATCAAAGTGAACTCCCAAGTCCTTAATTACGTCTACTTCTTGAATAACTTGGTCACTAATTTTATGTTTATTTAAATTTGGAGTACGTTGACGAGAAAAATGTACAAAATAGCATTTTCTACGAGTTCATCTCGTCATTACGCCTAGTAGAGTATTTATTTTAATCATACCCTGACCAAACTCTGACTGTGTTTATTATGTTCTTTATTGAGCAAAAAACGTTTTTTCTTTGAAGACTCAAGGTCGCGGTAACGGCTAAAATAAACAGTATGTCAGAATTAGGGCAGTTTGTAAACAGCTGGTTCAACATGTGGTACGAAAACCATTAATCAGATGTAAGAACAGCGTGTAAAATAACTAATGTAATAAATAAGGGGAACAGACACCGCAGAATATACAGAATGGAATGTAGATAAAAGAAATAGGTAGACTGTGGTTTGTACTTTGTTTAGGCTAGAAAGAGTTTCAAGTCCTGCAAGGGGCAAATGGGGCATTTGAGTGATGAGCACGAGCATTTGTTCCATTTTCATGGATCTTTAGAAACTTATATGTATAAGTATGATTATCCGTTATCCTAATAGTCGCCATAGCAAAAGCTCACGCTTAGTATGGGGCTGGTGTGTTTGTTGAAACTATTTATTTATTAATGTTCCTCAGTACACAAAGACGAAAATTCATTCAAGGAATAGCCATACCAAAAACCGTCATGAGCGAAATCTGCGCAGAGGAGGACGCAATTTGACAGTTTGGCCTTGTCACTGTTCGACCTAACTTGTTGACTTGGTCTCTGGACGTCTCATTGCTTTCCAGACGTCCAGTTTGATCGCCATTTTGAAAGCTATTAAATTAATCGGTAGGCCTGCTTATTTCTATTGTAAAATGAATAGCTTCTTACTATTTGTATTTTAAGTCCACAAAATCCCATGTTTGGTTGGATGAAAAATGGTCGCTCATAATAAAGACTACCTTTAGTACGTGGAATGACACCAATGTTAGAATATTAGGGTTTATTAGGGTCTGTAAGTTTACGAGCTCGCCTTTAGGAATCTGGCTTTGATATCGGTCTACGGGATGGGTTGTAAAAGTTGCGTCTCTGGCTAGCGTTACAACTACCTTTGTTAGAGGAACCTATCGTAATTTGTAAGCCCTCATGACCTATAACTCTCGCCTAACACCTGTGGAGAAGTAGGAGTGGTTGAAAACCAGCGCTGCCTGGGCACATCCCTCGTCAGCATAAACTGAGCCGGCTTCATTTCATTTTTCTTTTCTTTTTATTAATATAACGTTTCATATATGCATAATATTGTACTGCTGCTATGAGGATTAAAGCAATAAATACATTTTTCATTTCATTTTAGAATAAGTACACCACGTGTTCCATTGAGTATCGCATACTTAACTGAAAACTTGTTCTTCTGGTTAACCGTAATCTTCACACATCGAATGAGATTAAAGAAAAACAGATGGAAATGCTGCTCAAAGCCCAGTCTTAAAAAGTTCTAGACGAACGGAACTTAAGTAAATTTTAATTTCCATGTTAAAAAGGTGTGTTATTTTTATAATTTCAAAACTTCTCTTCGTAGGTGATTTGCCTTGAGGAAAGTCATTATGGTAAATAAGGGTAAATCGTATTAATTGAATTTTACCCCTTGAGCTCACAAAAGAGCGGTAAATTGAAAATTGAAGACCCGTTGTAACTTAATACAAACACAATGTCACTTAAGAAATTGTTTTACCATAAGACAGTCTAAGTTAACTCTATGAAAACTTTGTGATTGTCTGAGTGTACTGTGTTTGGTGTGAAATTAATTGTATCTTATTTATAATATAGGTATTGTTTCATGAAAGTCTCTCATATGAGTATACTAGCGGTTGCCCGGGACTTTGTTCGCCCAAATGTCGAATTTCCCATAAAAACTTTCACCCCCCTTTTCACCCTCTCAAAGGTTGAAAAGTTATTTTGAGCTATGAGTTGATACGTCAGTTAGTCAATCAGTCAGTTTTCATTTTTATTTATTTAGTAAAAAACTGTACGAGTATATATAAAATATATCTTAAGTAATTTCAACTGACTTAATTTAGCAAACCTAAAAAAAAATTAAGCAAACACCCGACTGCAAAAATTATTATATTTTTGAAATTATCTTTTTACTAGCTTTCATTTGATACCCATATTGCTATGGGAAGAAAACCGTCAATCTCCCCTCCCCCCTTTATTTTCATTAGCGGTGGCCATTTAAAAAATGTATATAGCCTATGTCACTCTCACAATTTTGACAAATTCAACGACACCTCATATGTTAAAAAAACTGTCTAGCCGTTTGGGCTATAGGGCGTGCCAAACAATTATACATACTCTTGAAAAACATAACCCTCCTTCCACAGTCGGGTAAAAAATGTCAGCCAAGTGCGTGACGGACTCGCTCACGAAGGGTTTCATCCGTAACTATCTTTTAACCATTTCAATCGTCTACTTGTTGCAAAAAAACACGTTTGTTTTATCTTAAATATTTACTTTATTCTGATTTTACTAAAATGAAATGCATCATCAGCGAATATTTCAATTGTTTAACTATCACGGTTCTTGATTTACAGCCTGGCGACAGATAGACAGAAAGACAGTGGAGTCTTAGTAAAGGGTCCCGTTGTTACCCTTTTGGTACCTACGGAACATTAAAAGCAACAGGGACAAATTTTAGCGTGGGATTTGTGTTTCTGCGGCAAACCGCAAGCATGATTGAGATCGCTTGTAATTCTCTGTGCCACGATATCTTCTTTGAACTATTTTGACTTGTATTAAAATGTTGCTACGAACATTCTAAAAACGAAATTGATAAATTCACTTGCACTGAACGATTTTCTTAAGTAAAACATGCTAAAAAAGAAAAGGTAAGATTGCCCCTTTTTGAATAAATTTATAAATAATAATGTTCTCCTAGTCGACTTTCGACTACAGTGGCCAATCTCAACAGAGATTAGCCGACTTGCGCGGGAGATATTACAGTGCATAAGTGTGTGCGCAACACACGGGTGCACTCTCTGTTCCTTCACTCTCATAATTCGGTGAGACGGCAGTCCCACATGACCGTAGAGAGATCAGGCGCAGGACCAACGGCTCAACGTGCTTTCCGGGGCACGTGGGTGTTAACACCACCAGCTTCCTGACTCCGGAGCTGTGTCTGAGCTATTTCAAGACAGAAAAACCCAACACTTTCGGCCCGACCTGGGATTCAAACCCGGGACCTCGTGGATAGTACCCAGCGCACTGACCACTTGAATTGAATAAAGCCAAGCCACAGAATAAATTGTATAAGTACCAAACAAAGGACATTTAGCAAAGCAATAACGTCTTAATGCTACGTTTATTGATTTCCCAGTCACGTGTATCCAGAATCGTGTTTGTAATACGAATTTAATTTTTGTAGCAAACGCACTGAGCATGTTCAACCAAATTGAAAATTTTCGGTGCGATGAGTAAGTTTCGTTCAACGAAAACATTAAAACAATCGAAATGTAATAATCGATGAAAGGGGAGTGTTCGTTGCAGATGAATATAATTTAATTAACTGTCGTATTGGTCTGTTTGTAGCAAAGATAGAACAGTCTGAACATTTCATTATAACAAATATGCAGCCAGCATAACTAATGGTAGGTCTACCGTTAGTTAAGCCACCGAGTTTTGTGGAAAGTGCTGGTCAACCACTTTGCACACGATTAATTGTACAAATGGTGGACATAATGTTAATTGCATTGCCTTTCAGGCAACCGTAGGTCTGAATATAGAAAATACAGGCGGTGCAAGAGAGAACAGTGCGGACAAGGAATACTATCGCAAATTGACATAATACATTTTATCAACAAACACCAATTACCTAGCCCCAAACTAAGCGTAAGCTTGTACTATAGCAACTAGGGGGTACATATGGATACATACATACTTAAAATACCTACATTTATAAACATCCATGACTTAGGTACAAATGCTCGAGCTCATCACACAAACATTTGCCCCATCCGAGATCTGAACCCGCAACCTCTGGTTTTGTAGACCGGAGCCCATACCACTACACTGAGACTGTCGCCTGTTAATTTTTTTTAATGTTCTGTGTAGGTACTTTTTGTGGTTGCTGTTCTATTTATGCTACACAATGCTCATGAGTTAACTCGGTCAAGTGCGTATTGCGTGCGGCGTGTTTGCAGATCCTCGTACATGCTGATAAGAACATTATGCATGCGACTGTACGTTTGTGCCACTTCATTTCAATAAAACGGCGCTGACTGTATGTGAGCCTGCATAGCTGAGGAGGTCGAGTGACCTTTTTATAGCAGATTGAAATGCGAAAGTTAAAAAATATAATAAGCACACACTTATTATATTTTTTAACTTTTTCTTATATTGGTTTAAGTTAAAGAAGTTTATTATTGCTATTTACTATTGACGACACGCATCTTTCTACCTATTCCGACCATTTAAGTGACGCCCATCTCCGTGCTTCGGAAGGCACGTTAAGCAGTTAGTCCCGGCTAATATCTGTTGATATAAGTGTAACAACTAGGCTACTAAGCCTTGTCAGAGGCCCTAGGGCGGCTTGCTAACATCTGACAGTAAGATTGGTCACTTGCCTTACAGACACCTCTCATCCAATCCGAATTGAGTCCGCGTGGTGGGGCATGGCTCGTACCTTGGCCTTTGCCCAGCAGTGGGATATAGACTGTTGGAGCCATTTAGTTAATGGTTCTAATGGTCACATATTATGATCATAGTAATCATGCAGTTGTCAGTAAAATCACTTGTCTCATTGTGAAAGAACATAAAATGCGGGAAAACTCAATTTAACAAGTGCAGTGCAAATCTAACAGATTATCAACTTTTGTTGACAATACGTTGCAAGTAGGTTGGTACTTTTATATTTATTACTACGTACTGCAATTACAGGCGTTCTAGAATATGAGTTTTTAATAGGTAAATGACTAGTGTCGCTGCATTAATAGCACATTATAAGTACACTTGTAGTCTTGCAAAACTATCGATACTTAAACCTTTAAAATATCGACAGCTTAGCCTCTAGACAAGATGCAATCTATTCTACAGCAAATTTTGTTATCGCCAACGACATGTCAAAGTTTCTATCCAAAAGTCACATGATGTTTCGATGATTTACCTATGTATGTTTCATATATTTTGTTAGCGATAGCGAACTAGACTACAGACTAGGGGCACAATAACAGGAACATGTTGTCATGTACCTAGTTAATAAAAAAACCAATGTTGTATAAAAGCCTGTAACCACAATGACTGCTGTTTAAAAAAACTTGATGTGAATATCCAGCTCAATTCAATCTTAAACGAAATAAGGAAAAAACCTTATTATTTGAAAGGCGATGAAGTTCATAGATTTTACACCACGATACTATCCGATCCACTTGGTACTTACTTACCCTTTTGATTGTAGTTTGTGGTGGTTACACACAAGATACATTATGCACAAAATTAAACCAGCTATCTAATCAATCATCAACAACCTTTTTATTATAACAGTAGTTAAAGTACAATAGTACTACCGATAGGTAGTGTCACTATTTCATTAGTATCAATATCTGTGGTAGTAAGCGAAGCGGTCAGTATTATCGATACTTTAAACAGTGCATACGAGACTACTTCTGTGTACGTGCATGAGTATTGAGTACCGTAACTGATGCACTATTTGTGTCAAGGAGATGTCGTTATTGTTAAAAACTATGTTACTAGGTATTTACTTTACAATGTTATCAAGCAATTATGAAAACAAGTGTTGTTATCAGAGTATCTACTTAGAGAGTGTTATTATTGATTCATATTCAGGGACAATATGATTTTACTATTTAACATCTTAACTACCCTGTCCTGTCACCACACAATCACACATAGTCATCTGTGTAAAAATAAAATCTTATCATCTTCACCAGAAATATAGGCCCGATCAAAGACCTAATAACGGTTTTAGAAATACAGTCCTGATCGACTATATTTATTAACGGTGTTAACGTTCTCTCGTGACGTAAGAAAACGTCACATAAGCAAAATACGGGTTTCCTGACACTGGCTATGACTCACCAAGGAAACGATTAGCTCGTCGAGTTAGCTTATAATTAGTGCTTCTTAAATAGCTATTATCGGACTTAATATACATATTTATTGATTGAATTTCTTGAACGTTAATAACAAGCCAACATGGTATGGTTCATATTATATGTGGTGTAGGGACAGTTGGAAAAATGCTGAAATAGGCTTCGTAAATTTTCTGGGCAGTCAATGAAAGTTTTTAATTTAAAAAAGACATATTCCTTTTTTTTTAAACTGAAGCACTTTATGCGGAAAATATCGAGTGTAAACCTGATGTAACGTAAACAAGAATTACTCATACCTATCACCGGATAAGTTTATATCTATGAAAGTGATAATTGGAAAATCATAAACATAATTTTACTAGAAACGAGCTGTGTAATAAATATTATTATATTTAATGCATGTCACATCTAATAAGGAAAACCGCACAAAAATAGCTTTTGGTTTGAAAATCGTAGACTGATCGACGCCTTTGTATTGTGGGTATATATAATCATGAAAATATCAGAACTTTTATTTAAATGAAACATAGATATAGACTTAGTATAGAATGAGTTAAGTTCTGAGGATATTATTTTAGTTATAAAATAAAAAGCTATATGCACCATGCAAAAATTAATTAATCTTTATTTCGATTTACGGATGACAGTATATCAAGCAACTTACTGTTGTATTTTATGCAGTTATAATAGGGGGGGATTTTGCAAAAGAAATGTGGACTGATTTCCGTTTCAGTAAATAGGGGTCCTAAAAGCTTAAAATGATAAAGCCGATAAACTGTCATAAAATGTTGCCAACAACTTTTACAACAAAGAAATAACATAATCTGACAAATCCATAGAAATAATCCACATTATTCTTATTTCGAGCAGGATTTTTAGACATAATGCGATCTTTCTTTCAATTTGACGGTGTTGGAAGAATGTGTATTATCCCTAATCGTCACATTATGTGACATGGGTCTAAACGTGCGTTGATTTTTTTATCATTTTCCACTTTGTTATAGGTAGATACTTGTTTCAACGATGTGGTCGTTCTATTTTGCTTTAGCCGAAATGTTTCGTAGATTACAATTCTGCCACTTTTTATACATTATTTGTGTATAATACAGACACATAAAAGACTAATTGACTTTAAATGAAAAAATATTTCAACTTAATCATTAACCACTTCATTTGAATTTATATTTTATATTTCGCCTTGACACCCGTTTTCAAATGGAACAAAGTAATAGATATTAATATCATGCTTATTTACGTTGTCCTAAGTTTAATGCTCATAATATTTATGTCTCTAAGACATACAAACTGCACAAAGCATGCAAAGTTATTATTATTCCTTATAATACTGTATATTATTACTCATTGAAAAAGCAGTGATACAATTTATACCTACATTGACAAATACCTATACTATCCACATGGTTTTTCGTTTAGTCGTATATATTGAGAAGGCGCGGCACTCCTGCGCATTCATTGTCACGGTCGCACGATCCGCTGACACGCGCTAGTCTACACCGCGACGTCAAAACGAGCGGTAGTCAGTCGCCGAACACCGGCCATTCCTGTCATACGAGACTAGTGAAACAGTGTCAAAAGTGCCCGCGACCTTTGTTAAATAAACACCTATATTTAGCCTGTAGGACACAGCTATACCAAAATAGAACAAGGTGAGTACCGGCTAAAGACTGCACTGTCTAAATCAATCGAATGCTTTGAAAATCTTATCATCATCAAATTTAAGAGCTAGGCTCTTGTCGGTGGAGTTTTTTCTATTCCTCTCTGCTTTCCGCCCTTCTCTTAACCTCCTGATACGACCCGACATTTATCTTTTCTTTTATTTGCTGCATGTAGCTTATTCTTGGTTTCTTATTCTTATTCTTGAAAATCTTATACCTCTGTAAATTAATATTAGTACGCGTTAAATACGTTTTAAAATGCTTTCTACCGGACCAACTTTCTACGGGATGTGTTGTCAAGCAAAACGATTCTGCATCATCAAAATAACGTGTTTTGTGCGTAAAACTGAGAACTATTCACGCGACTTTCATTCATTCTAAATATTATTCGAATGGAGAACAAAATCAAACAGTATCCGCATTAACTAATATTAAATTTTTAAACGCTATTGGGGATCTAATTACTTAGTGACGTCTGTAATTTGAAATTCCTTAGCGTACAGGCAATTAATAATCCAAATATATCGCACTTAAATTGACCCTAATGTCCTTGATCGTTATTTACAAATGACGATATCACTTAGCAGCCAGTTTTTACGTGCTGGTTCATTAATAATAAACAAAAAACATACTTGTCGAACAGGTTTAACAAAGCACTAAGAATCAAAACACTACCTGCTTTCAAGTATATTGGTGACAATATTGGAGAAATCACATTTTCCGGTTTGCTAAATGGTTTGGTAGCTTATTGCAAAAGTCATAAAGAGTAATCGGTATGCAGCAACTAAAGCACTAAGAATCAAAACACTACCTGGTTTCAAGTATATTGGTGACAATATTGGAGAAATCACATTTTCCGGTTTGCTAAATGGTTTGGTAGCTTGTTGCAAAAGTCATAAAGAGTAATCGGTATGCAGCAGCTTGATGAAACTGCACAAGCGGGTGAAATGTCGACTGAACCTGTTCCACAAACAATTAAAATTCTGATGTTTTTTTCCAAAATAGTCTACCTTAACCTCTGTTCAGTTCGGATAGGCAATAATGTTTTGATTTGTTTGAGAGCAGCAAAATGCTATTGGATATGCGTTCATGATGAAACATATAGGAACTTAATCTTTTTAAGTCTAAGTGTAAATGCTCTTCGATAGTAGAGGTGGTGTAAATTAAGGACTGTATTTTATATGAAAGTTATTATTCAAGACGACTAGGTTTATAACGCAGAAACAGTGACCGCTCACTTAGGTGCTATGGAGAGGAGTGTTTTTGCGGGCATCGATGTTCGCCGGCGAGCCGAACATCGCTCGGTTCGATGTTCTTCGCCGGTGCTCGGAGGTCCTCGTCCCGTGCGTGTCGTACGTAACATATCACGGGGCTAGTGCGTGAACACTAAGGCTATGATGATTTTGAACCTTTTGTTATTTCCTTTACAGATGAAGTCCCTAGCAGTGTTACTTGGTCTCGCATTATGCATCATTTTCGTCCAGGCACGCCACTACTCCGATCGAATTGAAAACGAAAAACGCGATGCTGACGAGCTGACAGACAATGTCGACGCAGGCAGAGATAACCGAGCCGGGGCAAGGCACCGGAGAAAACGCTGGCAAATGACCTACGGCTACGACTACCCCCCGCCCCCTAATCCCTATTACCCCGAACGAAGGGACTATGACCGCAATCAGGAACTCATCCCCCAAATCTGGAGGCTTTTAGATGAGATATCGGCTTATGTGAGGCGGCCTGTAATGCCGCAGCCCATTTATGTCCCGTATCCGGTTCCTTACCCGGTCCCGCAGAACTGCACCTGTAATGTCCAAGTGTTCGGAACACCGAACGTGACACAACGATTCCCAGCTATGGAGGACATTAACCAAAATTGGGGTATAACTGACACGAACGAGGAAGAGGATGTGGACGACGACTCCGACGGCTCGAGGCCGATCTCGTTTGACCCTATCAAGCCTAAAACGCCTATGCTAAGGCCCCAACCCGAAGTTGAACATGGCAGCAATCAAGCTTCAGTAAGTATTTATAGCAACTGATCTTTTTGTTATTTTTTTACCATGAAAAATGTCTTGTATCTAAAATAAAGAATAAATGAACATCTCAAGCTACAGATAAAAATGTGCTTGTTTGAATACATCACAGTGTCAGTTTTAAAATCAATGACATTTCTAAATTTTCTTTACAGCAACAGACGGTCAAGCAAGAACGAGTTCCTAGTGGAGGCAAGATCGCCAGTGCTTGCAATGCGGCCATCCTCATGTGCTGCAGCGAGCCAAAACAGCAAAAGGCCTGCTTCACAAGGCAAGGGTGTGGCATGACCTTCTCAAGAGGAAACGCTTGCAGTCCACAATCTATTGCAGACGCCATAGACGCCTACAGAAGCGTATACACATAGAAATGTTCCAACACCGGCGGAGTTGGAATCCTGATCAGTATTCTTGTGTTAGTTCATTTCGTTGACATCCAAAATTTTTGCCTTGGTTGATGAAATTTCGATTTCTGGTTCTCCTCAGCCAGAGGTATGTATCTCTTAAGAAAAGAAGCGAAATATATTATTGTTTCTTTTCTGATAGTTACACGATACGTCAGAGAACAATAAGGTAAGACGGATTTTTGCAAGTTTGTCGCAGTAGCGAAATCTCTTGTTTTTTTCTGCTCGACTCCTCGAAGTGAGTGATGCGTAACATCCCGCCGAGCACGGTCGTTTACCTTCACTCACTCCTGAGGTCTGAAGAAACTTCAATGTGAGCCAATTTAGATTTTAAGACCACTGTGTCAAAGTATGTTTTTCGAGCCAAAAATGCATTGTAGGACTGTTACAGTTCTGTAAGTATGCTCCATCTACTTTATTAATCACAAAATTGCGGCTATTTTCTTTAGAAGATAATACTTTAAGTATTTATTTGTACTTAGTTTAAAGTTTGTCTCGTCTTGATGCCATATCATGATTGTTCCTTTGTCGCGGAGATTTTTAATTCAGTTCGCACTACGCCGAATTTTGGTAGTAATACTTGGAATCCTTGAATGTGGGTTGACCGACATTGACCTCGTCATGTCAGGTTTTGTAAAGCCAAGCCATAATAGGCAGCTGATACGATAAAGTTCGTCCAATATTTTTGGACAAAAGCATTTAAATACTACGTAGAATATCTACGAGCCACATTTTTATTGTAGCATTTATAATTCATACATTTTGGGATGCCATTCAACACTAGATCACTACATTTTAAATTTGCCAAAATGTGCGCCTCAAATGAGTGGATTATAAATAAATATGCCTACTAATGTTGACTAAATTTATTATATAAGTGTTCCTAGTCTGTATTTGTTGTAATGTTTGTGTTACGTTTAAGTTAAGTAACAATAAATTGACAGAATAATGAAAATGTCTTAATTTTTTTATAGTTAAACCCAATACTAAACTTTCGGTATAGACTTAGAGACAGGTAGCTAATGTTCTAATCCAATGAAAGAATTGCCTACTTTTCTTTTGTAGTAGGTAGTATGAAAGAACACTGAGTGTTAAAAAATAATAAAAAACTGTAGGTAGTGTTTTTAGTAGGTAATATAAAGAAGTTTTCGTCAAAAAGAAAGTAGAAGTACGAAAATAGTTTGAGTAAAAAAACTTTTTGTACAAGTAGATAAAGTTATCCCAAAAATCTAAATACTATATGTTTTAAGCAAGCAATAGTAAATGGAGTTGCTGTGTAGTGTGCCTCATGTAAGTACACAGACGTACAAACATAGGATGTATACTTTCCGAATCTCCTTCTAAATCGTAATTTATCCTCGAGTGCCATCCGAAAAACAATAACGTCGCGGAGACTGGCTGGCCCAACGAACGAAATTTATTTTCTCTTGCTTCCTTTGAGCAAAAGGGACGCAACAGGCGATAATCTGTCCTCCTCCCCCACATAGTGAAATTGGTAAGAGAAAAAGAAACGAAGCGATAAGACATATGCGGTGCGTAACCGGTTCACGGGAAGTGAGTGCATTACTCCGTTATATGTTTTAATTCGCAGCTACCAGTTGATAAGGCAAGAAATATAGTTTTTAACTGTGTTTGAGCTTTAAATACATACATTTAGAAAAAATATAGCAAATCTCTTTCTTTTTATATTTGTACAATTTGGTCTCGTCGTAAAAACAGACAAAGTAAATACTTTACAGACATAAATAATAACGTGAAATACTGCCATAAACCTTGATTTCATAAACAAAATAAGATCAAGACCTTAAGTGAGAAATATTTTCCTTGCGTTAACTTCAAGCTCACACTATATATTCTGCTAAAACAAGCTTGAAATAATATACTGTTTTAAACTTTCATGGTCATTATCATTAGAATAGTTATTTACGGGATTGCTACCTGTACCTTTTTATTTTCGAGTTTCCGATGTAAACACTTACAAGAAGGTAAATTACAACCCGACGGCGAGAACGGATCGAAGTACTCCCTCACTTATAAAACAATGCGCAGACGTTTTTGACGACGACAGTTTCAAGTATTTATTGCGGCCTAGGAATGTCCAGCCTCCGAAGCTATATGGCTTGCCTAAAATTCATAAGCCGAATGTGCCTTTGCGTCCGATTGTGAGTCGAATAGATTCACCAACGTATGACTTGGCTAAGCACATAGCAAAAGTACTGCAGCCATTGGTGGGTCGTTCGTCATCTTTTGTCAAAGATTCTCGTCACTTCATCGAAATCCTGCACCAAAACAAGGTTGATGTGAATGAGTTGATGGTCAGTTTTGACGTAGAATCACTCTTTACAAATGTACCAGTAGCAGATTGTCTGGAAGTGGTTAAGGTAAAGTTACATGACAACAACATCCCGATGGAATATGGACTTCTACATCATTGTTTGTCTACGAATTTTTTCATATACAGGTGTCAATACTACCTCCAAATAGACGGAGTCGCCATGGGTAGTCTCGTAGCTCCAGTGGTCGCAAATATTTGGATGGAGTTTTTTGAAGAAAAAGCCCTTGTCACTGCACCCACTGAGAATAAACTATGGAAGAGGTATGTAGACGACGTTTTCTGTATATTGAGGGTAAACAATCAAGACGTAGAATCTCACTTGGAAAATTTAAATGGCATCCATCAGAATATAAACCTTACCTACGAGGTAGAAGAAGACAGAAGTATTGCATTTTTGGACGTGCAGATTCGTGTGCGGAGTGACGGTTCATTGAGTCACTCTGTCTACAGAAAATCTACTCACACTGACCGCTATCTCAACGCCGCCTCGCATCATCACCCTCATCATCTTAATTCTGTAGTGACCTCATTGACAAACCGAGCCTATGATCTGTGTGATGGAGAACATCTAAACCAAGAGCTAGAACATGTTCGGCGGGTCTTACAGAACAATGGATATAAAGGGAAGCTTCCACCTAGACACATAGTAAGACAACAGAAAGATACAGTAGACAGACAGCCGGTATACTTGCCATATTTAAAAGGAGTGACAGACAAGATCTCAAATGTACTTAATAAATATTCACTAAATACTGTCTTCACTCCATTAAGAAAAGTGACACAATGTCTAAGTTCGCCTAAAGACTGTTTCCGCTTAGATAAACCTGGTGTCTACAAGGTTGACTGCAGCTGTGGTAGTTCATATATCGGCCAAACTAAACGTACCATATAGTGCCGAATGAAGGAACACATTAAGGCGGTCAAGAACAATGACATACAAAAATCGGCGATCGCGGAACATTTGTTGGAATCAGGTCCAAATCATTGGATTGAGTTTCATAACCCTCAGATCATTTCGACAGAACGCCATTACATACCAAGATTGGTCAGAGAAGTAATTGAAATCACCAAATACAAAAATTTCAATCGCGAGGACGGGTTTAAATTGTCAAGTGTCTGGAATCCAGTGATTCGAATGTGCAAAAACCGAAAAAACCAACCAAGTGTAGTTTCGCGGTCGGATACTGTTAGTGTTGTGTGTCGAGAACAGACGCGAGAAAATAGTGAGTTTGCAAACAGTGGTACCGGAGGTGAACGCAATAAAAGACTTAGAAGGAGGGTAGACCGATATGTTTGCCCATAACATCCCACCCGCAAGATCTTCAGTTATTCCGTGATCATGGCGCTTGCAACAGCGTCGAAATATCGGAAACTCGAAAATAAAAAGGTACATGGTAGCAATCCCGTAAATAACTATTCTAAAACTTGAAATAAAATTTCTGGTGCTCTGGAATGATAATGGAAGAAGCAATTCACCAATTGAAACTCATTTAGCAACTGCAATAACTACAACAAACCGCATGCAAGATAAGAATAACTGATATCATTATGATGTAGACCACTTCAGTAAACCCGATCCATACAACAACTATCGTTATTATCATCATAGTCAATTGTATGACGTTCACTACTGAATGTATAGCTGTAGGAACCAAATGTTTAGCAATGTATCGATTTATCCATTCCTATCGATTTTCGGTGACCAATAAGTGGCTGACCTGCATCCAACGCAATTCTGCAAGAATTCGTACGCTAGTATGCTTATCCCTTCCCTTCGAGAACTTGCCTGCCCCAACACCTGTATGTGTAGAATTAGTTAATACATACAATGAAGACTAGTTCACACTACGCCGGATCCGGACAGATTTGCCGGACCGGTCAAACTAACAAGGAGGTTGTTTCAGTGGCTGTAACTAACGGACAGCAAATGGACTTTATGAAATTAACTTAACAAATTTGTTTTGCGCACAAAAATTGATCGACCATGTCGGCCGGTGGGATTTGAACCCATAACTTTTTATCTATTCGGGCGAATGCTTTTCTAACTGAGCTACGGAGGACGCTAGTCAGTCGACAATTTATAAGTGCTTGCTGCGTTATTATGAAAATAATTATATCCAACTGAAAACTTAGAAAATAAACCTGGCAAAACTGACGGATCTGCGTAGTGTGAGCACGGCCTATAAAAAAAGGGAAAAAGAATAAAGGTGGCTTGACTCAAGGCACAGGAATGCAACGTAATTCAAATTGCACCACTTTTTAGGTACTTACAAAGGGTCGAGTGGAAATAATGCAAACGAGACACGGAGCTTCTGTATTTCCGTACAATGTGATAACGGTGGAAACTGGTAAAACCCACCATGTGTTTGCGACACAGGCACACGTATGGGTAGATTGTTTGGCCGATATGACTCAGACCAGTCTAGTGTCAAAGTAATACTAATTCTTACGCGATTAATGGGTGACTCAATGTTTACTTTGATAACAACGCACTACGGTCCGATGGTGTGGTGTTAATCATCTTAATTAGGGCGTAAATAATGTAAAAGTCCTGTCAAAGGTTAAAGGTGATGATGTAATAATGGACTTTGTTGTTGAAGATAATATAATTATATTAAGGAAAAAAATAAGGAATTTAAAATTGGGATAATTCAACCATTTATATGTCACATCAATGCTAATTTCGAGATTTAAATAAGTTCTTAAAAAACAAATCAGGTGTACCCATCGAACTAATAGGGAAAGTTTTGTTTTGGCAGTCATGTTTTTAGCGTTTATTTATTACGAAAATATGTGTTATTATTAGTTGTCATCGTGATTTAAGTACACATTATAACGATGATAGTTTAGATATGTTTTATCAACGCAAGTGAAAATGAATTCATTTGTACCTACTCACTCACAGTAGACTGAACATCGAACATAAGTATTCATTTATGGTTGTCTAAGGATTGGCACAGAAGGGGAGCATTTGGATTGCAATATTGCAGTTTTGATTGTTACTCTCAAAGGAACCGTATCACAACCCAGTAGTTAGCCTGTATCCAGGTGTATTAACTGTTATTCTTGACTACTATGATCCAGGTAGGACCGCCTTACTTTAATTCGAAATTTACACTGTAGAATAGGTATACTACCACACAATGACAATAATAGCGAAAAAAATGCAGCCCATCTTTCTCTTGTAGCTTAACGGAAAAAATCTATCCCTAGTTATTTATTCTCTGGTTTTAGTAAAAAAGTGATGAATTCTCAACTATGATTTTAAATACGTAGTAGCGTTGTATGAATGATACGTATGAGTATAAGGTAAAAATACACTATTCTAGAGCTACTTACATTTTACATGGAAAATGGGAAACCTTGGAAAAACCCGTAATCAAAGCGGCCTTGGGTGTCACCTCGTTAGTTGACAACACCGATCATAGTTTTAGATTGTTTACTCAATGTGAATTATGGCATTTAGGAATTAATTTAGCTTGTTTCGGGTATTAACTTTAAAAATCCTAGTGTCAGATTTTATGAACTATCATAACTTGGCGCATTCGAATTGAGACCTTATTACAATGATATAAAATGCTGAGAAATTATCTATCTTTAACAGTTTTTAGTTCTCTGTCTACGCCAATTCTGTTCAGCTTAGTCGTGTGTAAACCCATTCCAAATTAAAAATAAGTTTTATTTTGTTGCAAAACCCCAGGTGTTATGTATTTTTATATGAATTATAAAGGGCCTTAAATTGTTGCCGATAGAAACCTGGACATATTATTAATATAACAAAAAAGCCCCGGTTATGTTCACTGTTTCAGTAAGGTGATGCAACTGATCCTAAATTTTAATTAAATATTTTTCTGGTACAGTACTTACATTGTATTTAACGATCAAATGAGGTTTATTTGGACCACTTAAGGCGGTCCTGCACGAAATTGAGAAAATTAACGTATTTCTAAATCACTTGTACTATGAGCTGAATTAGTTAAATACATTGAAACAACTTTTTTACGTTAGCCTAATCATTGCACAAGGTCCAGGTCTTGTTTAAAACAAATTCTTTATGATATAATAAAAATGACTTGTTGCTAATGATATCTAAGAGCATTTTTTTTCCAAAACTTGGTGATTTTTACGCATGAAACAATAATTTGTACATGAAAATGATTGTATTGATATTCCACAGGTCCCCATCTTTTTATTATACACGAATAAAATATAAATAATAAAATATGAACACTTTTCAGTTTTTACCACAAATGTCTGATGGTTATGCGCATTGCGCAGAATAAAACTATTGTTCTAATTAAATCATCAAGTCTAAAACTTTAAAGCAAATGTTTCAAATTCTGTTTGAAGCTTGTTTAGACCTACCTTAATTGCGCATTCCACAAACTTTCCCTATATCTTAATTTTCTAGATTTAAATCTATGGATGTAAATATGGACCTTTGGATCATATGGGTTATCATCAATTATGTGTATTAAAGTAACGAATGGGTTTAACAGGTTTAAAGTTCAGAACAACACGTAATTTAAACTTTGCTCGGATCCAATCAATAAGTTTGTTGCTCACTTACGTTAGTCACTTGATATGTTCAAAGTTCTAAATGAGTAAGAAACAAACATATTGATTAGATTGTAATGTTATGCTACGTGCGTTTAAATTAAAATACCTATACAAGCTAGAAACAGTTAGACCCGAGTTCACAAACTTATGAACAGCCGGTAAACCCTGACTGACGATTGATTTGACAGAATTCCCATATGAAATATGTCAAATAATGCTAGACCTGCTCGAAAATTAAACATGTGTTGATGAATTCTAGGCTTAGTCACAATAGAGAGATTTGTTTTCATACAGTAGTATAACTCAGCCGTATTTTTGAAATTGGAACCTACAGCTAGTCGGAGCGCTAGGGTTGGTAAACAAAAAGTAGATTTTTATTGTGCATTGTTTTAGGTTTAGGAATGAAAAAACATATTAAAGATAAATAATTATAATCAGTTTGACAGCTGTTATCCGAAATTAAGATCTCGTCGAGCCCTACGATTTGTCTCTACACACCAGTTGTCTTGGGTGGATAGTTTCCGAGATATTGCCGTTTCAATTTTGACAGCTGTCATCCGAAATGAAGAACTCATCGAGCCCTAAAATTTGTCCCTACACACCAGTAGTCTGAGGTGGGTAGTTCCCGAGATATGGCCGTTTCAATTTTGACATATGTCATCCGTAATAAAGATGATTTCATAGATGTTTCATAAAACCTACTTTGTTTGTTCAATGACATCTATATGCATTTTGAAAGTCTGTCTTTGACAGCGAACCGGCTCGCGGCGCACATAGTGGCACTTCGTGGGTTTGTTTGCCCAAGTCTGCCCAGCGGCCGTGTAAATGACGTGTATGTGGACGTGTGTTGATTCGGGCTGTACATCTATGTAGCGTGGCTTAGTTTAGTTATTTATTTACAACCTATTTTTATTAAATTACTTACGGTCCAAAAGGTGGAATTAACGTTATGTTCTCATATCTGACTAATATACAGAAATTAGAAGCACTGGCCTCAATTCCAATGCGCCCTGTCTAAGATTAAATTAAGGTTCAGTCTCTTTCTCTGCCAAACAAACGAAAAGAGACAGACTATATTATTTAAAAAACGTCAGACTAAACAGCTGTCCGTTGCTAAGGAAATTAGAGAACCCATAAACAATTTAGTAGGGATGTCATTCGATGACGACTAAAGTTAGACGAAAATACGCAAAAACTTGTACAAATACGTTAGAAATCGCATCACTTAATTTGACGTTTCTAAATTATTGTAGTCTGTCTCTTTTCATTTGTTTGATAGAGAAAGAGAGAGACTGAACCTAAATTTTATCTAAGCATTGGAATTGAGCCCACTATGTACCTAAATATATGTATTATGTAAAGTTACTATCAAGCCCTAATAAACAGTTTTGAAACGCTTATGCAAAGTAGCACTTAGACATTAGCATTTTAGCAGATATGCATAATATTCATAATAATAATGGGTGCGGTAATTTTTGATGTGCAAACCAAATAGTTAAGCAGGGAATAATAATTACTATCTAGTAAGAGCCCGTTCACACGAGGACGATTCGTGATTTTTGACGATTCATCTTTTTTTACGATTCATTCATTTTTTGACGGCGGCAATGCTTTTTGAATGCCCATGTTCACACGAATCACGAATCGTGAAAAATGACGATACGTCTTAAATCTAGGATCGTGTTTTTTAAAAATCACGTTTCGTCAAAATACACGAATCGTGAATTTATTGTGACGGATGCACTGATGCCACCAATTCGAATATTTTGACGAATCGTGAAAAAACACGATTCCGTATGCAATCTGAACGTCCATCCGTCATGACGTATCCTGTATTTCGACGAATCGTCAATGACGGATCCCGTGAATGAGCCCTTACGAGTATGTTAAAATATATTTTAGCTTGGGAAAAGTATTTAACAGTATTAAAATACTTTAAAGTAAAAGTAGAAGGTATTTATCTACCAAAAACAAAGTGTGTCATTACATTACATACTCGTAGATTGATAGCAGTCGCTGCACTAAGCTATGATGTATCGCAGGGACTACTTTATTAAAATAATTATATTTGACCTTAAGGGCGCATTTAAATACTGGCTAAATCATAGCTTATAACTATTTTCACATTGCAATGAATGTTTTTTTTAGTACGTATTTTTTCATGCTAACATTTCACTGAAAAATGTATTTTTGTGCAAAACTAAAAAATAATAATAATAGAACCAAATATTTCGACGACGTTTAAAAACCTAGTTTAAGTTCTTATTATGTGAAATGAAATGAGGCCACGTTCAAAAAAGATGGTATGTAATTATTTCTGATGGATTTGTAATTATTAGTTACCTTGTAATTACAGCTAACTAAAATGACCATTGACACGAATGTAATGAAAATCTCGCTAGTTACAAGCAATTATTGGATTCCTTGTTTTGTCGACTCTAATTTGATATTGTATGTTAATCCATTGATTACTATAATCAGGCTTGGAATAATACGAGAATACTTAGTGTGCTTTTTTTTTCTAATTATGTTCAAAGCAACTTGTCTACTGAATCTAGGTTTGATTCCCGGCTTGGATAGTGTTTTGTTTCTGTGTTTTTCCGTCTTGAAATAAAAGAAATAGCTTGTCCCCGTGACTCGAAAAGCACGTTATGCCGCTGGCCCTGCTACTGATCTCTCTCCGATACTGCCGGATTGCCGTCTAAAACCGAACATAGTGAGTGAAGGAACGGATCGTACACCTGTGTACTTGTGCACTATAATTTCTTTGGATATTATACAGCTATAGTCCGAACGCTTATCTGAGACGTCGTCTGCGGGGTAGGTACTGGGGTGCGGGGGTAGAAGAGAACGGGGATTCTGAGCGGTGCGGGCGTTGGGCGCTTGTGAATTGATTGGGTGATTTGAATTTCGAAATTCGAATTCTTTTCAAAATTGAAAGCACCCAATTAAATACCTGTTCTCGTCTACCCCCCTGTAGGCCGCAGGCGAGGTCCCAAATAAGCGGACTGACTATAGAAAGACATTATTTTTATTTTATAGAAAGATGGATTAAAGCGGCAGAAATAGAAGTGCAGTATAACGCATTCCCCAATTCCTTTTGTTCACCTATTTGTAATGTAACAAAACAATGCTTCAGTAGAGATATGGGACAAACTAAGTTTTTTTTAATATGGGACAAAATTTCAGGACGAACGAAGAATAAATCGAAATTGATTTGACGGACAGCTCATTCAGCCGAAAGCGATTAATTAAACCTAAACAATCTTATCTCTGAATGAAACTGCAGGTAAAATGTAGGTATTATCGTTTGGAAATCCCGATCGTGAAGCAGTTCGTCGAATCGAAATACGTATGCGAGCGTAGTAAATTTCGAACGTGATACGGCACATGGCACACCCACCGCACAGTGACGAATATATTCGTCATCCAATCTTATAGCCACAGTAAATTTTATTTACGCTTTAAAGAAAATAATGTTTTAATTTACAAAAAAAAAACACACTACACTACGTGTTATAATAAAAGAAAGTCCGTTGCGAATGTATGTAAAATGTAATGTAAAAATTACTGAACGCATTTTCACGTAGTTTTCTTTCACCCACCGATCAAGTGATTCCTGAAGCAGATTTAGGTTATAATTTGTTGAAATAGAACGATTATTGTTGAAAATGTCGGAAAATATACATAAACCTGTCTGGAAGCTTTTATCGAAAACGCGCTGCCTTATCCGTTATAACGAAACAAAGTGTGGTGTGATCGTTTTCTTTTAAAGGTATATACAGGGTGTGGCGTAAATAGTGGTCCAAAGCAAAGGTGTGGATACACTGTACACTGAAGCACCACATACCAGTATTTAAAAAAAAATTATGTACAGGGTTTTCAAAAAAAAAATTTTTTTTTAATTTTTTTTGAAATCGTTACCTTGCCTTACAAATTTGGTTATAATTTCCAAAAATTACGGTTTTTTTTTATCCATTTTTTTATTATTATTGCTGATCACTTGTACTTAGTACTCCATTCGTTTTTTTTTTTACAAACTGAATTTAATAAAAAAAATTAAGTTTCTTTCAAAATTCAATACTCACTGCTAGCAAATCGTTTGACTTTCAATGCTTTTGGTGCAAAAAAAATGTACCACACTGTCAGTGCCCATTGTTTAAAAAAAATGCCCATCTTTTGCAGATTCTAAAATGGTGCAACAATAAGTGTTACGACTTACAGGAAAAAAGTTATTGCTTTTCGAAACAAAAAGGAGCCCAATTCAGAAAAACAATTTATTAGAAGTTCAAGGGTTTACAAGGGTTGTAATTTTTTTCTGTGTGGTCCAAAGCAAAGGTGTGGATACACTGTACACTGAAGCACCACATACCAGTATTTAAAAAAAAAATATGTACAGGGTTTTCAGGGTTTTCAGGGTTTTTTTTATTAAATTCAGTTTGTAAAAAAAAAACGAATGGAGTACTAAGTACAAGTGATCAGCAATAATAATAAAAAAAATGGATAAAAAAAAAACCGTCATTTTTGGAAATTATAACCAAATTTGTAAGGCAAGGTAACGATTTCTAAAAAAATTAAAATTTTTTTTTTTTTTTGAAAACCCTGTACATATTTTTTTTTTAAATACTGGTATGTGGTGCTTCAGTGTACAGTGTATCCACACCTTTGCTTTGGACCACACAGAAAAAAATTACAACCCTTGTAAACCCTTGAACTTCAAATAAATTGTTTTTCTGAATTGGGCTCCTTTTTGTTTCGAAAAGCAATAACTTTTTTCCTGTAAGTCGTAACACTTATTGTTGCACCATTTTAGAATCTGCAAAAGATGGGCATTTTTTTTAAACAATGGGCACTGACAGTGTGGTACATTTTTTTTGCACCAAAAGCATTGAAAGTCAAACGATTTGCTAGCAGTGAGTATTGAATTTTGAAAGAAACTTAATTTTTTTTATTAAATTCAGTTTGTAAAAAATAAAAAACGAATGGAGTACTAAGTACAAGTGATCAGCAATAATAATAAAAAAAATGGATAAAAAAAACCGTCATTTTTGGAAATTATAACCAAATTTGTAAGGCAAGGTAACGATTTCTAAAAAAATTAAAAATTTTTTTTTTTTTGAAAACCCTGTACATAATTTTTTTTAAATACTGGTATGTGGTGCTTCAGTGTACAGTGTATCCACACCTTTGCTTTGGACCACTATTTACGCCACACCCTGTATAATTGATGGAATCAGGCGGAACTTTGCGAAAATACATTATTAAATTATTTTGCTTTAAATATTCTAAATTTTAAGCAAAATAATTTTGTTTTCATTTTTTTAATTGAGTATCTATATACCTACCTTATAACCTCTACCGTGTAATGCTAGGTCTGGTCGCTATTATATTAAACCGTATGTCTATGTCTATATGTAAAGCTTAAAAAAGTGTTTGATAATAGTTGAAGTAATACCTAAAACATATTTACAAACAATACAGTAATTAGCCGGGTTTATTTTTTCTGTCAATAAAATCACTGGGCACAGGGAATCCACATTCCGAAAATATTACAAGAAACGCGCTTATTTCACATTAAACAAACACAGTGCTTAAAAATATAGTTCAATTTTATTCGCGTCCAAGGGCTGTAGAACGAAATCTACTCCATCTCTCTATTTTGTGGCCATCGTACGTGCAATCCTGTGACTTTCTTAAATTATTTTAATGGTCTTGTTATGTTAAGTCCACGTGCCGAGTTTGCTACACCTTATAGCGTATGATACAATCAGAAAGCCCGTTATCTTTTCTATTCTGAGAAGTCTTGAAGCCAAATATTTTGTCTGAATAATAGTTTAAATCCACTTTCGCTTTTTAGGAATTTTACCTGCTACAAAAAAAAATACATTTTGAGTTTTGATTCATAGAATATCCTTTAGTACGAGTATTAATGTGATGAAATAATTTTCATTCTTGTTTCTAATATTTGTCTCTACTGGTAAATACATTGTCGTACAATATTATGCTAAGAATGTGGGGCTTAGATTAGAAGCGTAGCTAATAAACTGTAATGACATACTTGTATTGTTGTACTTATCTGAAGAATTCAAGTTATTCATAAGTCATTAGTACAAAATGTACTTTTGGCCCTACTACTTACACAGTACAGTAATCGGTGTGCGCATAGAAAAACCCATACATTGTGACTTCCTTGTAAGTAAATTTTCTTTTTTAATATAATTTTCTAAACACTTTTAAAATTTTTAAAAAATTATACGACAATTTTAAACAACTAAGCCATTTTCTGAATTACAGATTTTGTAAAGTCAGAACAAAAGTAGATTAAAAAGTTGCCATCAATAAACGTATTTTTTGTTGCAAAACTTTGCAGCTTCTTAAGATGTCTTTTTATACGACGTTTCGCCTCTTGAGCAATCATGCGGCCTGATATTTTAAAATCAATGTGTTTTCGTTCACCATCTGTAGTAGGTACTGTTAAAGGTCGTTTCCTTTGAGTGTCATCATCGTATACAAGTAGCTACTTACGACGAGTATATAGTGGGAACTACACACCCACATTCTGACGTATTCATAATAAAATTTGATTTGGTCCTTTACCATGACTATGTTACGATTGGGAAGGAAAATGGGAACAATTATAATACTAAGTTTAAAATATTAAACAGGTCAAATAGAATGATATGAATTTATCATTTTGTGGGCTTGTTGGATTTTCCCATGCCACGAAAGCACGTCCAGTTAAATACTGTGGCATATTATGCGGTTTAAGTGATGATTTTATAACTAAATAGAAATGAATAGTTTAGTGTGCTGTCGAATAAAATAATTATACTTAATATAGAGCCTCAGAATAAAAATCATCGAACCGAAGATATTTAACTATTTTAACAGTAAAATTCCAATTTCATGTCATGTTTTATTGATTTGTGCTGAAAGAAGGAAAAAAACAAACAAACCAAACAGTTAACTTGCAATGTGCACTCATAAATTATAAGAATATATGCAATCTTACCTAAATTCAAAGATTTGAAAGGTACCATTTGTCTTAGTGGAAAGGACCACGACTCACTGAGATTACAAAATGCATCTTATTTATCCTGTGTGAGATGAAGAATTGCATGCCATTGTCCCTGTGGGAATGCATTCAGTCGGGATACAATTTGAAACAACATTAGTTTTATAATTTTAAAACACTTTTTGAATATAAACGGATTCTAAAATTAGCTGAATATTTGTATTTAGGTATAAGCTTAAGTCCGCTTTATTAAAACCACTTAGAGGTCTCCTTAATTTGAAGTCATAATTATTATTTATTTCGAAATAATTTACTTGCCTCGTATAAATAATTTTTAATTCGTATATTTACATGAACTGTAATTGTCATTATAAAAATAGCTTTTTCTAAACTTATTACGTAATAATTAGCGTTACAATAGTTTCAATAGTTTGAACAAGTCATAGGTAAAAAACTTTTATTAAATTATTGTTATAATAACGAACTTGTTGTCATAAAGAAGTAACTTAAAAATAAAATTTTACAAATAAGAAACAGTTTGTCGGAAGTAGTTCGTCGTAAGTAGTGGTACTAGTAAGTTAACAAACAATTTTTTACTCGTAATTAACACATGTATAAATCTTGTGGATGCAAACCCGTTAATCCTCAAAGTATCAAGCGTCGAAAGCACACGGTACCTACATGTAAAACCTTAATATAGTCGATTAAAACTTTTCCCAATTACTCATTAGCTCGCTAGAACGGCGATTCTGTAATTAAAACTTACCTAATACTTGCTTACGGCACAGATTAAGTACTAGACTCCGTACAGAAGTATGACTTTGCAATGAAATTAAAAAAATATCTACTCAACGTTGTTAACGATATGGTGTAATTCAGTTCGCCTCTGACTCAAGCACATTTTCGTGTAGACACCTACAGAAATACATTGCAAGATAATTTCATTCTTATAACTCTGGATTATAATTCATAATACACTAAACCTATTCAGTGACGTACTATCACGCAACGCGATAGGGTTGACTGCCACAATAAGCTACTTACGCCATCTAGCGCAACTTTCTAGGACTTTATTCACGCTCGTCCAACCAGCAACCTAGTGTCGCGCACCGCCGGTGAATAAAACGCGGGAGCGTGTCGCTGCCGGCTTGCGACACCCAACTTGTTTAGTCCCTTACCAAGGGGACGCCGCGCGTAGGTACGTTTTTGCTTCCTACGCGGGAAGATACACAGGCCTGCTTACGGTAACGGTAAGCGTGTATATTTTAATCTTGAATATTTTTACGGTTCCGTATCGTAAGAGTCGCTTATTTACTAAAACTACTGTCTATGTCGGCGGACTGAATCTCGTAAATCTCTGAGTGCGGCAGTTAGAGTATTCCAATTTTCACAGATTGTGTTTTTCTATGACCGTTTTAAATACTACAACTTTTTTTTTCCATGTTGACCTATTTTAGTAGAACCGATACTAAAGGAAGACTTCTTGCACAATTCCGTCTCGCGCTTGTCCGGTTTTTTATTAATTTATGACAGTTTCTAACAATTTTCACTTCGAAAATATTGCTTTTTTTCTTAGCAGATAAATGAATTAAAATATTACTTAAATTATGACTAAGATGAGCTATTTAGCAAAGCAAAAATATAGCACGGTAGAGACAAGATCCGGAGTTCTAAAAATAAATATGAACACATGACTTCGTTAAAATAGGATACGATATGCTATTAATGTAATAACATTCAGAGCAATATTTTGAAATAATATTCATAATTTTGCTAGAATACAAGGTTTTGTAGAACATTAATAAATAAAATACAACGAAGGAAACTCATGCTTAAAGTATGTTTGTAAGTACAAGCTTTAATCATCAATATTGAAAATATCCTCAATATGAAAGGAAGAAGATATCTAATAATACGATATCTATTCAGTCCCTGACCTTAACATCTCACGTTGCCAATAATGTTATTTCGTGAACTTTATGAATACAATAAACTCATATTAAGAGTAAAGTATCTAGTGAAACTAGTCTTCAAACTACATATTCCACTTTTTTAACCGACGTCAAAAAGGAGGACAGTTCTCAATTCGTAAGAATATTTTCTATGTTCACCGATTACTCGAAGATGCCTGAAGCGATTTGGAAAATTATTTTTTGTTTCAATGGGTATGCTTTCCGGAAGCCACATATAAATTTATTGAAATCGGTCTGGCAGCTTTTGTAATTTTTTTTTGTAAAAAAAAACTCAAAATTGTAGGCAATGATATTTTCGTTTACTCCAAAATTACCATGTCTCATTGGAGCAACGCGTTTAGTTGGCCTTTTATGTAGGTAAAATTTTTAAGCAAAATGCTGGCACTGACTTCCTTCCACATTTCTTTCACTTGGCGATAAAAAATAATAAAGTTATTTCAAACTTTTTAGTGCGATTTTTTTGAAGGCGATTATTAATTAATTTGCAAAAAATGTTATATTGTAGTTAAAAGATATATTTAGTTATAACAAGTAACCGTACTTCTAATGTGAACAAGGTTAGTAAAATTCCCTTGAATCAATGTAAGTATAATTATTTTACAAACAAATATTCTTATAGAGAAGCTTTGACGTAGGTAAAACTATTTTTAAGCGCTAGAGAATTCTTAAAAGTATATAAATTTACAGTTTAACATTGAACAGACGCACGTTGCGTTGCCTGTTAGGAAACAAAACAGATCCCAGTCTTAAATACCTACAGGTTTCTTTTTTGGAAATTATTAATAAAACCGGATCTATTGTTTTTCTAATCAAATTTAAAGCTATCGCGATTAGGATTGCAATTCCAAAGGATTGCATTCCGTTGCCGGGGGTGGACTACTAGGAGGTAGATCCTTCACCAAGCCAACTTTAATTTGTTTCTTACGTTTACGCGAATTGTTGAACTCATTAAAACACAATTTTACGGATTACTTCGCGATTTATTTACATTTTATTTTAAACCTGACGTTTCGAACACTTTACAGCGATCGTGGTCACAGGGAGACGTCACAGGGAAGTGTTCGAAACGTCAGGTTTAAAATACAATGTAAATAAATCGCGAAGTAATCCGTAAAATTGTGTTTTAATGACAACTTTAATTTGTTTTCGTGAAACCTATATTGCAATTTGAAAGCAATCAAGTTAGGATGTAGGCCTGCTTTGCCATTACTTTGAACAACTCGCAAACGAATATTCATGAGAATGCTTGTTGAAAAAGTGTCAAGACACAAACACTCGCTCTATAACGAAAGTACCGTTTGTCACATAATTACAATCCCGTTACTTTTCACAGCACTCGGAACATGTTATTGTAAGTCGATCACAGTTATTTCGTTATTGATCGGTTAACAGTGCCTATAAAGTGATATTTATATGTAACAACACCGGGAGATGCTGCGAACTACAAATAAATACCACTTTCTCGGAGTGATTATTACAGCAAAATAACACGGTATTTTTAATGTGATTTTTACTTACGATGCTGAAAACTGCTTTTTGGAATTCGATAAAGGCAGCTGGTACGACTTACCTGCAAACAAAAGAAACGTGATTACTTACAAACAATTTTGTGAACCAAATAGTACTACTTACATAATATCTATGCCTACTATACTAATAATACCTGCACTTTCGCGTAGTGTATATATTTTTTGACTCAGTGTCATCAGTGCAGGTAAATCCGAAAAAAAAAACTATTGTGTAAACGTTTTGGTGTACGTGGTAAACCACAGAATTTTTTGGGAACTGGTAATTTCGGAAAAATATTTAAAAACCTCTGAACAATTTTTTGCGAATTGGAAGTTCTGAAGTAAAAGCTTCGAATTCACTTTTTAGCCCGGAGATCACCAACACCATATTTAATTTTTATCAGCCGGTTTATCATTATTTGACATACTTTGTATAGGAATTCTGACGAATGAACCGGCAATAATATATTGTTTGGTAGAACAGGGTGTAGATTTGTATTGAAAATGAAAACAAACCTTTATAATAAATATTGACTGTTCGTGCAAGTCTTGGGACTCTTGGGAGTAACTCTAGAATGATACTCTATATTTCCTCTCCGATTCGCATGGGGCTTCGAGCGTAAGAGGATATTAGATTTTGGGATCAAATGAAGTTTTGTTTAATGGGGAAATATTCTAACTACAAATTCCAGCTAGCCTACGTAGCCAGTAACCACCGGCATACTACAGATAAATCATATACTTATATTTTGTATGTATCTTCGGCGCGATAGCCGAGCGGAGAAAACTTCACTTCTCATCCGTGAGATCGTGAGTTCGAATACCCGCCTGTACCACTGAGTTTGTATTAAAAAAACTTAAATACAGTCTTTTTCAAAGATATTGCTGCCTAACGGTGAAGGAAAACATCGTGACCTGCACACTTGTGAGCTAGTGTGTGAAATAGAAAAGGTAATGACAAACTACTCCATTAAAAATTGTCAATAAAGTCGTTGTATGTGTTTCATACACATAGTGACCACGACCCTCAGTCATGACTCATGAGGTATACGACTATAAAGATCTTCGATACTTCATACTGCATATTTTTTAGTCTAAATAAAGATATCTGCAGGTTGAAATCTCACTCTCATCTAACACGTGAAAATACATATTATGACTCTCTTCCAGATATGAACAAACTTTAAAATCATCTTATTATGTAAAACTAAGTCGGGTTTATTCGAATACTTATAACTCGAAAACCGCTAGACCGATATTGATGATGTATGATTTGTTAGATTTGACTCCTCCTAGAATAGCAGAATAACAAAAAAATAACGAGAAAATTCACATAAAGGGGGTGAAATGGGGGATAACAGTTCGTATTGGAAAACTTTCATTTAAGCAGACGAAGTCGCGGACACCCACTAGTAGTAAAATAATAGTAATTGTATATCGCAATACAAATTTTAGTTTTTAATAGCAAATGCCAATCGTAAGTGCATAACAATAGCTTATTATCTCTATCAAAAGTGCACTAAGGTGACCTTAGTAAGGTCAGTCGTGAGCAGAGTTCTTTTATATTCAAATTTACGGGATTATTTTTGTGTGAAGATAACCCCTTATTAGGGTTACCTACGTCTACCTACTTTATACCGCCATTTCCGTAATTATACAAAAAGACAGCACTATAACCTATCGATAGTTAACCTCGAAAATAATTTGCAATATCGATAAGCCTATTGATAGTACCGATAGTATCGATAGCTTCATATAATACTATCGTCACATAGATCATCGATAGTATCGATAGACTATTCATACTATTGCTTTTGCCTCAACTATCGATAGTCTATCGAAAAACTATCGATAGTGGACTATCGAGCGGCAACGCTAACTTTAACTGTAAAATATATTTTTTTTAGGTAAAATAAGCAATAATAATAATAAATAAATTGTTTCAACAAACACACCAATTACCTAGCCCCAAACTAAGCGTGAGCTTGTGCTATGGCGTCTAGGATAACGGATAGACATACTTAAATAGGTTTATACATCCACTCACAATATAGCAATCACTTTGTAATTAAAAGATTAGATAAAACACTATAAAATAATCCTGCCTCAAAGTCATTTCTGCTAAAAAATATATATTTCGTTTTAAATTTATGTACTTATACGAACAAGGAGAACTTAATAAACGGCTTGTATAAATGACTCATATGAAATATACATATATATATTTAGGTACTCAAACAAGTGTATCGTTACTTTCTATGGTCCAACAAGTATTTAAAATAACTAAAAAAGATAAATGAGCAGTCCGATAAAAATATCACTCACACGAATAATGAGACAGACCTAGAAATTCTAGATCGTACTTTACGTAAACGTAAGTAAGATTTGTTGTGAATAAAGTAGAATCTAAAGACGCAAGTAAGGTACGTACTATAAGGTATAAATAGAAAATTCCGTTGATATCTTAGTAGTCGGATCAGTTGTAAAAAGTGACTCAGACTCACCAGCATTACCATGAAAAGCGAAACACTTATTCATACCATCTTCTCATAACATTTTTACGACTACTATTCTCCATTGAGCAGCCTGCTCTTTTGCTTGGATTACCACCTTCACCTAGTGTTGTAACTCGAGTCAAAGTGTGCCACTCGATTCATCCGATTTTCTAATTTCACTCGAGCACTACTTGAGTGGTCATGTTACTCGAGTGATTCTCAAGTCATTCAATCATTCGTATTCACTCAAGTCATTGTAGACTTCTGTTTTATTAAGTTCGATTAGTAAGTCCCTATTTATTAACACTGTCGATTACTTTTACTTATGAACAAAACTCTACAATTAATAGCACACTCTTTAACTGTTTGTCGTCGAGGTGTACGGTTTTTTGATCTTTCTGATGGCAGTTGGTGTCGCTGCTAAACAATACATTGATATACATTTCATTAATTAATTGCTTCATTATTTTTCATACAAAATAATTGAGCACGTAAGAACATCTAAATATGACCCCATACCAAGACAGTTTAATAAATCAAGTTGAATGCTGGAAATAAATAGCTTCTTGGTCGTACTTAATCAATTGAGCTATTACTAAATCGCTCTCTCATATAATTTGTATGGCCGGTAACTACATCTGGATACTAGATCTGGATATGCCCGTATACAATATACACACTGTATGCTAAAAGAACATGTATGTACAACTTTTGTTTAGGTGTACTACCTATTAGGTATCAAAATGTATTCTGTCTATTTAAGCGAGCAGAGCGAGGACTCAAGAGGGAGTAAACTCGAGTCAGCAATCATTTCACTCGAGTACTTTTTTTCGAAGCCACTCGAGTTAGTTGACCTGGGTAAGTACCTACTCCCGAGTTCAATCGAATCGAAAACAGAATCGAGTCGAGATCGACCTAAAATGGTGATCCGTTAAACATTAGCTTGAACTCGAACTCGATGGCGTCGGTGGTAAGGATGTAACGGCGGTTTTCGATTTCAAGTAGTTCTCTATTCGAGTAGAGTAGTAGAGAGTAGTACAACTCGATTGGCGCTATCATCGATTTGAAGAGTACCAAATCACTGATTCTCGACGTTGATTCGATTGTGATCGTAACTCGCACTCGTCATGCGTAACATCCCTGAGTCTCATCACTACCTCAATAACGTTTTACTGTACTTTTTGAGAGAAAGGATAACGATAATATGAAAGTAAAACGAGAAAAGGTTTCGCAAACAACTTTCATTACCAAAAATCTCACCACAGGCACGAACATAAAAGACCGCAGCGAAACGTGTAGGTTAAACGTAATGGAGTAAAGCTAGACATTTCTACTACAACTTGAACTCTTACTAAAAGAATTACTAGTCCAGTAAGAGCTCAGTTTAGGATGGAATGTGTTAGCTTAATGTGGTAGACTCTGTCATCATATTTAACATTTGTCGTCACATAAAGGAACAAAAGAACATCTGGCTCGTCGCTCCTAACACGACGTGCCCGTGTTATTTAATTAGGTCCCTTTTAGGTATTTCAAATAAGAACAAAAAATACAATTACCTGGTTTTTCGGGTGGGTTTGCATTGAGTTTCTAGTTTTACTTTATGATTACGTTGCATTACACATTACACGTATTTAAAACATGATGTCAGCTCGTGACCACGGCCGGTGCAATCCTATTTGTCTCTAACTATAAGATCTTATCGCTTATTGATGGTCGACTTGATCCCAAAACCACGGAAGAGTGGTCTCTTGATCAGCTCGAGGTTGTACTTTCTGTCATACCTCAATAGGTGTGAAGAAAGTTATGTTTAGGTTAGACGAAACGTCGAGTAGTTGGTATCAAATACTCATGTTTTAAATTAATATTTAGTTAGACTCTTTCCACCTTCTAGCAAAAAAGTTAGACTAAATATTAACGACAAATTAGACATTAATGACACCTAAGTGACAAGACCTAATATAGAAACGCTTTTCTAGTTGGTCCGAGAATATTTTATGGTCCTGTTTTAAATCTGGTATTAAATTTAATAAATGGTTCTTGGGTTATAGGATCACTCTTCTACATATTGGTTTAGATCTTAATGGCTTGTACTTGTACATTTATTCTGTGCTTGTTCAGCAAAATGAACTAAGAGGGTATAGGTATGGGATAGTATAGGGTATTCATGATCGACTCTTTAGGATATTCATGATCAATTCAGAACCTGGGTATGCATTAATTTTATACACAAAACACAGGAAAGCTGTCTGTCGATATTATAGCGCCGCTGTTGCTCGTTAATTTACGCAAAACTTCATGAAGTCTCAACCACAGATTACATAAATGTCGCAACGTTGTTTAATGATGCAATCCTGTTGTCCCTCATCAGGGACACAGGGCTCGAAGATGGGATTTCCACTGCTCTCTATCTTGCGCGGTAGCTTCCAGGTCCTTCCAGCCAAAACCTGTTGATGCAGCCTCTTTCTTAACTGAGCGACTCCAGGTGGTACGAGGGCGGCCCGGCCTTCTCTTCCCATACGCTTGCCCATGTTAGCTTTTGTTTGGACAGGTGGTTATCAGGCTTCCGCAAAATGTGTCCAATCCAGCGCCATTTTCTATTTAGGATCTCTTTGTCGATGGGTTTTTGGTCGGTTATCTCCCACAGCCTTACATTAGAGATGGTTCGTGGCCAGTAGATCCCCAGGATGCGCCGCAAGCATTTGTTTACGAACACCTGTAGTCTACTGGTTACTTCCTTCTTGACGAGCCATGTCTCGCATCCGTACAGGAGGACCGACCGTTGTTTGACAATAATAATACTGTCCTCCTAGCCGAATTTCGGCTACAGTGGCTAATCTCAACAGAGATTAGCCGACTGCGCTAGAGATATTATAGTGCACAAGTGTGTGACAATATTTGAATACTAGATAAAGTCGTTTAATCAAAAAGCGTAACAATATCGCAACTTGAGGGACCTTCATGTAAGTAGAAGAGCACCAAAGCATCGTTCGAAAGTTGTCTGGATAAGATCGCTTGTCGATAAAAGCACTTCAAGGTGCACCTTTGCTTTGTTTCTATTTGACGTGTAGTTAGTAATTAGAAAATAGTTTAATCCATTTAAAGGTTACATCAGAATTGGCTGGACACCTGTCTTGTTGATATTTTGATTTGTTATAGTGCTCTACCTACTGACATTAAATTTTTTGTTCCTTAGCAATTGAAATGTCAAATAACTCTCCTGATATCGAATTTCAATTAAAATAATATAGCTAATGCTCGACTTGTGCATCCAAAAATAATATTTGACGTTTAATTTTTTTTAGTTTCTTATAAATAATAATAGCCTTTATCAGATAAGGTTCAAGATATTACAATTAACCAAGCTACAAAGTAAATAAACTAGATTAGAGCATCTAATCTGTGTGCTTTCCGGCAGTTTTTTATACAGGGTGTCCGGGTTTCGACTAGCGATAATCTAAGGGCCTTTAATCTATCACATTTTAGAGACATAATCCTAATGAAAAATAAAATTTACAATTTTTTTTTTCTTTCTATAAAAAAAAGTTTAGCTTTCATCATCATCATATCAGCCTATTTTGCAGTCCACTGCTGGACATGGGCCTCTCCAAGACAGCGCAAACTTTCACGGTCCTAGCTTTGTAAGGGGTTAAAAAAGTATTTAAAAAAAATTTCTTCCTCTATGACGGTTAATAATTTTGAATTTATCGTAAAGTAACGCTATCGCGTTACCTTTCAAATGAATCGCTTTCATAACTTTTAGGACCTCCAAATACACAGAAATTGTATTTTTTTAAGTAATTAAAATGGCTGCCATTTTTAGAGGGGTGGGGGGGAGTAAGAACCCAACATGGGGGTTTTTTGTCGACAACATTTGATGAACTAATAGCCCATAAATTATCGCTAGTCCAAATCCGGACACACTGCATATAAACTAGCAGTTCCCCGCGACTTCGCCCTCGCCTTAAGTCGGATTTTCCATACAAACTTTCATCGCCCATTTCACCCACCTGATAATTTCATATCATGACAAAAAGTAGCCTGTCCTTCCCAGGGTCCCAAATTATCTCTGTACCAAATTTCATTTGAATCGGTCCAGTAGTTTCCTATTCAATACAAACAAAAAAACAAATCATTTATCTTTATAATTTTTGTGTTGATAAAACATATTAATTAGGTTAATAAGTCAGTACCCATTTTTAAATTCTACATAAACTATAATTTATTGTACCACTGCACGTATTCCTAGTTTGATATTATTGTTTTCGTAGTAGGGGGTCATGCATGCCCTTCTCTCCAATCGAAAAACCTTAATTAACTATTGTTCAACGAAATAGTAAAGTTGGATCAGTTACCACCAAAACTGACGATGCATACGAAACAAAAGACGCCCTAAATATTAACAATTCATTAATTCATTGTCCCAAACTAATCACGCTGTCACGAAAGCTTCGTACAAAAGGCCTTTGTTATTTGTAATGGCACTGACTGGGTTTTTTCGATCCTTCACCAAATTGTTTTACTCATTAACCAAATGGATTTAAGAATTGCTTTTAGGTATCCCGATATCTTAAAGTGTCACATCTGTATGGCGAGAATGACGTTAGTTGCTTAGTGATTCATGCGCGGTACCGAGATCAACAGATACTAAAGTAAATTAAACTTTAGAATCATGATTCAAATATCTAAGTTAAAAATTCTACTTATGACTTTATAAAAATATCATTTAGTCCTAAGCCTATTTACCTATCGATATTGTAAATCACAAAGGCGCCAAGTTAACTACAAAGATTTGACGACCGTCCTGGTGTAGTGGTTCACGCCCCGGACTTCTAAACCAGGCGGTTGCGGGTTCGATTCCGCAAGGGCAAATGTTTGTGTGATGAGCATGAGCATTTGTAACTAAGTCATGGATGTTTATAAATGCATATAAGTATGTCTATCCGTTATTCTAGTCACCATAGCGCAAGCTCACGCTTAGTTTGGAGCTAGGTAATTAGTGTGTTTGTTGCAACTATTTATTTATTTATTTAAAGATGTCAGATATTCTACTTCAAAGTTCGAGCTTCATTTCACTAAAATTCATTAAAATCATCATCGGTTTTAACGAATACGCAAAACAAAAGTGGTTTGGTTTGGAGAAAGTACGTAAGTAAGTAGGGAAAAACATAAACGACCCGTACCGGATCTCTTTTGATTCAAGAGTATTAAATGTCCAAAAGTATTAAGTACTTCGGTTCGTTATTTAGTTATTCGAAAAGTTAAAACGTCTGTTCATTAATTTTGTAAAAACATCAGTCTAATTTACATTTTCTTCTGAAACTGTTCAGCTAACATGCAAATCAGTGTTTTCAACAATAAGAAAATACGAGTAGAGCAGTGTATTTGTTATGGGTTAAATCTACTTTAGTTCAATCCATGATTTACTAGTAAAAAAGAGAATTAAATTCTTTAGCCACTTATTGAAAATACTCACTGTAAAAATATTTTCTACATTCTTGTAGATCTTTGTGTGGTGTTCAACACTAGTTTCTTTTGTATCTGTACTTACAGACTTCAGTATGTCACGAAACTAACTCATACAAATGTAAATTTGAGTTAGCAGACTGGGAGACGTGAGGTTACGGTGAGTTATAAGTTTGAATGAGCTACGAGCGAACTGCGAAACCAGACATTCCATGAAATGCCTCAATAAAATTTAGCAAATTGGATCCAATCTGAAAACCGACAGCTTTTAAGGGATTAACGTTCTATATTTACCTATGTTATAATGAACCAAGACCAATAATTTAAAAGAGGAGTCTATTTTAACAATTATAGTATTATTATGATAGACTGTGTTTACAAGCTTATGATAATACCATCTTACGCTTCCACACAGTCTGTACATACTAAAATGTATTTAACTTAACGCAACCACAACGCGCTTAGCAATCATTCTAATAAAAACGTCTTTAAAAGCCGTCGTATCATTTTAGAGCATCGCTGTCGAGACGTTTCATCAATTAGCCAATTTAGTGAACTGCAACGGGAAACGTGGTGGTGGTGAGGTGAACCGAGGGTCCATCCTATAGAAGCTGCCACTATAAACCATTCTAGTCGCGCGCATGCCACAGCGCAGCCACACGCCACGCGCGGTCCTCCCGCGCAACCAATAGATCTCTAGTTTTATTTATTTTTAAATTAAAAGTGAATACAAACTACGTTGTGTGCCAGTGACAGTGTATGAAAAAGGATCTTTCCAAGGTTAGTCGATGGATTAACGAGATTTTGCACATGAAATCAAATAAGAGCACTCTCGATGGCCGTTTCGTATGGGCGAGCTCTCTGTATTCAAATGCAGTGCACGTTCTTAATAAACTGATTGGTTGTGACAGACGGGCTGAATTTAAAATCGTGTTTTTTCTTGAAAGTGCGGTTGCACGTAGCAACTTTAACTATGGGAGTAAAATCGGAGTCGTGAGAATATGTTTAGCCTTTCCATATCGACACAATGTTTCGTAACGAAAACATAGAGATTCTCTCTCAAGGTTACCTTAGCAATATCGACGATAGCACTACTTACATAATCAAAAGAAGATTAATAAGCAACTTTCATAAACTAATTTTACCTTAAGTGACCGTTTAAAATGGTTTATATGATGTCACACACCCAACCGAAAACTTTCATCAAAGATAAACACGATAAAGATTTAATTTTCTTGTCACGCCGCTTTTGCTATATACTAGCATTATACGGCCTGCTTACTCGTATACTTAGATAATATCTACCTAATAATGCGGAAAAAGTCCAAAACAACGAAAATTATTATCATTTGGAGGCGTAAATTTGTCTTTGAGCTCTACTCTCTAGCGACCCATACTTAAAATTATAATATACCTAGTTAATTAGTTGGTACCTCACTGACAGATAAAGCACAGCCTTAAAAAGAGGATTATGGGAATTTGAGTCATTATGTATTGATCGAGTCCACACGAACGAAGTCGCAGGCAACAGCTAGTACACACTATTATGGTATAATAGAATTTTGATTAGCTTTGAGAGCTATTTTTTTTTAAAACGCTGTTGGGTTGTACGTTAATAAATGTTGTATTATCATTATTATTAGGAGCCTGTCATGTCCCACTGCAGTGCAAAGGCCTCCCTACCTTTTTTCAATGAATGTTGTAGGTTTTGAAGAAAAGGTAAATATTCACTTTTACGGTTTAAAAAAACGTACACCAAATAAATTATATCCCCTTTATTCATAAGACTTATCAGACTTATTAACTTATATGTGGGTGTTGTCTCTTTCTGACGAAATAAATTTTAAAAATATGATAAACAAAGACATACGAACTCTAGTCAAATTCGCTATAACAGTAATGTTGTACGTTTATGAATAATAGGTTACCTACTATAAATCTAATTTAAATTCGATTTTACAATACATAACCAGTAAAAACAACAGCGATGAAATAGAATAAAAATCCATTAGCATATTCATTTATAATAAAGATGATCCCATGTAACATCCATGAGCTTTGTATTGCCCAAGGCAAGCGACATAACACGAATCGTTTCGTAGCATTTTTTAAATATCTTCAAACGGATTAAAGGTTTGAAATACATCGAAAATATATAACTAAAAAAAAATGAGGTACACAATAAAAATACGTAATTACAGAAATAGGTAATATAGCATCATACTAACATACATATTGACGACCGTCTTGGTAAAGTGGTTCGCGCTCCGGACTTCTAAAGCAGGCGGTTGCGGGTTCGAATCCCGCAAGAGGCAAATGTTTGTATGATGAGCACGAGCATTTTGTACCTAAGTCATGGATGTTTATATATGTATATAAGTATGTCTATCCGTTATCCTATTCACCATAGCACAAGCTGACGCTTAGTTTGGGGCTAGGTAATTAGTGTGTTTGTTGAAACAATTTATTATTATTAAACAAATAATAACTATAAAAGATTAATTGATATCTCCATGTCTTGCAAACATACATTTTATTTACTAATTGATTATGTAAACAAACTGGATTATTTATTTATTTAGAAGAGTATGTGCCCAAACTAGAAATAAGAAAATTTATTTACTATTATATACGGAATGCGTCAAATATGCTAGGTCATTTAAGTTATAATAAATTAGCGACAATTGTTATAATTGGATAACTCAAATCTCAACAAAAATATTTTTAATTGCAAATATTTGTTAGCTAATTGAGACAATGACATATCTTTTGTTTAGTTAAAAATGAAACTTAGAACCAATGAAAGTGTATTAAAATGAGTTAGATATGTCATCTTCTACTGCGCGGCGATTCAAATTTGATGCATCGAGCACACGTTCATTTATGTGTCAAATGTCATGTGTGTACAAAATTTGAATGCAAGATTGAGTCAATTGTTTAAATTTGTGCGAAGCAATTTCTGCGCGCTTTGGATGTCCTATAATTATGTCTACCTCCTTTTTTAATACACTATCATTGCTTAGAACGATAAATAGTTAATTGCCATTCAAGCCCGCAGGAAGTTTATTAAACGATAACAGCCAGTTACTTGATTTTACTCGTTTTACCTTCAGAAAATACAAGTAATAAAACTATTTTTATCATACTTTTATTTAATTGACAGTGTCATGTCACTCATATATTATATATAATCATCGAAGGTAACTTCTTCTTGGTCATTGCAATAAACAGTAAAGGTAATGACTTTTCTTTGATTCTTCGAAAAACTTTGCACAAAATAAGTGCATGTTTTGTATGAAATGCCTAGGATAGCATCATTGTTTTCACTGGACTCCAAAAGAGGAGATGCTAATTTTAAATGTATGTAGTTTTTTGGCTTCTGTAATAATCAGTAATACTTTAAAATGTTAAGTTTTGTAATCGTTACCTTAAAATATATAAAAAATTGTAGTAAAAGTCACGAGTAACCTGTAGTATTGTCATAAATCTCACACTTCGTGCTCTCTATCGCTCGTATCTTGAAATAAAGTTTAATATTAAATTAAATAAATGGATACTACTCATAATATTAACAGTTACTAATTACCTACTTCGTTTTAAATTAAGCGAAATCGTGCATCTTAGATCGGAAACTCGTATCCACTTGTCAGTTAACTCGTGTTTAACTAAGTTTCCTTAATCCGAACCAAGGTTAGTGCTTGATGTCATGGTGGTAAAAAAGAATGCTTGGTGCTAACAAAGAGTTTCCATATAATCGCTTTTTAATAGCGCTACGGTAGATTATCCGAAGCATTTGCAAGTGCATGTACTCAATTTTGCACCTAGATTGATTTGTTAAATAACGGTTGAAAACATGAAAACTTAAATTGATTTAAGGTTTGACGATGTTTTTGTTACTTTTATAGTTAGTTGAAATTATTTGAACCTTCTTTGCTTATTACATTTATAGAAATATGACGCCTCTGTGGGTAGGTATCCAATGGTAAATAGGTATTTACCATTAGGATCGCCATTATTTGTTATCGTCCAGACTTATGGTACATAAGTCATATTGGTAATGTTGAACTTACAATCTGTAACAAGAAGACCGAATACTACTACGAATCTTAACTTCCAAGCTATTTCAAAAATGGATATCGGATTAGTAACAGAAGGTCCAATTTAATTTAAATGCCCTGGCATTTAATAATATTCTCCAAGCCAAATTTAGCTACATAATATACCTAGGGCACAAGTGTGTGCGCAAAATACACGAGTGCACTCTCTGTTCCTTTATTCTCATAGTCACTGAGTCGGTTACCCGATATGACCGGAGAAGGATGACGGATTGAATAAATACCTCCTATTTATTCAATCGTACATCATTATTATGGGAGTTCTTGAAATCAAATCCTTAAGACGACAGTAGGGCCCTTAGACAAGATGCAATCTGTTCTATAGCGAACTTCGCTATCGCCAACGAAATGTCAAAATATTTATGCAAAAGTCACGTGATGTTTCGATCGTGTCAGACTTTACACATTTTGTTAGCGATAGCGAACTTCTCTATTTAGAATGTATTTTGTCTACGGGCCCTGATTTCTTTACGATAATCGGTACTATGTAAAATTTAATCTAGCTTTATATTGCAACAGCGACCTCAGTAAAAACAATAATTTGCGTATCTTAATGTAAGAATTAAACAGTTACTGTCATAATTAGCATAATTTATGTAACGTTCATTATAACAGTGGGTCGTTAACAGTACTATTCAGTTATATAGTTTACTAGTGGTTCCCCGCGACTTTGCCCGCAAGAGTTAGATTATCCATATAAACTTCCATCCCCCATTTCACTCCCTTAATGTTTTTATATCGTGACAAATGTAGCCTATGTCCTTTCCAGAGTCTCGAACTGTCTCCATACCGAATTTCATCTCAATCGGTTCAGTGGTTTAAGCGTCAAGAGGTAACAGACAGACGGGCAGACAGACACACTTTCGCATTTATAATATTAGTAAGAATTTTCGGAGAAACTGATTGTTTTGTTTTTACGTGGTTATTGTAGATTATAATACTTACCTACATTATATCAAAGAATAAATACATTACAAATACCGTAGTAACATAACAATTATTTTATGTCAAAAGTGAAATCAGATTTTAAAGTTCCCTCCATGCAAAGATGTGCATTGATCCAAATAACGAAAAATCATGTTCCACTAAAAAGCAATCTTGGCATATCTTTTTTTGTAAGTGAGACCAAAGATATTTTTACTGTGACCAAACTAGGGTTTGGTATATTACTTTAAAAACCTTATGAAATATCACACACACACACACACACACACACACACACACACACACACACACACACACACACACACACACGCACGCACGCACGCACACACACACACACACACACACACACACACACACACACACACACACATACACACACACCACACAACACACAAGCACGCATAAATATAATTTCTATAAACAGAAGTGTAAACTTTTAATTCTAATTTGTGTTATTATTGTTATCTTGTTTTTCAAACTACTGTATACTGATAACGACCTTAATTAATGGAAGAGCATTGCTCCCTGATACAGGCTTTTGAGCTTATAAGGGCGCTTCGGTCACTGCTTAAGTCAATGTAACCATTTTTGTGAAATAAACTTATTGTTATATGTATTTTCAAAAGTGGGGTAATGGCTATTATGCCAAAATTACCCTATTTTCGCAAAGCAGTTGCGTTTACGCAGAAGATTTAAGAAGTTCCATCGAACACTCTTGCGCAAGACACACCAATGCCGCGGCCGCGGCGTTTGACCGCTATGCATATAAATTTAACTATTTTATAGCCAAAAGTGATCGGTAACACGGTCATTTATTCACAAGGATAATTCATTTTATACTAAACTAACCTACTGGCCATAGAACGATTATTTACGTCCCATAAACTTGGAGTCTGTAAACTTCTGTACACATAAGTTTCTTCTTGATAAACTTGTTTCATAAACATCTTTAGATTGGGTTGTGCTGTGTGTAGGTACGAGTAGGTACTTAGCTGAACGTGGCTGAACTAGAGTCTGATATGTTTTCAATTTAGAATACTTGCATATCTCTTTAATTGTTTTATTAAATATCCAAAATTTGGAATTAAAATGCAAGAAAATGATTTATCTGATGGAAAATTAATGCATGTGTTTTCTGGCTTTTCAGAGACAAACAAGTACACTTAAATGACTATATTAAATACAGTATTTCAACAATCACCTTGCCCCAAACTAAGCGTTAACTTGTCCTATGGGGACTAGGATTATGAATAGACATAATAAAATACGTTTATAAACATCCATGACTTAGGTTAGCGATGGGTGATTATTACTAAATTAATCGAATCATTCGAATGGTCTCTGTAATCTAATGTATTCGATAAGCCACCGCAGTCATTCGATTATCCTTCAATTATTCGGCGAGCAATAACGGAGCGTGCGGTGCGCAGAACTACTAACGAATGAATCGTCATTCGTCGCGTCGATTAATCATTCGTTCGCTGTGCGCACAGTCGCAGCAATCCAATCGAATGCATCGAAGGGCCGAGTATATATTATCATTCGATTATCATTCGATTTTTTTTTTCCGAATCACTAAATCGACATTCGATAGTTCGAATGGTCGATTGTCGATTCATTCGATTATTATTTTTCGAACAATCGCCCATCGCTAACTTAGGTACAGATGCTCATGCTCATCATACAAAAATTTGCCCCTTGAAGGATTTGAAAACCTGCAACCGCTGGTTTTGTAGTCCGAAGAGCGAACCAATGCATCAAGACTGTTCGTCATGGGCTATAAGGTTTAAATAACCTAAAACTTATTTAAAAAAAATTGCCATTCATGCATTCAGCAGCAAAGTTTAATTACAAACAATTTTAATCTCACGGGTATACTTCTATCTTCTATAAAAAGTTGAATCACTCGTTAATTGCGTCTCTCATCACATTATAAAAAAATTGCCATCGACCACAACAATCGATTGTTAAACACATTGTTGGATCAAAGAAAAAATTGCGCAAAGATTGCGAATTTTCTCGTGGACATGTTAATGCAAAGAACTACGACCTCACGATATTGTAAGTCGCGGGCGGTTGACTTGTCTAAGGTCGCGAGAAATGGAAACCGCAAATGCTTATGTGGTGGCAGAGAACCGACAGTGGCATGAGAAGCATGGGGCTTTTTCTGCCATCCCGTTCCACGTTGAGCACATACCTTCTATAAAAATAAGATGCAAGGAGTTGTGGCCAGAGTATTATGACAAAAGATCAACAGAAAAAGGTATATGGTATAAAACTATCCAGCCACATCTCTCAAACTCCCCGTGGATTGACTGTGCTTTAAACAGAAATAATATCACCATGATGTTAAGACTTCACTCCGGTCACATTCTTCTGAATAAGTTTGCATTTATGATGAAGAAGGTACCATCCCCTATTTGCGAGCATTGCGGCCTCCTGGAAGATGTCTATCATGTAATAGTGGAATGTGTCCGAAGCGGTAGAATGAGACAATTTTGTTTTGGAAACGCTCTAAAAAGTATTGGATTCTGTAATCAAGTTTTGTCCTCCCCTTTATACAAAGAAGCCTTTTATTTATTTGAAATTGTTAAAATCTGTATAGATTGTAGAACATAATTTGTACTTAGTTTGTAAATAGTTAAGAGAACCTGATTGAGCGACATGCTCACATCCCAGTGATCAAGCTCATTAAATAGAGATTTTTAAAAAAGCATGAGGATTATCATCAAATAATAAGAACTTCAACATCTTTTTGATTGTCGAAAATTTTGTTATACGTGTTACCCCAGTGGGTGAGATTAGAAGCAGCTAGAAGAAATCGAGAGGAAAAAGGAAGCCAAGTGAAAAGGAAAGTGTTGACAATGGCCATTACTCAGCTGTTTGTCGTTGCACTACAAAAATGATTTTCTAGAGGATTTAGCATGTGCCAAACCAGCCTTATAGTGGGACTGGAGTGCTGCGCGTCTCTCATTTTTCAAGAAGAGAGGATAATTTGTTAAATACAACCAAACTTAACTGATAAAATATTCGTTGTTTTAAACACGGAAAACACCATACTCGTCTTGGCAGAGGCAATACCGTGCTTTCAAACCTTGGTAGCGAGTCTCGCTCTCGAAGTTGACCTGAAGACGAGTTTAAAATAAACCCAGTTGAAGTGAAACAAAACTTTTTTTATAAAATATAGTTCGCTGTGAACCTCAAAACGTTATGCGATTCATTGAACTTTAATTTTAGTGTCAAGAACAAGTCGTGAAGTCATGTTTAGCTCTAGCCGCGGAGTGAACTCAAACGGTGTTATTACAAAAAAATTAGACCAGGTTTAAAATAGGTCTAAATATTAGCCGGCAACAGAGGTATGAATGACACATCCGTGACATAACCTGAATAGAGAAACGCTTTTCTAACTGGCTAGCTAATAGCTTAGTCCTGGCTTTAACCCGGTACTAAGTTTTTAGAATAACGGGGATACTGTTCTATAGACAAATAGGAAACGATCGCTGTCTGTCAATAAGACATGGATAGCTAAATTGGCTAATCGGTTGATCATTGTATTAGTCTCCTAATTTTTTTTAAATAATAATACACCTACGAAATCCCCGCGAAAATGTCAAATTTCCCATACAAATTTACACCCCTCTTTTCACCCCCTTTGAGGATGATTTATGAGATAAAAACTATCCTATGTCCCATCCCGGGACTCAATTGGTTCAGCGGTTTAAGCGTAAAAGGGGGACAGACATACTTTGGCATTTATTATTAAGAATTCAATAGTTTCTTAATATGAAGACGTTTGATGAGATGAGAATTCTAAAAAGTGCAGGTATTTCGTTAGCGACACCTTTTGTTTGCAAAATTATGAAATGTATTGTAACTTTCCTTATCGACAAAACAATTTTAAGAGGTACAAGAAGGTATCTTGAAGCTAAAAGTAAAAGTTATTCATAGATCCCGGCACCTGCTCAAAACAAGTCACTGGCATCAACTACATTCATAGTATGGGATATTTCGGGTCTAATATTTTGTATCTCTATTTTCACTTAATATATTAAACGACAGTTACAATATAAACAATACAGTTAAAGAAATACCATAAAACCCAATTCGGTTTAAATAAATAATAAATGTGGACATCATCACATACATTGTTCTGAGCAAAGTAAGTAGCTAAAGCACTTGTGTGATGAGAATCAGAAACAACGAAGGTACTACAAACACCCAGACCCAAGACAATATAGAAAAATATTTTTCTACATTGACCTGACCGGGAATTGAACCCGGGACCTCAGAGCGACACCATGAGAACCGGTGTGTACACCACTCGACCACGGAGGTCGTCGAACGAATTGGCATTTACATTCGAAGGAACAAAAATTTATATAAATATTTCATAACATTCAAAATACATTTAGTCATCATTTTAAGTACCTATCTTTTCTGCGTAATGAAATGTAAAGTTGTAGACAAAAGCATTGCAAATATTTGAATGAATGGGTTAAGGCAATACAAGTTTATTACCCAGCTTGAGAACTGTGAGGCAATTATTTTTTTAGGTAAACTGACCCCCTTACAGTTTTAAATTGTCAAAGCTGACCCCAAATAAATGAATTAGGAAATAATATGTCGAAAACGCCTGGCAACGGTAATGAGCAACTAATTGTCAGAGTGAGAATATTACAAAGTGAAGTGTTTTTGAAGAAATTGTAATACATATTCTCAAAAGGCCATAATATGACAATTCGAAAAAGGCACAAAATGTATTTATTTTTAGTGTCTTGTAAATATTTCATCTTGTTTGTAGTAGCTCAAATTTTCACTGATAGAAAGCGTGAAGGTAATGCTATACCGGTTCCGATTGAGTTGCCCGCAATGGAAAGCATTTGCATTTTGCATCGAGTTTTAGCTTGATTCCACATACTTGGTGTAGGTGTAATCCTCTATTTTTCATACATACTCGTATTTCATTTACACCTTCATTGAATGCTTATATTTGTTTGGAATGCCGATTCGATATGTTCGACATTTCGCCAAATATTACATGGTTTTAACTTACCAAGCCTGAAGATCACCAACACATGTTTTAATTTGTATGGGAATTCTGGCAAATTATCCATTAATCAAGGTTTACGGGTCTTACTGTCGTACTCAGAGACGTCAATTGAAGTTAATCCTTCATTAAGTCTCATATCTTCTTTTCTATTTCATTAACAAAGCAAGTTACATAACGTAACATAATTAGAGATTTAATTTAATTAACGTCTCCAAGTGCGGCAGTTAGACCGCGCCAGTAAACGTTAGTTGACGGTTTATTTGACACAATTCCTATACAAAATATGTAAAATAATATAATAACGGCTTTTTAAATATTAAACATGTGTTGGTGAACTAGACCCTTTTCAAAGTTGCTAAGTAAAAGCATACTCTGCTCTGAAAATATATTTTACTGAAATTCATTATTTTCTTCTATACGTGTAGGATTTTACTCTTTATAAACATTTCCAGGTATGATTCTTAACGTGCAATTTAAGTCCTTGATCCTGTTATAAAAAATACTCTTTTTATTTTACCCATAAACTTACGAGTAATATTCCCACATATGGGAAATGAATGACAGGTCAATTCCATTGAAAACTTATTCAAGCGTGTAGTGGAACTAATCTTTGAGTGATATAATCACTATGTCACTCCAAGTAATAACTTCAGACTGATAACCATTGAAAATGACTCACGGATAAACATTTTAATGTACACGTATAAATAAACCTGTCTGGTTGTCATTCGAAGTTATATACTGAATAAGAATAGACTATGACTGCAGTCCATGACGTGCATAAGATGAAAGAAGTCAATGACCTGCTGAAGATACAATTCACTATACATGTAAAAGGGCAACTACCTATATTAAATATCCTTACCTTTTTTACGTGTGTACTATTGTCACGCCGGCTTTACATGCCAGTAATAGTTTTATTGGTACCGAATACTGTTTAGAATAACATAAAATAAGATAAAATGATTATCGATCTTTTTAAACAACGTAGATTACAAATACCATTGTAGATAGGTACTCGTTAAAGTTTAGTAGATGAATGATAAATTCCTTATAGTAAAACGTTCTAAGGTTTGCTATTGTTATTTCAACAGACCAGATGACAGTATAACTGACTTGATCTGTAAGAAGTTATTGAGAACACAACAGCCTGATGTTTATAAAGGAAACTGTTTTAGAATCTACATATTAGCTTTCCATAAGCCGTAGTGACGGGGATTGCATCTATATGGGATAATTACCACATGCCAAAATAGATGACGGTGATTTTAAACCCACGCTTTGCTTATTTGGTCTGCCTCCCAGTAGGAATGTCGAATGTCACAAAAAGTAGACAATGGATTTTGTCTATGTAATGTTACTGTGACTCACAACACATCAAGTACGTATAGTATGAAATACAATGCAAAAATAAAGCGTGATATAAGAAATTGTTTAAGATTTTGGACGAGTTTGCAGTTGTGTTCTAAATAGGCATGGAAGATTTCATGAATAGCAGGTGAAAAATCATATGAAATGAATTTCATTGTTCACACCTGCTATTGTTTTCATATAGACTGCTACAAATCGCACTCTGCGAAATCATAGATCATGCTCATTTCATTTCATTCATTTCATTTAATTCATTTCACATGAGAATTTTTAAATTGTCAGTCCGAAGCCTTTACAAGTATGAATGAAGTTAATTTTTTGTAAAAAGTAGGCTTAAAACACATAGCACATTACATAGCGTACTAACTAAATATGACATTTCATATTACTATATGAAATTATCAAATTAGCAACCGTTCACAATAATTAATATTTGATTATAAGTAGCAAATAGCAAAAAGTGTTACATTATGACACTGCGAAAAAAAAACACTGCCAATGAAATTTCACATGTGATTTCATATGAAAAAAAAATCATCATTTCATGAAATGAAAATGGATTAAAAGTAGCAATCATTTAGATGCCTAGTTCTGAAGCAATGTTCTTGGCTAAATCAGAAATACCTACTTGTTCTTCGCAATGTATTATTGCAGGCAATTTATATGAACCCTAAATTCGTTTCTTCACAAGTCCAATTCCAGTTGGACGCATCAAGTGCATTGTAATGCGTAAATGTAATTTTCTTCACAAAGACGGCTGTGTGGGCAGATTGTATCACCATCAATCTCGATGACTGTTCCTATAAGTCTACGTCAAGTCGCCTTTGCTTCGATCTTGATCGAGGTGCCGTTGTGAGGAATACAGGCATCGGTCAACGTCTCAATGTGTATACGACTGTGATTGGATCGTTAGTACATATTTTACATGGTAATGAAAAAATACAACACGTTTCAAGAGTTGGCAGGGTTACAAGAGCATTTTAAGTCTTGGACCAAAGTTTTGGTAACCAGAAAACTAAAGTGTAATGTATGTGTACAAATTAGATATTAAAATCTAAGCTTGCATTTGCTTAGCAAGTAAGTAAATATATAAAAGACAAGAACAAATGTTACTTAGCCTAATATGTAAGGTACAAAAAAGGACAATTTGGACACTATGACATGTATCTGTACCCAAAAATAAGTTTTTTAAAAATACTAACTAATGTAACTAGATCAGTATTAAAGCTAACGAATTTAAAGTCTTCAAGCATTTACTTTACTTAGGTACTTGTAATCTATCTATCTATCTAAATGTATTGCTAAGGGAAATACTCGAATACTGCTGGAGAGTTCGGTGAACACACTTGAAAAAAAAACTACACAAAAAACATACATCGAATATAGAACCTCCTCAGCTTTTAAAGTTGGTTAAATAACACATGAATTCAATGAACAAAAGCACTGCATTTTTTATGAACGAGTCGCCACCAGCCCGGCTGTATTTATTCCGATGCAGTTCTTAGTAATGAGAACTGCGATGGTGTGCCGCACAATAGCTGATGCATCCGAGCACGAGAAAACTTCTACTTGAGCGCAACTTCGTTTGAAGCACGCACGAAGAAAGAGGGTCTTCTATTTGCTTACTTGACTAAATTCTCTGATTGATTCGTATTTTCGGTTCCAAAAAAACCTACGAAAATTTAACAGTAGCGTGAGCCTTATTTTACGAATTTCGCTTGCTTGCTTCGTGATAAAAAACGCCGATTTCTATTTTCGGTTCAAAGCCACAATTTGAAAACCGGAAAATTGTGTCACCATTTTTCTATCAAACTTCTCCGAAAAGGCTTTAACGAAAACAAAAATACTTGTACCTCGGGCTTTGTGATAATTAAACGACTATAAATACTTATAGGAATATGTAATCGTCTTGACATCACAATCGTCAATGAACGCATCTAATAGATTTACGTCTCTAATGAATTAAGCTCATACAAATCTTCCGGTTGTGTATCAACTACAAACTGTTGTTGTTTTCGAAGTACCACCAGTTTTGGTTCAAATCATCAATGCTATACTTATTGCCTATTCGCAATAAGCTGCAACACTTTTTGTAGCTGATGTAATGTTGCGCTGTTTACGCGTCAATATTCAATGCCATCATCAACTAGAACATAAAACACGTATATTATTTGGGGGCCTTCCTGATTTAGAAGCTATACCTCAATGTGCCTTTTGTCCAGAGTTCACTATCGATATTTTCGCAAGACTGCACACTAAACGTATGAACGGAGCATACAATCCACTAGCCCGCTCGGTCGTTCGGAAGATTTTACTCGGCGCGAAAGCAATCGTAGAGAAAATGTGTGCACTAGGTCCCGGCCAGAGGTCAATGGTTTTTCATTTACTGAAGATCCGTTAACTTTGTGTGCTTATGGATAAAGGTACATTACTGCAGCATTTGCTTGGCTTAAAATTGTTTCTTCTCTTGGTTTAGTACCGCACACTGATGATTTTAGAAACGCAAATGAAGGATATACCTAATAAGAATTTAGGCACCTATAAAAAGGTTTAAATTAGGCACCTTAAGTGGTCAGAATGATATCCAAATTTTTGTTAGATAAGGTCACAATTTTATTAGGCTTAAGTTCAACGTTCCACACGCACGCTAAATTAGTGGTGTCTGATAAGATTGATGTAAATAACCATTAAGACCAATTGACTCGCAAGAATGAAGAAGACACCTATTTTTATCATTGTTATAGTCAGTTATTTGATTTTAGGTAATTAATATAAGTAGTTTAGGAATAATGTATTGCAGAATTTTTTTATGGAAATATCTGTTTGCTCATTTCAGATGGCGAAAGCGATGCAGAAATTGATCTACGTTCTCTTCATCTGCCAATGGGTCAACGCAGCACCGAGTGACATAAAACTTGAAGACATTGCTGATGTCTCACAAGCAGAAACCAAAGCCGGCGTCAAACCGAACACTTTACTCGACGAGAATTCCAGTGACGAAGCATCGCAGGGAAACCGGCAAAAGAGGTGGTACAACTATTACGGGTTTCCCCCATTTAACCCGATCGGGTTTAGCAGTGATGATACATTGAGCCCAGGCGCTTTCGGAGCGCAAGACCCTCTCGTTAACATTCACAGACGGTTACAGGAAATCAACAACATAGTCAGACAGCCACCAGTACCGCAGTTCCCACAACCACTGCCCCAGTTCCCAGCATTTATACCGATCATATACATCCCACAAGTGGGCTGCTCTTGCACACCAGATGACACTACACAGAATCCCTCTGTCAGGCCAGCACCCCCTCAAGGCAATCAGAACACGACTGATAACCCTGGCGTTTCTAACAGGTGGCCGGAGATGGAAGATGAGCGCCAGAACTGGGGGATCCTCATGAATGGAACGGACCCCGAGATGCCGGTGGAAGACGATGGGGATGGTAGCAGGCCGATTTCTTTTGACCCTATACAGCCAATTAGGCCGGTTAGACCCGCGCCACCAGTGGAGCATGGGAGCAGTCAAGGAGGTGACAGTAGTGGTACTACCACGACGACAAGTAGACCAGTGACGCAGGCGCCAAACTTCCCGGCTAGTTCTGGTCTTACACCCCCTTCGGCGTGCGACAGTGCTGTACTCAGCTGCTGTCATCAGCCCCAAGTGACATACGACTGCTTCGCGATCCAGGGTTGCCCCGACCCCTCTGCATATGGGAACCCCTGCGACTCTGGAGTAATATTCAGAGTGATCGAAAGGTTTCAACGGTTTTACGGTCAGCGAAACGGCTGAACGGCTGCTTTCACGTTTAAAAGTATTTGTTTATCTGTGATTTTTTTGAATCTGTGTTTTATTTAAAGTGCCTTTAATATTATTTATACTTTTGTTTTAATAATTCGAAATATTTATGAATACCGATGTTGTGCATTGCATTTTATGTGTACCTAAATAGTACTTAGTTTGAGAGATATGTGAGCCTGGTACCTAATTATTAGACTTTAACAAATATTTATGATTTGCAGGTACAACATAGAATGCATAAATTATATTACCTACCTGTTCCTGTAATAGACAAGCAGCTTTTTGTGTAAGCCATGGGTTCCCATTTTTTTTGACCACGGAAGCCTTGATTTGAATAGTAATTGTAGTTTGAATATTTTAACTAGTTAATATTTTGAACGCGGAGCCTTCTATGAAACAGCAGGATTGCGCCACCATTTGGGAACCGCTGGTGTAAACTTTAGAAATATACGAGTAAGTAATATTAAATGTCAAAGGGCTACATAATCTACTAATTTACTCTCATGTAAATTATAATGTAGAATAAAAAAAACGTCTTAACCTACTCGCTGACAAACTACATAAAATAGAAAATCATTATGTTATCGTGCGCTGGTGCGTGCTGTGGCAGCGAATTGGTTAAATCATGTCAGAATTCGGCTTTCGCATCTTTACATAGTAAATGTAGTTCCTATAATTATATAAGTTCCTCAGAAATAAAATTTATCAACATCATCGTCTTGTAGTAATATCTATTTAATACATAGCAATTAAACACAACAGTACAAAGTTATGCGAAGTTATATTACTTCAACGATTTTAATTCAATGGAATAGTAATGTCAAATATATTTATTGCTTTGAATACACCATTATTTTAATAAAGTATTTAATTAAAAACTTCTATATCTCTTCTCTTGCACTTCCTGTACCTTCTCTGCGTTTGACCTATGGTTAACTATTAGAGAATGCTTTTGGTATTTGGTCCGCTAGTTCTACATGTATTGATTGTGTATGTATTTAAATAACGACCTACCTGAAACATTTCATTTAGATCAGTTGTTCTTAACCTTTAGCGATTAAGTGGTCCACTAGTAAAATTTTCTGTCTACCCATGGATCATTAACTTTTTGGGAGTAATATACAGTAAAAGTAAAACTGAAAATGAATTATTGTATTGCAATTTTTAATATTGTTCAGAGGCTTCACAGACCCCGTCGGGTGCTTTCCAGTACCAACAGTGGTCCGCGGACCATCGGTTAACCACCACTGTAGTAGCAGTAATACGGAAGTACTGTATTTTCTTTAAGATCTATGCTCAGTTCCTGTACTTACAAAGCTTGATATGCTATACATAGAAAAGACAGGCCAGCAGGCCTACCGAATAACTTGGTAGCTTTCAAAATAGCTTTTAAACTGACGTATCTTTGTATTTCCGTAACAACAAATATGAAAGCTATTTTAAAAGCTTTTAAGTTTGACGGTTGACCTGCGGATTGTTATTTGGTATCGTAGGCTGACATTATCAACTCCATCACAGTTCAACGTTTATAAAAGATAATGTCATTACAAAGTACTAATAACTAGAATTTAAATGTAGGCAGTGATGTCATTTTGCTGAATTCCGGATGCAGAAACCTTTACTTTAAGCGATTAAATAAAGATTTTATATTCTGTTGACTTCATTGGTTAGCCATAATATGTACTAATACTTAATAAGTTCACATCTGCGTGAGAGGAATTCTGAAAAATAATTGTAGTTCTATGGTCGGAGAAGAGAACATAATATTTTCTGTCTATTTTTATTCGTATACTTAATCTTAGTACTTACTATTTTATATTAAATTGCTTACCATAGGTTGAACAAGGTAAGACCTTCAATCTATGACATTTCAATTGTTTCAAATGATTTAAAGAGAATAGAAAACTAAATTCTATGTGGATTTTCGTTATACATTATATATTTGGGTCAAACTTGTTGCTAACAAGATTCAAATGTTTCTAGACGCTAGTTTAATCAACAAAACATTAGATGGGAAAAAAACCGAAACTTTAGGTGTTACGTCGGTCGGTATTATAGAGGTTTATCGCTATGAGCAAAACCTCTACGGCCAATTCGTTCAATGTTCGGTATACAAACGTTTTAAAAATAAGAACATTGTTATTTGACGCAGCTGAGTCATTGATATCCCTCTTTCTTTTTTTTTCATTGTCATATTCGGTGGGCCATATAAATTTTATTTAACAGTGGAGGCGCTAAGTCAAACTCAACCACTAACCCCGAAGAAGAAACTCCAAAAAGTATGTATAAAGTATTAATGTAATAACAAAGATCGAAATATGAATACCAGAATTTATCAGAAAAGCAAAACAAAACAAATACGATAATGAAAAATTTAGTTTGGAGATTGAAACTGAAGAATCAATAATAACCACGCCTGGTTGCCTGCGATAATAAGAGAGTTATTATGGGATCTACCAAAATATTAGGGTATCATTAAAATGACGGTTGGGCGGGCAACAGTAAAATTGGCAACTTGCATCAGAGTAACCATGCATTTCGGTTCTTAGAAGCACCTACCCGCAGAATAAGGGTACTGCAGTTTGAACATGCTAAGAAAAATCGAAATTCAATATTGAAATACCATTAGATACCAAATAATATTAATCAGGTACTACATATTACATAACGGTCAAGAACCCTTTGATTTGGGTAAGTAAACTTACCCAATGATACTTACTAAGTAACCATTTTGTCCTGCACGAAACGACAAAATTTTAGGGCATTCCACCTACACCGATTCATGTAAATGCTTCAGTAAAATCTAGCGCTCCACAAAAGCTCATGCATTTATTTTGTTATTTAGATTATTACGCCATCTAGCGAGTAACCCGACACTTTGATTACGTACGCGATCCTATTCAAGAAGCCGTTTGCCCCAACGGTTATTGGTTTTGCAGCCATTGTTGCTGTAAACGTCGACTTTCCCACGATATAACATAAAATAAAAGTAGTATAATGCTCTGGCTTCGCACGGTGAATTAAGGAATGCACTTGCATAATAAATGCATGCTCTGCAGTGTTACAGAGATGCGACGTCGATGGCGCCGAATCCGAGCGACTTGCGATTGATCGGGCGGTCGTGCGACTCGCAATAAAATTGGAATTGAGTGATTATCGACTCTACTAGGGGCTGGAAAATATTATGTAAACTAAACGATTTCCGCGACTGTCCCCGCAAATGTCGAATTTTCCATACAAGCTCCAACCCCCTTTGCACCCTTTTAGAGGTTCAATTTTCAATAATCCAGAAATACATTATTATCTTAGCGCTAACAGGAGAACCTGACCAGTTTGGATAATGGTTCCACCGCCAGCCGCCTGAATGTCGGGTTTCCTCACGATGTTTACGGTTACCGTAAGAGCATCGGTTAGTGCAACCTGAAACACTAATAGTCAAAAATCCTGAAATACATCACTCTTAATTTCTAACCAAATACAAATGAGCTTCAGAACTGATGGGAGTTTCATTCAAACTTACCTTCACTTTTTTACCCTTTTAAGGGGTGAATTACCAAAAATCCTTTCTTAGTGCTCATCTAGAATACAAAAGGAAGCATGGTGAAAAATTTCAAGTCTAGTCCCAGCAGATAGTTTGGGCTGTACGTTAATATGTTAGTCAGTCATCATTACGTCAGTTTTCCTTTTTCTATTATCTATAATAGTAAAAGATGCGCAAATGTACTCACTTACGAGTATTACAGCCTGTTAAATTACGCGCCAGAAGCTCGTAATAAGTAAATATTTCAACTATCTAGCTATCGCTGGCCATGAGATGAAATACAGCCTGGTGACAGACAGACATAGTAATAGAGTCCCGTTTTTACCCTTTGGGTACGGAACCTTAAACACATCTCATTGCCAAACCAACCAAAGAATTAATGGAAACTGTAAAACCAACCACAGAAATTCAGAAAAACAAAAAGAAACTTAAACCAAAGGGAACCCAGACAAAAGAGTAAACTGATTTAAATATATACAGGATCTATCTAAGTATATTCAGGATGTCCAGTAAATGAAAGATTTAGTCCTATCATGCCCTACTACCCGTATATGCAATTTTTTCGGAGTAAAGTCTACCATTTTCGAGATATAAATCCATACTTTAATAATAATTGTAAGGTGTTACCTCATGACGCTCCAACCGCTGAAGCGATTTAGATGAAATTTAGCACAGTTTATACCTTGGAAAGGACTTAGGCTACTTTTTGTACCATTTTTTTTTAAATGGAGTGAAATAGGTAGTTTTAAAGTTTGTATGGGAAACCTGTCATATGCAAAGGCAAAGTCGCGGGGAACCCCAAGTACTTAATTTTTGTTTGTCTATCTCTAAAATTTTAAAAGAGTTTTTTTTAATACTCTATATATATAATTCGCCGACAACATATATTCCTCAATTGGATGACGATGAGTCTCAAATATTTCAGACATCCAAATAAATTTTCTTTTTACTTGAAATGTAAGATAAAGCTGTTATGTTAAATGGTAAGATTACTGATTACTTTGAAAAAACAAGATTTAGTAGGGCACGATGAGATTGATCACTATTTAAATGATTATCCTGTCTTTACTGCACACCATGTATAATTGACTCTAAGAGCCACTAGTACGTTGAACAGATGACGTATATCTTACAAAAAATATGGACATTGGACACATACAGACAAATCTTTGGTTTTAAGCCATAACTCACTAATAATGCGCTGGGAAACCCCAAAATTAACGAATCACCAGACGTAATCGAAGAGTCGAATAAAAAAGGATGAACTTTTCCCGTTTTCGCAACGCCTTGCAGAGTAAGGTAAATATTGTGGTTGTATCTTGCCTTGAGTGCAGATCGACAGAGTACCAACTGAGAGACGGACGTATCATTTGTTACAGTGGAGATTTACCGTGAATAGTGCAATCAGAAACAAAAAGTGCACAGTGGAACGTTTTGACAATAATAGTCTAAAACAAGTAAGTAACCTTTTCGCAAAAACGAAGCGAATGGATAGCGTGAATTTCTTTGTGTTGTGATTATAATAACTTTTATGTCAATGTTATCCACATGGGTTCAATGTCACTGCTTCCGCTCGGAAATGATTGTGTCCACAATGACTCTAGATATAACCCAACCTGTGTTTTTTTTACCTATGTGTGTGCCTAGGACCTCATGGAGTTGTGAACTTGTACTATACTGAATTTGCACTAAACTGCAACTTGCAAAGTATAGTCTGTTTTTATCTAAAAGTGAAGGAAAACAATGAGAAGAAACTAGTGGAATGTTGGTGGCTAGTGTGTGAAATACAGAAGGCAATGTAACCACTCCGTTAAAAATTACACTTATTACTATATACCCCAACTTTAAGTCATGACATGACGTAATATAACAAAACGTAGGTACAAAATAAGAGTACCTACCAAAATATGTAGGTGGTTAGTAAGTCACCGGATGCTAACTTCAAATACAAATTGTCTCAATTAGTCGGTAGAGATATTAACGTGGAACCCAACACAAATATTATTCTGTTTGGAAACTTTTTTTATAAGCCGGCAAAGTAGTAGGTACATATTTGAATGAGACATGGACCAAAAAAGATGAATTATTTTTAGGGTAATAATTACCTAATAGCTAGTTTCTAGTTAGTAAAAACCTGTTTAGTCTGAGTTTTAAAATATAAACTGAAAATAAATCCGATGTAGCTTCCAAGTATTTATTTCAAATGATTGTTGAATGATGTTTTTTCGAGGCTTGAATATTGTTTCCATAGGAAAGATGAAGTTATTCCGATTGTTTCGTTGGTCTAGTGGTCACCACCACGTTGGTTTCTGTCCAAGAGGTCCTGGGTTTGAATCCCGGGTCAAGCTGAAAGTTTTAGGGATTTCAGAGTCGGGAAGTTGGTAGTGTTGCACTCCCGTGTCGGTACAAATATTAAGCCATTAGCCTATGACTATCGGATTTCACCACCAAACTATAAGAGTAAAGGCATAGAGAGTGCATCTGTGTTTTGCGCACACACTTGTGAACTATAATTAAAATAAAATGATGTTCACATTGATCAAACACACATTACAGCTTAACCCTCACACAGCAACGCTATACTTCTACAATGTGTTGTTATTGTTTAAATGATGGTAACTATTATTTTACCTCTCGTTTTTGTAAACCCTGTTAGCCTACCTAAAATTTGAGACATATTAGTGTAATAATAATAATAATGTCCTCCTAGCCGAATTTCGACTACGGCGGCCTATCTCAACAGAGATTAGCCAACTGCGCGGGACATATTATAGTGCACAAGTGTGTGCGCAATACACAGGTGCACTCACTGTTCCTTCACTCTCATAATTCGGTAAGACGGCAGTCCGACATGACCGTAGAGAGATCAGGCGCAGGACCCACGGCTTAACGTGCTTTCCAAGCCACGGGGTGTAAACACCATCAAACTTCCTGACGCCGGAGCTGTGTCTGAGTAATTTTAAGACAAAAAAACCAAAACACTCTCGGCCCGACCCGGGATTCAAACCCGGGACCGCGTAAATAGAACCCAGCGTGCTGACCACTAGACCAACGAGGCAATTAGTTTAATACTTTATGGTTAAATAGAGTATTAATACTACTATTATATGTCCTGCGGACCTGATTGATCTCTGTTGGAATTGGCCGCCGTAGCCGAAACGTCTAGCAGGATACAGTGTTAGTGTATTCAGTCTTATCCTTTAAGGTGGTAAATATACCTACAACTTTTACTATGGGTTCATGTAAAGTAAAAATTAAGTAAGCGTATATACGAGTAGATCCCACTGCTTGAGGTGAGGCCATTACCCAGCGGCAAAGGCCTTACCTCAACCATAAGGAGGTACGAGCCATACTTCACCACGGAAACTCAGTGCGGATTGGTGGAGGGTGTCTGTAAGGCAAGTGACCAACCTTACTCAGATGTTATCAAGGGCCTTTGACTTAGGTTAACGACTAATATCAACCGATATTAGCCGGGACCAACTGTTTAATATGCCTTCAGAAGCAATATTCTTGTCATGGATGTCACTTAAATGGCCGGAATGGTCACGCATCCAATAAGGACCGCGACGTAGGTTGCCTAACTTCAACGACGTGAAAAAAATATGGACTCCGTACCGCGATACTAAAGAGTGAAGCAGGATTCAAGCCTTTGTGTGGGTGAGATCATAGGGTTACAATGGCGGTCGATCGGCTTACTTTGGTGTGAATGTGTGCGTGAAAAGATCGTGTATTTACGATGATCACTGGCTTACTTTGGTGCTTCAATTTTAATGTAGGCGACACGGAGTCCATATTTTTCTTCACGTAGATGCCTAACTTTTGTATCACTACCAAAGCATATCAAAGGGTTCATAATCGAAATCTAAAAAATCAGATCCTTCATACAAATAAATCTGCTACCTTTATGACAATGTATATAGAGCCAATGTTTTTTTTTACAATTTCGATGGTGTATTTAAAAAAAAAAACGCCCTGTATATTGCATTTTCTTTATTACGTATTTAGTATCTTAAAAATAATTCTAAAACATATGGAATTCGTTCTTATTTATGCCTATTGAGGTTGACAGATGTGCCCTTGACATAATTGGTTTATCGTAAGGCATACGTAGCGGGAAAACCCAAGAACGACATTAGTTGTTATCACGTTAGGTGTCACGTGCGCGCGCGCCGCGGTATCATTATGCTTTTATTTTATTGCCTTACATTATCAAGTTCATCAACTAAAGTGAGTTGAGTCTTACATTGTCAAAATATTTATAGATATATAATCCTATTACAACCTCTGCTTAGGAGCTGTCCGAAATTGAAGCGCAGTTGCGTCATATTTCTTTAACTGCATCCAATTAAATGGTTTCGTTGTCAATACGAGCCCGAGTCACTTCCAGCTAAGTCAGTGTGTGTTTCGGTTCTATATCCAACTTGTGTCGCACGTATACTTACGCGATAGCTAGAGACTGCGACATTTTTCGTTACTACCTACATAATATTTCTAATGTATATGTACTCGAGTACTGCTCAAGTAAAATTTTACTAATTGAATTTTTGTATCTCACATAAGTGAATTGTATGTAATTCTTGTGGGAATAAATAATCTTTCAACCTAATATGGGACCGTGTCTGCGTTGTCTGTGTCTCCGCGGCCTTCATATATACACTTCATGAACATACAGATTTCGTAATGTTATTTATATGTATAAGGACCGTAAAAGTAAAAGATTGTTCCTGTATTTTATGACTTACGTTATGTATTACGTATGTTATACTTCACTCGTAATATTTCTGACACTATTTTTAAACAACCTGTATACTCCTAAGAATAATACTTATTACTACCTACCCGTATAGGAACCATAGGTCGGCAGGAAAGTATCGCATAATGAATTTTTAATACGAAACGTCATCCAAACATTACATTGTTATAGTTACATACGAATATGGTTAGTTTTCGGTAGAAATAGCTTGGATAATTTCATCACCCATGATTTCAGTTGTAGTGCCTAGTACTACTAGTATACAATACCCAACTTTCTTGACAGAAATATCATATAAAATCCGTTTTTCATTGCTTGTCCAACATTGTAAACAATCTTTACATTCCTTTTTAACGAAATTATTCATTAAAAAATAACATAGACACAAAAATTACATCCTAATATGGTAGTTTATCGTTTAATATATGCAGCTTTTTAAAGATATTAGTATTTTTTTTTTCACCAGTATTAGTTTTAAAAGTCATAAAAAGATCGTTTACAATTATTGACACGCAAAGAAAAACGGACTTTAACTAGATATGGACAGTTTTTGGTAGTAATAGTTTGAATAGTCACCCATTTTTTCTGATTCCTGTTGTGGTGCCTAATTACCCAATTTTCATGACAGAAATACTTTGACTTTGTTAGACGACGGTGTTAGATAGTCTAAGCAGAAATATAATATATACTCAATTAACAAAGCATAAACCACACATTAGTACACAAAGTTAATATTATTTCTATCGTTCTAAAGCTTCCTCACCAATTAATCCCCACTTTAATTTATTTCAGACAGAATGCAGAGTCCCAGTTCATCAAGAACAATCTTTATGATAGCAGCGCTAATCACTCAAGTCATCAGCGCGCCTCAAGCCAAGAAAAAAGTGGACGACCTCACCACGATCAGAACTCCCGCCAGCCTCTCTGTAGAAGAACTTCAGTTCATAGTGGGAGTGAGACGGGGAGATAATTTGAAGCCACCAAAGACTTTGACACCGTGTGCAAGAGCAATACTAGGTTGCTGCAAAGGCTCCGTTATGAACGAAAGTTGTTCGGAGTCCTTGAACTGTGGAGCCTACTTCTTCGACGTTAACCCTTGCAGTGAAAAGTTTGTGATAGACGCATTAAACGCGGCAAGAACTTTCTATGAACAGTTCAATACAAATAATATTAACTGAAGTTTGTTTTACTGAGTCTGACCCGAAAGCTACAGATGCTTTGCTTTCAAGATGTTTTCTTTTTCACATACATATATCTTATCCCATAATAAGTTGCTATAGAAATCAGAAATAGCGGTGTAGCCACAACACCCACATTCGGTACAATATACGAGTAGATTGTGGTTTTCTAAATTGGTTCGGCCGGGCATCGATCCCGGAACTTCGAAGATGGCGACACCATGAGATCCGTGTGCAAGCTACTTGACCAAGGAGGTCGTAAATAAAGGTTTACCAAAGATCAGTTAGCAGAAGTTTTAACTTTTATTGCCATAATAATTATGTAACCTGTGTCTGTCTTAAATTGTATCTCTCTGTACTTAATGGCTCATAAGTGTAAATCAAAACCATTATGAAGCTGCCTTCTCTGTTAGTGCAGGCATTTACCGTGAATGTTAAACAACTGTTACCTGAATTCAAAGTGTAGTGAACTACTCGTTGGCATCTGCTCGCAAACATCGCTGGAAACAAACTTGCGTGTATTACTCACGTCAGATTTACATTTTAAAACGACTGCAGCGCATTCATACAACTTAGCAGGGAAACGTTTTCTGAAACGATATAGTACAAAGTGTAAGGGTTTTGACCGCCAATAATTTAATGGCCTTTGATTCGACAAACGTTATCGACAAAAACCCTCATGTTTTAATTTTTAAATAGTGTTTTTATGGATCTGGAGGTCCTGAAAATTACGAAAAAATATTCATTTGGAAGGTGATAATATCGCCAATCAGGTGAAACAAAGATCAATTCAAAATTATTAACTGTCATATAGAAAAAAAGTAATAAGAAATGTTGTCAAAATTTAAAACAGTTACTTATTTATTATAAAACTAACCCTATAAATGACATTAAAGTTTTTTTAGACCCCTATATGGGGGGATTTTATCGATAACATTTGATGTAGACCCTTAAATTATCGCCGGTTGAAACCCGGACACACTTGCGAACGATGTTTTAAACGACTTGTGCCTTTTTTTATGAAACTTCAACAGTAACTGAAGAAAGTCTTTAAGAAACGAGTTAGCTTGCTTTAGAAACGTTCAGCTTGTGTCATCATACTCTAAGATCTAAACTGTTTAGATAATGCTCAAAAATCTCAGTCCCAGTCCCAGATCTATTCGCCGTACGCGTGGAAATACAAAACCCATAAATGCTGTGGTTCAAGCGCAAATACCAACTAAAATGGTTGCAGCACAACTGAATTCGTTTAAGTTACAAAGAAATAAATTCACTTGGCTTCGCGCCAGTACCTCGGTCGCTGGAGGCAACAAGTGAAACATTATATACCTCTATCAATAAAACACAAAATGTCCGCGAATTTTATTTTTACAGCTCTATAAAAGCAACTGTTCAGTTATTAAGATACCTTTAGAACAACGGCGTTGTTTCTTTGCAACAAAAGTAATAAATAAGCAATGCTATCAACGGTGAATGTAAAATTATCTTGGTTCTCCCGTAAAGGGATATTCTGAACGATCGTTTTATAGCTTTAAGTTCCCGAGGGAAACGTTACCCAGGCTTTATGACGCTAGCACGCAACCTTGAGGTGGCTAGAAGTTTCCGTACGTCACAAACACTATTGGAAATGCTTTTCAAATATTTGTAGCTGTATTTTTTCGAAGGTTCGGTACATTCTTTAACTGACTATAACAAACACAATTTAATTCGAAAGCATTTCCATTGATTGAAACGTTAAAGGTTACATGTTTCAAAGTGAAATTAACGTTTAGTAATTTATAATATTTTTTATAACTTAAGCAATTTGTTTGCAAGTTTTTACGAAATTAAATTACGCTCAAATAAAATTGGTCGACTGTGTCATCCGGTGGGACTCAATCCCACGACTCTTCGTTGTCTGGGCGAAGGCTCTTACCTGAGCTACGGAGGACGTTAGTCAGCCGACGAATTTTTGTAAGTGCTTGCTACGCCAGAGTTTGAGTCCCACCGGATGACATAGTCGAATTTTTTTTTTGTTTAGTAATTTACTGAAAATGCGACTGTATTCATATTTTTATGGAGTTTTATTCCTGCTTTTATTGCTAGTGATAAAAAATCGAAATCAAAACGCATTGCGAAGAGTTTTGGAAATAACCTTACTAATTTTATGGGTAAACATAAGAACTGCGATAAATAAGTGGGCGCTTTGTACAGCGCCGTCCCATAAAACAGGCACAATACGTGCTCTCATTTTTATTTCCCCCCAAAATATTATCACTCCCAATTTCTTATCAGTGTTCTCAAATAGGCCGTAAAGGCAACAGTAGATGGCACCTGGGGCCAGTTTACTGCAGTATAAAATATGCTCTGTTTACACAGACAAACTGCTGAATAGATGCCGCGTAGAAGGAATAGAACGGGAACAAAAAAATGTTAAAAATTGGCGACTAAATAATTTGGCAAAGGATTACAACAATACTCTGTTAATACAGACTATAGCGTTGAGATTGCCAGTTAAAATATGTTTTACACTTCTGAAGTTTGCTATCATAGCTCTTGTATTGGGGTGCGCTTCATTCGATAGAAAATTAAATGATCTAATTTTAACTGGTATTTCGTTCATTTTATGTAATTTTTACTTTAAATAAATACAGTTTCTATAATTACATTTCGTATAATTATGGTTTGATATATAATACAGGTGCTATAAAATCATTTTGTGTACCACTCATGAGATATAAAATTCATTTTATATAATACTTCATTTGATAGAATACAAGTAAACAAATTTTAATTGATATAATGCTTATTTAACATAAATTGACTTAAAATAAATACAGTTTCTATAATTTAATTTCGTATAATCATTGTTTGTTAAATTATACAGGTGTTATAAAAGCATTTTGTAAATCAGTCAACGGATATAAAAAAAAATTATTTAGTGCTTAAATGTTATAACTTTTATGAGATATAACAATAATTTGCTATAAAAAATTGGAATTTGTTTCTACTTTAGGGCAAATTAAAATGTCATTTTTTTGCGCTGGCACGCACTGTTTTTGAGATACGAGTGATTCTTTATTTTATCAATATTAGGTTTGATTAGAAGTGTTGACCACAACGCCGCGCGAGCCGAGCAAGCGAAGCGAGCGGTTCCGCAGCAGCGGCCGACGAAGCGCCAGAAACAATTTTTTGTTTATTTCATTACATACAATCGGAGTAAGAAGTCAGAAACAAAAGCACGTTTGACATTTTTGCTGTTTGATTTAGGGCAGGCGTTATACGGTATGAGACTTATTTTTACATTGAATAATAATTATAGCATTTGAATAGTATATATAATGAACTTTAGAGATGTTGAATATCTCTAAAGTTCATTTTATATACTATAATATATGTCATATCAAATGAAATAAGACAATGTACATTTATGTCAAACGTTAACTATATTAAATGAGTTGTTATTCCACAAAAGCATTATATTAGATGATTTTATATCATTTAAATGTTAGATCAAATAACTTATAACAAAATTTAATATTTGAACATTATATGAAATAAACTTTAGAGATATTGATTGTTATATAAAAAAAATTATATCAAATGTTTATTATATGAAATGAGTTGTTATATCATAAAAGATTATACTCAATGAATTTATATTACTTAACTGTTAGATCAAATATACTTACACAAAACATTACACACCCCTTGTATTGGCATGAATTAACTGAAATTAATAATGGTGTGAGTTCGTAGATCGTGTGTCACACGTTTTTATGAGATCCGTGAACCACAAAATTTAATTTATTTAAGATTTGGTAACGTAGCGTCTATTTTTTGGAATTATCGTATTTTTACCACCCATTTAGTATTTTAATGACAGATATAAATTTGCGTCTTTAGACTAATAAAATATAGACAAATAACTCCTTTAAATAATTATTTGAATATTAAGTCTCTCAACGTAACAAAACAGAAATAATGTGAGTGTTTTGTTCCTAAAATCAGTTATAAATATTGAAAGAGCCTAAGCCTTCATATAAGTCTAATCTAATTAAATAAATTATAAATAAAAAACAAATAATTAACATTATTAATAGGACAAATAAAATAATTGACAAATCCCAGTATATGTACCATATTATTACATATATCATAAATCTTACACAAATAAATAATATCTTTAGGTATCGGAATCTCCTTTATTAGTAAAGTATTTTCAATAAGTCAATAATGCAATATTAATCGCGAAATATTTGCACTCAAGATTGTTGTGATAAAGTTGAAGGGATCCCGAAAGGAGGCGGGATAAACAATGTAAGTACCCCTCATGTTGAATGAAGCGAGGCTTCGAAGGTTTCCAATTAAACTTGTATCGACTTTGCGTCACAACTCCGTAACGAGATAGAATATCCAGCCAGTGTACTGATGACCTTACCGCCCATCTGAATTGCTTTGAAATTTAAAAGTACAACAAAAACAATAGCTTTTAAACTGACGTGTGGAAAACAATGATGATTTCGAGATGAGATGATCATGTCAATTCATATCTTTGTTGGGAATGAAGGATTTTCTGACGGCTCAAAATTTTCGTTCTATTTTATGTTGGTAGATGGAGATTTTGTGCAATTGATCTAAGAAATATTGCTGCAAAATCATTGAGCTTTAATCAAAACAAAATATTGTTATATTACGTGTATGTAGTACAGTGGAAGTGCTTTCGTCAAAAAATAGCGAGTTTCAAAATGCACTTAATAATAAAATTAAATGAGAAAAAACGGATTGATGATCACTAAATTGTTAAAAAATTACCTGTCAGTTAAAAGACAACTGGATTAAAAATTACAAGCGGAAGAAACTCGTTGCATACGCAACACGTATCTTTGTTGGAGAAATTCGGATTTTGGGCTTTTGAATATCGAAATGTCAGTAAAAAATATAGATAACTGGTATGAAATAATAAAGTAACTCGTATGGAACACAAATTTTCGTTTTCCCAAAATGAGGCATGGGCAGTGCCCGCCCAATTCCGAGAGTCATGGGCGCAATTTGCCAAGCTCATTATCTTGGAAATGGACGAGCGTTTCGCTTCCCAAATGTTTTACAGCTTGTCGCTATAAATGGGACTGTGTAATGGAAGCGAAAATGAGTTTGGTCTGTCTTTATTTTATGACGATATAGTTTTCAGGGACCACTTTCATGCCGTGTCCTTTTTTCGGCATGTTGTAATCAAATCAATCACTTACACATTCTGAAATAAAAAATCTGCCTAAGCTATATTACGGTTCTGCTTTTAAGGTAAAAAATAACATAAAAAACTTTGCATAATTTATATAGATATTACCTATAGATAGCGAATGGTTTTAGTTTTTCATTTACCTAGTATACTTTTATATTACCTATTACTTAGGTTTTGAATATCTTACACTTCTCATTCATATTATTATCTAAGAAAGAAAATTATTTAAAGTTATTTTTGAAAATCCATTTTTAGATGGGATTAAAAAATTCAGCGTTGAATGCAACCGACTCCAGTTTTAGAACTAGCCTTTCGTCTGTTACTTCTGAACAAAAGGATGTTACAATTACGGATTGGGAAAACGAGCAACTGAAAAATACGGTGAACTCGCAGTACAGGTACGAATCGAAGCCAAAGCAAAAAAGCAAAAGCCGAGAGTCTGAACCCTTCACTGTCACATTGCAAGCCGAACTCGTATTGTAGTGGTGAGGGTTGAGGGTTGTTCAACTATCCGAAGGCACTCGTTTTATAATATAATTCCGAAGCACTATCTGTGTGTCGGGATATCAGATACAGAGCACAGAATCTCCGTTTTATGATTTTATTAATTTGATAAAGGGAAGTGGGTGCTTGTAGAAGGGCGTAGTCTGCAGGGGGTGAAATGGAGGATAAAAGTTTAAGTCAAAATCGAACTACAGAAGTACGTTGTTACGCAAATCTTTACTGGTCTACAAAAAACACAAACAAGTTCATTCTTCGACTAGGTTCCTATTAGGTGCTTCTAAAATAAGTCAGAAATATCTTTTAAGCATAAACTTCTTGAATTCGCTCACTACGGGATCAAATCAGGAATAAGAATTTACTGGTACGTGGAAGAATTAATCACTCAGGTATCATGTTTCTAGACACAATAGATAATCAATTGTTATCCGATCGCCGGCGGTCTTAGAATGATCCTCAAAGGGTTATTGGGCATAGCCCTGCAGATAGGTGAGCTCAAGTGGAAGTGGGCAGGGCACAGTACACAAAGAACTAATGGTCTTTGAGGCAGAAGGAGGTTCTTGATTGAAGACAATTTGATCAAAAGCGTAGCGTAGGGTATCCACCGGCAAGATAGACAGACGAACTTGTAGAGGCCGCACTATTTACTGGCTGCATGTAACCGATAACCGATCACTTTGGAAATCTGGAGGCCTAAGTTTAGCCGTAGCTGTCCTGCGGCTTATAATGATGATAACTTCTTGGATTAAACTTCTCGAAATCGTAACATTTTTAATTTGGAATAGGTTTGCTTTTGACTCTAGACTAAACTAAGTGGCGTAGTAGACTTTGTTGTCGAGGGTAGAACGCGCTCCTATCCACCAACGGAACACAGTAAGCCGCCGCTTGGCGCCGGGCTCCGGTGAGAGGTTGGTAGCTACCAGACGACACCTAACGAAGCTTATGTTAGGATCGTTCAGCCGCCATCACAAACTAAAGTTTGTTAGTTTCAGATCTAAACACAAACATACTACCAGTGCCATCTACTCGTATAATTTACCAATAGAGAATAGCACAGCTAAACTCAAAAAATAAACTGTCTAACCAGTCACATTTCGCACTGAGCTCGTGTCGTCCGCAATTATTATTGTTCGAGGCCACAGTCCTACCACAATGCAGCTATAGAGTCAGTATCTTACTCTACATCACTAGGCGACACAAGCAAAGGAACATCTATTTTCTAATTGAATAATTATCGAAGGATAGTTTTTACTACCGTCCCAATTTAACTTTTTAGACTGTTTTCTACCAGGCCTGTGTAACTCCCCGCGTAGGTAGCAAAAACGTACCTATGCGGCGACCCGTTGTAAGGGGCTAAACAAGTTGGCCGGCAGCGACACGCTCGCGCGTTTTATTCACCGGCGGTGCGCGGCAACTAGGTTGCTGGTTGGACGAGCCTAGAAAGATGCGCTAGATGGCGTAAGTAGCTAAGAAGCACGCAACGCGATAGGTTTGACTGCCATCTTGTGGCTCTCTTCTGCTATCGCGTTGCGTGATGGTACGTCACTGAATAGGTTTAGTGTATTATGATTCATATTCCAGAGTTATAAGAATGAAATTATCTTGAAATGTATTTTCTGTAGGTGTCTACACGAAAATGTGCTTGAGTCTGAGGCGAACTGAATTACACCATATCGTTGACAACATTAAGTATATATTTCCTTGAATTTCATTGCAAAGTCTTACTCCTGTACGGAGTATATATACTAGTACTTATTCTGTGTCTCTACCCAAATATTGTCGGAAGAAATAGCTATCAGCAATTGTAAATGTGTGAAAACAAAGTGAAGCGTGTAGTGTGCCATAAGGAGTATTCTATTTTATATTAGGATATAACTATAGTAAGCGCTAGAAGAAAAACTCGTTAAAATAATCGCTTACCACATATGTATCTCGTGCGAGTCACTACAAGTACTAGGCACGCGAAAAAAGACCTATATTTAAGATTTCGTAGGATAAATCCACTTTAAGGAGAGAAGGAAAACCCGTTGAAAATCTTCACTTTACCACGTCTTTCGTGAGAGCATAGTCTGGTCATGTTTTGTCGAATCGCCATGTTACTTATGCGTCTCAAATAGCCCGTTTTTACGTTTGTCAACCTACAAAATTTAGGAAGTATCTGAAATTGCCATTCACCATTTTGTACACACCATTTGGCAATAAAACTCAGAGATTTTGACGCGGAGAATCATTCGGCTTATATAGGCTTATAATAAAAAAAAAACTAGCAGGTTATGAAAGTTTTGACTTGGTATACAGATTAGCACCCTGATTTTTTTTAAATATTCCTTACTATTTTTCTGTATTCTAAAGTTCCTTCTGAACCACCTCTTTGAACATGGCTCGTACAATACCCTGTACAATATTTTTTCACTTTAATATTGACTGCACTGGAATTTGGTACAGACTTATCAACATTGCAATCTACTTTTAACGAGTTATGTGAACAAACTGTGCCTAGTTCTATTGTGTGGGTAGTACCAGCCGCCGCACGGCGGTGTTTCCTGGCGCTTTTCTTTTTTCAGTCCCTAGTTATTTGCCAGCGATAAAAATGTTGCGGTTAAAAATTCTGTTACTTTTCACATATATATTTTTCCCCGTGCAGGGGATTTTGGCTATCCAATTACAAAACTAGAACCTTACTAAAACTTTGTGTTTAAAACTCAATTCAAATTTTGTATGGTGTGTGATATAAAACCACTTTGATAAAACTCTCGTTAAAGTGTGATTCGGATGCTTGAATTAATAATTTTTGAATAAACCCATAGGGCCTTAACAAAATCTCAAAGTCTCATACAAAATGACCGTTGAATGCAGTCAATTTTTTTTTAGGTAGGCTTTCCGCCAAACTCGATTGTTTTCAAATTGTAATGTAACCAGTCTAGCTTAAAGAATAGGCATAGTAGCTTTTAACTTGACATCTGGTGAGCAATGATAGCTTTTAAAATAATGCGAAAATGACAATTTGAGATGTCATGGCTTTGGAATCAGAATCGTCATCGCGTTAGCTTTCAAATTAGGCGATAGGCCTGCTTGTCAGAAAAAAGTATTTGACGACGATAGTTAAAAAAAATACTTCCTTCATTATAATAACCTAACCTAACACCAACTTTAACCACAAAATCTAATTTTAATTAGCGTGGTCGTAGTGTAAATACACAACATACGAACATCGTCAAACTGTAGTTTCAACAACAACAACCAAGTTCCCTTTGAAATTAGTGAATGTGTCAAGCATATTCAGATTTAACTCACTGTTTATCTAGTTTAGATAGTAGACTTAGATAGTATTAACAACATGTTTCAGAAATTTCTTAGATTTTCGTTTAATTAGACTACAGAAGCTAGAGTCTGAGTTGGAACTTAGAATAAATCAGGAGAAGACGAAATATCTCCACATGAAGCGCTATAAAAACACAGGGCAACAGCGCGAAGATCTGCTATGTGGAAGATTTATATTAAGAAGATTATGAGAAAGATTCTGGGTCCAACTCAGAGAGAAGATGGCAGCTGGAGGGTCCGGAAAAACCAAGGGATCGAGGAGCTGTTCGCCGAACCAAACATCTTGGGAGAAGCCAAAGCCCAGAGACTCCGTGCAATCTCAAAAGATTGGGGGACGATCGCAACGTCAAAGCAGCGTATATCGAAGTACGGGTCACAACACACTTATCAACTCGTAAACTTCTCAATTCGAGCCGTTCAGTATTCTTTGTATGAAACTCTGTACTGCAACGCACACTAATCTGAATCGTAACGTAATCGGCCTCGCCTCGGGACCAACTCATGTTCATGTTCATCATGCTTTGCGGGTCGGTCAACTAGCGGTCCCCGCGCTTACGGCTCGTCGTCCATGCGCTTACGTGTCTCCATACCTGAGGTTACGTCTCTTCGTCCACCTTTGCCCTACTCACCCCTCCCGCCGTAAGCGCGGTGTCGTCCTGTCGTAGCTGAGTCGACGTACCGCAGCTGCTGATCCGCTTTGGTTACGTGCTTACGTTAGGTTGACGCCTATTCGACAGCGAGGTGAAAGGCGATTCGGTGACGATTCCTTTTTGAGTTGATAAGTGGGCTATGACCCTACCTCTTGGCCACCACTCCGTCGGCCGGCCTAGATACCGCTGGAAGGACGCCGTTGTGTCTGATCTACAGGAGCTACAATTTGCGGACTGGCAATAGACGGTGTAGAACAGCATAAGATGGCGTCTTCTTGTATCGAGGGCCAAGAAACACTTTGGGTCGCTGCGCCGCTGCAGTAAGTAAGTAAGCGAGTAAGTAAACACGTTTAATTAGACTGTATTCAGGGTGTTAATGATACAGTATCATCCTTTAAGTGGGTGAACATGACGATCAATACCAACAACTTTTATTGCGGGGTCATGAAATCGTAGAAAAAAATGTTAATCCATACAAATAATTATGCACGTTTCATACAAGTAATTATGACATTGTATGGAGAAACAATTTTTATTTACAATTTCGGTGTTGACTCCATAGTAGGTCATGGCCATAATCACTGCTTTAAATAATGGTACTGTTTACACCCTGTATATGTTGCATGCGTAGACTCGATGATACAAATTACTGGTGTGACCAAACTGTCTGATATTATAAACCGTAACAAAAGCTTATTTGTTCAGTGTGATTGATCGATAGCTTCCGCCAATAAAAATCGTCGGCGTGACGTTTCACAAATAGCTCGTCACCGTTAAGCGTAGTGACGCCACGATTTTTCGTTGTTTCTGCTTATTTTTTTCCGTTGGGCCCACTCTCAATTTTCCCTGTTCAGAATGATTGCCTTACAAACATGTGATTGAGGTAAACGAGTTATTACTTATTTGAATAAATTTCAGGATTTGCTTATGATAGTACGATGCATTAATTCGGTTAATCTTTGTGTGTTGTAGATAAAAATATAATTAATAATGTAATACTTTAATCTTGGTGTGAATATGCAATTATTTTACATAATCCGAGCCAAACTCGAATGAGATAGGGCTCAGCAGAAAAAAGATGGTACCTTTTGTTTGTCACCACCAAATACCTATTGTTTGTCATTTAACCAATATTGCTTTAAAAACAGTGATTTCTAAAATAACCATAGAATTCTGCACAACTTTCATTTCTCAAAATATTTAGAATTACAAAATTATACTTTTAATATTATGTGTTCTTGATCCGAGTTGCTCTCTCAATTCTATTATAGTTAGATATGATACAACTTAATGATAGTCTCGTGCGAATGAACGCCAAGCAAAATAAAAATAAAATTAATAAGGCGTGACACTTTCAACCAAGTCTTTGACAAAAGTAAAAGTATTCATTCCGGTTTCGACGCAGGCAATTTGGTTATTTCACGACTTCGGTCACAGCTCCGATAGCCGTGATCGTCTAGTGGTTAGGACCCTACGTTGTGGCCGTAGTAACCCAGGTTCGAATCCTGGTCACGGCAGTGAAAACTGTCGCGGCGGAGTAATATTTTTGAATTTAATATTTTTGGGAATAGGTCATCATTATCAAAATTAGGTACATATTATGAGCTTCATCATAACGTCATGATCATGATACCACTCTAATTATAGTTTTAATCTTACTAATTGATAAATTAATGATGATAATACGCACACGATATAATTAGTTATTTATTATTTAAGCCGTTATCAACTATAGTGTTGTTAAGATCATTAATTAAGAAATAATAAACTCGGCACTACTATAATGCTTTAGATATTCCTATTATACCATTAATTTACTTAGAGAGAGGATAGATTGATATAAGATTATTTTTTTTTAGTACTAGATATTTGTTTATTGCACACCATCAACATACAAGATATAGCGGTTTTTTTACATAAGGAAATAGAATACATACAAGCCAAAGTAAACATTAAGCAATACTTGACCAATGTATTGTGTACCTACTCGCTGCTCGACTATTGTCATTAATATGTCGCTTTTTTCCAAATAAAGATAGTTAATTAAGTCTTTATTTACCAGAGACAGTTCAATTATGTGAGTATCATAGCAAATGTATGTAATAGCTGAATAGCAATTATCATTACGGGCGTCCTGAGAGAAATACCCACAATTGTCTTACCCCTATTTACCTGAGAAGCGCACATAATTAAAAGTAACGATATTCATAAGTGCCTAATTTCGTGATATTACACGTTGTACAGTTTCATTGCAGATGTAAAACTGTTTAATTTTTTTACAACGAATGCCTTTATTACCTACGGGTGTTTAGAAATAACGATAAATATAAAATACCATTAACTGGTTCCATGCCACAGCACGCACCGGCGCGAGATAACAATTGATTTTCTACAGTGGCTCGAATTTGGCAGCGAATGGGTTAAGTATTTAAAAAAGACTTAGAGTGTCGTTTATAAATACACATTTATATTAATCTTTATACTGGATGGATGAAAATGAGGGCCATATTTTACAAGAACACTTTGCAACCAATATAATATTTTACGTGTCCACAATTTTATGGCGCGTTCGCTACCGAGATACGTCACTTCTAATGACAGCTCACGTCAAGCACTCCTTGACAGATGTGAATGAGCTGCACAGATTCGACCGTACGTCGTTTCGTTTCTAAGTTAACAGTATGTAATATTGTGCAATTGCAGGGTATAGTCAATTTGATCAGTTCACAAAAAGTAATGAAATGATTATAAGTATAGTCTACTAAGACATATTATAGGCATTACTAGGTACTACTAAGTACTATTGTTGTAGATGCATCTGATTTGTCAATTTGCTACCGAAGGTGGTTTGCCCTTGAGAAAATCTCTGTATACATGTAAAGGATGTACCAGACTGGGTGAATAGAAAATTTATGGGAGCTATCTTGAATAAGGTCCTAGCCCACTTTTTCATATTTTCGGGGATAGGAAATTAGTCAAGCTTTCTCCTATAACAGTTTGATTCACCCATTCCAAGACATCCTATATGTATGATCAATTAAAAATCATATCCACTAAACAGGTACGCTTGGAACGCGTTAACTGTGTTGACAATACAGTACTAGTAGTTATTCTGTGACAATGCCAAGTGTAGGCTAGCTTAAGTTGTATTTTTTTAGATGCTTTAAATCCGACGTTCGATATAAATTCGCACATTATCATGGCAGCCTCTTGGTTATTCAGACAGATGTAGGCCACTTTCCTCTTCTTCCACTCCTGGCAGTCTTGCGCCCGACTCATCCAGTCAAGGCCTGCGTGTCGTCGGATATCATCAATCTAGCGTAAATTCGCACAAGGTACAACCAAATAAACAGTAGTTACTTATATACAGTGTGTAAATGAAATCCCATACTACTGTTATCAAAAGAGCAATCTAGTGCTCAAAAAATCAACTTTTTGTACGGAGCCAATTTCGAAATCTTCAAAACAAACACTTCTTCATACTAATTGACCAATCAGCAGTTTTTGTTTTGTGTACGTGAAGTTTTTTTTTGGGATATCGATATATGAGTGTTCCATAAAAAAGTTTCATTAAAAAACACCCCTTTTTAGATCGGGTTTTTTAACATACTGTATTGTGTTACGAGTTTGTAGCCCCGGGGCGGACGTATCGTTACGGGCGCATTATTATCGGCACACGTTTACGGTTATCGCCCGTGACGTAACACTTTTGCACCTCTACGCCAAACGATCCGCACCGAACGTGTTAAATTATGATCGCATTAAACTTGTTTGCGATTCTGTATTAATGTTTCGGCGGATTTTTTGTGGTACTTAGTTGATATTAAAGCGCTATAGTATTTCTTACTATATTACGCTCGGCATCCCCTGCACCTACATATTCCGGTAGTCCAGCGACTGAAGAGTCGGCATAGCTTCATCAAAGAGGTGTCCCCCCTTGATGGCGACGTTAATCAAGCTCGCTTAAGACTCTGGAAAGAGAGATACCCCAATATTTCATACATTCCTTTGGCGGAGCAGCTCCCCCCTGGGGATCATGCCCAGGGGGGAGCTGCTCTGCCAAAGGATACCTTGGCAAACTTGGAAGTCTTTAAATAGACTTCGGACACAAGTTGGCCGAAGCAAGGAGAACATGCACCGATGGGGTTACGCTGCAGACAGCGAATGTATGTGTGGTGTGCCCCAGACAATGGCACACCTACTGTCATGCCCTAAGTGCCCCTACACCTGCACACGTGAGGACCTGTACAACGCTTGTTAGTCGCCGAGTATTAGTCCTCAAAAATATAACGCCAGTGTCGACACGACAAGAAGAAGAAGACTATATTCTTGTTTTTTATTCATAGTCCATTAGTTCTTAGATCCAATTCATTTAATAATATACATTGGTAAATAAAAACAATAAAAATTATGTAATCGTTAACAATAACTTCCACAAGGAAACGTGTTGCTTACATTTTAATTTATATGCTTACCAGTTTAATAATGAAATCCGTTTAATAAAATAAAAGCATTGTATTTACAAGAACAACGATTTTGCGCGTTAAAATTCAAATGGAATTGCAAACAAACAATGAGTACAATAAAGCAAAGAAAAACATCGACACATTTTTCACTTCTCAACTCAAAGCAGAAGTTAATCCGCGCTAATCCGATTCCCTCTCAAAATAAAACATAATGAACTCGTAAAAACTCGTACAGTGTCTCCTAAAAATAGGTTTTACTTTGTCACGGTTCATGCAAGCGTTGCTTAAAACTCCGCCACATAAACACCGACAGAGGGCACTGGTGGCGCATTAATGAGACCGCGGACTGCGCCTCGAAGGTGTTAAATAAGTAAACGTCAATTTAGTGAAAGTACGCTCCTGAAAGTATTTTTTATACGAGTGCCCAAAAAAACCAAGTGCATTGTTTTTCCATATTGCTATTTATTTGTCTTACGATCTCACTTATACTAAACCAACTGATTGGCTTTATTAATCAGTATGTCCATTACATTATTCATTTAGGTTAGGCCAAATTTAATTGAATTAGGGATTACTTCACCGTTTAAGGGCCTCCAAAAGACATAAAAGTAGGAAGGTACAGTGAACCCCACATCAACTTGCTGAAATCTGTCAAAATAATCTCAAATGATATAGAACTCTATGTAAGCAACATAAGGTTGAAAGATGGTTGCGGAAATTTGACAATCAGGGTAGGTTGATTTGGGGCCATGTGTACTATAGAAAAAAATTTTTTTTTAATTTTTTTAGAAATCGTTACCTTGCCTTACAAATTTGGTTATAATTTCCAAAAATGACGGTTTTTTTTATCCATTTTTTTATTATTATTGCTGATCACTTGTACTTAGTACTCCATTCGTTTTTTTTTTTTACAAACTGAATTTAATAAAAAAAATTAAGTTTCTTTCAAAATTCAATACTCACTGCTAGCAAATCGTTTGACTTTCAATGCTTTTGGTGCAAAAAAAATGTACCACACTGTCAGTGCCCATTGTTTAAAAAAAATGCCCATCTTTTGCAGATTCTAAAATGGTGCAACAATAAGTGTTACGACTTACAGGAAAAAAGTTATTGCTTTTCGAAACAAAAAGGAGCCCAATTCAGAAAAACAATTTATTTGAAGTTCAAGGGTTTACAAGGGTTGTAATTTTTTTCTGTGTGGTCCAAAGCAAAGGTGTGGATACACTGTACACTGAAGCACCACATACCAGTATTTAAAAAAAAATTATGTACAGGGTTTTCAGGGTTTTCAGGGTTTTTTTATTAAATTCAGTTTGTAAAAAAAAAAAAAACGAATGGAGTACTAAGTACAAGTGATCAGCAATAATAATTAAAAAAATGGATAAAAAAAACCGTCATTTTTGGAAATTATAACCAAATTTGTAAGGCAAGGTAACGATTTCTAAAAAAAATTAAAAAAATTTTTTTTTTGAAAACCCTGTATAGTAAATGTACAGTAAAATTATTTCAACGAAAATTGGTTTGAACGAGATAGAACTAGTAGTTTTTGAGATATAGCACATTTTCAACAACCGCAAACATAACTTTGTTCTTCATACAAACACTATGAAAAACAAAGTTATATTTGCTGTTAACAAAATATTGTAGTATTTTGGCTAAGTAAGTGGATCCTAATTCACTTAAAGTTGCCGCACGGAACCCTTAGTGCGCGAGTCCGACTTGCACTTGGCCGGTTTTTTTATATTGTCTAGGGACTGGGTCCGTTGCCATAACACAAGTGCTTTAGCAACTCACTTTGGGATCAGAGCAACCAAAATTATACATACTGTCCAATATTTCTTAATTTGTCATACTTATCACATATGTACAATTAAAGTTTCTGGGATGAATTTCCCTATTTTAGACACTTTACGTAACATTACGATACGAATTAAGTAATATCACTAACCTTTGGTCACAAAGAGCACTGTTGGTTAGATTTTGCAACCCGAGTCACGAATCACGACCCACAGCGGCTGCCGTAAGTGTCATCGTACGGCATCTGAGCAAAAGCTGGTAATATTTTTTATTCTGCGGCAAAAGCGCGAATATAGTATTATATTCGGTTTGCTAGTATTGGTTCTGCTCTGCCATTTTTCTTTGGCAATATTTATAGCCAATTTTGTAGCGGAGCGACGGCGCGACGTGGATCGCTGAGATTTTAGTCAGTTGAATATGGTGGAAGTTGAGCTTTGAATGTGTTAAGCAAACGTAAACTGGATTCAAGTTTGACACTGTGTTTGGTTAACCGACTTCAGAACACATAGGAGAAGGTTTTAATTTTTGTATGCAAACAGTCGTTTAAGGTCGGTTAAACTACCACAATCGCATCGATTGTATTTATATTACCAAGAAATCAGACCAATTTCAACAAATCTGACATTAGGAAAATGCTTAAAATATTAATTCAATGTTAATAAATTACATTTCTTTCTTTTGTTTTCTCACACAACTTGCTAACCCCAAAAGTGATCAGTATTTTTTTTGAAGTACACACTATAAGGGTAAAGTAAAATGAAAAGTAGTTTAAAGTGATTAAATAAATATAATACGTATTTTCCTTATGTCCCAAGCTATCAGATTTTTAAATTGATCTGATTTTTTATAAGTAACCTGTTTAAAATCAATGGTGGCGCTGGTTAGCCTTACCCTTTGCCTCATGACAACATTACTCAGTCAAAGCTCGTATCAAAGAATATTTTACGTTGCTATAAAAGGTAATTGGAGGATTGCACGAACGGCAATTATGTACGAATCCATCGTAAATGCACGGCTTGGTTTTCAACTACCAGTAGAATTGGCTCTGCAGGTTCTCCGTGAACTATGCTCTTTGGACCTCACGCCAATGTATTAAATAGGTAGTAGGACATAGGTAGCGATGGGCGATGTTAACTAAATTATTCGAATGGTCCCTGTAATCGAATGTATTCGATAAGCAACTGCAGTCATTCGATTATCCTTCGATTATGTGGCGAACAATACCGGAGCGTGCGGTGCGCAGGCCGTACTACTAACGAATGAATCGTCATTCGTCGCGTCGATTAATCATTCGTTCGCTGCCTGTCCTGTTGCGGCAATTCAATCGAATTCATCGAACTCGTATAGATTATCATTCGATTGTCGATTATTTTTTTCCGAATTACTAAATCGACATTCGATCGATTGTCGATTCATTCGATTATTTTTTATCGAACAATCGCCCATCGCTAGACATAGGTAATGTACGAGGGTCAAACTGAAAGTTCTTAGAACTGGCCACTTATAAACAATATAATAAAAAAAATATTCTAAAATTTGAAAATAGAACTCTTTGCCAATATTACTGAGTATATATTTCATTCATTTGTCATTTGTTTTACGACTTGGCGGCAAATTGAAAATTGTCTGTGTCACGTCAAAATGAATTTAACACGAGAAAATTTTCGTGCAATGATTTTTTATGACTTTCGATGTCATTTAAGTCAACAAGAAAGTTATGATAGACTACGATTGGCCATTCCCCATCTCGTGCGACCGTTTACAACTGGTTTAATGAGTTTAAACGTGGTCGCACTAATCTCACTGATGATGTACGTGAGGGACGGCCTTCTACGGCGACGACTGAAAATAACATCTGTGTTGTGCGGCGTATGATAGAGACTGACAAAAGAGTGACCTATCAGCAGATTCGGACAAGCTTAGGCATCGGTATGAGTCAAGTGCACAAAATCCTCCACGAACATTTAGCGGTCAGGAAGCTTTGCGCCCGGTGGATACCTCATCATTTGACTAAGGCTCAAAAACTCCATCGTGTGGATTGGTGCCGTAAAATGATTGAAAGATTTAACGGAGGTGACTCAAATGCTGTGTTCGACATACTAACAGGTGACGAAAGCTGGATTTACTGTTATGATCCTGAAACCAAAAGACAATCTGCTCAGTGGGTGTTTCCTTTCGAGGAGTTGCCAACTAAAGTGAAGAGAGATCGAAGTGCGGGAAAAAAAATGGTGGCCTCGTTCTTTGGAAGGATAGGTCATTTCGCAACAATTGTGTTAGAGGATCAAAAAACAGTTTCTGCAGAATGGTACACTACCAATTGTTTGCCACTTGTCTTGGAAAAAGTTCGAGAGAAACGACCTCGCAGTAGGATCCTCCTTCACCACGACAACGCCTCGTCGCACACCGCCAAGCGAACGATCGACTATTTGGCGACATCAAACGTTGAATTACTGGGTCACCCGCCGTATAGCCCCGACCTCGCGCCTTGTGATTTTTATTTATTTCCAAAAATTAAAGAAAAACTTAAAGGAAAGCGGTTTATGAATGCTGAAGAAGCGGTGGCTGCGTATCGCGATGCCATTGAAGAGACCCCTAAGGACGAGTGGGCAAAGTGCTTTTCCCAGTGGTTCCATCGCATGCAGCGGTGTATTGACGTCAATGGACAATATTTTGAAAAGATATAATAAAACTAATAACTGGCTAATGTAATCAGTTTTTGATTTTCTAAGAACTTTCAGTTTGACCCTCGTATCCTACAACTAGTTTAAATGACGAGTTCATCTTATAAACTCGAACTGAATACGCATAATTTCTAAAAGCTTTCCAACAGATTTTTAGGAAAAACACACATTATTTAAAATTGATTTTAAAGCAATTTGTTTGCACGTTTTTACTCAATTATATGAATTTCGCTCTCAAAAATTCCATCGGATGACACAGTCAATATTTTTTTGTGATCGCTTAATACATTATTTAGCTGTCAATTTTCATTGTGTTAAGTTAGATCTCTAACAACAATTATTAGGCATTGAAAATCATTATGTTGCGCTTAAATGCTACTTGCTTATTATGCAACCAATAGACAAGTGAATCCACTTGATTTTTTCAAGTATTTGCTTTCGTTAAGAACCAACACATTTTACTAGTATTTATGACCTAGCTTTTATAGGCTATACTTAAGTTTTAAAACTCATTAGTATATTTTATGAAGATAAGACCACGTTTAATTTCCGCCTCTGCTCCACTGCACTTTACGGAATAACGGAACGGGGGCAAATCGAAACTCTTTTACATAGTTGTAGTACCAGGCTTAAACCGGGAACCAAATATTAGCCGACCAGTGAGAAAAGCGTTTCTCTATTACGTAATGTCACGAACGTGTCATTCATTTCTAATTTGTCAGCTAATATTTAGTCATGGCTTAAACCAGGTAGTTAGTTTTTTGTAAAAAGGCCGTACATGTTTAAAAAAATGCTTTAAGCAATAAATCGACCTAAAACTAGAGTGCAATTTAAAAGCCGGAAGTGAGCGAGGACTTATATGTAAAGTTTGTGCGGTGTACAAAATAGAGTATCTTGACGACCGTCTTGGTGTAGTCGTTCGCGCACCGGACTTCTAAACCAGGCGGTTGCGGGTTCGAATCCCGCAAGGGGCAAATGTTTGTGTGATGAGCACGAGTATTTGTACCTAAGTCATGGATGTTTATATGTATTTAAATATTTCTATCCGTTATCCTAGTCACCATAGCACAAGCTCACGCTTAGTTTGGGGCTAGGTAATTGGTGTGTTTGTTGAAACAATTTATTTATTATTTATCTACGAGTGTCTATCTATCTTTAAAAGTAAGTATATCTATCCGTTGCGCGAGTACAAGCACAGTTAGTTTGAGTCTAATACCTTTATGTTTTTACCAATTTCATTCACTAAAAAACGTCTGTCATTCCAACGTATAGAGGTAGAGCAATTTTGCCGATGGATTAGCGGGATTAACGGCTTACTGAAAAATGAACAACCCAAATAAAAGTTTAAACCTTTATGCATAATAGAGCAAAGCTTTGGTTTTATCGAACACTAAACGAAATTGGCTCATCTCATATTCCTTTTCAAGCATCAAACTGTAGAGTCGGTCTGTGTTTTTTAAATATTTTCTGACCAGACAAGAAATGGCGTTGTTTGTAGCCATGTTGCTAATATACTTAAGCTGTACAGCTTAAGTATAAGATATAGGAGGGTTAGAAGTAGAATTTGAAAAATAGACTAGAGCATACTTGCTCCCTTCTTTAAAGCAATGTTGGACCGATCTTTCATCTACGAGTATACAAATAAAAGCTACATTAAGTTACCTAGAAAATTACACTTAGGGCTCATTCACACGGGATCCATCATTGACGATTCGTCAAAATACAGGATACATCATGACGGATGGACGTTCACATTGCATACGGAATCGTGTTTTTTCACGATTCGTACAATATCCTAATTAAATTGGCCAAAAATTTTAAAGATTCTCAATTTTTAAAAACACGATTCGTGATTTTTGACGATTCGTATTTTTTCACGATTCGTGATCCGTGTGAACATGGGCATTCAAAAAGCATTGCCGCCGTCAAAACAAAGAACGAATCGTGAAAAGAGACGAATCGTCAAAAATTACGAATCGTCCTCGTGTGAACGGGCTCTTACCCCAAGTGTTAAGTTAAATAGATAGATAACTCTTTATTGCACACCATTAAAGTAACAACAATACAATTTACACAGAAAGATGTACAACCTAGGCGGTCTTATCGCTAAGAGCGATCTCTTGCAGACAACCTTTATTCGGAGAAAACCCGGGGGATAAGTACATGTTGAACCTACTTAGTTTTCTATTCAACCAACGATAAATAACTGTCACCTACAGGTGACACTGAGAATTGAAGAGTTAAAAATGTAGTCATTTATGCAAGTGCAATATCTTTGAAAATATTCAACTATTTCACAGGGGTCTATCTCAATATTGAAACAAGTTGTACCTTCGATTTAAGTCATGTGCCGTAGAATATAGGGTTTGAATTAGTGTAACCTAGTTTGCCATATATGCCAAGCCTTCAGTCGGCAGTCAAATTATACAGTTCGACGGCCAACAGCAACACAGCCGATATTGCGGAAATGCCAATACAGGTTTGAGGTATGATTTAGTTTTAACTTATACTGAGCTGTCCTAGGTTAGTAGTAATATAAAATAATAATAATTTTAGTCATGACTTGTCTGCAAAATAGTTTGCTTGGTAGATGCTTTGAATTGTTTATATTGCTACGCGAATGATAGTATTTTTCTTAACTTGTTTCTCTTTTCTTGGTATGCTCAAAATTTGATTTTTTCTACATTAAAAATCTTAGCCACTTATGACAGTAAGACTTAGCAATTGTTTTCAAAGAAATGTCTACTCAATGTCGTCAACAATATGGCGTAATTTAGTTCGCCTCAGAGTCAAGCACATTTTCGTGTAGAAAATCCATTGCAAGATAATTTCATACTTATTGCTCTAGAATATGATTCATAATACACTAAACCTATTCAGTGATGTAATATCACGCGACGCGATAGGGTTGACTGCTACGAGAAGCTTCTAACGCCATCTAGCGCCTCTTTCTAGTACTTTATTCAATCTCGTCCAGCCAGCAACGTAGCCGCGCGGCCGCCGGTGAATAAAACGAGCGAGCGTGGCTCTGGCCGGTAGCGACACGCAACTTGTTTTAGCACCTACGTAGGTGCGCCGCGCGTAGGTACGTTTTTGCTACCTCCGCGGGGAGATACACAGGCCTGCCGGTAGCGACACGCAACTTGTTTTAGCCCCTAAGTTTTGGGTTAGTAACAAGAAGTATATTACTTAAAACTGTTAATAGTCACAATCTGGTGTCAAATAGCAACACAAAATAGTCGATTGGAAGAAAATGCCTTATCCTATGGTATTAAGCCCAACGTTTTTACTACTTTGTTAATTAGAGTAACCACTTTTCAATTTGGCTTAGCCCAAAGGCATGACTTGTAGAAAATACCACTGGATCACCGCTTAGGGTAGATCAGGATCAATCCTCTGAACAGCCGATTAAAAAAAATACAACTTCAAGCTTTCTTGTTTAATGACGACATCCAGAAAACTTTTAAAAGCACTTACAAAGACGTTTTCGCTGGCTAATTAGTCGGCTTTCCTGTCGTTATTAAAGTTTCACAAACAATACTTTTAAGAGCACATTTTACAATACAAAAAAGTTTATATTTGATACATAATAGTCATTTAGACAAGTTCTTAACATTTTGTCATGTTTGCTTAAAATGCGAATTAAAGTTATAACTAACATAGTATTTATATGTCGACGAGCGGTTCTGTGAGACTTCGCCTGCGCAAAAAGTCAAATTTTTCATACGAGTATAAGTAAACTTTCATCCCCCATTTCATTCCTACAAAAAGACTGTATCCTTCACAGGAATCCCAGAGTATTTTGCCATCACCTAAGTATCTGGGAAAGAATCCATGAAAGAGTTTTTATTTCATGTGCTTATACGAATGGCGTTACGAGTTCCTTAGTGAAACATAAGCCCCGTTATTCTAAAACTTAGTACCGGGTTTAAGACAGGACTAAGTTATTAGCTAGCCAATCAGAAAAGCGCTTCTCTATTAGGTTATGTCACGAATATGAATGACATATTCGTGACATAACCTAATAGAAAAAGCTAATAGCTTAGTCCTGTCTTAAATCCGGTACTAAGTTTTTGGAATGACGGGGTGAAAGTTTTGTCAAAAAAACAAACATTTAAAGTTTTTTTAAAATCACAATATCATAATTTTAATGTAGTTATAATTTAAGTTGTTGCTTTTCGCCTTCTTGCCTCAAAGGTACGGTTTTGTTTTTGGATTTGCCGTTTTTTAAGTTTTTTTTGGTTAGGAACTCGTATATTTAGTTTAATTGTTTATGTTGATCACAGATATATAATACATGAGTATGTTGATAATGAAAGTAAACAAATATTTCAGTTGTTATAGTTTTTCTTTATATAAAAAAAGTTTCTGAGACCTACCCTGTACTATAAGTGTCCAAAAACCTCTTACAAATACCACCAAGCCTATTTTCATAATTTATTTTACGAAGAACGACGTTGGTACATTAAGCTGTTAATCTCGTACTCTGTAAGCTTATTAGCGAAGTAATTTAGGATATTTCGGCCATTAGTCTTAAAAACCTAAAGCTTAAATACAGTGATGTACTTAGTTATAAATTAGTCGTTTAAGTCATGACTAACTTTATAGTTGTATTTTACTACAGAATAACTAGTTAACCTTAGTTTTATAACAAGATTCATACTTTCATAACAAATGTATTGACAAGTTTAAAAAATACGTTTCTCTAGTAAAACTGGTCTAATGATATAATATAGTTCTTTCAAATTACCTTTAATTATTGAGACAAAAGCTAAAACCTTTTATAAAGTTATCCATTATTTTGACTATTCCAGTTTTCCGCAACGTATATTGTAATATTGAAAATAAATAACTTTTCCAAAACTTATACCATTCCCAAGTCCCAAGGGTAAGGTAAACTCAAGATCCCGTGTTAGCATAGTGCCTCCGTAAACATAAGCAGGAAATACATTTCCTTAAGGTACACAAATAATATTACCTATGTTTTAATAGGTTCAATAGAAACGTAATAAATACTATGTTATATTATTTGCTTCGTAAATTAATTCAATAAAGTTTTATAGATGTGTGAATGTTACCTTTTCGAAAACTATTTGACGAGTAAAGTCTTACGAATAAAATCGTAATTATAAAAGAGAGTGAGAGTGAGAGATCCTGCTCCTGAGCAGGACTAAAACAGTTTTCACTTTGTCATAACAAAATATTAACCCCGCGACTTCGCCCGCAAGAGTTGGATTTTCCTTATAAACTTTCATCCCCTAATTTACCCCCGTAATATTTTTATATAGCGACAAAATGCAGCCTATGTCCTTTCCTGGGTCTCGAACTGTCACCATACCAAATTTTTATCTCAATCGGTTCAGTGGTTTAAGCGTCAAGAGGTAATAGACAGACAGACAGACAGACACACTTTCGCATTTATAATATTAGTATGGATATCCTGGATCATGGCGGACCCTGTTCACTCGCATGCGAGTGCACAACCGGGATAACGCTAGGATGAATATTATTTATTCTCCAAAGAAATATAAAACCGGCGAAAGTAGGCTCTCAAGTTTGCGACATATTTTTCCTACATCACGATCATAGCGACCCAGTGCTGCTTTGATGTTTTCCGGCATCTTGGTAATGGGTGCTTACATTCGTGTACTTTTAGTAAGATACAATTACACTGTTAAGATATGTTTGAGGCACTGCCACGTGTCACAAGTTTCAAATAAAACGTCCTGCTGTAATACAATACACTATTTTTTTCACGGACTGGGTCACACTTAATAGAGTTCTATAGAGATATTCGTATGTTCGTTGCGTATCTGAAATGTGAATCCGTACGTTTCTGGCCAAACTATTTCCCATTTCCAATTTCGGACACACTCGATAAATGCCTTCATTTGCGCCAATATAGCCGCGCTCCGGTTTGAGATAACTTCATGTGAACAAAACTTTTTACTGTTTTATTTTTATCGCAACTTTTAACCCATAAGTTTAACATTTTTTGTTTGCACCTGGTAAAACGCTGTAACGCATTTTCACCAGCCCCTGGGTTACGGGGGGAGGGGAATGTGAGTTTTCAGGCCTCAAGACGAGACCCGCCTACCCATAGGTTTAACCTAGATTAGCCCAGACAGGAAGTAATGCATCTTGAAACCTACGTAGTTTATCCAAAAGGAATTGTCATTCATTTTGTGTGCAAATTTAAGCTCTCATTTACTACTTAATTATATGTTATCAGCGCCCATCGAATATTCAATTATGTACTTGTTTTTGTTTCTCTTTTGCCTTTTCTCTTTACTTATATGTATTTATTTCTTTTAACTTCTTGCACCAGAAAAGTACAATTGGTTTATTTAATGCCTTGAGGCAAACTCTACCAGTCAACCGCGTGGGACGCAGAAAGTTTAATCATTGGCTTTATTTTGCTCTGCTTTTATCGTGTTTCGGCGTTAGCACAGAAAATTGCGGGTAATCAATCCCCTCTTACTTTAAACTTCTCAGTGTACGAGTCATCATCATAAAAGCTTTATCTGCACTCGCACGCGATGGCCCAGGGTTCGTTTTGAACCATGATTGATGATTGATGGCAGACCATGATTGATGGCAGATCAAGTAACAGTGGAGCGACCGACTGCCATCCGACCTCCGTGACCCTGTTAACAGGGGAACCTGACCAATTTGAATCATCACGATGTTTTTCCCTCACCGAAAGAGCATCGGTTAATAAAATAACTAATGTACGCAATTCAGAATGAGTCATTTTAGTACATGGCGACATGTGGGATCGAACCGGTACCTCCCGCATGAGAGGCAACCCGCTAGCCTCTACGCCACCGACGCTCCATACCGTACGAGTATAAGGTGATAATAATATGGATACTGTATTAGTACTTAGGTATTTAACATCCAATGCAGCAAATATTTCACTGCAAAAGCCAGTATGGCAAGCAATTTGTACTAGTTCCAGCTAACAAGTCCCTAGGGTCGATCATGCCGCGAACGCGATATTTTACCAAATTGCATCAGACTTTAGTCAGTATTGATGGTGTTCAGTAAATAATTTTATTGATAACTAGCGGGTCGTCAGAACTGCGTTTGTTTTTTGTGCTCCATTACACCGTCATAATATATTTTTTTCGATTTTTAATAGTTATTCACCCCTCCTGTCTTCTCTAGGGTACCTCACCTCCTAGAGCCTAAGGTCTCCCATACAAATTATTTTGCTGTTCTGGGAGGAGACAATCTGGAAATTCCAAAATTTGACCAGTAATTTAGACAATCTAGTTAAAACCCTTACCACCAACAAATCAAAAAAAAAAGTTCGCCCCTTCAAAGCTTATTGTCAATTTTGCCGTAGTAACCGATCCCATTGAAATATGTAGGCTATTCAATAACTATTTTGCTACCATAGGGTCATCTCTGGCTGATGAAATTCCAATTCATTTTCATAAAAACTATTATCAAGCTCTACCAAAATGTACTGACCATAATTTACAAATGAATAATTTTGAACCATGTACGGAAAAAGAAATCATTAATATTATTAACAATCTTGATTCCAATAGTAGTTCAGGTTTAGATGGTATCAGCACAAAAGTTATTAAGTGTGTAAAAGATTTGATCAAAAGTGGATTAACACTAAGCAATAACAAACTCCTTCAAGACGGATCATTTCCAGATTCACTCAAAATAGCTAAAGTTACACCCATTTACAAATCAGGAATAAAAACGGAACCTGGTAATTATCGACCAATCTCCGTGTTGCCAGTATTATCAAAAATTCTTGAAAAAAATATACAAACACAATTAAAAAAACTACTTGGAATCCAATAATTTCTTTTATCAACGACAATACAGGTTTCGGTCTCAAAGAAATACACTTACAGCAACAATTGATCTTGTAATAAAAATTAAACATAATATCGATAAAAAGAATATTGTACTGGGGGTGTTTATCGATTTAAAAAAGGCTTTCGACACTGTTAGTCACCAATTACTACTGAAAAAGCTTAAAGTGATTGGAATTACGGGCAAAGCTTTGAAACTTAGAAAATCTTACCCTACAAACAGATCCCAAATAGTTAAAATAGACAATGAATCTGAAAGTCCACCAATGCCCATATCATGTGGGGTTCCACAGGGTTCAATACTAGGTCCTCTGCTCTTCTTAATTTATATTAATAATATGCATGAATTGGGCTTAAATGGTAATATTAGTCTTTACGCAGACGATACATGTCTTTTTTACTTCGGCTCATCAATCCACGACTTGGTAAGCAAAGCCCAACAAGATCTTGATATCCTTTATGTCTGGTTTCAATATAATTTACTTACTATCAATGTCTCCAAAACCAGCTACATATTATTCAAAGCCAAAAATAAACCAATCCCTAATTTCTCACCTCTCACAATAAATAATACACCGTTGCTTAAAAAAACCCATGAAAAATATCTAGGCCTTCATTTGGATACCCGTTTGACGTGGAATGTTCATATTAAACATTTAATTTCGCGACTAACATCCCTCCGTGCCTCTCTCCGGATCAATATTCGTTATGTACCACGTAATTTGCGTTATACCATTTACAACTCATTAGTAAAACCACACTTGTTATATCTTATCGAAATCTGGGGAAGTGCAGCTAAAACTAGGTTAGACAAATTACAAATCTTACAAAACAAATTAATAAAAGTGCTATTTAATTATAATTTTCGGACATCTACTGAACAAATTTATCGAGAGACCAATTTAATGAACATTAAACAATGATTTACCTACAATACATGCATTTTACGCATACGCAAAACAATAAACAAAATTACCAAACGGAAAACAGTTGGAAACCCTGCACTCGACGCGCGAGCTTCATAGTTTTGCCTAAGACTCGAACCAAGTATGGTCAAACCACAATAACATACGAAGGAGCGCGCCTTTATAATAAAATACCCTCGGACATCAAGAATATTGACGGGTACAACATATTTAAAAAGCGATTGGCAAACCACATCAAAGGTTGCATAGATTGAACCAAAGAGTAAAATAAAATAAAATAAACCTTTAAGTGAACAATTTATATGTAAAAAGAACCTTTGTATTTCGGAATGTGTTTGTGTGTGTGCGTGCGTGTTTACTTATTTTAACAATGTAATGTAGTGCGACGACGACCGTAATTAATTATATACCTAGTTAAATTAAGTTCTCGTGTAAGTGACTTAATGTAAGTCTTAATGAGAATAAATGTTTTTAAACCCAAACCCAAACCCAAACATATTTGGAAAAGATTCTGAACATTCGTCTTTCGGAACGGTTATGGGACCAAGCATCCCTTTCTATCCGCTATGGTGGAATTGGGACGCGCAAAATTTCCAGTGTCGCATTACCTGCCTTTTTATCCTCATCTTACAGCACGTCCACTCTCGTTGCAAGTACCCTGCAGCCTTCTACTGCAATCTTCGAAGTGGCGCGTTTGGATGAGACTAGATATGCTTAGGAAATGGCGTAACCAACAAAATTCCCTTCAGATCTAAAAAGAAGTTGGGACCAAATTTCTTGTGAGTTTCTTCTGAAAAGTCTGATTGACAGTAGCACCAACAACGCGGATCTTGCCAGAATTAAAGCGATTTCCACCAAGGAGACAGGATACTGGCTTCATGCCTATCCTTCAGTCAACGTGGGAACCCTTTTGGACTCCGAGACTCTATGAGTCGCGAAAGGTCTGCGTGTTGGTGCTGAGGTTTGCCTTCCGCACAGATGTCCTTATGGTACTGATGTCAACTCGTTGGGACATCACGGACTATCCTGTTTTTTATTTATTCGAAATGGGTTTGCTCTTGACTCTAGACTAAGCCAGACGTGGCGCAGACAGAGTCGATGATGGAACGAGCTCACCCAGAAGAAGCCTGTTCACTCTGAGTTTGAAGGTCTTTGGGTTGTAATCCGTTGGAAATACTGAAGCGGGTAGTAAGTTCCACAATTTACCTGTGCGCATTATAAATGTTGATAAGAAGCGTTTAGTTCGTATCGTTGGAATATCAACGCGATATGGGTGGTATCCCACAGTGCGTCTAAGAGTGCGGTGGTAGAACGGAGCCGGTGGAATGAGTTCATGGAGCTCTTGAGCACACTCTCCGAAATATAGCCTATACTAAAAGTGCAGGCCGTTTATCGCGCCATGCCAGCATCAACGACATCATCCGTCGGTCTCTTGCCTCTATCAGCGTGCCGGCTTTACTTGAGCCGAACGGCATCACGCGTGATGATGGCAAGAGACCAGACGGTATGTCACTTGTTCCTTGGTGGTCGGGCTCTTGTATGGGACGCTACCTGTGTCGACACACTAGCGGCCTCTCATCTGCCCGGTACAAGCCGTGATGCTGGTTTGGCTGCGACAAGTGCCGAAAACTTTAAAAAGAACAAGTACAGGCTGATCGACTCCCGGTACCACTTTGTACCGTTTGGAGTCGAAACACTGGGTTCGTGGGGTCCCAACGCTATCTCTTTTTTTAAAGAGATTCCAAAGAGGCTGATTGACATCAGTAGTGACCCAAGAGCTGGCAGTTACCTTGCACAGCGTATAAGCATCGCTATCCAACGGGGTAACGCTGCCAGCATCCTGGGAACCTTACCACAAGGACCCTTTTTATAATTTTAATTTTGTACATAATAATCAATTAATCATGTTTTATAATATCTGTAAGTTGATTACTTATATGTTGTCCCAATCTTTTCAATTTCTCTTTAGTTTATAACCATTTCAAACACGTACTTTCTTAATGTATTTATTTATAAAAGATATGAGAAATGCCTGAAATACAGTCCTGCAATTTTTGAGTAATAAATGGTAATAAGTAACTGACCCGACTTCGATTTTTTTAAATAGATTTACCTCCATTTGATAGGCCTCAAACTATTTGCTCTGGCTGGTACTTTCAATGGCAACAAATCTCGCGTGCAGGTAATCTTAAATGTTACAAAACATTAAGCAAAAAGTAAATGACATGTTACAGACAGACATCTAGATACAACTTATAAACAAGTAACACTGATTAAAGCCTATAATCTGGAGAATATAATAAATTTTTATATTTTTCCACACAAAGGTTGAACACATTTCGCTAACGAAGACCTTGAAGTCTTGGCATCAAGTTCATAATATCAAACAGCAAGTTCGCGAAATCGGCTGGATATAGAAAATTCCATTCACAAACACAAAAATCTTTGTGGTTTTCAGCAAAATGTATTGAACTTGTTTATTTGTGAGCTGAATACATCCAGTGCTGCAGTTGCAGTCGGGTGCATATGGCCGTCAATCGACGCCGCTGGAAGCAATTTGTCGCATCGACGCTCGCTACAAATGCAATATTTAAACCAGGCCGCTTTTCTGTCTGTATGTCACTTCAGAGTTACATTGATTAAACATTGAAAAGATTTACCTGTTCAATTTCTAAGACAATACACTTTTAACAGTGCGGAAAGATTAAAAAATGATGATGTGAATATCGACACATTACTTAAATGCGAGTGTGTTCTCTCATAACTATCACATAAAATAATTAATAATAATAAAAAATTGTTTCAAACACACAAATTACCTAGCCCTAAACTAAGCGTGAGCTTGTGCTTTGGCAACTAGGATAATGGATAGACATAGCTACTTACATACGTTTATACTTTATATACATCCATGACTTGCGGGATTCGAACCCGCAACCTGTGGTTTTGTAGTCCGGAGCGCGAACCGCTACACCAAGACAGTTGTCATTATTAGAGATGGGCGGCGGGAAAAAACCCTTTGGGAAAATACCGGGTAAATACCCATTTTGGGTAAATATAGGGTTTTTACCCGGGAAAATACCCAAAACATGGGTAAAAACGATTATTCGTTTATATGGGGCGATGACAGACCGGGATTTTGTATTTCTAGTTAGTTTAGATAGAATCTAAAGGTTAGATTGTGATAAAGACATACAATTTAAGTTTACGTAATGCCTTAAATCATGTAACATAAACGCACTTGGAAAATACAATGTTTGAGTAACTAGTTAAAGTAGATATCAATAGGTGGCATGTAACAATATCATCAAAAGCTGCCGCTTGCTATTGTTTAAGCGCACTGACAAAAGAGATAGATAAGACAGTCTAAGTTTGCGGATTTCTTGGAAAACAAATAAAAAAGATTGAAGGGGCGCGTAAACAATCTCTTATCAAGAAAATAACTTTGTAATATGAAAAAACAAAGGTCTTATTAAACATATCTAAGAGAAAAGGTACGTTTTTAATGGTACAATTTGTAATACAAGTTTTTCAAATTAATGTATTATGTTGATCATGAATACAATAAGTAAAGTATGTAAAATATCATCAAAGTCCGTGGGCGTAGCAGTAGTAATAGTCGTCAGTCAAAACGGTATCACGATTAAATCACAAAGCACTCGAAGTCCATAAGATAAATGTCCAGGTTGTCAAAACTGGTTGGTAGAACTAGCACGTGCGCACAGTACGGAGACAAAACTTCGTATGACAGATAATAATCGCGTAGTGGTCGATTCAAAGCAAATACCACAGATCATATAATAGTTACTTCGTAACAGATAAATCACTCATACAAAAAAGTACATACAACTTTCATAATAGCCTACAGTTTTCTGTCGCCGACAGCTACAAATGAAAATGTACCTTGAATTTCGAGTATTACGTTATTATTCCTCTGCGACCACGCGACCTTGGAGTAAAACTAATAAAGTCAGGGTTGTTTCTTTAAATACAAGGTTTTTTTTTTGGTAGCCCTCGGTTTAAAAAAACTTTATTTTACCTACAGTTATTTTCAAAGTGGTAGTGTAATGTTTTAAAAATACTTCGTTTAATTGCAAAGATATCTAGTAGGTTAATCAGGTAACCTAGTAATGTACAGTCGGAAGTATGTCAAGATATAGCTACATATGAACTACAAAAACACCTTTCATTACGTAGGAAATAGAAGCGGTCTCAAGGTCAACACGTGCGGTGTTATTACAAAAAAAATAGACCAGGTTTAAAATGGGTCTAAACATAAGCCGACAACAAAGGAATGAATGACACATTCGTGACATAACATAATAGAGAAGCGCTTTTATAATTGGCTAGCTAATAGCTTAGTCCTGTCTTAAACCCGGTACTAAGTTTTTAGAATAACGGGGGTGTAGTCTAACTTGCGGTGTGTAAGTACATAAGGCCGCACGTCAGACTACCTCACTTTGACCTTGAGATCGCGTCTATTTCTACGTAATAAAAGCTTTTGTGGTAGTTTACAAGGGTAACTTGACTTGCTGCCGACTGTAAAGAAACCAAAAACCGTTTTTAGCCTAATTTGTTTTACATAACTATTACATTGGATTTTACGGAATGCCGTGATATGACAATTAAACACTAACGGCCGAATACTGAAACGCTACTCAAATATTAGACGGCTTTTCTAACAATTAAGCAGCTCCTAAACTCAGAATTCGCTAAAAGTGGCTAAAAGGGCCATGACTAGCCTCGATAAAATCTGGAAAGACCGTAATATTCGATGAGTAACTAAGATGCGTTTGGTTCGTACCTTGGTCTTCTCTATCTTCAAAAAAAAAGGAACGCATCAAGATTCATGCCTTTGAAATGGGGTGCTGGAGAAAGCTACTGCGCATTCCTTGGACAGCTATGAGAACCAATGTATGTGTCCTTGAAGAACTAAATGTCACCAAGCGCCTGCTTACTACGTGGCAGGAAAGGATCCGGAGTTTCTTTGGGCACATAATGCGATCCCCATTGCACAGCGTGGAGAAACTCATCATTCTCGGACAAATGGAGAGGAAGCGCGCTAGAGGAAGAGCGCCAGCTAGATGGGTGGACCAACTCAAGGAGGTGACTGGAGGCCAGATACAGGAAGCGATATATATGGCGCAGAACCGGACCGGGTGGAGAAAATTGACATACAGCCACGATCCTCAGCATTGAGGCAACGACCAGAAAGAAGAAACTCAGAATTCGCATACTCAAAGCCAAAATGTAAGCATCTGTTAAACTTACGACCATCTCAAAATAAGTCGCGAAACTCAGATGAAAAATGGTATACTGAAAAGCAACTCAACGCTATTTAGCTGTCAAATGACTGTCATATCGATTGGAGTAGCCGTTAAATCTGAGAGTGGTCTTGCGGTCTCTTAAATCAGTTGATAGTGATATCATGATATAAAAAGTAATGTCTATAAAATCCTTATTTTCTCTGTAGGTGCCCATATCGCCCTTTTCAACCCTACTTTTATATACTAGAACACAATCAGGACTCAGATATGCCCTATAAAGACTTTTTGTTGTCTTACAAAGGTGTTTACTTTGCCTACAAATCGGAAATTACAAATATCCTTCCAGTTATCGTAAAATGCGTAGTTTTGTACAAAGTTGCACGTGCACCTATGCTTTTACTATCTATTGCACTCTCAAGAGATACCTAATAATGAATGTGAACTCGTTACAGATTTTTGAGGAAGAGGAAGAGCCAATAGTTTAGCCTATCGGTCTTGAAAAATTTGATTAGTTTGAAGTTGAAACTAATAAAATCTTTGTTGTTAGCACGATATTAACAAATATTATGTACAACTTTTTTTTCAATAGTCATATAATTACAATTACATCATAAAAAATAATTATAACAATCGAAAGTCGAAATGAGCAAATAGTATTTGATGTGTTCTTCTTCTTCTTTAGCATGTATCTGCCCACTGCAGGGTTTACTCGGCCTCTCCAAACCTTTATACAAACGCTCTGTCGCCTAGTACTTTGAGACCAAGTTGTCCCGGCAGGATCTTTTATTTAGGTCATCGGACAATCTGGCTGATGGGTTTGATCCAACTATGTAGAACATAGGGCATATCAAATTGTTTTGTCTTGTCGAAATTTGTACTACTAATTTATACTTGTTCATTTTCATTATATTTTTGTTAATTGAATAGTTATTAAATACTGCACTTCAAGCTTGTTTTAAACTTATTTTAATAATGTGAATTTATTGAAATTAATTTGATTAGAATCGCGCTGTAACAAATGTCAAAAAGATAGCAAAATTTTTTTTTTCGTTCTCACGCTAAACCAGGTTCACGCGTGCGCGCGTCTTTGCCGGACTGAATTTCTACCGTGGACGGTACCGCGGCGTGTAGGTGAGTAGCGCGCGCAAATACATGGAGTGCAAGAGGCCTATAAATTCTCAAAACGGGTATCTATTAACCCTGATGTCATTGTTTACAACAACCTTTTGTTTACGTAAATGTTAATTTAACATTTATTGTGTTAAAAACTGTATATAATGTATGTAATTCATTTTTGTTGTAAGTTCAGACCTAATACAATTGCATAATAGTTATTGACTTGGTTGTAGACTGGAAAATATTGAATTAATGTCAAAATTTATATTTACCGTTCATTTTGGTATTTACCGGGTATTTTCCCGCGTTTTTACCCATTTTGGGTAAATACCGGGAAAATACCGGGTAGAATCCCATCTCTAGTCATTATGGAGCAAAAAAAACAAATCCAAGACTTATTAGTTATACACTATCACGATTTTATCCACTAAACTTCATTCATTAAAAAAATAGGAAAACTCTAAAAACCATAGCGCAATTTAAAATTATGCACAGTATCACAAGTAGAGCTCAGGTACATTTAGGCAGGTCCGTTTATCTAGTAAGGGAGCCCAATAGGGGATTTTAGATTTTGCCGAGCGCGGCAGATTAATATGTAGGGGGGTAGCTTGATGTTGAGTACCTCCACTAAATATGAGCATATAATGGAAGAAACCGACGGCTAGAGCAGCCGTTTGCATTTTGAAGAAGCCGCCATAAGCTTGCGTCATGTCCGAAACGTCAGTCCTTTGAATGGGAGCTTCTTTCGGGTCCACTTAACAACCCCCTCTGAATATCTGACGCGCTCGAATAAATTATTCTTTTTACCATTTTTAACCCTTCCACACAGCAGAGTGGCTTGCCACCATGCTTATTGCCGCCACATTAACATATCATATCAGAGATAGGTAGGTGTATTCGAATACACAATCTCAAAATCTGATTTTAAATTTTTTACAACCTGTAGCTGCTTCCCCAAACCATAAAATAAAACCATAAAAGGATAAACATTATATAGGGAGAACCTTTTTTTTCATTTTACAAATTCAATAGGTTTCTCCGATACTCGAATAAATCCTAACTTAGCATACTAAACTCAACTATAGATATTTACTCTGATGTGTCTTATTTACTCTTTATCCCCGAAAACTATGGGCTCGATTTCAAAGTTGTCTAAGACTAATTTTAAATTCAGTCTATTACTTTCCATGCTAAAGACAGGAAAATATATAAGAGTACAATATAAAAATTAACAAGGACGTCAAACGTGTTATCATCTAACTTTAGTCGTCACCGAATGACATCCCTACTAAATTTTCTATAGATTCTGTAATTTTCTTAGCAACTGACTAATCTGTTTCTTTTCGTCTCTTCATCTGAAAGAGTATCACCGGCAACTTAATCTTAGAGATGGCACTTTGAAATCAAGCCCTATGTCTAGTCCTCCCTATAAATTGAAACTTAAAAGTCACAACACATGAGTGCTGTATAATTGGTTGCTTCACTATTCCAGCAGTAATGATGCCATATCAAGCATGCATCCGAATTCAATTCCGGACCGGAAACACTTCGGTAGTTACTCTCGAATCCGGAATTTCCGAGATTGAACCGTATCTGAGCAAACAAGCTTTCCCAACTGTAAGAGTAAGTTGAAACCTATTCACAGACTTTCAATCAGTTCCATTTACTTGGTATTTTGACATGTTATAATAATCGAGGAAAAAATATTTTACAATCTGACGACTACGTTTTTTCAGTACCAAATGTCACACATATCAAAAATCGTAATTTAATTTTGTCATTGACGAATTTAACAAATCAGAACTTTAAAAACTGAAGTGCTCGTAAAAAATACGAGAATACTACCTAGCCAAAGAATATACCCAGCCTTGGCAGTAAGTACCTACATAAGAGAACTATGTGCACAGTAGAAGGTGGGACCTGAAACAATATTCGACACTCGGCCGGCAACATCAATCATGTTGCTTCTTTTAGAAGTTGACCAAATAAAGTACTTTATAAGAATATTGCCAGTCGCAAACGCATTTACGATCGAAGATTGTTGCACTTTCCATCTTCAATTGCGTCAATTTATTGATGGCTTTCGAAATGTTGGACTTGGCGCGAAATAAACTTAATAATAATATATTTTTTGCTGAGTTGATTTTAAAAATACACTTCTTTTAAAAAACATTTTAATAATACACATCGTGACAATGACATGACAAAATATGACTAAATCCATTGGAACATAAAATTATAAAAATTATGAGCAATCGAATGAACATGTCAATAGAACCTGCATATTTACTAAAATATCACAAGCTAGAAGGGATCAAAAATTATTCACAATTACTTTCAACAGGATTCATGTTGGTACTACTACAAGTATTCTGTAAAATAAACTTTTCCTTACAATTGAATCAAATTTTGTTCTGTTCCAGCGTACCTCCCAAAATTAAACCCTGAAATAAAATGTAAACACATATTATTATTTAATTTACTAACATGTATTTTCTTTCTGTGCATACTTAGACGTCTAAGTATGTAGTATAGTTGGTTTAGTTACTACCAAATTTCAATTCAACTACCAAAGAAAACACTCTACGACAAAATGTTGCATGTCTGCTTAAATGCTTCAATACTTACCCTTTTTTCACTGCTCTACTGAGCGATATGGACTCAGTTTGTCCAACCAATATAGGCCTAAGGTACTCCTACTGGTTACTCCACCTTAGCAGCTACTTGAGGAGTAAGGATTTCTTGTATGATAAGTAATCTGTACCTATATTACATCACAGTTTTCTAAAAGTAAATAATGATATTAGTTTCTCTTCCATTTGTTGTTAGTTTGATAATACAATTTGTTGAAAAATATTTAAGGTACACCTTTGACTTCGATTATAAAACAGAGGCCCTACTCCGATTGACGATGTCAATATTGGCGACTGTAGCCGTTCCTGTTACTCACGCCAGAATGACAACGCAACCGAGCGAGATGGCTAACGGACATCGTCAACCGGAGTAGGGACTCGTCTATCAATGGCTGTCAAAACTGTCAATGTCATGTCAAAAACAGATGTAAGTAATTTAGTTTCAAATCGATAGTCGTGCTTGGGATAAAGTGTTTAAGCCAAATCGGTAGTAAAATTGAATGAATGATTGAACATCAACAAAATGTTGCCACCCCTAATAATGATTTAATTTTGTAATATGGCTATATCCCGTTATTCTGTCTAAATAATCTGTGGTAGTGTAGATAAAGGCTTCTCGTGGGAAGGATTTCTATCGTGAGTGGTTGCCATGTTAGGAAAAATGATAAAATAAGACACAATGACAAATTTTCTCATGTCTAACGACAATGTATCGATGTTGGTCATCTTAGCCCAACAGGTGAACATTAGTTAAATGTATTAGATAAATTGCTTGAGTGGTGTGACACACGTGTTTTTTTTAAATAAATAAGTACGAATATGCTTTCGGAGGGTGTCTTAGAATTAAGGCAATATTTGAATTTACCGCTATTTGTGCAGTAGAGAGCTAACAACCCTAAGAATAACATATTCGATTCCTAGCTGTAAAATCCCTGAAAAATGTTTTCTTTTTTTATGTCTCTGCCATTTGTACAAGTTACACCACAGATTATACGAGTACAATAGTCATGGTTCCACCTTAGGCAACTTAGATCTACTTACATTTCTGCGAGTCCTGCTTGGCGGGCAGTTTCTTGTCGCGCACCATGGTGGCGGGGCGGTGCGCGGGGCGGGGCGGGCGGCGCGCCGCTCCTTGGTACTATCGGCCCCGTGCCGCGCCGCCGGCGCCCGCGCACAGTGCCACCGTGTTCTCGTGGTTGTGCCAAATACCTGGAAACAATGTATAGGGTGTTAGTTTGAACAATCACATCATGTAAAGGTAGACTTCCGAGCAATGCGGCCTGTGGCTGCGGCTCGCCGCATACGGCCCCTCGGGGCTGGAACTATGGGAGTATATAAAACCCCTTCCGAGCGATGCGTCATGGCATTCCATACAATCCTATAGTTCCGTGATAGATTCCTCCAAAGTCTACCTTTAGGGTGATTATGGCCATCAATACCTACAACTTTTACTTTGGAGTCATAACCGAAATAGGTGAAAATATGGTCTCTCCATACATTGTCATTGAGGTGTAGACCTGTATCGATCGATCATTTATAGTGAACCGAATCGATCATGACCCTTCGTGTGGTAATCGGGTTATAATGATTCGATCATTAGGGTGTCGAATAATTTGCATGACTTTAGCATTGACTACTGCTCAGAACCTAAAAGACCCTAAGGTATGAGTGTCGCCAAGGGCGTGCAGGAATTTTGGCGGCAATATAATAAAAAAAGCAATCTTTAGTATGAAATATGTGAAAAAATCGTTTTTTTTTTCATATACAATATCTAGTGCTTAATACGGATGGTGCGTCTACAGGGGGGTCAAAATGACATTATTTTTACGCTAGCAAGCACCGTTTTCGAGATACAAGCGATAAATGATTTCATCCTATAGCCGTCTTACTGATCGATCATTGTCACGCGCGAGACCGAGGGTACTCTATACTCTCGATCTTGATCTATCCTCGATCGGCGCGCAAGCGACCCGATCATACAACATGTTTGATCGGGTCGATGATAAACAAAAGTGAGATAGAACATGATTGGGTTATTATAGGTAGGTCATGTATTGAAAAATGTTGTACAGTGATATAATGAGATAAATTCGATTTGGTTTGTATCACCCATGAGTTACGGTAACTGTATGTCGGATCAAAAATGATCGAATCTTTAGGACATCTGTGACTCGATCGTTCTTTCATATGTCGCGAATCGAATCACAATGATCCGATCGATCACGATCGACACAGGTCCACAAGGTAGTTAGTCTCAGATCATAGAAATAATCTAAGTAGATAGCATATAATTAAGATTATTCCTATTAATATGTTTTATATTTCAAAGGGGACTAAAGCAAACAATAAGGGGAAAAAACCTTGTTCCCAATGTTGTAGTTAAAGACTGATGCAGGTGGTGAATATGACCATCTAAGTATGCCGACAAATTTTACGATAAACTCATCATTGTAATTTTGAAAACAAAATGGTATCTCCATACTGTATTTCGTCTAGCACGTTTATTTGCATGCAGCGTATGATTGTTCGTTCATGCCCCATAGCACAGAATAAGTACTAGTACTACGCCCATAGTTAATGGTTTGGTATTTATTATGGGTAATTCGCCTCCATTAAAATTGCGCTTTTCTAAAATTGATTCTTGATTGATACTTATAATTAAGTAATGACCTAGGTATCCTACAATCATAAATATCATCAACTTATAACTCAGGTATCATTTAAATTTAATTATAACTTATAAACTTTACTTACAAAAGCTTCTAATTGAAAGGCCAAACTTAATTTAACTTCGCGAAAACAAAAATAAATTACGCGACCCATCACACACCGTTAGTTAATTTGGACATCAAAGGTCATTTAATTTATGGCTTCACCAATCTGCCAAGTACCTGTCCAGTTAGGCGAGCATCTATTAAGGTCTGTTTCCACTACACCGCATCATACCATGACCGTAATATGAACAAGACAAGATAAAATGTTGTTACACTATGCCCTAAGGTTCCCGCTGAAAATCAGTGTCGTGACAAAACCTGTTTTTGTCACGACTTATACTGAGCGGGGACCTTTTTGGTACATTATCCTAGATTCATAAGTTTTTTATTTTATTTTTGTTATTATTTTCGTTTGTTGTTTATTTTTTTCTTTACTCTGTCTGTTGTGCTAAATAAATGTTTTCTATTTCTATTTAAAAATAATTATTTTTGTAAAGAAGTATGGCACGAAACCGACTACCGTTTCGTCCCCGGCCAATACTGCGCTTTTATAGGGTGTTAAAATACCAGGCATTTTCAGGAGGTGGTTCACATCACAAGTGACTTTAAAAATAATAGACATTAATATATCAAGCGGAAAATAATAATTAAAACAAAAAATATTGGCATCTAAGAGCTTCAGATAATACATTTAACATCGAAAACAGCTTTTATTGCAAATTATCACTTATAAATAAATTGTTTCAACAAACACACGAATTACCTAGCCCTAAACTAAGCGTGAGTTTGTGCTATGGTGACTAGGATAACGGATAGACATACTTATATACATTTATAAACATCCATGACTTAGGTACAAATACTCGTGCTCATCACACAAACATTTGCCCCTTGCGGGATTCGAACCCGCAACCGCTTGGTTTAGAAGTCCGGGGCGCAAACCACTACACCAACACGGTCGTCACTTATTACTTGATAACAATAATTTAGCTTTTTTACGTAGGAAATAGAGGTGGTCTCAAAGCAACGTGTATTGGCCCTGTGTATATAAGGTTACAATATTAGTAACAGATGAAGAGGCTCTGTTAAAATATCGTCACTTGCTAAAATGTAACCTTGGTCATGGCTACGATATAGTAGGCACACACCTTTAAAGGCGCTTTTGCCACCTGATTGCTCCGAGAAACTTGGGACTTCGGGAGAGATATCAAATGTCTGGATTAAGTTCCGAACTATGAAGCTCTGGGATGCAGCCCCGGCCAATACTTAGTTTGAAGTTAAACAAGGGTGCTACGATCGAATTTATTACACATGTCAGTAGCGGTATCTTGGATAGTTCTATATGAACATACTTCTAAATTCATATCAGCTTTAAGTAAATTGCTACTTGTGAATATATTTTATGAATGGCTCTCTTTATGATATAGTTAATCAATATAGTTCATGGTGTTGCCAAATAAACCGAGTTCAATACCTACTTCTTAGACCCGAGTTCACCAAGTTTCGAACAGCCCGTAAACCTCGATTGACGGTTAACTTGATAGAAGTCCCTTACAAAATATGCCAAATAATGCTAAACCGGCTGCATAAAAATTAAACGTATTGTGTTGGTGAACTCCAGGCATAATTTTTTTACTAATCTATGCTCATAAGGTGAGGAAAAACATCGTGAGGAATCCTGCACATTCAGGTGACTGAATGTGAAACCATCTTGTTCTCGTGCACAAAGGTCAAATGGCAGTCGCTCCACTGTAATTACCTAATCTGTTATATCCTGGATCGTTGTCCAAAGCGGACCTATATACGGAAATACCTATTTCTTGGGTAAATACTGCACTCAAAGCTCATTGACGGTCTTCAGGCGTGACTAAAGCCTTTGCGCACCTAAAAATAGGTGATCCAGGCAAATCCCTGAGCTTGGCAATGTTCCAAATACCCATTTTATATGTGGATAATTTAATTGGGGACTTAGTATTGGTTTTCCAATATTACGGCTTCGTGAGAAAGGTATCAAATGAGGATAATTAATTATAATGTATCATGGCGTATTGTGTTAATTCAGCAATATATTAGACACTAGATAGACTACTATTGTACTTGGGTGAATGAATAGGGGTAGACGTAACTACACACATGAGTGATTTACAAGTGTTGATTGTGAATTGTACATGATTAGGTTAATGTTTATAGAGCTTGAATATCGCTTCCTTCCTATTATATTTGACTGACCGCCAGCTATGCCGCCAGTAACATAAAGGAGTGAAAAAAAGTAAAGGAGATCATTTATTTATTTTTCATCTCACCTGTTCGGAAAGTTGAACTTTTATGTGTAGATAGCCGGGTGGGAAATAGTTTTTCCCTCCTACTTTATACTCCTACTATTGAATAAAAGGCCACTATCGAGAGTATCAATAGTTATTGCAATAGTCAGAGCTGTATCAGCTATCGATAGTGATTTTAATATTGAGCTTTGATACTATCGATACTATCATTACTATCGGTAGACTATCGATACTATCGATATTCTATCGATATTATATATCGATATATATGATACTATTGCTTTTACCTATAACTATTATATTCTATCGATACAATTGCTTTTGCCTTGGCTATCGATAGTCTATAGATTCTAATCGATATTTTATCGATACTATTGCTTTTGCCCCAATTATCGATAATCTATCCATATTATTGCTTTTGCCTAGACTATCGATATTCGATAGTCTATAGATACTATCGATACTTTATCGATACTATTGTTTATGCCTGAACTATCGATAGTCTATCGATTCTATAGATATTTTATCAACATCATCGATATTTTATCGATACTATTGCTTTTGTCTCAACTATCTATCTATAGTCTATCGATACTATCGAAATTTTATCGATACTATTGCTTTTGTCTCAACCATCGATAGTCTATCGATACTATCGATATTTTATCGATGCTATTGCTTTTGCCTCAACTCTCGATAGTCTATCGATACACTATTTCTTTCCTCACAGTCGAAATGAAAAATAGTATGTTTAACTCGGTTGAAAGCACCCATTCCACTCTCAAGCTATTGGCGCTCTCACTTCGTTCGAGCGCCAGACACTTCTCGAGTGGAATGTTCACTTTCGGCCCTTGTATAACAATCTACTATTACCGAAACAGCCGACGCGACCATTTTCTTGCCACATTGAGCCTCAATGTAACAACGTCTAATCTGAAATAACTATCGATAAAGACGGTTTTTTGTACCATGCCAAAATTGTAAACAACCTTGACATTCCTTTTTATCCTAGCTTTTATTATATCGAATTTTATCTCTTAATAATAAGATAAATACTTACAAAAGCGATATACTTAATATGGTAATTTATCAACAAACACACATAAAACTTTTTAAATATAAAAAGCTAATTCAATATTTTTTCTGATATTATTTTAAAAGTCGCTTAAAGCTAGCTTAAAGTATTCGCTAAGTAAATAAAAACGAAATTTAGTGTCAAGTACCACTCCATTCACCATCGCTATAATATCTACCGTAAAATTATAACAATCATGTGAAAATATAAATAAATCATAATTAGTATAATATTACAATAAATTAGTCTCGATACCAAATGCATACGTTACAAAAAAATACATTTGATTTGAGTTGGGTTCCTAAGATCCCTAAGACATTCACAACGATTTTAAGGGCACAATATTAGTCCCGCCCGTTCAGCCGAGGGGTTAACTGGGGTGGATAATTCATTAACGATCCGGAAAAACGATCAAAGCAATTTAGAATTAGATCCCATGGCGGATTCGAGCTGACGTGCGGGACGTGAATCGACCCGCCGCTGGGGCCCGTTGAGCAATGTGTGGCCAGTGAAAGAAATACGATGACTGATAAACGTTACTACTTATTACCTGCCTCGTTGGTCTAGTGGTCAGCACACTGGGTACTATCCACGAGGTCCCGGGTTCGAATCCCGGGTTAGGCCGAAAGTGTTGGGGTTTTCTGTCTTGAAATAACTCGGACACAGCTCCGGAGACATGATGTTGGAGGTGTTAAGTGTTAACACTCCCGTGCCTCGGAAAGCACGTTAAGCCGTTGGTCCTGCGCCTGATCTCTCTACGGTTATGTCGGACTGCCGTCTCACCGAATTATGGGAGTGAAGAAACATAGAGTGAACCTGTGTGTTGCGCACACACTTATTCACTATAATATTTCCCGCGCAGTCGGCTAATCTCTGTTCAGATTGGCCACTGTAGTCAAAATTCGGCTAGGAGGACATTATTATTACTGATTGAGGTCGTCGAATCAAGATTTAGTCCTTTTTAAACCTCACCCGCCAGTACGCCCTCACGTCTGGCTAGCTTACTCATTTGAACTACAAAAACAGCATTTATTACGTTGAGAATAGAGGTGGCCTCAAAGTCAAAGTGGGGTATCTAACGTGCGGCGGTGTGTATATACTTCACAATTATGAAATTCCACTATTTACCAGTTCAGCAATAATGAGACAACACATTAAGGTTATTGTGGTATTAAATGAAGTTGTAAGTAGTATTTCAACAGTAGAAAGCTAAATAATTCGTGAGTAGCAGTGGCTTTATTTTGTTTTAGGGTTCCGTACCCAAAGGGTAAAAATGGGATCCTATTACTAAGACTCCACTGTCAGTCTGTCGCCAGGCTGTATCTTTAACCATGATTGCTAGACAATTAAAATGATGTGTTGAATAATAAAAACATAGTAAAATATATATTTTGGGGCTCCCATCAACAAACTTTTTTTTAAATGCACCCGTGTGATGCTGGTGTGCGTCGCTAACGTAGGTACTTTACAGATTAGCTATTTGTACTATACTTAAAATAGATCACTTTATACTCGAGTAATCACGGGACCTTGACAAGTGGCCAGTGTCAACCTTGTTCCACGTTTAATCCCAGCCATCCTAGTATCAGGTTTGGATATCTAGACACATAAGGCTCTCCGTAGTTTGCAATATATCCCTGTAAGATCAGGCAGCGTAATTATTTGCGAAGTGTTTGTACTGGTGGCAGAAAAGTCTGTCATTTATTTATATTAGCTATAAAAGGTATATTCGGATAGTCGTATCATGTGAGAAAAAACTGTCTCGTCATCTATAGTCTGGCCGCTTATCCGAAACCTCACCCGCGGTATACAGGGGTGCGAGGGTCGACAACAACAGGGATATGATTAGGTGATTTTAATTTTCAAAAGAATGCGAATTTCTAATTCAAAAATTCAAATCACCTAATCAATTCACAAACTACTTCCCCGTACCCCGCAGGCGACATCTCAGATAAACGGTTGGACTATAATTAGAATCATTCGGAAAAAGACGAACAAAAGACGATACTAAAAATTGTTACTCAGTAACAGTTTTAGATATTAACTAATAAGGAGAAGCCAAATAAAACCGTCATGAATTGCTCACTAACTCAATTAACAAATTAGACACAGACTTTATAAATTCCTTGGAATTTAAATACGATTCGATTGAAGAGTCTCTCACCAAAAGCTTCTTAAATTTGGAGGGCTATTATGGTTAACTGGCCCAAAGTAACTACCATTTATAACCAACGGATTGAAAACTTTTTATTGCACACCATGAAAGAAATCACAAAGCAATTTACACAGTAAGACAATCAACAATGTAGGCAGTATATCGCTAAAGGCGATCTCTTTTAAATAACCGTTTCATTTTTAAATATATGTTCTTTAATGGTTCGTACAGAATTCTGGTAAATAGGTCAACAATTAAAAATGGTAATCGTTCCTAACACCCTATGTAGCAAAGCTACTCTCAGGATATGGATTTTCCGTTGCTCTGAGCACGACACGGCCTCATCATTTATACAGGATGGGGTGACTGCTGCCGGCGATTATATGTATGTTTGCTATGTAAACTATGGATAGGACCCAGTGGGATACATAAAAATTTACTATACACCGGTGAGGTAAGCACCTATCTACTTTAGCAGAATTCACGAACAAAAGAGTAGAATATATCAAAAGGCTTTAATAGTGAAATTCACGCGCATGTTTATGGCGTCATCTATCAAACATTATTTCTGTAAGCACCAACACTACCGTAACCGCCATATTCCAAGGCATCACCGTAGGGAAGACCAGTTGAGTATGCGCCTAAGCCGAGAGCTCCACGGAATCCACTATAAGCACCAGCGTGCGGGAGCCCAGCTCCTGGGTAAGGAGAACCAGCCAATCCAGCGCCGTTGTATGGTCCAGCCAAACCGCTGTATTCGGCAGGGTACGCTCCATTGTAATGCACGTGAGGTCCAGCGTACTTGTTGAAAGACACGTATGAGGTGGCTACGCCTCCAGGGGCCAAGCCAGGGTGTCCAACACCATAGCCTCCATAGCCTCCGTAACTGCCACCATACCACAGAATACTAGTACTTCGTACAGAAGTATGACTTAGCAATTGTATTCTAAGAAATGTCTGCTCAATGTCGTCAACAATATGGCGTAATTTAGTTCGCCTCAGAGTCAAGCACATTTTCGTGTAGACACCTACAAAAATCCATTGCAAGATAATTTCATACTTATTGCTCTGGAATATGATTCATAATACACTAAACCTATTCAGTGACGTAATATCACGCGACGCGATAGGGTTGACTGCTACGAGAAGCTTCTAACGCCATCTAGCGCCTCTTTCTAGTACTTTATTCATTCTCGTCCAGCCAGCAACGTAGCCGCGCGGCCGCCGGTGAATAAAACGCGCGAGCGTGGCTCTGGCCGGTAGCAACACGCAACTTGTTTTAGCACCTGCGTAGGTGCGCCGCGCGTAGGTACGTTTTTGCTACCTCCGCGGGGAGATACACAGGCCTGACCATACGCCCCTAGACCGTTCAGAGCCGGGTCGCTGAGAGCACTGGAATAGACCAGGCCGATGAAAGAGGCGATTACGGCTATCTGGAACTGGAAGTAGCAAAGTGTTGGTTTAGGTTGTCGTAAGTGAGGATGTAACATGATTTTCTAAGACTTTGGATGCTGATTGGAATCGAGTAAAAGTTTTTTGTAACTTTTTATATTGTTGTATAGCTTTTTCAAAAGAAGATACCGCCCTCCTAACTCATGCATAAAATGTATGACTTAACATTTTTAGTCCTGCCTTTAAGTGCACATTGCAATTATATTTAACATTTTGCCATGTTTAAGTCTATTATTTTGCTGATGAACTAATTATAATAAATCAATTACATTCATTGCATTTCTTTGTTTTATCATTATTTTTAAATTCACCTATAACATGGCTGTAGGTGGGAATTACTATGTCTGTAGCGTTCTTAATAAGCCTAAATCAGTAACAAATTGCATGGGACCTCCTTTTCCAAAGCAAAATACTTATTAAGGACTTTTCTTCTTGTTAAAATGTGAAAGTAGCAAAGGATTCCATTTTTTATCGCGCCTGATAATAGAGCTGACTCGATTTTTGTTTGGGTTCAGATCCTTTTGAAAATGAAAAAATAACAAGACAATTATTTACCTTGGCAAACATTTTGCAGGTTGTCTTATCTTCAAGAGGGTCTTGAATGATGATGATGCAGTCACTACCCGCTTTTATATCAAGCAGTCGGAAACGTACAACAATTTTCAAGGTCTTGATATTAGAATTTTGGAAAACGGAGCGTGACCGTTCATAATTATGCGAATAAACTAAGATATATAGGCATTTAAGCGATATGTTAAGACGATACTCGAGCATAGTTTTACAAGATGTTGTAATCTAGAGTACTTGTACTATGTAATTCGAGATTATTCCTAGTTAGTTGCAATGCGGTTGCAATTTCATTTTTGATAATAATCTTTATAAAACTCTAAAAGAGGCTATTGTGGAGGATAAAACTCTTTGGGGATTTTTTTCTTAATTTATATCTTAATTCGGGAGTTTCTTTTGCTGTTCGTCACAGCTCAATACAATTATATATTGAATTTTATGGCATATTCAATAACTTTTTTCTAATTGCAAGGATAATTCTGCTTTAAAACTGAATGGTTATGCCTGTGTTCAAAGTTGAAGCGTTAGTTATATCCAAAAGTTTTCAAGCGTAAAATATACACCGTAAGCATGTACAGCAGCAAAACAATATTGTTCGCGTTTGTCTAAAAATGAGAATAATGTCAGAAGTTTATTAGTAGGTACATTGACCTCCCCGATAGTTCTCAGATCATTATTTGTGAGCTGAACGCGCAAAGCTAAAGAGCTGAGCATCGATCACCGTTCATCTTATCAGTTAGGTACTTCTAGTGGTATTTTGTACCTATAGGTTTACTTCCCTGCACCGTTAGCAAAACAAGTGACTTTGTGTATGTACGTACTAAGATTTGTCATAAGAGTGATTTGGCTACAAAAATGTCTAGTCTGATGTGTTGGCCACCGTATTTTGTATTCTGAACACTGAAATATTCGTCAGTGTTGTATTGCTGAATTGGCTGATATTAGTCAAGCTACATGTAGGTACATATTCATCTATCTAAGAGCTCGTTCACACGAGGACGATTCGTGATTTTTGACGATTCTTCTTTTTCCACGATTCGTTCTTTTTTTTGACGGCGGCAATGCTTTTTTGCAATTCAAACAGATCACGTATCGTATAAAATGACGATTCGTCTTAAATCTAGTATCGTGTTTTTAAAAATTACGAATCGTCAAAATATACGAATTGTGAATTTATTGTGACGGACCCGCTGATGCCACTAATTCGGATATTTTGACGAATCGTGAAAAAACACGATTCCGTATGCAATGTGAACGTCCATCCGTCATGACGTATCGTGTATTTTGACGAATCGTCAATGACGGATCCCGTGTCAATGTGCCCTAAGTGTAAAGTATGCATGTATCCGTGGACATAAAATATGCTTAATTAATTTTGATAAATTGAATTTCGAGTTATCATTGAGTCCGCGCAAACGAAGGGTAAGGGTAATTTTAACAAAAAGACAAAAGAAATGGGTAACAGCTAGTATAAATTAATTAAAATAGGTACATAAAACAACTAAGCATCATAAAATGAACAGCTTTTACCTTACGTGATAAAAATCGTAAATAACAATTATCATTCAGCGGATATGCGCAAAAACTATTAGTTCGCAAAATATGGAAATGCATTTTTCTCATTGGATGAAAATGAAATCTATTTCAGCCATTTTTCAACATCCATTAATCTGTATGCGGAATCGAGGAGTGATTTATGTAAATGTGTGCTTTTTATTAATTTCTGCACGTGCTTTGTGCTTTGATTAATAAATACATTTGAATGCCATCAGTTTCTCATCGACTAGAAATATTATAATTTAAAACTCTCTACTGGAAATCTCGTAAATTCAAAACCTTAGTTGTTTAGAATATTAGTGACTAGTTTCTCGATCACTGAGCAGGCAATGCGGATTCAGTTTTATAACGTGTTAATGAAACTGTATCTAGTTACTGTTAATATTATGCTTCGAAATTAATTATTTAATTTTAGACAAAAGATGGCTTTAACAAATTTAGAGAGTGCCATTTGGCGTTAGGTCCACATTTTATAATAAATTCAGATGTGCAATAAAACTGAAACGAATTGTTTCTTATGCAATAAAATTCTATAAGTACAAAATAAATGTCTTACATAAATTAACTAATCAACTGACAGCTGTGTATATTGGTTGAATCAATCTTGGACGGTACTTAGGTTTTTAAAGAGTAATAAAAATTAATTCAAGCTTAAACACAATCATGTTTGTTGCCACACTACAACCTTATTACACAGCATAGACAAAAAAAATAATTTCCAAATTCATACGTGCTAAATGGCAGTGCTTAGCAAATACATCATGAGTTCATACGTTGGCAGACATAACGCAGCCACTATCTCGGGGAACTGACATAATTTTTGCCAGATAGGACCTACCCTCATTACCCTCCGGCTTCGGCAGAGGCAATCCGTTCTCACTACGCATAAATAAAACCCCCAATGTAAGTAACACTAAGCCTTATCTCCAAGCATTAAGCCTCAAATTACGTCGTTAACGACAGTCATGAACAAAATTAGTGTAAATTTGTTTATTCTGCCCAAATTAATAAAGTGCTCTATAGAATCTGTAGATATTTTGTTTGGCTCGCTACTGGTATTACGTTTAAGCGACTGTGTGATGCGGGTGTTAAAATATATTTGCTTTATCTTCAGACTGTATTTCAATGTGCAAGTTATTAGTGTCACCTATTTATGATGTGAATAAAACTAAGTATATGACGACGTAATCAGTCAAAAGTAGATATTAGAATAAAATAAAATGGAGCAAAACATCTTGTTGACCAAATCCCAGACAAACCTTTAAAACCTCGGATCACCACGTTGGATTTTTCCAAACCTCCAATTTTGATTTTAAAATTTTATCTTCAAGCATTTTATATCTTACATCAAGATCGCCCTCAAAAATGGCCTCTTTTAACAACCTCCCTCCATAAGAGAGTTAAAAAACAAATGCGCAGCGAATTTAACTTTACGAACAAACAGCGGTTTATCTCGAAGCGGAACATTTGTTATTGTTGGCAACACCGGCCGCGGTACAGCTGTGTCGCTGCGATCTGTATATCTACGGCTGTGGTGGTTTAATATCACTGGTTCTCAACATTGTGTAGCCCCTGGTGGGCAATTAGGCCCGGGCCGTTACGAAGAGGTTACCGTTACGAGACGTAGCGCGTTATGTGGCACAGGGCACAACATTACATTTCTGCGATATCTCTGACTATACTGGATTTATGTTGCAGTGATAATGTACACTTGTGATAGGTGCCTTTATGGTTTGTGTAGTCAGACGGGTTAATTTGTTAGTTACACCACGAATAGACTCCGTGAGCGGTAAATACAAAATGCAATACATGGTTTATCTACTTTGACAGACTACTTATAAATTTTTATCGCAAAACCGTAGTGTTTGGGAATGTGGCCGGCACTCTCCTATGCCGGCAGTAAAACTCGTCTGACAATAAAACTGATACGGTGTAATCGTCATACGTGATAATACAATTTACGTAACAATACAATTCAGTAATTGAATGTAATAATTATTGTTGTGTACATAGTCAGAACGAACAATTCTCAGAGTTACACAGGCTTCTTTCATAGGCCTCTTTCATCGGCCTCTTACATAGGCTTCTTTCAAGACGTCAAATAGTTTGGCATTTCGTATGCGTTCAGAAATCTGAACGCCACACCACCCCCCCACGGAGAATGATGGACAATGTTTCAATTAAAATATATGTATTCGTCCCGGTTCTTAAACCTGACGTGTCTGCCAGAGCGCGTAGTAAATGGCGGTATATTGGGTGCAAGAGATTCATCAGAAGTTTCTACGGATTTTGGCAGTGCTTTTTCGATGGTGGGCTTAGCAGGTAATGCATCTAATTTGTTGGAAAGATCCTTTTCGATAAAGGCTGGCTTAACTCGGTCGATACTAACTGTGGATTTCTTGCCTTTTACACTGATGATTAGGGTTTTTCCATCGATGGGGCGCTCTATTATCTGATAAGGCCCGGTATACGGCGGCTGGAGGGGGCGACGTACTGTATCATCGCGAAGAAATACATGAGACGCTGAAGCAAGGTCTTTGAATATAAATACCGACTGTTCAGAGTGTCGCGAAGCAGGGATTGGTCGTATACTTGCCATTTTATGACGCAATTTGTCCACAAAATCAGCCGGATTTTGGTTTTCGTTTGCGTCAGTAGAAGAGGCTGCGAGTAACTCTCCCGGCAAACGCAAATTTTCGCCGTACAACATTTCTGCGGCCGTAGCCTTAAGATCTTCTTTGTAGGCTGTTCTCATTCCTAGTAAGACGACCGGTAATGATGCGGTCCAAGAGTTTTCGTGGCACATGAGGGCCGCTTTGAGTTGGCGATGTACTCGTTCGATCATCCCGTTGGCGCATGGATGGTAAGCGGTGGTTCTGATGCGTTTTGTTGCAAAATTTTGCGTGAGGCGGCGGAACAGATCGGACTCAAATTGAGTTCCCTGGTCAGTTGTTATTGTAGAGGGAATGCCAAAACGAGCAATCCATTCCTTGGTGAAAGTCTCGGCTACTTCTTCAGCTGTAATGGAACGCATAGGCCAAACTTCGGGCCAGCGGGAAAACCTATCAATTGCCGTTAAACAATATCGGAATTCGTTACAGACAGGAAGAGGGCCGATGATGTCAATGTGCACGTGAGCAAAACGACTGGAGGGTTCGTTGAATACTCCGAGAGGGGCATGACCGTGTCTCCATACTTTGCTCCTTTGACAAGCTGTGCACGATTTGGTCCATTGTCGACAATCTTTATTAATTGAAGGCCAGACAAAACGATCAGTTACGACTCGAGTAGTTGCTCGAATGCCAGGGTGGCTCAAGTTATGTAGTTTGTCGAAAGCTGCACGACGGAATGGAGGGGTCAGGTAGGGACGTGGTTTGCCCGTGGAAACATCGCACAGTATAGCGGTGTTTGAATCGGGAAGCAAAACCTTAGAGAGACGTAGGCTAGAGTGACTGTGTTGTAGGTCCGCCAGTTCTTGGTCCGTTTCTTGGGACGTCGCGAGGGCTTCATAATTTTGTTCAAATGATATGGCTTCGATTCGAGACATAGCGTCAGCGACAACGTTTTCTTCACCTTTGATGTATTGGATATCTGTGGTAAATTGGCCAATGAACGATAATTGGTTCAGCTGAGGCGGTGGGAGCTTCTCGCGACGTTGTACGAATGCGTACAGCAACGGCTTGTGGTCTGTGAATATAGTGGTGTGTTGAACTTCGAGGACGTGTCGGAAATGCTGTACGCTTTCGTAAACAGCTAGTAGTTCGCGATAATATGTAGGCCACTGAATTTGTTTTGGGCTTAATTTCTTACTAAAAAAAAGCGAGGGGTTGCCACTGGCCGTTTAAATTTTGCTGTAGGGTTGCTCCGACGTGGGTATTAGATGCGTCGGTGAATAATCCCAGGGGGGCATTTGGGACTGGGTGTGCCAGTAAAGTCGCCTCCGAAAGGCTATCTTTACACTTCTGGAATGCGAGTTCTAAATCTGAGGTCCAAGGTACGGGTTTAGAACCTTTTAATTTGTCGTTGGCCAGGACGTCGTTTAAAGGGGCTTGATATTCGGCGGCTTTAGGTATAAACTGGCGGTAAAAATTGAGCATTCCCAAAAATCTGCGGAGGCCTTGGGCTGTTTTGGGTAAAGGATATTCTTTGATGGCATCTATTCGATGGCTTGGCGGTTTAGTACCTGATTCCGAGATGTTGTAGCCCAGAAATGTTACCTCCTTCGCTCCAAAAACGCATTTTTCACAGTTAATGACTACTCCATATTTTTGCAATCGTTCGAAGAGTATGCGAAGATGGTTCTCATGTGAGGAGGGCTCGGGGGAAAAAACCAATATGTCGTCGACGTATGGGAACACGAAATCCAATCCTCGAGTGACTTCGTCGATAAAACGTTGGAACGTTTGACCGGCATTTCGAAGCCCAAAGCTCATGTATGGAAATTCGAAGAGGCCGAATGTCGTGATTATAGCCGTTTTACAAATGTCAGGAGGGTGAACAGGTATTTGTTGGTACGCTTTTACTAAATCTATTGTGCTGAAAATTGTGGCGCCTTTAAGGTTATAAGCAAGATCACCTATGTGTCTGACAGGGTATCGATCAGGTATGGTGCGTGCGTTTAGGGCACGATAATCGCCACACGGTCGCCATGTGGAGTCCTTTTTGGGTGCCAGGTGCAGGGGTGAGGACCATGGGCTTCTGGATGGCTTAGCTGTACCTGCCTGTACCATATCTATGAAAGCTTCTTGTGCTTCTTTAAGTTTCTGGGGAGCCAAACGACGAGGTCGACTAGTTACCGGTGGACCATCAGTGGTGTTGATGAAATGCTTAGTTTCATGTTTCACTTCGCGAGGTATGCCAGGCGGCTTTGTAATGTCCGGAAACTGACGAAGAATATTCAGATACGGCGCGTTATTGTAAGTAGTGACAACGGCCTTGACACCATTCAGCTGATCCGGTGGCGCGACTATTGCTTGACTTGATAGTCCTGTTTTACCGTCCACTAACCGTCTGTTAGCACAGTCGGGTAAGAGGTGGTAGTGTGCGAGGAAGTCGGAGCCAATTATTGGGCTATTTACGTCGGCGACTACGAATTGCCATACTAAGTCACGGCGTAGGCCAAAGTCTAATTTGAGGTTGACTGTTCCATATGTTTTGATGCAACTTCCGTTTGCGGCACTGAGTGTCCAATCGGTGGGTTTCCGATGGCCACATAACCATCGATAAGGGTAGCAGCACAGGTCGGACCCAGTATCAATTAAAAATTGTTGCTTTGTGCTTTTATCTGTAACAAACAGGCGGCGACCCTGTGGATCTATAGAATAGCAATCAGTATCCGCCATTACTGATTGCTTTTTGGGTTTTCCGCGAGCCAATTACATGGGTCGACACATTTAGTGGCTTTGTGGCCAAATGTTTTATGGTACCAACATTGTTTAGGCGAGGTGTTTGCTGGAGTTCCTCGACGGCTTCTATTTGACATAGAGCGGTGTCTAGTTCTGCCTCGGGAGGTAGTGAGCGCAGCCACTTGTTTCGTCAAATTTTCGACACATTCCACTAGCGTGTTGAGAAGGGGAGGGTTATTGTTATCAACGCTGAAAACGTGAGAGGGCCCAGGGGTTACCTCCATGATCTTATCTGCCAGTTCAGCCAATTTATCTAAACTAAGGTCAGCTTGGGCGGCTAGAATGGCTTGTACTTGATAAGGTAGGCGACGGAGCCAAAGTTGCCTTAATAGATTGTCGTCCTTCATGGTAGTCCCGGCTAGAGATCGAAGATGTCTTAGAAAAGATGAAGCTTTTCTATCCCCCAGCTCCTCATCACTGAGTAGTCTACGTACTCTTTGTTCCTCTGTAGTTGAAAGTCTGCGGATAAGTTCTTGCTTGAGCTTGTCATATTTATTTTCACTTGGGGGGTTCAAAATTATATCTTCAATTTCTCCAATTATACGCTGATCAAGAGTGCCTAAGACGTGGCTAAACATGGTCATATCATTATTTATTCCTGCTAAATGGAATTGTGCTTCTGCTTGTGCGAACCACAGTGCAGGTCTATCTATCCAGAACGGTGGTAATTTAGCAGACACCTTATAGACTTGATCATGATGAGATGAGGGATGAGTTTCATTTTTCACTTGACGGAGTTGAGTTTGCAAAACTTCATTTTGTGCTTCCAGCTCTTTTAATTTTGTATGTAATTCTGCTTCAGCCATCGTGAGAGAAAAAAAAAATAATAATAATAATAAAAGAAAATAATAATAATAAAATAAATGGACCTAAGCAAACTGAATTGAATTTAAATTGATATTTTTCTCCGGTGGCAGGTGGTGTGCGTAATACATATATTAAGTAAATGCAGTTATTTCAATCAAACAAATAAGGAAATGAGGTACAAATAAAAAAACTTAACGCTTATTGGTACCTACCAATTGCTCAGAACTTATTAGAAAAAAATAGAAGCTATGAATAGTTTACTTGACATTTTTTTTTTTTTTTTTGATTAAATTAAAGTTGACAATTATTTATTTAGAACTAAAGTTATTTTAAATTATGAGATCACCAATGCCTACTCAGTATTAATTACAAAGTTTCATAAATGATAAATAAACAGTTGTATTTGCAAGCACAAAAACTAAATTAATTAATTAACTAAAAGTTTCCAACACGTTTTGGTAAATGAGTTGTTCCGATAGTCTTTCAGTATACTGTATAACACAATAGAATGTTTGAACAAATAACAAAGTACTTGCGTGCACCGACGTCAGTTTGTATACTTCATTTGGTTGTGTCAGCTGCGGCGGCAGAATGCACAGATCGCGTAGGATGCAATACGGGTCCAGGTATGTTGCACTTTACACGATGTTCACACCACACTGCACTACACATTGAGGGTGGCCGTCGTCGTAGGATCGCGTAGCTATAATGTGATGATTGATGGAGGTTTTATTCAGCGTCGTAGGTACGTATTGTTGTTTACAGCTGTTGTTGTTCTTCTGCGTTCGGGGTCACCACTTTGGGAATGTGGCCGGCACTCTCCTATGCCGGCAGTAAAACTCGTCTGACAATAAAACTGATACGGTGTAATCGTCATACGTGATAATACAATTTACGTAACAATACAATTCAGTAATTGAATGTAATAATTATTGTTGTGTACATAGTCAGAACGAACAATTCTCAGAGTTACACAGGCTTCTTTCATAGGCCTCTTTCATCGGCCTCTTACATAGGCTTCTTTCAAGACGTCAAATAGTTTGGCATTTCGTATGCGTTCAGAAATCTGAACGCCACAAGTGCTTACAGGCTTCGGTAAATTAAAATTCCGAAAAAAGTGTTATGGTTTCGTTGACCAACTTAGAAAGTTATATTTGTCAAATTTAAGTAAATGAGAGTATATAATATTTTTAAATACAGGTTTACTATTAGATAATCATTGGTACAAGTAAATTGGCGCCTTAAATTTTGTCATTGAATTGACACATTTGCTTTCGGGTTATCTGTTTTATTAGCACACCTGTGCGTTAATTAAAAAGGTTGGGAGTCTCAGATAAAGAAGAAAAGACAAATATAGCCAGATGTCGAATGGTCCAGTTTAAATGTTCACGATAGTTGAGTATCTATGAGTGGATGACTCTTTTCAATTTGAATCCATGGATAGGGTATCTTTTCTTGTTGGAATTTCCACTGCTTTTATTCTCTTAAAAAACGTATAAAAGAGTCTTGATAAAATAGTTTGTTATTAAATGCTCTGATATTGAAATTGGCCATTTGAAGAGACTAAAATGTTTTTAATACTTTCCTAAAAACAACGGTCATTCTTTCCAATTTCCTGACGTTAGTGTGTAAGCAATATTGCTTTTGAAAAAGCTATAACTATTGCAATTTTTAAACAATCTTGTGAGACTGCTATAGTCGTAGGTACTCTGTACGCCAACGCCTTGGGGATCAGAGCAATGTATGTGATGTAGTCAAAAAAAAATGCGTACTGAGGGTTTCTTACCAACATCAAATATGCAGTATTCGGATTTTTCCTTTACTTGTGCTGTAAGACTTTTCTTCTTGCCAAATAAGATTGGCATAAATCGACCCAATAGATAGAGACACCGTACTAAGTGAGACACATGAAATATAAATATCACTTTAATAGCGGGCTTTTGTGTGATTTTATGGTAATTTAAAAAGGAGGGAAGTAAAATTTTAAATATTTTTAAAATGTACAAATTATCAACAACCAAACGTTTACAAGGATGCAAAAACAAAACGAACGACGTGAACTTTGACGTGTCAGTCAAACATAAAGTAAGTTTATGTTTTATATCAAACGTCAATGTTGACCAGATCACACATTGTTTAAATGCCAGTCCGACATAATGCACTAAATAAAATGTCGTTCAATGTCGGCTGTATCATTTTTTCCTCTATACAGTTTGAGGCTTTTCACTAAAGACTAAACATGCCAGCATTTGGGGCTGAGAATCAAAGAACTTTGTCGTTTTTCTTTCATAATTCAAGGTCCATGGGAAGTAGTACCCTATAGGTTTTGATTCCCTTGTGAAATGTTAGACAGTACGACTCAAAAGGTTCCGATAACTTAAAAACTTGACTTGTAACATCTTTAAGGGACCGCACACAATATATTAATGTTAGTTTCAACTTGATACCTCTACGCGTTCCTAAGAAAAAGGGTCTTGACAGACAGACGGGCAACAAACAGATCCTATAAGGGTTCCTTTTTTTCCTTTTGAGCAGCCTAAAAAAGCCCTTTTTTTCGATCTAGCTAACGTTCTCACTCTTACATCGTATGATAGAGCAGTACAGGTACCACTGCAAGATTAGCAACTGCTCTGATATAAATGACGGTACATCCCTGAATTTCTCACGTCACACGTGCAAGCCACAGGGTGCTCCGTCACTTGGTCTGATTTTCGTACATGCTGTATGGCATGGCCAAATAAGTCAGCCCAAACAATGCACATTTCATAGCTGAAAATATTTTTTTCGTTTTACTTTATCAGATACTTCATATCAGCCTATTGCAGTCCACTGCTGTACATACGCCTCTCCAAGACTGCGCCAACTTTCACGGTCCTCCGTTTCTCACATCCAGCCACCACCGGCCACCTTCCTCAGGTCATCGGTCCACCTAGCAGCGGGGCGTCCAACACTACGTTACCCGAGGCGTGGTCTCCATTCGAGAAACTTCCTACTCCAACGCCCGTCGGTTCTGCGACAAACATGACCAGCCCAGATCAGATACTTACCATAGATTGATACTTACTACTCTTTATTTTTATTGGACACCCATAAGACATAAATGTTCATAGAGAATCATACATTTAAGGTGGTCTTATTGCTAAAAGCAATTTCTTCAACCTTCGGATAGAAGACAGTTTTAAAATTGAATTGGGACTACTCTTATACGAGTACTACTATAATACTCAATCATGAGTCATGACTTTAAAAAAAATTAAACCAAAAAATTGGCTAAGTGCGGCCACGAACAAATGTAGGGTTCCGCATAGAGTATATTGAATATGGGTTTCGTTCCCTAACTATTAATCTCTACTTTTAATTTAGTTCTGTTTCTGTTTTCTTTGTTTTTAAAAGAACAAATCAGCGATACCCTACTTGATGACGGAATTCTAAAAAGGATAAAACCAAAAAAATGATTTCTATTCAATATAATTTTATTGCGACGCAATTAACTAATTTAACGTAGATTTAAATTAATAACTCAAATGATGGGAATGGCAACAATTTTTAATGTTAACTGCGTCCTAATTCGCTTTTACAACAAACCTAATTCACACAACGCCTCCTAAATAGCGAATAAATATTTCTCGCGACCTAAAGCTCCGTGCACACTTGCCACCCATCATGACCGACCGTAATAATGTCCTTCTAGCCGAGTTACGACTACAGTGGCTAATCAACATAGATACGTCGACTGCGCGGGAGATATTATAGTGCACAAGTGTGTGCGCTATACACAGGTGCACTCTCTATTCCTTCACTCTCATAATTCGCTGAGACGGCAGTCCGACATGATCGAAGAGAGATCAGGCGCAGGTCCAACGGCTTAACGTGCTCTCCGAGACACGGGGGTGTTAACACCACCAACTTCCTGCCTCCGGAGCTGTGTCTGGGTTATTTGAAGGTAGAAAAACCCAACACAATTTATGTACAATTGTAATAGATAAATTGTTAATGCCAAATTACCTACCTATATTTGTGTAATTATAAATTGTAAGTATAATTAATTTTACGCATGTTCTCTGCTTTTGCTGTGCCCTAACGGGGCGCTACATTTTTCTAATATTACCATGTACCTATTTGTCACTTTGTATACACCGATGTAGCTTGCAATAAATAAATCTGAATATGACACTTTTTCGGCCCGACCCGGAATTCAAACCCGGGACCTCGTGGATAGTACCCAGCGTGCTGACCACTAGACCAACGAGGCAGTCAACCGATCGTAATAGCCACCCGCCAATAGCCAGCAGTATGTGTGTTTGTGGTTGGTAGCTGCAGCTATCTTCTTTGTTACACTAACGATAATTGTCTGTCTAGCAAATCACATTAAAAATCCACTAAGGGTTGAAATATGTACTCTTAGCCGGATTTCGACTACAATGGCTGCCTCGTTGATTTAGTGGTCAGCACGCTGGGTACTATCCACGAGCTCCCGGGTTCGAATCCCGGGTCGGTCCGAGAGTGTTGGGTTTTTCTGTCTTGAAATAACTCAGACACAGCTCCGGAGTCAGGAAGTTGGTGGTGTTAACACCCCCATGCCTCGGAAAGCACGTTAAGCCGTTGGTCCTGCGCCTGATCTCTCTACGGTCATGTCGGACTGCCGTCTCTCCGAATTATGAGAGTGAAGGAATAGAGAGTGCATACACAGGGTATTGCGCACGCACTTGTGCACTATAATATCTCCCGCGCAGTTGGCGAAGCTCTGTTGAGATAGGCCACTGTAATAGTCCTCCTAGCCGAATTTCGACTACGGCGCAATACATTTTATTACATAAAGAATAAAGGCGGTCTCAAGGTCAAAATAGGGTAGTCTGACATGCAGTCGTGTGTACCTCATGAATGAGGGTTGTGTGAAACGAACTACACACAAATAACTACCTTGGCAATTTTCATGGAGTGGCGTTCATACTCCTGCATATAATTAAAACGTTTAAAGTATACCAGCTACTACGACTCCGATGGCTGGTAGGATGGACATACTCGTGTGCGCACGGCTTTAAAGAGGTGCCGGGAGAGTCAGCAAATTTAATTTCGTGGAGCCCTTGGTACTCTTGGTAGAGTCGTAAGCTGATTACATCCGCAGATATCATAAGGCTTCCCATCTTTTTTTGATGAATTTTATTTTTACCCGACTACGGCGAAGCAAAAAGAGGGTTATCATTATTTGCGTTTGTCAGATAGGGAAAGGTTTTCTAGAGGTAGGTACTTCAACCGGACTTTTGCAAAGCCCAAGAAGAGAATTATGATATAAAAAAATATTGCCCTGCCAGTAGGTATTTAATATTTGATTACGTCCAGCCTTCATGGTAAGACTGGCACATGTATGACTGCACTCCCTTTTGTTCTGTCAAAAAAACGACTACAATAATTTGGAAACCACAAATCAAGTAATGCTATTTCTTACGTATTTTTACAAGTTTTTGCGTGTTTTTTTGACTAACTTTAGTCGTCATCGAATGACATCCCTACTTTGGATGGATGGATGGTCTATGGATTTTCTAATTTATTTTGCAACGAACAGCTGTTTATTTGAACGATTCTAAATTTGGCTAATTCTAAATTTCTATTTCGTTAATTCGGCAGAAAAAGAGAGTGACTGAACCAAAATTTAATCACAGACAGAGCGCATTGGAATGGAGCCCATTGCTTTATCTTTTTGCATATTTTTATGAATGTGAACATCGAAATAAATATCTTGACCGACCTAAACATCTTTTTTATAAACAGACCGTTCTACATGTACCTACTCAAGTTTTGTTGCTTTGCCCCTTGGCGTCTTTGAAGAATACCGTCATATTTCACAAAGTAAGTTAATTAGTTCCTCCACAAATAATGTAAGAAGTCATATCTAACAAAAATTAATGAGTACCTATCTGAAAATACATATGTAGTTCTTTCTGAACAAAGGAATAGGATGCTTTATTTTCTCTTCGCGTTTTATCGACAATAAGAGATACTTTTCTTTCTTACAATATCACGCACAAGTAAATATTTAGGAGAAGAATCCGGGATATCCTAATGGATAGGCAGAAGTATTGCCAGAAACCCAACACTAATTACCTATAAGATAAAAGGAATATAACATAACATTCGTAGATAGCGGCTGGCACTTCCGAGAGCCCTATCCCAAACAATTAGGCAGTAGTGTTGCTTACCGATAGTCGACTAGCCAATCGATAATTGCGTTCATGTCAATAGACAAAGTGTCGATATTGTGTGAAACAAGGCAATATTTTCGTTTCGCCTACTACCGCATGACACGGTCAATCGATTTTTGTGTGCAAAAATTTATTTAAGGCAATATTCTTTTTAAAATGTGAGCAATTTAACGTAACTTTTAAGTGTTCTTAATTTTGTAATTGTATTTTATCTTTATACTAGTAACTGTATGTTCCCCAAATATTAATAAAAAAAACTTTGTAGGTTTTTTTACGAAAGTAAAAATCACACACGTAGCTCAGCTGGGAGAACGGGCGATTGCTTTCCCGAACAGCGGGGGATCGTGGGTTCGAGTTTCACCAGTAGGCAATATTTTAACGTCGAGGTTGTCCCAAAACTCGACGACCTCAACCCAAAACCGGGTCTAAAGGAGTAAGTTAGCTGATTGTCAGCAAAATTAAAAAGTCAACTATCGACATTCAAACTATCGATAGTGGCAGTATGCAGCTCTATTAGGCATCGAGAATGGGAACTTGGAGAGCCTTCAGTCCAAATAAGACCTGCTCAATGTACTTCAGTAATGGTACCTCCACGCCAGACAGATAATAGATATGGCCGTTTGGTGTAGAAAGATTGTTACTTGGGATAATGCATGTTTGAAAAACTAACTAGAAGGGCAAAGTTAATAGTTCTCTCCTTATTTTTCACTAAGTAAATAATTAAAAGAATGAAGCAAATAGTGTTGTGAAAATCTATGTAAGAGATATTAAGAATGGATGAATGGAATACATAATAAAAGCATAATGTTTATTTGTTCGAAATTTTTAACTTGTCTATGTATAATAGAATGTAATTGTTAAGTACGAGTAGATACAACAACGCCGGGCGTCGTGCGGTCCATGGCCCTGTACGGGGCACCGGTGTGGTACGACGCCATGTCGGATCACAACGCTATGCTGATGAGGAGGGCGCAGCGCCACTTGGCCATACGGGAAATCCGCGGCTACCGCACGGTCTCGGCGGATGCCTCCCTCGCGTTGGCCGGGAGCATGCCATGGGATCTCCATGCACTGGTCCTCGCCGCTCTTTATCAGTGGCGGGGAGACCAGAGGTCCCAGGGGCAAAGGCCTGCACCACGTGAGGTCGAGGCGGAGCGGGCTCGGTTGGAGCAGTCCGCCGTGGAGCGGTGGCAGGATCGCCTGGCCGTCAGCCGAGCCGGTCGACGCACCTGTCAGGCCCTCCAGCCTGTGCTGGAGGAGTGGATGCGTCGTGGGCACGGTCGCCTGTCCTACAGGCTGACCCAAATACTGACTGGCCACGGCTGTTTTGGGACGTACCTCGCCCAGATTGGTCGCGAGTTGACCGGGCGGTGTCACCATTGTGACGGCCGCGAGGAGGATACCGCGCAACACACCCTCGAGTCGTGCCCGGCCTGGGCGAGGGAGCGCGAGGACCTCATCGCGGTAGTCGGAGGTGATTTGTCACTCGCTGCCATCGTGGCGAGGATGGCCGGATCCAGGGAGGCGTTTGCGGCCGTGCAAACCTTCTGTGAGAGCGTGCTCCTGCAGAAGGAGGAGGCGGAGAGGGTGCGAGAGGCTTCGGCTGACGCCCCGATGATCCGCCGCCGACGCACAGGCCGCTGGAGGGGACGCTTTGCTCTCCTCCTGCCGCCTCCCTGAAGGACCCCGGGTGTACTCGGTGCGGGGGTACCGATACGCCCACACGGGGTCGCAGCGGCGCGTGTGTGTTCCCGCGCGTCGTTGCTTGTACCGAGGAGGGGGCTGCTCTCCCCTCCTCGAAGCCGGGCGGGGCCCTGTCATATTCGTGGGCCGCAGCTGGGAGCGAGTGCGTGGTGGCATAGCGTCGGCTGAAACCCATGCACTCGCACCGACAACAGCACCGGAGGACACCGTCAGGTTTTTAGTGGGTTGGAGCCCCACATAACCCCCTCTACCATCCCCGCTGGCGGGGGGGTATGCACCGCATTTTCCTGACGCTAAAAAAAAAAAAAAAAAAAAAAAGATACATCAACGCCGGTATGCCGTAAAGTTGTAAAACTTATATGCGTACTGTTCAAAATTCAATCGGGTTTTTATTTACTTCGAAAGTTTGATCCACAGTTCAAAATGTGTTATTCCTATTTGTACTCACGTGTTTAGGCGACATAAGGTAACATATTTGTTTCTTACGTTTACGCGAATTTTTGAACTCATTAAAACACAATTTTACGGATTACTTCACGATTTATTTACATTTTATTTAAAACCTGTCGTTTCGAACACTTTACAGCGTTCGTAGTCTCCCTGTGACCACGAACGCTGTAAAGTGTAAGACATAAGGTAATTTAATAAATTAAATTTTGAGCCGTTCCGGAAAAATAAGAGATGAAGTTCGGTACTTTAAAAAATATATTAACTTCAATTTCAAAGTGCTAAAATATTATTGTACAGTTAGTTAGTTGGAAGGCAAAATAATACAGAAATGATTTAATATCGTTAAGCTATGAAACTTTAGGGACGGGGCCTTAGAATTTAGTGACCTCAACTCAAAGTCAGATTTAATTATATTCTGCTTCATCAAGTTAGCAATAAAGTGTTGTCGAACTGAAATCTTCAGCTCCCAACTTCAGTTTTGTTTTACAGTCAGTGGCTATTGGTTAAATTGCTCTACTGGCTACGACATTTAGAACCACTAAATACGGCATTTTATTTCATTATCTCTCAAAGAAAAGCTGAAACTGATTTACCACCATTTCAATTTTCAGGAAAGATCATGAGAAAATCAAGATGACAATGCACGTTATAGTGGATTTCGATGTGATATAAGAGTAAGTTCTCGTTTATAGAGTCTCAGAGCACGTCTACCGAATCTGAGGCATTAATTTGATTTATTTAAAATTACTTCCTATATATTTTAATGTCGTTAAGTCTGTTTTCCTGAAAGTATATCTCGAATTTTTTTTGCAAATGTTTGTGTGCAGTGGGCCTCGCATAAACCTTCTCAAATCTGTCAAAATATCAAAAATTATATGTGTAAAACTCTATCCCCGTAATTCCAAGACAGTACTACGCTATTAGCTAGCCAAATAGTAAAGCGCTTTTCTATTAGGTTTTGTCACGAATGTGTCATTCATTCCTCTGTTGTCGGCTAAAATATAATATATCCATTCTATTCAAGGACTTCAAGGACTCTTGCAAGCGGGACTGAACAGTTTTGGAATCCGAACTGACAATTGGGAAAAACGAGCTGAAATGAGACCTGAATGGCGTCATGACATTAAATCTGGAACCTTAAAACATGACGAAGATTGACTGGAGATCCTTAAGCAAAAAATACTTCGTCGTGCTTCATCACCTCCTACTGACTCACTTTTCGTTTGCGATCGATGCGGCAAGAAATGCTGTGCTGCTATAGGGCTTTATAGTCATCAAAGGCGATGCAAGAATCCCTGACACCCACAAGCGCTGCAACAATCATCTACAACAGATGCTGTGGCCAACGATGATTTTAAACCTGGTTTATTTTTTGTAATAACACCGTACGTGATCGAGGTTCAAATATGGTTGTGGTTAGACAGATAGGTAGGTCGATGTGGGGCCCACTGTACGCTCGGACAATATTGGTATGTAACTGTCAGGTCAGGCGTATGTGCTCTTGACTGTTAGTTTCACGAACTTTAATTAACATTGATCTGCTGATTACCGAATCGTGAAACCAACAACGAATGGGCACGCATCGGGACTTCGGGACATAACGGAGAGCTGGCCAGTTGCCAGTGTTTAACTAATTTGCCCACATAATTAGCTACATGCAAACAACGATAACGAATACCGTTAACGGTAATCCCCAGCGAATGCAATTCGGGATATCGTGGTAACTTTTAGCTGTGGTAATTACAAAATCTAGGTACAATGCGGACCTTATTAATTTTAATTTTGGTAGTGGAATTATTTTTATAACTTAAGCAATTATTTTGCTTGCAATTATATTTTTTTACGAAATCAAATTGATTTTCGCTCACAAAAATTAATCGATTGTGTCATCCGGTGGGACTCGAACCCACGTCCCTTCGTCTGACTAACGTCCTCCGTAGCTTAGTTGGTAAGAGCACTCGCCCGGATAGCGAAGGGACGTGGGTTCGACTCACACCGGATGACACAGTCGATTAATTTTTGTGAGCGAAAATCAATTTGAAAACTACTCGTACATCGACCCAGTTAATAAGGATCCATGAATTTCCCCACACAAACCATGCACGATTCCGCGATATTAGACGCCCCTCTTCAGACGTCACTCACCCCGCTTGACGGCTGCGAAATATATTAAAAGTCGTGATGCATGTAACCTATCGATAGTTTCGTAACATATCGATAATATAAAAAAGGTTATCCTAATACTAACTATTATTATAAATGCTAAGAAAGTCTGTCTGTCTGTCTCTCTGTTACCTTTAACGCTTCAACCACCTGGGAAAGGACATAGGCTACTTTTTATTCTTGAATAATACATAATTTTGGAAATACGCACGTCCAACTTAAGTTGAACTCGCTTCAATATCGTGGTTTATGCTAAATAGGGACCAGCTTATGCTGATTATAATAATAAACATAAACTACTTCATAAAAATTTTAAAAAACTTTCTGCGCAAAGTAGTTATTGTACGCGTACGAAGTCGCGGGCAACAGCTAGTTATTTATAAACTGCCTCGTTGATCTAGTGGTCAGCAAGCTGGCTGGTCCGGATTGGACCGGAGGTTGTTGCTAGGTTTTCCTGTCTAGTAATCACTCAAAAACGACTTGGAGGAAGTATTTGGTGGTGTTAACACCCAGCACCTCCGAAACCTATCCTGTGCCCGTTCTCTCTCACCGAATAGCCGAGTCATTGAACATGTGAATGAACTGATTATCAATAGAGTGTGCACCTGTATATTGCGTATACCTGTATAAAATATTGATGTACTATAACATCTCCCTCGCAGTTGGCTAATGTCAGTTGAGATTGGCCGCCATGGTCGAAATTCGGATAGAAGAACAATCATCATCATACTATAATAAGTTCATACTAAGTTTCAGTAAAAAAGTATCTTTAATATGAAGAAACGACTGTCTCAAGTTCTGATCTAATCTTCCTAAGAAGATAATTTTTGTTTTTAATCCTTAGAGATCAAAATCAATAAGGTTAAAACTATGAACTTAAATTTATCAATGGCAATTTACATTTCGTACCTACTATTGATCTACGATAGGTATTCGTTACGCCTACTTAGAATTAAGATGTCCGTATTTTCGATGCTAGCCATCACGCTTGTTTCCAATGTCATGATGCCATAAGTGACAAGGACGGCTACAGTCGAAAATATGGACATCATCCGTTATCGATAAATCTATCGAGTGGCAGCCCTAATAAAAAGTTTGAAACGGTCGATCCAAATCCAAGGGTCGAAATGCTTACCCAAAACAAACGAATTTCAATCTAAAAACTTTCTATGAATTAGTGAAAGATACAAAGACAGCTTAAACGAATTTAGGAACAAGAGACAGTTTCTATTCGGTGTATCTGATTTGTTTAGCTGTTTGTCCATCAAGTTTGCTGGACATATTATGTTGTCTATTTTTTATTTATTTAGAAAACCAGCAGCGTTACAGCATTGTAAAGTGATAAATATGCTTTTCTAAGTGTTTAATATAAGTACAGCTAATTACAGGTTTCCCTTAAAACGAATCATCAGTAATCGAATTCCACTACCAAATCAAATTGATTTTCGCTCACAAAAATTAATCGACTGTGTCATCCGGTGGGACTCAAACCCACGTCCCTTCGTCTGACTAACGTCCTCCGTAGCTTAGTTGGTAAGAGCACTCGCCCGGATAGCGAAGGGACGTGGGTTCGAGTCACACCGGATGACACAGTCGATTAATTTTTGTGAGCGAAAATCAATTTGATTTCGTAAAAACTTGCAAAATAATTGCTTAAGTTATAAAAATAATTATAAGTTAAGCTGATTTCATCTTAACTGATGGTTAAATATTTGTAAAAATATTTCCATCGGTTACATGCGGGTACATTCCCCAAGTATTGATGAAATCAAACGCCGGCTCATTGGCGTAGCAAGCACTTACAAAAATTCGTCGTCTGACTAACGTCCTCCGTAGCTTAGTTGGTAAGAGCACTCGCCCGGATAGCGAAGGGAAGTGGGTTCGAGTCCCATCGGATGACACAGTCGATTAATTTTTGTGAGCGAAAATCAATTTGATTTGGTAGTGGAATTCGATGACTGATGATTCGTTTTAAGGGAAACCTGTAATTAGCTGTACTTATATTAAACACTTAGAAAAGCATATTTATCACTTTACAATGCTGTAACGCTGCTGGTTTTCTAAATAAATAAAAAATAGACAACATAATATGTCCAGCAAACTTGATGGACAAACAGCTAAACAAATCAGATACACCGAATAGAAACTGTCTCTTGTTCCTAAATTCGTTTAAGCTGTCTTTGTATCTTTCACTAATTCATAGAAAGTTTTTAGATTGAAATTCGTTTGTTTTGGGTAAGCATTTCGACCCTTGGATTTGGATCGACCGTTTCAAACTTTTTATTAAGGCTGCCACTCGATAGATTTATCGATAACGGATGATGTCCATATTTTCGACTGTAGCCGTCCTTGTCACTCATGGCATCATGACATTGGAAACAAGCGTGATGGCTAGCATCGAAAATACGGACATCTTAATTCTAAGTAGGCGTAACGAATACCTATCGTAGATCAATAGTAGGTACGAAATGTAAATTGCCATTGATAAATTTAAGTTCATAGTTTTGACCTTATTGATTTTGATCTCTAAGGATTAAAAACAAAAATTATCTTCTTAGGAAGATTAGATCAGAACTTGAGACAGTCGTTTCTTCATATTAAAGATACTTTTTTACTGAAACTTAGTATGAACTTATTATAGTATGATGATGATTGTTCTTCTATCCGAATTTCGACCATGGCGGCCAATCTCAACTGACATTAGCCAACTGCGAGGGAGATGTTATAGTACATCAATATTTTATACAGGTATACGCAATATACAGGTGCACACTCTATTGATAATCAGTTCATTCACATGTTCAATGACTCGGCTATTTGGTGAGAGAGAACGGGCACAGGATAGGTTTCGGAGGTGCTGGGTGTTAACACGACCAACTTACTTCCTCCAAGTCGTTTTTGAGTGATTACTAGACAGGAAAACCTAGCAACAACCTCCGGTCCAATCCGGACCAGCCAGCTTGCTGACCACTAGATCAACGAGGCAGTTTATAAATAACTAGCTGTTGCCCGCGACTTCGTACGCGTACAATAACTACTTTGCGCAGAAAGTTTATTAAAATTATGAAGTAGTTTATGTTTATTATTTTAATCAGCATAAGCTGGTCCCTATTTAGCATAAACCACGATATTGAAGCGAGTTCAACTTAAGTTGGACGTGCGTATTTCCAAAATTATGTATTATTCAAGAATAAAAAGTAGCCTATGTCCTTTCCCAGGTGGTTGAAGCGTTAAAGGTAACAGAGAGACAGGCAGACAGACTTTCTTAGCATTTATAATAATAGTTAGGATTAGGATAACCTTTTTTTATATTATCGATATGTTACGAAACTATCGATAGGTTACATGCATCACGACTTTTAATATATTTCGCAGCCGTCAAGCGGGGTGAGTGACGTCTGAAGAGGGGCGTCTAATATCGCGGAATCGTGCATGGTTTGTGTGGGGAAATTCATGGATCCTTATTAACTGGGTCGATATTTTTATATTATAGTATGTACGAGTAGTTTTCAAATTGATAAAACGCAATGAAAAACCTAAATAACGCGAATAGAAGATCAATTTACATTTTGAATTCGGTTTTGACTCAGATAGGAACCTGAACAGAAAGAGGATACTTTCGGGTTTATAATCAGAGGAATGGTTTATTATAGTTAAAATTGTTTCTTCAGAACCTAGGTGTGTTACTTTTATTTGTTCACTTATTTATTTATTTTTAATTAGTTTTCTGTAGAGTTCAATTCGCGGGGACAACCCCAGGGAGTGAATATTTCTTTTTAAAATAACAAAGACCTTTCTAGACGAATCACAAATTGTATTGTGGTTACAATGAAACTTCTATTATGAGAGTTCGAAATGGATTGAAAGCCCAATGGACCGTCTCCATAAAGCCAGCAATGACTGGGGATATTTCTCTGAAATACAATTAGATTGGTATATTCTACTTTTGACTGTGTTTGAATGTAGGTACGATTTTTTATTAATTTATTTTCTAAGCAGGTATTTGACCGTAGTCAGTAATTCAAGCTGAAAAAAAAACAGATACTATACTTTGATCCCAGCCAATCTCTTCATTGGTTCATATTTGCCTAGTAAAAACCTATTTAGTCTGGTCTTAGAGAGACCTAGGCCAAGATCTTTAAGGAAGATATTAGCAGGCAGCGAGTTTCAGTTCCAAGCTGTTCGCATCAGAAAAGTGTCGGCGACAGGTGGACTGTATAAATTCTTGGCATAGGTATAGCTTATAGATATAACTCCTTCCTAAAAGAAAAACAATGACAGCTTTCAAAACGAATAAAATCAACTTATCGTCATTGTTTGGGATTGCGATAGATTAGCTTGTTTCGGTACTTTCTTCTTCGTATGTACGAACCCGGCATGAACTTGATGTTTGCACTTGAAAAGCACATTTTCTTAGTGACTACACAACAACTCTAGAAACAAAGTTGTTCTAAGTTTTTGTACCTTAATCCTGACTTACCATTTCCCAAAGTACCAACAATTGCATGCATGTCTCGTATCGTTTTACTGTAGCATGGCCCAGGCAATCACTCTTCCACTCTAACCCCTTACTTTTCTAAAGTCACGCAACATACAAGTGCCTTCACCACGGTTCGATCCCAAGGGAAATACTGGTTCACTTTGTTCGGATTTAATCAGGACTGGAACACGTAGGATGCAAGGATGTGGTATTTTACACCACTGAGACAGTATTCTGTTGGTCGATGTCCATATTTTCCACTTTGTACATGTAAGTGGTCCTTATTTTCAGGACTCTATGCATCTTTTACGCTCAGGGTGGCAGGACAGCATGGGTGAGTTGGATGACAAGAGTTGAAAACTGAATTTGTTACGTCTTTTAAACACCGCCTTAGCCTGGAGTTCATCATTACATGTTTAATTTTGAATCAGCGGGTTTAGCTTTATTTGACATATTTTGTATGGAAATTCTGTCAAATTAACAGTATTTTGAGGTTTACCGGCTGTTTAAAAATTGGTGAACTCGGGTCTTAAAGTTTTTTAAATGAGAACCAAATGAACGACCGACGCAAACACAGACAGAGTAGTAACCAGTCCTAGTAAATAATAAATAAATAAAAATTCGTTTATTTCCATAAACCATTTTACAAAATGGTGCCGAGTTTTCCCGGTAAGTTGTCAAGGACACTTGTAGTGGAAATAACTCGCTTCTTCTCTCGTGGTTATCTTAATATTTCTATTTAAAAATAGTTTATTAACATTCATAAAAATAAAATATATGTGATGTACTTATGTGTCTTGTGTACATTATTTTTGATATCCTGTAATAGTAGACGATGATCCAACATTTGCACACACAAAGTCGGAAGAAACCACTAGTATTATAAAGACGAAAGGCTGTGCAGATAACGTTATCTGTTAATTATATTTATAGCTCAGCGCTAATGACTTAAAACCTAAGCTTTTATAACAAGTTTCACTGCAGGGTCTGTTCACTCAAATTAAATACTTTGCGCGTAACATTTTTGAAAATATGCCTATTGTAAAATAATACAAAAGGTTATTTTGAACACTTGCCTTTCAAAACTATAAAATGAAAATTTATTGGCATACGACATTTAAGTCAAAAGAGACACTAGTCAAAATGGGGATATATACAAAATAAAAACTGCTGAATTTGAACTTTATTCTTCAGGCTACATGTAAGTACTTAGATTATTACAGGAAATTGATACTTGGTTACCAAACTTTACAAAACAACATTATTCAGAAAGACCGACAAACAAACTTTGCTTGTTAAGTAAAAATGGTTATGCCACTAATACGTTACACATTAATACAAACAACCATTGAAGAAATTTGTCGTGTAGGGAAAACAAGATTGTTATCAATGGAATACACCAGTGCCCTCGGATCAAAGTTCCTTGATAGACGCAGTACGTCGAAGGGCAATTAACAACACCTAGCCAACTAGGGATCGGAGAGCGTCATCTGCATACCTATCGCTTAACTCGATCGCTTTTAAACTGACCATGAAACAATGTACAGCCTGCAACACGTCAGGTTACCTATTTGAACTACAAATAACGCTTTTATTACGTAGGGAATACAGGCAAACAAAAACAAAGTGGGGTTGTCTGACGTGCGGCCGTGTGTACATAGTGTTAACCTTTTGTATCCAATTTTACACTAATACTAAGGTTATTAGGTGATTAGATAATCATCATCCTCCTAGCGTTATCCCGGTTGTGCGCTCGCACGCGAGGGCCCAGGGTCCGCTAACCATGATCCAGGTTGTGGCAGATCAGGTAATTACAGTGAAGCGACTGCCATCTGACCGCCGTGACCTTGTTACCAGGGGAACCTGACCAGTTTGGATCATGGTTACACATGCAGTTGCCTGAATGTGCAGGTTTCCTCACGATGTTTTCCCTCACCGTAAGAGCATCGGTTAGTGAAACAACTAATGTACATAACTCAGAAAAAGTCATGGGTATATGGCGGCACGTGGGATCGAACCGGCGCCTCCCGCATGAGAGGCAACCCGCTAGCCACTGCGCCACTGACACTCCTACCTAGGAGTGTCAGTGGCGCAGTGGCTAGTGGCTATCTAATCACCTGATTAGATAATATCAACCGTAATAAAAGTAAGTAAACTTATAAACCTTTGCCGACACTAGAATGAACTAGAAAAACTGTTAATGATGATTGGATGAATTTAGTGATTGTTTGTAAATGTAACGTAACATACAAGTAAACGCACAAAAATATCAAATTATTTATTTTGTTGTTCACTTTTTGTGTTAATGTGTAATGATGTGTTTTAGTTATGTCAAAGTAATTTGGACAAAACAAAGGTAAGCTTTAATTTTTAGTGACATCAATTACCATAGATAAAACAAAGCACTAACTAACTCAGAGACGTCAATTATAGTTAATCCTTCATTAAGTCTCATGCTGTGCAAAGAAAGTGGCAGAACAAGACTTAATTATAAATTAAATTGAATTAACGTCTCTGAGTGCGGCAGTAACTCATTTGTTCAAATTGAATTAACGTCTCTGAGTGCGGCAGTAACTCATTTGTTCAAATTGAATTAACGTCTCTGAGTGCGGCAGTAACTCATTTGTTCAAATCCCACTATGATTCAGCGCATTACGATCGAAACAAAACTACCAAATTAGAATTGGTTTGTCCCAAAGTTAAAACTTGTTTGACAATTATTTGTTCCAAAACATTCACGGTCGCTGTTTTGTTTTTGTTTGGCGAGCTCTGATTGGGCGGATTGGATTTTGAAGGTGAAAATGTTCACAGTAAAACTGTATATTAATATGTTTAATAGGCGAAAACGTTTGGAACAAAACTAGTCTATTTCGTAATAATAAGACTATTACACTGTTGGGTACAGACTTCAATTCAATCACTAAAAGGACTTGCCATTGAAGAAGAATTGCACCCAAAATAGTCATTTTATGTTTGGTTAGAGAAAAACATCAAGAGACCTGACAACATCGCTTTGAAAAATATATTTAAATCCTAACTTGAAGTGGGTCTGTCTGTGTGTAACGCAATCGCGCTTAAACTACCGATTCAAATGAAATTTGATACAGAGATGTTTAAGACTCTGGGAAGGAGATGAAGTACTAAATGTTGCGTTATAAAAACATTAAGGGGTGAAATAGGGGATGAAGGTTTGTATGGGAAATCTGACTTTTGGCGCGGACGACGTCGCGGGAAACTGCTATTAGGTAATAATACGAAACTACAAGAATAGTTACTCTGTATCAAGTGAGGTGTAAAAGTAAATAAAAAGTCATTACAACTTTGAAACCCCTCTGATTACAACTGCCTTAACTATCTTATTATTGAAAAACAAAACTTTAAATTCACGTTTGCTTTTGACGCATGGACTTTTAACATTTAGAGCAAACATTGTATAGGAAATTGGCCATACTCTTTCGCAAGATGCTTCTTCTTCATCCTAGCAAATCAAGTTGGACCATTGAAAGCCAGAAATTCTTCAAGTCTCAATTCTCATAATGGACACGTTTACAGAACCTATGGTGCGTAAGTCACGCATTTGAAGAAAAATGCCGTAAATAGAATATGGATTCGGAGTTCGTACACAGAATAAATATTAGTACAAGTGTTAGGACCAAGTTAAACTATCTCTATACATAGAGCTCCAGTCTCGATCGCCAGTTTCCTGTAATTACAATTTGACGGGATGGCTAAGAATTGAACGAAAGCGCTGAGGGCGAGAAAAGTCGTGGGGTCGATTTCCGGTCGGAACTAAAAAAGGTAGATACTTTTTTCTCGCTTGATTGGGTCTAATGCCTGGGAAAAATTACAGATGACATAACAAGGGCGCGCGTTGTACCAAAAACGTACCTATACGTAAAATTTGGTGTGATCTTTGAAGTACGATTTAATCATGCTGAAAATTTATATGATTTTATAAATTATTTTTTCGTTTAGTTAGACGGTTGTATAATATAGTCACTGCTGTTCTCGATCTATATATTGAAAGGTTTTACTACAGCAGAAGTTTATCTTTATGAATTTGTGATTAAGATATAGTAAATAATTACATCATAATCGGTTCATTCATTTAGAAAGTAAGATGCCACAGAGACATAGACAGAAACGTCAAACTTATAACACCATTATATGGGTCGGGTGTTAAAATAGGATTTTAATTAAAAGCACAAACAAGACCTTTCACAAAATTACAGATTATACATAATAAAGTTACAACGTAAACGAAATGCCGTAAAAACGAATAGAAAACAAGCGAATATAATTACTAAAAAACAAATAAAGTGACTGGATTATTATACTTTTTAAATTGTATTTTCACTAACTTTTATTTTATGGGTATTGCTTAAATTAATATTGCTATAGAAGAAAAAAATTAACTCCTTCTTTATTTTCATTTACGGGCGCCATTTTCAAAATATAAATAGCACATGTCACCAACACAATTTTGACGAAATTACTGACACCTAGGACGTGCCAAAAAATGGCCATACTTACGCTCGAAAAACATTACTCTCCTTCTGCGGCAGTTGGGTAAAAAGCTTTATTAAAACCTTAAATCTAATAAAGTGATTGACTCATAGAGTACCTAAGTACTGCTGTGCAGCGGGCACGCAGAAAAAAAATTTAGGCCTGCTATATGTGTTCCTGCCCTTGAACCCCGCCTATACTCAACTTGCGGGTATTGACTATCGAAAATAGCGAAAATCGTGCCAATATCCCATAAATTTAGGACGTATGGTACGGGCTAGTGCCTATCTCACTTGGCTGCTTGGCTAGAACAGGCGTCACTCTTAAACTTTCGCGTTGCATTATGAGAACACATTAAAACCACCCGGTCAAAACGAGGTAAACGATATTTTACCTGCTGTCCGTCGCTTTAATCCCCTTTTCAATGTATTCTCATAGAGACAGGCTTCACTATAGGACTGATGGGACAAGTACCATCACCATGGGAGATAGATGTACCTCATAACCTTATGAGATCAATAATATTATATTTTGTAATTTAACTGTTGTTGTTTTGTAAGTTTGTAATTTAACACAATTAGTTGGACTCAATGTTTTAGACTTTATAGTGGTTTTCTTACGAACATTATGAAGAACATCACAGCGTCAAAAACTATTTCAAAAATCTTTTTATTGGCAGATTTCATCATCTGCAATGCCTATGTAAGGAAGATACCTTAATGTAAATATGAATAACACGGATTCTAAGTAAGACAGTGGCTCTGGGGATGATGTCGGGTTTTATCTTGAATCGTATCATGAAAATGACATGTAAAGTAAGGGCTCATTCACACGGGATCCGTCATTGACAATTCGTCTAAATACACGATACGTCATGAGAAATGACGGAAGAACGTTCACATTGCATACGGAATCGTGTTTTTTGACAATTCGTCAAAATATCCTAATTGAATTTGGTCAAAACACCATGTATTTTGACGATTCGTGATTTTTAAAAACACGATACTAGATTTAAGACGTATAGTCATTTTTCACGATTCGTGAACCGTGTGAACATGGGCATTCAAAAAGCATTGCCACCGTCAAAAAAGAACGAATCGTGAAAAAAGACGAATCGTCCAAAATCACAAATCGTCCTCGTGTGAATGGAATGAGCTTTGAAAGCTGTTGCGAGTTCTGAAAGCGTGCGCGAAAGCGTGTTCTGAAAGCTAGTACAGTGCGTCGTTCACACAATCGAAGTTAACGTAGGTGTACTAGTCGCTAGTCTAATCCAGCGCTGTAAACTACTGATCTCAATAGAGCAATAATTACATAATATTAATAAAATTTGGTAAAAATATAAATATGTATTATTTATCACTTATATTTTACTTTGTTACAGCTCATCCTTCCTAGAGTTTGTGTCCATTTACGGACTATTTATCCCAAAAACAAGTTTCTAGACCATTGAGACGGTAGTTAACAGTTATAGTAAATAATATTATGTTACTATTAAAGAGCTAAAATATCATAATTGTTCGGTTCATCTGAATATTTGAGGGATCGACAAACAAGAGAATATCTTTTAAAAAGTTCGGACCGCATTAGAAGGTGTAAGTACACGTAAGTGGTTGTATAGTTAAACTATTAAATAGTATCTATAAAATTGTGATAGATTCTGAGATATTCGCGACTGAAACTTAACCAAGAAGATAGATACAAGGTATAATTTAATATCCTGTCCCCCAGTGCCTCCCGCGTGAGATAAGGGATAAACTTGGGCTTATCAATGCAAAACAGTCTGGAATTAATTCGAAGTGCTGGCGAAGAATTCCAAAAACTTTGGAGCTACATCCTGGTATGGTGAGATGGAACTCACATATTAATTTGAACATTAACCGAATATAATTACTGTGCTCACAGAATATGACTGTAATAAACTTTTTGGCGAATTTTTCAATTCATGAAATTCACGTCATTTTGCATGTGGGCACACGTATTGGGCCCAATTATACATACATAGACGTACCAATAGGTACATCGAGACATGGACAGTCCAGCCCGCACTAAACTAATGTAACTGCTTATATTGCTTTTTATATTTTTTTAGCAGTGACAGAGCTTGTTCCGGCGCGGTGTTTCTCAGCAGTTGCCAGATGGTCTGAGGTGTCTCGAAGCGCTAGTAGGGACTAAAAATAAGGAGACATGTTCTGTCCCCATGTGGGCCAATATTTATTTCTATTGCTGTCATAAGCAGCGTATTCTGTCTGAAATATTGAAAAAGTTTTACAGGTATTTTCCGCTCCCAAAGAAAACTGTTAACGCCTCGGTAAACCGAGTTTCAAATTACCGACATCAAAGTACACGTGTTACCTCTTTGGTAAAAAAATAGTGTACGATTTCTTTAATCGGCGGCCCATATTGATCCCATACCCGATTTTTTTGATACAGAGTTTTTCACACAATGGAGTTCTGAAAAAATTTCGTAGTTATCACCGGAAAAAGGGCTTTGGCTGGGTATTTTTACGGCACCTGTTGTCTTAAATAAGTTTGGCTGAACCAGTAGGATAAACTTGTGAAAATATTTTTGTGAAAGAAATCCCATGCAACTTGCAACAAGTTGTTGAACTTGTTTTAAATTGAAGTTAAACTCTGACCGGGAAATTTCAGTTCCACAACTGTTTGCTTGCTCAAGCTGTCCGCTTATTTTTTTTTGTTCTCAATTACCTTTTCTATTTTGTAATTAAATGAAAATAATAGAATAATATTTACAGACACTTAATAAAAGCACTATGGGTTGGTATGCTTTTATTATATAATATAATGAGAAAGAACATACACAAATTTTCCTCAAATTGGAAATTAAGAAAATAAGCTGTTATTCCTATAGATAGACGAAAGTATAATAATATGTACATGTATAGGTATAGTGTCAAGATTTCTAAGAATCAGATTTTGTATTTTTTTAGAACAACAGATTAGTTAATTTTGTTCCATTATTTAAATTTCTCACACTTAAACTAATAATCAAGTAAAACGGAGCACGAAACGAAAGCAAAATAAATACTTACCTATGCTTTCGTCAGTTTCATATTTTACAAAGCTTTACTAAAGCACGTTTTAGTTTTATTGCTCCATAAAAGAGACTCAAAATTTCATATTCGTACGCGACGATGAAAAGTTCCTTCTTGGATATGTTTTTTTTATTACGTTAGTTATAATATCGCAGTTGAGCTTGTAACATTCCCAGCAGTCTCCCAAGTGCTAATGATTTTCCTTTTCTGCGGTGGCCAGTACATCAGACTACACATTTATGTCGCAAAGTCACCTCTAATGCAACTGCATAAGATGCTACAGTATTTACCTTGACGTGCTGTCGCTTCTACTTTAATTAAGTGCGAGATAGATATTTTAATTCTGTAACACCAATAGCTAAATGGAAAATTCAAAACGACAAAACTTCGTATAATGGAGCTATGCTTTATTAAGAACGAATATTTATGGCAGCGCGGTTCCCAAATGGTTCCGAGGGACCCTTGGGTTCCGTGGAAGGGTTAAAGGGATCCGCGTTTCGTCTGAGAGTTTAATAAAACGTAATTTGTAGAAAAAGAGATAGACAAGGAAGCATTCAAACCACAAGGACATCACTTTTGTCATCAGCATTATACTACAAAACTGCAAAAATTTTATCAATCGTGACAAAAAATAGAAAATCTACTTTATATGTATTCATACTAATATTATAAATGCGAAAGTGTGTCTGTCTGTATGTCTGTCTGTTAGCTCTTGACGCTTAAACCACTGAACCGATTGAGATGAAATTTGGTATGGAGACAGTTGGAGACCCTGGAAAGGACATAGGCTACATTTTGTCGTGATATAAAAACATTAAGGGGGTGAAATTGGGAAAGAAAGTTTATATGGAAAATCCAACTCTTGCGGGCGAAGTCGCGGGAAACCACTTGTGTGTTATAAATACTCTTACACACACATCAGGCATATCTAACTCGTATCAGATTATATTCTGTGTTAATAGGTTGTTTTTTAAAACCAACGACTCTTGCAAAAAATAAGTAAAATCCATCAAGAGAATATATTTATAAACGCAATATTGGATTATATATTAATTTAAGTTATTCTTATTCGCGGCCCTAAAACAGGCCATATCCATTTAATAATCTGACCGCTTAGGTAAACTGACCGTACTGAAAATTCTTATCTACCCTACTCAACCCAAAACGTCTGAAATAAGTAGATATCTCAAGGGTAAATATTTAATAAATGCAAAGGATAGAATACCAAGGGAGCATTTGACATTCCCTTTTTGTCACATGTACCTATTTGCAAGTATGGGAATAATTTATATCAAACAGTCTTGATGGCATCAGTACCTTTACATTTAACAAACCGGCCAAGTGTGAGTCGGACTACGCACGATGAGTAAACACGAAGGGTTTGTACCATTATCTACACAATATTAGACACTATTATTATTAAAAAGCAAAAAAGTTACTTTTGTTGTATGGGAGTTAATTTTATGTGTGCTGTTTTTATTTTTTTGTTATAAAGGCAACTAAAATACACCATCTGTGAAAATTTCGATTGTCTATCTATCACGGTTCATGAGATACAGCCTGGTGACAAACAGTCAGACAGACGGATAGTCTAGTCTTAATAACTGGGTCCCATTTTTCCCGTTGGGCACGGAGCCCTAAAAAACAACCCTGAAAACGTAGTTAATTCTCTTTAATTAAAACTAAGGCATCGTGATAGGCATAATTACTCCATGACAAATTATGGGTTAAGCAATTTATCTGCCTACCTTCATAGAAAGTCGCCACATAAGAAGAACAAAGAAAGTTAAGTTAAGAGGTAAATGGTGCTTAAATCATAGTTCAAATTAAATTAAACTGCTAAAAGAAAATAAAATTCACTTACCGATCATTCTATCCCTTGGCGGACTTTGGAAATCCTCACCGCTTATATAATAGTTTAAAAGTATCTTTCACTAAATCCAAATATTAAAACTAATAAAACAACACGTCGATACAAATTTAAAGTAACATCGTCCGCAAAAAAACCTTAACCAAGGCGGCTCAGATTCGATTAAAAAATAAACCCCTTGAAAGGAAATCGCAAGGCGGAAATTTAGGGGAAAGAGTGAAGTTCGCGCACTGAGTGTCCCGAACCGACTGGAGCGTATTTGGGAAGGCTTTTCCTGATTTCACATTTTCTATGAAAGCTGAAAGGCGCGAAGGACCCCCTGCCCTAACTTAATCAGCACTAGCGCCATCTATGTCGCACTCTAGACAACTGTGGAAAACTCGTAACACAAAGCAGTGCTCAGCGCTATCTTTTGACATTTTCCGGAACTATATTAGTACTGCCCGTAAATTCGAGTGTTTTGAATAGCGAACAAAGCAAAGGCTGTAAATGTTGATCGTGATAAACTCATGACAGAGGTCGCTAAGTGTTGAAGTAAAATAAATGCAACCAAAACTGCCTGTATTACTCGTAGTCGTAGTTCGTAGTACTAATGATGTTATGCCTTCATGGAGAATATAGACATTTATTCTTTTTTTACCTACACTAAGATTCATTAAAAATGTAGCACTTTTTATAGCACTTTTTATAGTTTTCCAGGACAAACACATAATACCGATAGGGGCAAACGTACCTAAATTTTTAAAATTCTAAAACAATATTTAATTTAGATTCTTTTACTAACCAAAACTTAATTTTGGACAGAATGATTATAAATTGATAATGGATGTAATTCAGATATTCATAGAGAAAATTTATGAATTTTACATAACGATGTAATATCTACTTAGGTATTTATTTATTTCTTATATTGGCATAATATTTGTTCATTGGCTGAGCGATTCAGTCAGGTATTTTCCTGAATGCTGAATTTCAAGCATGCATCGCCAGACAGTAACGGGTAAATTAAAGAATACCTACTACACCTATTAGGGTTCTGTAGTCAACAAAACCCCTTACTATTGTTAGATTTTAGACTATACCGGTACTTAATTATTTACCATAATTTCGTTATTATGATATTGTATAAATAGCCATGCCTGAAAACTTTTATTAGGCGACTTTTTTTGTTTACATCCGCAATTATCAATATTTCGATATGTTATTTCGTTTTCTATGTTTAACCGATAATTTGTATTTAATATTTAATGTTGGCAACATTTCATTAATCTAGTATTTAACCGCCATGATGAGAATACTGGATCTCCTTTTTTGCGAGCAATTGGCGAAATAACATTGAAGAAGAAAATATACGTATTTGGTGATAATTTTCTGTTTCATTTCTGATAAAGCCAGGCACCTCTTGGCCTTGCTTTTATCAGAAGTGGGATTGCGATTATTTCCCAATACCAATGGGGCGATCACGATCAAAACGCTCACGCCGCACGAATAAGAAAAAACGAAGATCTCGGGACTACCCTACGGATTCGAGTAACGAGGGCTCGGAATCAGATTACAGCCCTCGTAGGAAGAGAACTCGCAGTCCACGCTCCAAATCGTCAAGACGGCGCCATTCACGAAGTACGAGTACGTTCGAGCGAAGATGTCGGACTCCACAACAGCGGCCAAAGAAAAGATCTGCGACCGGACGAGATACAGCCAGTATGCACGAGCTAAGAACCTCAAGTCTGGCGAAGAGTCTTTCTGCGACCGGACGTGATATTGCCAGTACGTACGAGCGAACAACCCCAAGTCTGGCGAAGAAGGATTCTGCGACCGGACGAGACAATACGATTCACACGCCAGTGTTGACGGTGGTGGGTGATCAGGCCGATGCAGCGCTTTCGTCGAGCAGCCCTGCTGTCGCCGACGCTCCCCCGCAAGCATCAGAGAATAAGAGTTCCAGTGAGTACAAAAACAGTTCTACCCCCAACTTATTATTGAACGTTAATGATTTTTCCCAATTATTACAATCCCTTGGTAGGCCTAATGTACCGTTGCAAATTAACTCCGCGACCAATATGATACCTGAATTCGATCCATCGATTAAAAACCATCGCATCGATATGTGGATAGCTAAAGTAAATGAATGTGCTCAAATATATCGCTGGGACGAAACTCAAATAGTGCATTATGCGCTTCCTAAGCTTGTGGGTAACGCGAAAAAATGGTACCAAAGTCAAACATCCCTTTTACATAGCTGGGATGAATGGCAAGTACTCTTACACAAGGCTTTTCCTTTTGAGACTAATTACGGCGTTCTTTTGACTGAAATGCTTGATAGACGACTTAAATTTGGAGAAAGTCTAGACGAATACTATTACAATAAGGTTGCGTTATTAAATGCGTGCGGTATCACTGGAAAACGTGCGGTAGATTGTGTAACCCACGGAATTGACGACCGTACGATCCGTGCAGGGGCGACATCCGCGCGTTTTACGGAACCAGAAGATTTATATAAATTCTTAAAAGATGTTTGCAAGGAACACAAAGATATTTCTAGGACTAGTATTTCAAGCAGAAATAGGCAGTCGCACATTTTAACCTGCAATAGGTGTAACGAGAGTGGGCATAAGGCCGCACAGTGCCGTGCAACCAATTCCCAGGTTAGCCAAAATTCCAGTCCTTTGTCTTGTTTTAATTGTAAAGAAAAAGGACATAAGTTGCAACAGTGTCCGAAACCGGTACTTAAGTGTGACGAATGCAAAAGATTCGGGCACACGAGTAGTGATTGTTTTTATAAGAAGGACAAAGATAAAAGTTCCGAAAAACGCGTGTTGCTCATAGACAGCATTAATCAAAGTAATATGAAATACCACAAACTAGCCGTTATTAATAATAGCCACGAAATAAAATGTTTCGTTGACTTGGGAAGTGATTGCACACTAATTACTCAGACAACTGTAAAAAACTTAGGGCTTAGTATTGAGACGGAATGCTTGCCATCAGTGCGTGGCATTGCAAATATCAGTGTTCCTCTTTTAGGAAAAAACAGAATTTAAATTGCGTCTTGACTCTGTTGAGGCCGAGGTTATTGCGTTCGTTATTGAGGATAATTATTTACAAACAGAACTTCTAGTTGGTCAAAATTTTACGGAATTGCCTCAAGTAATCATAACTAAAACTTCCAATTCACTTAATATTTTATCATCAACTACCCACACTGAACTGTTAGATATCGATCTTGATGATTCTGGAGGTAGAAAACTCGATTTATTTGTTTTAACTCGTTCCTCCTCATAGTTGAGGTGAGGCCTTTTCCCAGCAGTGGGATCTAATAGGCTGACTTATTATTTGTTTTAAAAGACTCTGAAATAAAAGGTATCGATTTATTGAATTGTTATTGCGAAGATTCAAAAGACTCCGACGTGTATGTTAGGGGTAGTTATCGTGCTAACGAAGGTAGGGAGTATTGCGTACAGGAGGGACTATATAGACTCGTTAACGGAAAATGTCAGATAGTTGTTATGAACGTAAACAGCGCTAACCAGCCTCTTTACTTTTTAAAACACTTTTTAATAACATGGGCACACCGAGCAACTATGGACACCACCCCAATAAGTGAAAGGGCTCAAAATTACGACTTGAATTGTTTAAAAACCCGTTTGTTAGATCCTATTGATAGACAGGAAATCAATATTAATCCGAAATTGAGTACTGAGCAAAAAGAGGAAGTATAAACACTAATTGATAAATATAGAGACTGTTTTGCGCTGAACATGTCTGAGATAGGTTGTACTAATATCAGCGAGTTGGAAATAAAATTAACCGATGAAACTCCGGTAGTTTATCGTCCGTACCGTTTGAGTATAGCTGAAAAGGAAATAGTTCGAAGCATGATTAAGGAATTGCAGGATAACGATATAGTAGAAGAATCTGATTCGGCCTATGCTAGTCCTGTGCTGTTGGTATCTAAGAAGACAGGTGGTTATCGACTTTGTGTGGACTACAGAGCCCTTAACCGTAAAACGGTGAAGGATTTGTATCCGTTACCCAGAATCGATGACCAGCTTGACTTGCTGAGTGGGAATAATTTCTTTGTAAGCCTGGACATGTCTAGTGGGTACTATCAAATTCCCATTAAAGATAGCTGTAGACACTTAACGGCATTTATTACCCCTGACGGACTTTACCAGTTCAAAAGAGCTCCATTTGGTTTAGCCAATTGTCCGGCCGTTTTTCAGAGAACCGTAAATAAGATGCTTGATAAGGCTTCAAATGCAAACACAAAATCAGAGAAATGTGCTATTGCCTATATGGACGATTTATTGATTTCCGGAGCTAATTTCAGTTCATGTTTGGATAAACTTAAACAGACTTTTATATTACTGAGAGAAGCGGGCCTTACATTAAATATCAGCAAATGTCGATTCTTCGATACCCAAATAAACTATCTAGGCTTTGAAATATCCGCTGAGGGTGTAAGACCAGGTTGTGCTAAGATTGAGGCAGTAAAGTCCTTTCCCGAACCCAAGAATGTCCATGAAGTCCGTCAGTTCGTCGGATTAGCAAGCTCGAAAATTTATTCAAAATTTTGCTGTTATTGCTAGACCTTTAACAGATTTGACACGTCAGAACGTACCGTGGGATTGGGGCCAACGACAGAAAGAGTCTTTCCAAATTTTAAAAGATAAATTAATACAGCGCCCTCTTTTGACACTGTATAATCCACAACACACGATTGAACTGCATTGTGATGCTTCAAAAATTGGACTTGGTAGCATTTTACTTCAGAAAGAGCCTAATTCTTCCAAATTACAACCAGTAGCGTACTTTAGTCGCAAAACCACCATAGACGAAGAAAAGTTACATGCATATGAATTGGAAACCTTTGCTGTCGTTGCCTCCTTAAGCCGTTTCAGAGTGTATTTACTAGGCAAGCATTTTACTATCGTAAGCGACTGTAATGCTCTCCGTTCAACCTTTGCCAAGAGGGACATTATCCCGAGGGTAGCTCGTTGGTGGATAGCATTGCAAGAGTACGACTGTAGTATCGAGTACAGGCCAGGTAGTTCAATGCAACATGTTGATGCCCTCAGTAGAAATCCCCTGCCCTGTATTGATGACAGTGACAAACTTGATCATTTTTCACGCGTAATGAGTATCACGCAAGATGATTGGTTACTCACCCTTCAGTTAGGTGATCCGAAAATTCAACATATACGAGCGACATTAGAGGGCCCGCAATATAAAGACGTTGTAGATATTAAACAGAATTTCATTATAAAGAATAACAGATTGTATAGAAAGGTTGGGGACGATTTAAAATGGGTTGTACCAAAAAATGCTAGGTGGCAAATTTGCCAACGTAATCATGACGAAATAGGACACTTTTCGACAGAAAAAACATTAGAGAAAATTAAACGTGATTTTTGGTTTCCTAAAATGAAGAGATTTGTGACCAAGTATGTTAAGTCTTGTCTACACTGTGCATTTGGGAAGGAGCCTGCAGGTCCCAAAGAGGGCTTTTTACACAGTATACCTAAAACCATGATTCCTTATCACACTGTCCATGCGGATCACCTAGGGCCGTTCGTAAAAAGTATTCATGGCAATCAGTACCTCCTCGTTGTAGTAGATGGCTTTACTAAGTTCTGTATAATCAAAGCATTACGAAACACACGATCTCAACCAACTATAAAAGCCCTCAAAGACATCTTCTACACGTTTGGGCATCCAATGCGACTTATTACTGATAGAGGTTCGTGCTTTACTTCTAGAGAGTTCAAGCGATTCTGTAGTGAATCTGAGATTAAACACACTTTGAACGCAGTCTCTGCTCCACGAGCTACTGGGCAAGTGGAGCGCTATAACCGGACAATACTAGATAGCCTTAGAGCCTATACTGATAGGTTAGGTGAGAGTAGATGGGATCTAGATCTAGGCAAAATTCAATGGGGACTAAACAATACCTTTAATAAAGGAATAGGTAAAATTCCGCCAGAGGTTTTATTTTGCACACGTCCCCTGAGTCGTGGCGAGGGTATGCTTAGCGAAACACTCGTAGAAACTCGTCAAAATGACAAGGAACCGGAAATAATTCGATCAGAAATAAGCGAACATATCGAGTGTGATCAGTCAAAACAACAAACTAAATTTAATCAAATAAGGAAAAAGCCTAATTTATATTCGGAAGGGGACCTAGTTAAGATACTAAAACCATTGCCTTCCAATAATGGTAAGAGTCGTAAACTATTGCCCAAATTTACGGGACCATTTAAAGTCACTAAAGTGTTAACCAAACGATAGACATGAGGTATCGAGTATCGCTGGTTCTAACATATGTAAGAGGTAAATACGCGAATATTTGGTCGGTGGATCGGATTCAACCGTGGATTACAATAGCCAATAGAGATGCCGATTCTTGTACATCTGGGGATGAGGTAGATAGTGATAAAGAATAACATAGAATACCTGTAATAGTGAGATAATATGATGTTGTATATAATTATAATTTTGAAATGTTAGTTTGTGTATATTGATTACAAAAAAAAATGTATATATAGTTGACTCAGTTTATATATTTTATTGTAATTTCGTTGTGTGTACCTATTGAAAATGTATTAAATGATAATTATGAGATTGATGTTTATATGTATGTGTATACAAGAGAGTATGTAATTAATTGAATAATAAATAATAAAGTAATAAATTAAATCGTACGAATATCTATGCTATAAACATGTAATTATTGTAACATGATATCAGTTGTAAGGACTGGAAGGCGTGACTGACTCTTATTGATAGAGTGAAGGCTCACGATGCAGTCTGTATTTCTAAGATAGTGACTGGAAGGCGTGAAATGACTCTTAAGAGTAAAGGTTCACGATGCAGTCTTACGATGTATCTGGAAGGTTGGCACGGTCGCGAGATCTTGTGGCTATGTTAGCCCTTGATGTCGCGGTGAGGGGTCAACTGCAGATAAGGAGACTGGAAGGCGAAGGTGACCCGATGTTTGAAAGGGTGAAGTCTTCGATGCAGTCATGATGATGATGATCCTTAAGTTTATACTTATTTAATGAATACTATACTACCTAATACCTACATTTGTCTAAATTATATAGTTTAAGGACAAACTTTGTAATCAGGATGGCCGAATGTTAGATTTTAGACTATACCGGTACTTAATTATTTACCATAATTGCGTTATTATGATATTGTATAAATAGCCATGCCTGAAAACTTTTATTAGGCGACTTTTTTTGTTTACATCCGCAATTACCAATATTTCGTTATGTTATTTCGTTTTCTATGTTTAACCGATAATTTGTATTTAATATTTAATGTTGGCAACATTTCATTAATCTAGTATTTAACCGCCATGATGAGAATACTGAATCTACTTTTTTGCGAGCAATTGGCGAAATAACATTGAAGAAGAAAATATACGTATTTGGTGATAATTTTCTGTTTCATTTCTGATAAAGCCAGGCACCTCTTGGCCTTGCTTTTACTATTTATTCGTATAAAAAATTTAATAAAATAGCTTAATTTATAAAAAAAATCCTCATGATTAGATAAAACACTAGGATATGGTACGCCTCACAAAATTGAATAAATTATTTATGACTTAGACTTTGAGTTTCTAGAATATCTGCCGGTGATTGATCTAAGTCAACGGTATACTTCAAACGCAAACAAGCTAAATTTCAAAACAGAGTTTTTTTTATAGTTGGCTGATTTGACATGTCTGCTAAAATAAAATGAAATTGCAACAGGGGTGGTAGGGGCATGGTAGAATAAAAAAGCTATAAGTATACTGTAAAACGTTTATTTTGGCAAGTAGGTAGATATGATTTACAAGTATAGTGATGATTTTTTTTTTCTTATAAAACCCATGTCGTGGGTGTGATGGATGATTCCTGAAACAAAATAAATTTCTGACTATCGTAGGCGAAAGGTGCTTTGGTATTTTAAGAAGTGTCTTTTCTAAGTGTGAGTATTTTTTTTGGTAGAACTGTACTATTTAAGAGACGTGCAGCTACAGAACCCTGATCTTTACCTGACACGCACTTGGTTTTTTTTAGCGGAACCAAGCATGTGCAGTCAGTTAATCTCCCGTAATGCCCGCCGAACCTTTTAATTGTGCCCTACGCTTTCTCTTAGGAATCTATTGGCCGCCCTATCATTTACACCTGATGGTAATCTCAGGTGAAATTAACGTGGGCAGCCCACTCGAACGAGTAATTGCCCTAATGGTCTCGTGGAAGTGAATAGCTCGCCGAATTTGTAACGCTGATCGAAATTGTAACAATTTCAAGTTAGCACGTTCTACTATGATATCTAAGGTCCGAAGGCAGGATGGAGGGGAGATAATTGAAAGGGCAAAAAATGTATAAAGACATCTAAAACATAAATGAAAATTTAAACAGAATAACACTCATAGATCGATCGGATGTAGGTCATCATTCATTCATTATTTTCTACAAGCATGTTACGGAAATTCTAAGGAACGAGGCTATAGTTGTACGTAACGTTTTCAAACAGTTGAATTGGACAAAATAGTGCCACATTTTTTTGGGTTTGTAAGTGTATTATTTATGAAATCATGTGTTTTTTACAATAAAATGAAATATGCTGAAAACGCATAAAAACGCATGTTGAGTATCGGGTCTAAGAAGTTATTCCCTCTGCGGAACCTAGTATCTACTAGGCTACTTACAAAAAAACTTTAAACTTTTCCATTACTTTTTTGGATAAAAAGTTTTTGTCGTGTTTTTTTTATTACAACTGGTAATAAAAAAAACTGAGTACTGGTACTGAGTTTTGTTTCCTCCCTGACACTTTTCTTTAGCACAGAAAATAAGTATGTACGTATGTTCAGCAATATACAGGTGTCCGGGTTTTAACTAGCGATGATTCAAGGGCCTTTTATTTACCAAATTTTAAAGACATTGTTTAAATGTTTTTTTTTTGACAAATTTTTACTTATTTTTTAAGAAAAAAAATCAGAAAAAAAATATTTTTCGTGCTGTCGCCTGTACCGACACACTGATCACGCTACTTTTATTATTTTTATTATATATTTCAAAGTTTTTTAGCACAGGAAATAATGAAAAGAAAATTCGTCTAAGAACACAAAATGTTATCCAAAATAAAAAATCTTTTTTTATTTTTTTTACATCGCAGGTACTAAAATGTGCCCCCGGACTCAGGGGTGGTTGTACAAACGATACTGATGCAAAAAAATACCTTAATTTTTATGGGAAAACCCACAAAATCAATTTATTATTGCGATCTTGGCGAGCGAGTCGAAAAACTACCAACCCATCGGTAGCTACGACGTAGCTTACTAGCTCCGGCGCGTAGCGTTCGGAGGCTACGCGCGAGGTCGCGTAGTCCCCATAGCGTAGGTTGTGATAATTTTTAGACATGTTGGGAAGATGTTTTCTTTTGTAAAACTTTAATATTATTTGAAAGGGTCCCGACTGCTACAATTTTTAATATGGGTACCAATTTAACGCGGGCATGACCTCTTTCTTGTTTTAGGGTTTTTTAATTTCCAATTACACAGAAACGCAGTCGGGTTTTTTAGTTTTTTAAATTACCGTTTTTTATTTTAATATTTTTAGTTTTATTATTAGACTGAAAAAATTATTAAATTTTTAAAATGGTCTCTTTACTGGCTTTCATTTGATACCCATATTGCTATGCCCTTTATTTCCATTTGCGGGCGCCATTTTTGAAATTTATATAGCCTATCTCACTCTCACAATTTTGACAAATTCAACGACACCTCATATGTCAAAAACTGTTGAGCCGTTTGGGCTGTAGGCCTTGCCAAACAATTATACATACATACATACATACTTACATACATACATACATACATACATACATACATACATACTTACATACATACATACATACATACTCTCGAAAAACATAACCCTCCTTCCGCAGTCGGGTAAATACAAGCAAAGCAACAAATAGTTAAATTGAAATAATACTCTTTTGGAGTCAGTTTAATAAATAGTATTTCTTTCTTATCCAAAAATCTGCGAAGAGTAACGTAACGCGTTTCGATCTTTTACGTCTTGCTACGGATCCTTGTAGTGTGACGCTACACACGCTACGACACACGCACAACACGCGCGACCCACGATTACTAGTGAACACGCGATCAAATCGACGCACGCGCACCTTATTTCAATATGGCGTCAATGTTGACATTCTAACGTTGTGCTTAGTGCACTTGCACCGGCAACAGATAAAAACAAGGGGCCCAGAAAAGTTTTCGAACCTTTTATTGTTTGTGAATTTGAAGCAGCCAATTATTCACAGCGGGGCAATCGTATCTGGAATCATCAACATAACAAGACAACACGTGCCGATGCAACCTGCGTGCGAGGATCAAGGGCGCGCGATGGGGCCTACTGTGGCTGCGATGCGATAATAAACAGTGAAAAGAATTTCGGACTGCCGAGCCGAGCCGAGCGCGACCGAGATGTCGACCGAGCGCGGTCACACGACGCCACTTCTCTATCAGCGGCCGTCTCCCTCCCGCCTCGCCTCCGCCTCCGCCTCTACGGCCAGCGCGGCGCCGAGCGGAATTCGCACCATACGCGCCTGCCGCCTCGCGACGTAGTTTAGTTCAGTGTACGTGCGACCGCTCGCGGCCCAAGACGATACGCCGCCACACGCGCGCCACTCAGTTATTACGCAGTTGCCACAAACCACAACCGCGTGGACTCGCACAAACAACCAAACAGTGCTACAAACACCTCCCACAAACTAACACCGCAAAAAAAACTTGTGTGCAACCTCCAAACGCGACCAGTGATAACTCTTATCAGTGTGGAAAAGTTGTAAAGTGCCAGTTGAACTAGGAAGGACGCCGAATTTGCGCAGTGACTTCGTTTCGGGACTCAAGACCGGTGTTACTATCGGATCGAAACAGTTTTTCGTGCTTTTTGACGATTCGAGCCACGTTACAAGGTTATCGCGCCTCTAGTCCGCCAGTGATGAATTGGAAAATCGGCGCGTAGTCGCTCACGTGGTCGCGCCCCGCCCCCGCTCGCCCGCGCTTATATTTAGCGAAAATCGCCTCTCTGGAACGGCCCGACGGCCGAAGCTCTGCGCACATCGCTGTTTATGATCAGCGAGACGCCACATGTTATTGGCTTCGAATAACAGAGCCGATAAGGAGAAGATAGATAACCTCTACGGATCGCGGCTCGGTCCGTCCACGTTCTGGAAATAGAAAGAAATCTTGAAAAATCCGAAAGGAGAGCGTGCTGAGATGCTAATGGCCGATGTCGGCACGCGCCGATGAGCGCTCGGACCGACACACCTTCCAAAAAATTCCACTGATCGAAATCGCGGCGCGCTATGTCTTTGCAGGGGAGCGGTGGGTTTCAGAGCCCGTGGTCTTCGCAGACCGGGCTGGCTGAGTTGGATGGGGCGATGGGGGAGCTGGAGCCTCTGGGGGAGCTAACGGAGGTCGGGTTCGAGCCGCAGATTAGAGCGAGGTCTAACACGTGGCCGCTGCCCAGGCCCGACAACTACGTGGAGCCGTGTGACGAGACAGGCTCCAAGAAAAACTCCAACCAAAATCTGTCGGGTAAATATCATTTGTTCAATGCGATAGTGGGGTCGCGGTCGCGATACGCGCGGCTATTTAGGTCGCCCACGTACCCGACGCCCGTTCGTGTGCGAGTCCAATAACAAAATAACATTGAAGAAGTCACGATATTTAAGAGAGATTGATAAAAAAATAGGCGCGCAAAACACCCAAGCAGAGAATTCCACAAACTCTATGTTTACATTTAAAATTAGGGTAGATAGTAAATAATCGCATGACATATCGGTGAACGATAATAAAAGGTGATTTGCAAACGATGTAAACAAAACAAAAACAGATTTTGTTATTCTTCGAAATGAAGTTTTCAGTCTGCAAAACTCGGGCTCGGTTTTAGTAACTTTATGCAAGCAAAGAGCAGCCGAGACCTTATTAACAAATTCATCAACTCAGGAGGTGATATCCTGTTACCGATATTAATAATAATTGAGATAAGCAGTTTTTTACTTATGCATTGAAGTTTATGCACATTGGAAAAAAATATTAAATGCAAGCCTATTTTGATGCAACAGCGGTTAGGTATATTAACAAAGTTAAATTTTTAATGTCATTTAAAAAAAACAATTTAGGAATTCGATTGACTTTCTGAAGACATAAAACAATTATTGGAAACATAAATTTTATTAAACAGTAAAATACCCACAAAGGATCTTGTCTCAGACGTTCGACCTTATCCAAATGTTAATATATTTGAAGTATCTGCAAAATATTGCTAAAATATTTATCTAAAAGATTTTTTTATAAAGAAAATTCTGCTATATAAAAAAAATTTGATAATTAATAAATGTGTAACCTTTCATTCAATCAACACAGTTTATCCCTGGTGTAAAGGTAATAAGAGTGAAAATAGAGAAAATTAAATGAATTCATCCAATATTAGTAAAAATACAACCGTAATAAACAGAGTTGTGCTTTTACGCAAAATGTTAGCGGAAAATGATTTTGATATAAGTAAATAAATTATAACTGCCACTGTTGATAATAGTAATCAAGTTCATAATTATGTGGGCAAATAGAATAAGCGAAACAATATGCTTAATTGCCTAATATATTTAAAAATGACTGACAAATCTGTTTGAACACAGCGTCAACAAAAAGTGACTAAAAACTGTAAAAAAGTATATTTAGTGCTGCGTTTTGAACTCGATACAAAAATTCACGAAGTAGTATTACAGACGGTTAGTTTAGGGATCCCAACAAGACGATAATGAACACAAAGCAAAAAATGTCTCTGTTGAGGAAATAAAACACAAGTGATTCCCGTTTTTTTATGCAAATGATAAATGATATTAATTAAATTATAAATGCTTAGTATACAGCCAAGAAGAGCAAACCCATTTTGAATAAAAAGACACAAACGTTCGCGATAATGATAAGAAAACTATCCATATAAAGTGAATCAATTATAAATAATGTACAACCAGTGCACGCCTACTCATGGGATATCGAGATGAGTATTTTGGGACTTCTGATTTCAATTCACGTAATCTGTTTTTGAATAATTTTAAAAACCTCACCAAAACATGAAATTTTGGTAAAGCAGACTATTTCAATATATCTTATTGTTCTTTGCCCGTTTGTTAAAAGTTGCACAAGCCAAGTCGTCATTAGTGACATTGATTGTTGCATAAGATGACTGTGTAGTTTTTTTGCTAAAAACGGAAACGAATTTGACAAAGGAACTGAAATATGTCTGAATGACATTTTATATTGTTTTATTTTCCTTAAGTATATAGCTAAAATCATGATATACCAAAAACTTTTGTTATATCAACTATTGCATAACAAAATATCAGGCTAGTACGTCCTAGACAAAATATATGTAGAAAGAAAAAAACTGCTTAGTTTAAACCAAAACGAATTAATTTTGTACGAGCTAAAATTATCTCGCTGATTGACATTTGAAAAGATTTTATTTCAGATATTTGCATACCAAACCCTAAATACGTAAATGTGTGTATTAACTGTAAATAATAAATAAATAATCAATTAATATGGTTCCAAATGGTTCCGGCTTCAATTACCATAATGGAATGGCTAGATTATTTTTGGATAGAACTCGGAAAAAAAATATACCTAACATGGTCAAGTTGCACCGTGGGTGTCTCATAAACTCTTAATAAATGAATAAATATTACTAAGTTCCGACCAAAGAAGGCAAAGATGTAGACTGCACGATACTGCGTAACGGTAATAGTGAAGTCAACTTTCATTTAACGGATAATTAAGAAATCGCCGAGGATCATACGCAAAGCGTCAACCTAAGAACCAGTCAATATAATTAACCCAAGTCGTATAATGGTAAAGTAGTGATAATTAGACCTAACAGGTGTCACGGCAGTCTAAGATTATAATTTAACTTAATAATTCGATTTATGACGTACCTCCACTCAGTAAGGACTGGACTGGTAGTGGACTGTAATTTACAACGTTTGCACTATGATTGTTCTGAGTTATGTGCTTAGAAAAACTAGAAACTTAAACCGGTAGGTCTCTTATTTCTTGACGTCAAATCAAACTCAGTGCTTAAAACAAAAGTTTCAAGTTCAAATCCTGACATAAATATGTATTGTTGTATACAAACCTAAGTATTTAAGAGATCACTAATCCTCATGGAATATAACAGAAAATAGCAGAAAAAAGAAATTTAAGCTTTACAAATATTATGATATTAGTATGTACAATATTTTCGTGTTAAATACCTATATCAGCTGTAGTAATGTCTGTAATTTTAATATTATGTCCAAGAACTAACTCAATATGCTTCTGATGATTTTGGTTATGACGACCACTTTGACTTCTTATTGGTACAGTGTTTAGTGCACCTGGTTCTATTATTTTAATTTTAAAAACTACCCTTAGAAGTACACTCTTACTAATATTATAATAACACGTTAATTCGTCATGCAACGTATGTTAGTATTCTGTTTTTACTCCCGAAGTTTCAACACAATTACAGGGACCATGCAGTGATATGCAGCAAGAAAGTAAAAAAGTATTCTCATTTCAGCGGTTTTCTTCTTTACCATCCCTCTGACCTTTTGCCACAACGCACTACTTCTTGTTCCACTTTACCAACAGCTTTTTCCGGTTTCCAGGAGCTCCACCCTTGCCTTCATCAGTGGGCACCAAAAAAAACTCCTCGCGTCGGAACGCTTGGGGCAACCTATCCTACGCCGATCTCATCACTCAAGCCATCACTTCAGCTCCTGAAAACCGCCTCACCCTGTCACAGATTTACGAATGGATGGTCCAAAATGTGCCATATTTTAAAGATAAGGGAGACAGCAACTCTTCGGCCGGATGGAAGGTATTGTGATATTATTTTCTTTATATGACACAAAAGACATGGATATTTTTTGAGGTACATGTTTTAAGTTTGTTGAAAATGATAGTCAGCATTGATATATTTACGCATTGCAGGAGCTAATTTTGCAAAATGTAAATTTCTTAATCATATTGTTTACTAAAACAAACGCAAGCATTTGAAACTCGTAATTGATTTGCATCCAGATAAAGCTGGTCTGATATATTTGGGTTCTTTTAAATTAAACCAATCTGGTTACTTGTTCTGAAATCTTAAGCTTACCTTAGACGTTCCAAAAAAGTAACTATTATTAGTCCACATTTCAGTATTTGTAAACTGTTTACGTTTGTCTATGCGTCGACTTTCTGCGAAACAAGAAGTCAGAAGCTTTAAAATGTTTTTAAGGGCATTCCTCAGCTGATTCACTTGGCTACCGTCCATCGGTCTCGCACAAAATATCTCACTCACTTTTCCTATTGATTGAGAATGCCAGCGTCGAAAAATTTATGTAACGGTGATTCGCTTCACTCTGTTTATTTTTGGTCGGGACAAAACATTCATAATAGGATTACAATTAAAACTTTTGGATGACTTAGCAATATTAGCGATGTGGCTCGTGTAAAATGAAGCCTAGTTGTTGATGCTGATATCGAAAGTCTCCATGTCTCGCTTGCAAAAATCTTTATCCTTAGATGGCCTACAGGTCTTTTGGCATCAGCAATTTATCCGAGCGTGAACTCACGTGGCAATCTTTCGAGACCATTTGGTAGACGTGGCATAGCCAGCGAAGTCTCGTCTCTGTTTTAAAATTGCTGTGATGCTATGTGTGTCGGAATACGCGCTTGCCTGAGGGCCATTTGATTGGTCTGAACCAACTGATCTCAACCATAATTGTGCTATGGCATACCTTTTGGAGTATCGCAGCACGACAAAGCCTGGCTTGAACACCTAGGACAGTAAAAACTTCGACGCAATGATGCTTCTCCTCCTGATTCGCGTTTCGTTGGTGTCAACAATGTCGTGCTGCAATAGGACTATTAAGCTTTCAAAGACGATGCAACTCCCAAAACAGATCACCAATGCACACTGCAACAATTGTCTGGTAAGATGTTGTGGAAAATGGAGTTGTCGACATCACGAATTAAACGAATCTATAGAACACAAATGAGCTACTAATTGTCATGATCTTTTCTTTTGACTTTGTCTTAGTCTGTTCATAATTTAATTATAGAGATTGAGCACTTAATGGAAGAAGCCTTTGTTGACCATACGATGCATACGCAGACCAGGATATTCTAATAAGTATAAGATATTTTTTATTGCAAACCACATACAGTAGACATTCACAAGAATTTCCAGAGCAGTTTTAAATTTTAACATACTTATTCTATTGAAATTGTCTTGTTCTCTTCATAATGTAATGATTTAACAAAACTATATTTTCCTTATTGCCTACGCTATGATCTGCCTGAAAATGGTTTTAATTTTAGTAAATATAACACTGATTTCCTTAAACTACATCATTATAATAATTAGTTTCCATGGTCTGCGTGAACAAGGTTTACTTTAAGTTAGGAACAGTTTTAAATGAACATAATAATTATAAATATAAAACGAACCACGCTATCACAAAATCCATTTGCATTGCATAAAAACAAAGACAGAAATTAAACGTTACGTCTTGTAACTCCGTCATAAGCTTATTTTTAAGTTCTAAAGCACAAAGTCTGTGAAACATTTTTATTATTTGGCATTGGTTAGTTTTGTTTATCATTCTCACAATTGCTTAAAAATCGTAAAATGAAACGTGTTTTAAACATATTTTTGAGCTAAATAAACCAATATGATTTTAATTTGCAGTGTTTTAAGCAATGGTTTTAGCTACCAGACAGTATTACTTCGACATCGACCCTCGTAAATATATATCTAATTTCCCGTTTACATAAACTTCCAACCCTCTTCACACCTTTAAAGTCAGTTCTTCGCAGCTCAATGTCTATAACCAGCTTTGAATCTAATCTAAATCGGTTCAGCGGTTTATTATTATCGATTGGGCAGGTCTAGTTACCGAGTGTTTATGACGACTGCACAATATTGTAGTGGCAGGTGAACCGAGTTAAATAACCACTGTTTTGTTTATAACGGGATACTGGGTACAGATCGATTCCAGATTCGTTGGGCTTGTGGTCAGCACGCTGGGTACTATCCACGAAGGTTCGAATCCCGGGTCGGGCCGAGAGTGTTTGGGTTTTTCTGTCTTGAAATTACTCAAACACAGCTCCGGAGTCAGGAAGTTGGTGGTGTTACAACCCCTCGTGTCTCGGAAAGCACGTTAAGCCGTTGGTCCTGCGCCTGATCTCTCTACGGTCATGTCGGACTGCCGTCTCTCCGAATTATGAGAGTGAAGGAACAGAGAGTGCACCTGTGTATTGCGCACACGCTTGTGCACTATAATATGTCCCGTGCAGTTGGCTAATCTCTGTTGAAATAGGCCGCTGTAGTCGAAATTCAGCTAGGAGGACATTATTATTATTATTACAGATCGATTCAACCGTGAAAATAGACGCCTTTGCATTTGTTCTAAGAATTTATTATGTATTTTCAACAAACTGCGCACTATATTTCGTTATCTGTATGACACTATACCGATATGTTAAATAGTACCTACCTGCGTAGGTGATAAAAGTGAAATTCATTAAAGATATCGCGAGCTTCGTTTGCAGATAATAAGAATAGGTAGCCTCAGGGCAACTAGGTATCACCTGAGTGGTCATTAGGTTCCTATGATGCTAAGCGCAGGGCTAAAGTTTGAACCCTAACTACCTGGGTTACCTACTGTTAGTGAGTTGATTTACTTTTAATAATAATACATTTATTTATTCAGAAACTTGATCCATTTGTTAGTTACAATATTCTTTCAAAATTTTGTTTGTATATTGGCTATTTGACACCACCAATCGTTGACGTACTTTAAACAAACTGTCAAAACGCTCTTCTTCTATAGATTTTATAGGGGAGTAGTAAATTGTGACGTTACATTTTACTGTAGGTACTCAACTAACTTACTTTTTTCGAGTTTAACTTATTTACAAATCAAATATTGCAAATAATAATAAAAAAAAATCTAAAATGTGTTTGAAATATGCTGTTATTTTCAAGACATAGGATTTCAAAATTATTTGTGGATAGTGTCAATTACCCAACACATTTCATATTAAAAACTTTTCTTATCAAAATGCAACGAAAGGCTATTAAACTAAAAAAATATTTAGTTCCATCTTGCTCTGATATTTTCGTCTCAACTCAATTGTAATTTGGAATAGCCTGGCTTATTGAAGATTTGCGTATCGCCACGAACTCGCTGACCTTCGGCAGCGTACCCATGGCATTGATTAATGTTTACGCATACAATGCCCATTCAACTGCCTGCCTGCTGCGTGAAAATAGATCCAATGACAACTGCACAGAGTTTAGATCATAAGCAACATCGCCAGCAATGTAAGCTTAGTTAATTAGCGAAGTGTGAGCATCGCTCGCTCTTACGTGACATATGCTGTGTGAGGAAGTAATGCCACTTCATAGGTGAATGAATTTTATATTGCTAACGTCATGTGTTCAACAATCTGTAGAATCGATAAAATATATGTTTCGGTAAACTTTTGTTATTAAGTGATAAGCATTCACTTTGCTATCTAAATATATTATGGCACTTGAAAAAATGACCACAAAAGGCGGTTTCTCGCATACCAGGCAATTGCCTAACCTCTCGGCCACCCTAGCGTTGGCAGATGGCAGAGCCTATCCAAATTTTTAAGTGCTTCTTAATGCTGTAATGCCGCGTTGCTTTCATCTATGTTATTGGTCAATCGCCCGGTCTGCGAGGAACGCGGGTTCGATTCCCGCCTTTGGTGGTCATTTTTAAATGTAATAATATATAATTACATGTTTCGGATTGAAGAAAAAAATTACATAATTTTGCGAATTATCTTATCATAATAATAGGTAGATAATCAATCACTTAAGATTTTCATCTAAAGTAAAAGCAAAAGGTAGTACATACGACGTTAGTAGATTATGCAACTAACATTTTATTAAGTTGACACGTGTATTTAATTTTAAAATATTATGGCTTAACAATTTGCAGAATGTTTACGCATTCCAAAAGACATTATAATTCTACGACAAAAGAAAATAAGTGGTTTTCAAAACTGCGTCTTAGTTTTTTAACAATCGTAAGTCAAATATACGTAAGCCCTTCTTTATACTTTGACGGCCTTTGGCCCTTTGACGACCGACTTAGTGTTGTGGTCCGCGCTCCGGACTACAAAACCAGAGGTTGCGGGTTCGAGTCCCGCAAGGGGCAAATGTTTGTGTCATGAGCAAGGGCATTTGTACCTAAGTCATGGATGTATAAACGTATATATGTTGTCTGTCCGTTATCCTAGTCGCCATAGCACAAGCTCACGCTTAGTTTGGGACTAGGTAATTGGTGTGTTTATTGAAATATTTATTTATATTTCTTTTCATGCTCAAAATTAAATATGTCAAACTTATTAAATTACATACAGTAGGTACAATTTCTGCCAACATCAAAGATTCCGTACTCGCGGTGCGCGCGCGCCGATTCTCGTATTCACCTTATGAATTCGGCAGTTCTAGGTGAATAACAAATAGCGGCTACCGTTACGCACACCGTTAGGACAGCTCGAACCTCCTTTGCTCAAATAATTCTTTAAACAGGAGTCAGGACAATACACTGTCAAAAATGTCCCCAATACCAACAGAACAGGATCTGTGATCTATCATTTTAGAAATCAGTGAACCGTATCACCTTGCAAAAAAGTCCTCTCGTTTTGGCCAACTGAGGATTTAAAAAAACCGGCCAAGTGCGAGTCGGACTCGCGCACTAAGGGTTCTGTGCCAACTTTAACTGAATTAAAATCCACTTACTTACTTCCACTTAGCCAAAATACCACATTATTTTGACAGCAATAACTTTGTTTTTCATAGTTATGTTTGCGTTTGTTGAAAATGTGCTATATCACAAAAACTACTTGTTCGATATTGTTCAAACCAATTTTCGTTGAAAGAATTTGTTACGATCTACATCATGTATTTTTTTTTTAAATTTACACTTGCTTAGTTCAAAAGTTAGATTGCCATTCGGCTACGGAACCCTAAAAATCTATTATAGAAGAAATCAATTTTGCATGCCCAACGAGGACGCTAGCTTAATTGGCTTCTGGCCGAGGCTTTAGGGAGCAGCTCAGGCTTATGTAATTAACAAGATTCAAGATCCAAACTGGATCTTTTCGTGCAATCAAATAATAAAACGTTCACATTCACTATATGCCGTCACTAGAACTATTTATCAAACCCATTAATTACCCACTAGAAATTACATCGCAAACATCAGTTTCCGTAGCTATGTAATATTTTAATCTTGTTTAATCGTTGGAAAATTCCGAGACCTTTCTTAATAAGTAATTGAGGGTACATTGATTCACTAGTGCGCCATCTTGTGATGATAACAAATGCTATATTTGCTCAGTGCGAGTGATAACAAAGCCATAATGACGATCATTCATACAACTGGAGGAGTTAAAATGAGCCTCTTTCTTTCCTTGCTAAACAAACGAAAAGAAACAGAATACAATAATTTAGAAACTTCAATTTTCATCTAAAAATGTACATATTTAGCCGTCATCACTAATAAATTATAAATTAGCTTTTAAATACATTCTTGGAATATTTGAACTTCAATATTTGAATGCCAATGGCAGACTGCCTACAGGTTCAGCTTTAGAATCTTAATTTAACTGTAACTATAGTTAATTGCCAGCAGGCATGGAAGAAGTACTATAGCCAGTAACTTCTTCTAAAATAACTGGTTTAAATTAAGAAAATAAAAAACAATAACTCATACAAGTAACACATATTTTCTTCGGATTATAAAGTCGAGAGTATTAAACTATTGATAGATAGATAGATAACTTTTTATTGCACACCATAACAGAAAATACAGTAAGTACAACGATTTACACAGAAAAATGTATTATGTTGGCGTATGCTATTTATCTTATTTTGTATTTTATTATTATTATTCCGCGTAATGAGTTTAACTTTGTTTGTGTGCATTTTGCACTGCTGAAATCATTTAACTTTTGTAAAATACATCTCTAGGAGTTGTTGTGTGAAACGATGTCTGCCCCGGGTAAAGAAGTTAATTGTGATCGCACGCCATAGCCTTGGAAATACCCACAGCAAGTATTTCTAAATATTGACTCATTTGATGACATGTGATTTAAACTTTAAATGCAATTAGGTTGTCCCGTTTGATCCTCCCGTTAGGTCACTATCTAACCAAACAACCTGATGAACCCAAATTACTGTGCCCCTACCTATCTTAAGTTGAATAACTTTCTCTCGTCCGAAGTCAAAAATGATTATTTTATCTTCTCAACAGTATCAAGGACGGTATCGGTTGAGGCGCGATCCAAAAGATCACAAGCGAAAAATTGTAATAGCTCGCAATACATTGCCACTTCAATACGAAACGAATAGGATATTAAATGTGTTGAAAGAGCAATACAGATAAAACCCAAAGGACAGTCGGTGTCAGAAATCAGTGGCGAAGCGTTGGCAGCGGGCTGATAAGATATGAAAATGTATGATGTACAGTCACACGCAATTATATGTATACAAATAAGTTTTATGCCATTGTAATAAGGTCTCAAATCAAATGCAGATGTATACCTACCTACATATTGATGCTCGTGACTGTACCTACTTATTATTACTGTTCGCCTTGGATTGAAATATATTTTATTCGTCATTATCACACGAATGGAAAGTTGTGAACGGTTTAAAAATGTTTTGATTTAGTGAATGATTTTGGTTTTAATAGTTTGATGCACAGTATTTTTCAATTGTTTGGTTATTTTTCGCTTAGCGTATATTAACGTGTTATTCAAAATACTTAGGTATATAAATACGTTACTTAAGATATTTCTCTATGCTTTAATTTATAAATTCGAAATGGTTGCTTTAAAAATAACTTCATGGAAGTCTTAAGATAAACAAATATCACGCATACTACGTATTATGTTAGCAAAATCTATTTTCATCTGAATAAGATATGAACGACAACGTTGGGCGCCATTCATTAAATATACAAGGGTTGTCAATTATTTGACCCGAGTTCCGTATCCGAGTATAAATCGTCAACTTACATTTACCAGAATTTTAAAAATAGCTGGTAAATGTAAGTTGACGATTTATATGACACAATGCCTATACAAAATATCTCCAATAACATTATAACGGCTGGTTAAAAATTAAAAATGTGTCGTTTAACAAGACTCTTAGTACAACACTTGCTAACCTAACATGGAGAGAATAATAAGTCTATGGGTTATGCGCGACACTTGAATTGGATTTTTCAGATAAGCAAATCTGATATGTGTTTCCGTTTCTGCCAGTAATAAATAATTACAAATACAAGTGAAAACACTCCAACTCCAAAAATTTTACAGACTCAATATGTAATATTTTTAATTATATGTGGAGACTGGAGACAGCCCTAGAATTGAAATACAACACTTTGTTTTGGATGTCTTATTCGCGGAACGGTACTTATTTAACTTACTACGTTATTATGAATATGATCGACACGTGTAGTTTAGCGCCCCCATTGACATGTCAGAGGATAGTTATGACATTTACGATAGTTAAGTTCCTGTTTTCATCATATTTCAAGAACGGAATGCATGAATATGACGCATGTTTCTGGCTGCAATCGTTTAGGATTGTGTATAAGTAGTCACGTAGGGATTTTACTTTTATAATTTACTGCGATGTAAATTTTAAACGAGTAGAGTTTCTTTATTAGGTTTTTACGCACTAAAATCGTTATTCATATTTCGATTCAATGATCACGGAATCATGACACTGAAACAGTGCCGAAATATTGGAAACTTACAGTAAACTATATACTAAGTTTTAATTGTTTTAACATTAGAATATCAAATTGTTATTTAAAGACAAATAAATACTAAAAACGACGCGGCAAAAAATTGTATCAAAAAATCTTACAACTTTTTCGGCGTTAAAAACTGAAAAGTATAAATCAAAATTTTACAAATAACCGCCAACCGAAACTCGTTACGAGTTTACTTAACCTTGGCTATAAATTCTTCGATACATTCTGTTACACTTTGATAAAAAGGAATAGAGGGGTTGCAATACTGGCAATACTGCTCGCCACCTTGCTCTGATTGATTTATACGTCTTGTTTGTCACAGAGCCGATTTATTTGAATTCCTGCCAGGGCTCGGTAGCCAGAGGATTAATATCGAGCAGAACTCCTCCATATCCCCGAGTCTCGGCTATAATTCAATATTTCAGGACGGGACCTCGCTGAATTAACATACAAACGTCAATCGTTCCATGAATAAAAAATGTATTGGATTTAGTCAAATGAGTCGCTATCGGTCGGTTAGTGTTGGAGCCCAAACGCCAAACTGCCTATAGCGGAAATATAAAATCCGTATTACTGATTTGGACCGATCGCACACTGGGGCACGCCGACACGCGAATCGCTCGGGTTGCCATATAAAATAAATTAGTGCGCGACGGGAAAATATTATAAGCATTCAAATTTCGATAGTAAGAAATAAACCGAATAATAATAGCCGAATTTCGGCTACAGTGGCCAATCTCAACAGAGATTAGCCCATTGCGCAGGAGATATTATAGTGCAGATGTGTGTTCGCAATACACAGGTGCACTCTATGTTCCTTCAGTCTCATAATTCGGTGAGACGGCAGTCCGACATGACCGTAGAAAGATCAGGCGCAGGACTAACAGGCACTTTCGTAGGCACGGGGGGTGTCACACACCACCATAACCCTAATATGGTAAAAAGTACAAGTACTTAAACTGAATATGTAAAGAACTCGACTTTATTTTACTCTAAACTGTCGAGTGCTCGTAATTTTAATAAAATAATCATGTCCTCCTAGCCGAATTTCGACTAAATCGCTAATCCCACACAGATTAGCTAACTACGCGGTAGATATTATAGAACACAAGTACATGCGCAATACACAGATGCACTCTCTGTTCCTTCACTCTCAAAGCTCGATGAGACGACAATTCAACATTAGATCAGGCGCAGAGGCCTTACTCTGGTTGCCGATGTCCGTATTTTCGAATGTAGCCGTCCCTTTCAATGACAACGCGAACGAGCGTGACGGCTAGACTCTTAAATACTTAAGGAGTAGGGTCTCAGGACCAGCCGGCTTAGCGTGCTTTTCAAAGCACGGGGGTTAGCACTACTAACTTCTTGACGCCAAGCTGTGTCCGAGTTATTCCTAGATGGAAAACCCCAAATAAAATTAGGCCTGACCCGGGATTCGAACTCAGGACCTCTTTGACTGAAGCCCGCGTGTTGACCACTACACCAACCAACCACGCAATCAAATTATAGCGCGCGTTTTAATGTTTTAACCCCAACATAACTGTGCCGGCGAAAAATTCCACGACGTCGTGGCACCGATGATACCGGTTTTCTATTTAACGTAGATGAGTGTTATTAAAGTCGTTTCGGTATACGCACTAGTAGTAGTATAAACAGTTCCGTTTTATCGTTCGTTTTATAATCGAAACAAACAAGAACAATTAAAATTACACGTTCGTATGGTCCTGGACCATGTTTTCAGTTTTTCACGCGCCTAATACAATTTTGCTCGCTATAAAATCCCTGAGACTTTAACGAATATAAGGGAAAAATGCATCGTTTTTTTTAGTCTAAAATAGATTTATGGAAGTGATCATAAAGGTATTAAAAAACGCGATTATACAAGTTTGTATAAAACTCAGTGTGCAAGGCCGACTCGCCCTTATTTTGCCTTATTTTTTGTAACCCCCGACGCAAAAACGACGGGGTGTTATAAGTTTGACGTGTCTGTGTGTGTGTGTTGTTTGACGATTTTAGATACACTACTTAATTTTTTTACCTTAAAACTAGTGCTATTTATTTTGTCACAGTTTTTTTGTTGATACCGATAATTGATGGACGAATATGAAATTGATTAAAATACAAGAATATTGTACGATTCTCTATGAACATATATGTAAATGTCTACTGTGGGTAGTGTATAAAAAAAAAGTATTAGGTATATCTTTATATCTAATATTGTATTTTATAGATTAAACGATAAATTGTTGCTGAAAAAATATCACTCTAATCCCACTTTACTTCGCTCAAACAAAATATATAGGAACAAACATTATTGATTTAAAATATAACTAGGTTTTCTTACTAATATCAAAACTACAAATATATTAATCCATATATTAATAGGTATCTATATATTTTTAAATTTAGGTACTCAAATACTTTTCTACTTAAAATCGAGTCATCGAGTCGAAATGAATTCCATTATAATTTGATCTCTCTCCTCAAGGACTTCCCATACAGTAAAAGCTCTATTTAAAACGGCATATTATACCTGGATTCGATGCCGCGTACTAATTTTAACTGTTCTAAATTCCTTCGTCTCTATCAAAAATAATATTTATCAACGTTTTCCTCAAACTCATGAGATGAAGAGATCTGCTCACCACTGTACAGTCGAATACATAATCGCATGCACTTTTTTCTATTTTGTATTTAGGTATAAAAATCACAAAATGTAAAAGTATTGTTAAAAAGCAAAGGACGAACGGATGAAGACACGGGAATTACAATTAATTTAGCATTACCTAAAAAAAGTTTTGAGTAACAAGTATTAATTTGTTTAGCCTATTATATAAAAACTGTGACTACAAAACTGTAGTTACTGCAGACAAAATCAGGATTGTTATAATTAGGTTAAATTGATAATTATGAAAAGAAATGACAGGTAAAACAAACTAAAATACAGATAAATTATATACACATAAATATTTAAATTAGTTTGTATTGTAGGTTAACTTTATGCACCGTTGCACCCAAAATAAAAGAAATATGACTTACGTCACTCAGCGATAACATAACATTTCAAAATAGGAACATAAATGTATAAATTTAGACATTTACTTATATCAGACCTTTATAAGGCCCTTCAAGAGTTCTTTCAGAATTATATACGCGACTGTATATTCATATAAGTCGAACGGAGCACATCAAGCTTAACACTACGGTACCTTATGCAGTTGTGATAGGGGTGAATTTTCAACGAAAACATGAAGTATTATGTGCTGGCGTTGTACTACGAATATTAATTAACTTAACCGGTCATGGCGGGTGATTATGCAAATTAACGATTACGTCTCACTAATAAAGATCATTGTAAGAATATGACTAATTTATCGAGCACACAAGGTCGATTTCGACATTTTATAGAAAAACTCGACTGATCTTCCAACCGTACTCAGCCTTGGTTCTTAATTGCGTGCACACTTTATTTTTATTAATTTTAATATTATATTTACCACAATGCTCTTCACAAGAGTGACCCTTTGAAGGACATTTTACACACAAATGTACCTAAATCACTAAATGAAGAAAAAAGGAATAACGTTATGATTGCTCGAAGTATGTATATCAAACTGCGGATAGGTTACAATCACATCATTTTCTAAAATACGCCGTTGCCCGACTCGCACTTGGCCGATTTATTATCATGGCATTATAATATGTATAGAGATAATGCATAAGCACCAGGTTCGGCGCTGGAGTTAGTGTTTTAAAATAGCCCTGTATAGCACTGAAGATCTATTTATTCTTTCTGACATTAATAATAGGAAATCGCATACGATGTTGGCCATTACGAATCGTAGAAAGTAACAACTCAAAGGCCAACATACTTGCTCGAAAAATATTTAATTGCGACTTGATATTTTAGTTAAAAATCCGTGACCGTGGTCTGCGAACACAACCTTACCCAACAGATAGAACAGGTTTCATGACCCACCATAAAGAGAATGCGGATTGGTTACTATGTTAAACTACTAGCCTCGTTGGTCTAGTACTCACTAGCTTCTGTTCTAGAAGGTCTAGAGTTCAAATCCCGGGTTTTTATGGTAAGGGGCTAACTCTTGATTTATCTTAGCCCGGGAGCAAGCTTGCCCAGGAGTAGCCTATTTACAAGCACCTTCAAGTTTCAGGTTATACGCACTCAGAAAAGACGCAGGCAGGACATTCCACTCTTTGGCGGTGCGCATTTAAAATGATAATGAAAAGCGCTTGATACGAAAAGAGATGGGTACGCCTGATGTACGCCGGCCTTAACATCTCCCACGCAGTTGGCTCATCTCGGTTGAGTCGAGATTGGCTGCCATGTTAAAAATTCGGATAGGAGAACTTTTTTATTATTATGACTACTGGCGATTAACCGCAACTCATTTTCGCAAACGTAGGATTTTCAAATAGAATAGAATAAACTTTTTGTCACAAGTTTTACGCCCACAAATAAGTAAATAAAAACGGCTAAGTGCGAGTCGGACTCGCGCACGAAGAGTTCCGTACCATTAACTATACAACATTAGATACTATATTATAACTTTTCTTTTAGTTAGCAAAAAATCACGTTTGTTGCATGGGAGTAAAATTATTAATTTTATTCTACTTTTAATATTTGTTGTTATAGTGGCAACAAAAATACATCATCTGTGAAAATTTCAACTGTCTAGCTATCACGATTAATGAAAAACAGCCTGGCGACAGACAGACTGACAGCGTAGTGGAAGTCTTAGTAATAGGGACCCGAAAAACATGGTAATCGATTCCCCAGTTCTTGAGTTACTAGTTAAATGGTGTTATTTACCCGACTTTGTTTAAAAGAACTGACTGAATGCAACAACGAGTGATGTGCATATTTTCAAAGTACTGAATGTATCAGCGCTGCTAAGAGCTGGAAGCGATTATATTTTAATAGAATCAATTTAGTTGATTTACGATCAACTCGTCCAATTTCTATTTGAAACGCTCCAAGAGCGAAAAGTTTCGAGGTCGCATAGCTACGGTAGCGAGTTCCCGATGACTAAGTTGGGACAGAACAGCCAAGTTTCAAGGAAATAAAAGTTGATGTATGATAAAATATACGATTTGTTTGTCAGACAATTGCGAGTCGGACTCGTGCAGTGAGAGTTTCGTACAAGGAGTGGTTTTTTATAGATCAAAAGATCAACGATTTTTGGAATCTGAATGGGATGGCAGGTAGTTTCGGTGGCTGTAACGAATGGACGGCACGGACTGTATGAAACCAATTGAAATATCAGTAAATCTAAATAAAATGACTAAAAACTAATAAATCCATAATAACATAGCACCACGAAGCTGTAAAAATTCGCTAGATCTGGTAAAGCTACCGCCAAATCGTGCATCCTGTGAAAAGGACCTTATTCCTTAAAAGCCATAACCACTTCGGTCTACACAACAGATTGTAAAATGGGTAGACTGTATTCTTCTGACTGCGGCATCACTCCGGAGTGAAAGTTGATCGATGGGGCTCTCCGATACATTCATATCAAATTGTTACCCGGTTATTGCAGACTCCCGGTTGCTAAGTTTATCGTATTATACAGGTGACTAGCTGATTTCCACCATTCACAAACTTAGAAACTTCCACCCCGCTTCACTTGCCCTTAGAAGTTGAGATTTCAATGATGCCCCCCGGATCGGCGAATTGCAAAAAATCCTTTCTTAGTGCTCACCTATTAATACTAGGAAAATTTCAAGTTGCTTATCCTAGTAGTTTAGGTTGTGCGTTGATATGTCAGTCAGTCAATAAGCCAGTTTTCTACACTAATATTACTCGTATAAAGTGGAAAAATTTGATTGTTTGTATTGAATAGGCTCGGAAACTACAAGACCGATTCAAATGAAATGTGGTACAGATATAGTTTAAGACCCTGGGAAGTACATGGGCTACTTTTTGTTGCGATATAAAATCCTTAGGGGGTTGAAATGGGGGTTGAAAGTTTGACTGGAAAATTCGACTTTTGGCGCAGGCGAAGTCGCGGGGAACTGCTAGTACTTTTTATATATTTGGAAGACGTTAGGGAGATTGATAAGATCCTCTCAATGTTTCAAGAATTCCTTATATCAAATTTATGTCTTAAGTTATTGATAACCTGGACAAGAAAATTATAGGTAGGTATATATTCGACAGTTGTGTACATAGGTATTTGTGAATCAATTGGAATGTGCTAACAATAGTTTCACGATAACAACTAAATCTAGAATTCTGGAAAACAGAAAAAACATTTCTGACCCTATTAAAGTTCAAATAGTGCTTAAAATATGATACTTATAACTAGTATGAGTAAGTAGCTCAAATTTTGCATCCCAATGAGAATTCCTGATTACACGACCAGGAAAACTTACGCAGTAAATATAAGCATAATGTACGTTTGTGCACATTATGTACAGTTTACCTATGGCTTTGCAGTTGTAGAATCACCCAGTAACTTTATACAATCAGTTTAGTAACAATACAATCAATATACACTGATCGTTTTTAGGATTCCGTACCCAAAGGGTAATGGGACCCTATTACTAGGCCTCCGCTGTCTGTCTGTCACCAGGCTGTATCTCATGAACCGTGATAGCTAGACAGTTGAAAATTTTACAGGTGATTTATTTCTGCTGCCGCTATAACAACAAATACTAAAAACAGAAAATAATAAATATTTAAGGGTGGTTGGGGTTACAAACATGATTTTTTGCCGTTTTTTGCTCGATATTAATAATGGCAACAGGTAGATGCTTGAAATGTTCACAAGATGATAATATGTATATTCACTTTAAAAACAAATACTTAATGAAAATAAAATAATTATAATATTTAAGGAGGGCTCTCATACAAAATTGTTTTTCTTTCGTATTTTAATGGTACGGAACCCTTCGTGTGCGAGTCCGACTCGTACCTGGCCGGTTTTTTTTAATTTTCAACCGCTTCTATTAAAAACTGTTCAGTTACTATTCAATATAATTATTAAAAATACAATCTTCTTGGAAAGTACCGCTCGCCAATTGTTTGTCCTTCAGTGTATTTCAGGCGTCACAAAAAACACGTCCGCTCATGGCAACCATGGCATTTTCCATAGTCAATATTTTGCATACATTACTATACAATCGCACATTTCTTTGCTGTGCGTCATTATATACATACTCGAGTCAATATAGGAGTTCGCGTGAGCAACGACCTAAGACCGCATTAGGCCGTCAGTAGCGCGGCAGTAGCTTTCTTAGTCCTAGCGACTAATGATGCCTTCACATTATTAAAAAATCTGAATTTCTTGATGTTTTCCTTCGGCCGGCAGCGGCGCGACAGTAGCGCCGTTGCCGCTTTGAACTTGTGCCCCCCCCTCCGCGGCTCCGGCTCACTTCTTACAAGGGGGGTGGAGGGAGCTTCAGTAAGTATGCTTATAACCTAAACATCCTTAGTAAACTGCAGGAATCACGTTGTACCTTTCCACGCAGCAATCGACACCCCCTAATGATTAATTGATTGCATTAATAGCTAATTACTGTGTTTTTGTTTTGAATGCAAATTGAATGCTACTACGTTTTACTATGATTCTGAGTACACAAACACGGTTTGATTTATGCTTGTAATGAACTTGTACCTTCGTTCATCGTAAATCGATTATTATTTTAATCAGGTGATAGCAAATGCCACGTTTACAACATGCTAGTTACCACATAGATCCAATGCCTTATATATCTAAAACATAGTCAAATTATATATTACAATGTCAAAGACGCCAAGCCGAATAAAGCCTAACAAGTGCGGTTAGCTCACACAAACATTTGCCCCTTGCGGGATTCAATTCCGCAACCTCTGGTTTTGTAGTCCGGAGCACGGGCCACTACACCAAGACGGTCAACTAAAGCTACTAAAGCTCTTTTTTTGGACGTACCTATCGCTGAAGCCGCTTTAGGCATTGTTCAGCTTAATATGTGGCGGCTTTGATAATCAGTGGATTACTCAAGCTTGTCCGCGCCGGGTTACTTACTAGTCGGCATGATCGGGACGGAAGGGGTGCAGCTGGCACTGCCTGAAATAAAATTTGTTACAAACACTGCCGAAGACAATCTGTAACGGCATGAAGAAAATGTTTATGTTACACTTTTTGTGTTTGATCTAAGATCATTATTTATTCAACAAGCAAACAATGCCAAGAATTTTAATTCGCACTTGCCGCAAGTGGTCCACTTCCAAAGTCTCATTCGAAGTTAATAGTTCACGATTGCGTTTACGCAGACGTAATCACTCTTACGATTGACGTCAAAATTCATTGAAAATATTTATGAAATTTTACATTTACTTGCGTAGTTTTAACGGCTATTGCCGATTTATTAAACATTTTTCTTTTATTCATTCATTCATAGACGCGTGTTTTCGCATTTCGAAAATTCGTTACGTCATCAGTTTTTGTGTTCATTAACGTAAACGACCGGTGATAATTACAATAATTGTATTCAGTTATTAATAAGTGTCTCTTAAAAGTAAGGATTTCTGTAAATAATCCAAGAATAATAGTAACCGCTTTGCGTCACATATTAATTTATTTTTTAATGTTACTCCGTTATCTATACTATCTATACTTAATATTATAAAGAGGAAAGATTTGTTTGTTTGTTTATTTGCAACGAATAGGCTCCGAAACTACTGAACCGATTTGAAAAATTCTTTCACCATTAGAATCCTGCATTATCTGCGATGGACATAGGCTATATTGCATTATCAAAAAAGTTAGGGTTCCGTATGAAAACTTCGATTATGTAACCAAAGGTGTAAAAGGAAAATCATTAAATTGCGAACGCTGCGAAAACTATTGACAATAGAGCAAAGTAATGTTCTACGGTTTTGTAGAGGACACCATTATCTACAAAAAAGTCCGCGATAACATATGTCTAACTATAACAGTTAAGTCACAATAACTCCTTTTTTAGGTAAAAATATGAAATTTTTGCGGCGGCAAAAAGAAAGCCACAATTTCAGTATGTCGGTATTAATCCTTATCCAAATAAATCACGTCATATTCAAGGCTATATCAGTACCTGTAAATTACTTTTTAAATTATTCAAATCGGACATACCATTAAAAAATTATCACGAGTAATATAATATTGTATAGAAGTTAGTACGGCAGCAAAGTTGGCCTTTTGCTATATCGTCAATAGATTATTTTTTTTATTTAAAAACTTTATTGCACTGAGAACAGTGTAAAAAAGGTGGAAGCAGTTAAATCAAAAAGCACGGATGAAGTCGCGGAGGACCGTTATAATTAATATGTTCATATTATTCACACGCGTTTTGATTCTTATCTTAAAATAAAAGATATCACAGTTTTAAAAAATACTTCGCTCCAACAAGCCCACAGGAAATCCTAAATTTACGCGAACGAAGTCGCGGGGGACCGCTAGTAGTTTATATAATTACATACTTAAAGCCTGGCCGACTAGAGAGCAAAGGCGCTGTAATGGCTTGATTGAAAAAATACGGTTACTTGTAGGTACCTAAAATCCGCTAAAATACCTAGGTAGAAACATTGGACTTAAGTAGATACTCGTACAATTAGACTTTTTATACATTAATTGTGATTACTTGTAACATTCTGCAATTCAAGGACACAGGCACGGTATAACAATAATTTAAACAAAAATCTTTATTTCTTTTTATCCGTGCGTTTGGTTTGTACAGTGAAAATCTGTTGTAGGGTAAAGGCTAGTCGTTTTTAAATTATTTCATGCTTATACAAGGTTTATATGTGGCTTGTTGCAGTGCTACTTTATGTTATGGGATTGCAGAAAGCACATATTTGGGAAAACCTTGCTAACGGAAAACTAAAATTTAGTTCTTCTAAAACAGCGTTATTTTTATTAAAATCATTACTAAACTCCAATTCTTATCTCCGTGGTACTTGTATGCCAACTAGTGCACTCTTAACCCCTTTAACTGTTTTTCTATTTCGCACTGTTCTGTTATCGCTAGCACACTTTTTAAAAGGTCGCCCGTCGTACCACGAACGCGTGGTAGTGTTTACGCCGGTCTGTTTACAAACATGTTTACGCGGTGCAAGCGTCACGGACGCGTCACGCCACACCCGCTCCCGTCATCCAATCCTGCTAAGTTAGGTTGTGTTACAGTTTTTTGGTTTCGAAAAAGAATAAAGTATTTTTTATTCAGCAAAGGTAAAAAGTTGTGAAATCAAGCTGGTAAACTCCTTTCGAGCTTGGGAAAAACGTTTTTAAATAACGGATAGAAATAGGGTGTTTCACTTTTAAAAATAATTTGGTACAAAAGCTCCGTAGAATTTGGTAATCAACACTAAATGTGGTTTCGTCGCATTACATAAATTCTCTTTCCCTTTAAACGATGAATTTGCTTCTTTTTATAGTATTTTGATTTTATAATGTTTACTAGCTAATTCAAGTAATGTGGGTGTGTACAATATGCCAATCTCGGAAGTAAAAACTGTTAATAGTTTCTGCTCAAAGCCAAGTAGCCATAACAACTTATGATCACTTACTGGTATGCACAGATTAACAACAGTACTACGTCTTTTTATACAGACTATAATAGTGCGCAACAATGGTACGACGTACAATTCGCGGTACTTTCCGAGAACGAAGTTTTTTTTCGCTTGAAAATGTTCGCCGTAAGGTCACGGTTGCGTGAGTTTGTGACGTTTGTGGAATATGAAACCATTGTTCACACAGTTAGCAGCGGAAAACGTTTTGAACGAGCTAACTTTTTTTGACAGTAAATCAAATTGGAGGAATAGAAAATTTGTAATTCCAATCTTAGAAATCAGTCATTATACATAACGTAGCCTTCTAGGAAAGTGTTCTTCTAACGAGTTAGTAATGTGACTTATAGATTTATTTACTATGAGTTAAAACATTATTGGTCACCTAAATGTTAAATTTTAAACATTTTTTGTATGGGAATTGTGCCAAATAAACCGTCTATGTGAGTTTGTCGGTTATTTGCCTAAAATGACTTCAACAGTCTACCTTCAGAACATATAAAATCTCAGATAATTAATGTTTGAAGGTTGCTATTTTCGTCTTCGATTATTCATAATCGTGTATAGTAATGACTTATCTAAGGAAGAAGCGATAAAAATACATATTGTGTTTTACAAGCTGATGATTTGGCGTCCGAGTGCGAATGAGTCCAAAATAGCTGCGAATGAAGAATGAGCGAATTTGTGCCACGTTCTAAAAGAATTGAAACGTGTATATCTTATGAGTACTTTTTTATATTTTGTAATGTATCATAACATTCTATTAGGTATATGTGAAATAATGTGCATTCTATTATGTATTTTAAATTGTATTTTTATGTATGTTTTAATTGTATATTTATATAGTACATTGTACGTATTTCTGTAAGAACAAGTTGTTCACTAGTTTTTCATCATGTCTTTTTTTTAGAATACTTTTAGGATACTTTTACGGCAGTGCACATGACATGCAGTGATTTCGTATGGAACTTGCCCTTCCCCTTCCCCCTCCAAATATTTTCTGACCTTATTCGTCCTTATTAAGCATGGGCTATTGTCATTAATTCTTTCCAAAACTGACACAAGCTGACACCAGATGTTTATCGATATTATTATAAATGATGCACTATGCCCTTCGATCGCTTCATCCGACATTTTCACTGGTAAATTTTTAAAATACGTGGCGTTGGCAACGTTAAAACAATATGCCTTCATTTAGTAATCCTTTAACATAATGTGGGTTCCACAGTACACAAAACAGCTGATCAAATCTACAATCCTTTCATAAGGATTAGTTATAGTCGTGTAAAAAGAGACCGTAATGGTGCAACGAGGTATATACAGTGGGTCCGGGTTTTGACTAGCGATAATTTAAGGGCATTTTATTTATGCAATTTTAAAGACAATTTTACAAGACATCCTAAAGAAAAAATGCATTTTTGGGTTTAGTTTTGTAATAGGTTTAAAAAACCATTTACTGTTATAAATTTTTTGCAATTTATCTTTTGATTTTTTTTTCTTCTATGATGGTTAATAATTTTGAATTAATCTTTAAAAAACACGATAGGCGATAGCGTTACCATTCAAATGAATCATTTTCATAACTTTTAGGACCTACCGATCCGTAAAAATGGTATTTTAAAAAAATACTAAAATTTGCTGCCATTTGAAGACGGAGTGTTAGAGCCCAAAATAGGGGTTTTTGTCGATAACATTTGATGATCTAATAGCCCATAAATTATCGCCAGTCGAAACCCGGACACATTGTATAACGTGTTCCTTTCGGTATCCCTATGTTCTTGAAGAGTATGCGCTAGTTTTTATTTGACAGCTTCACGCATTTACCATCGACCGAGTAAAGAAAATTTATGAAAAAAATGGAAACAAATGGAAATGGAATCCTGAAAATCGATAGTTTTATGATTACAAAATTCACAATTCACCCTTTGATTACATAGGTAAAACATCATACGAACTGAGTGTGTGATATTATTCGTATTTAAAATATTAAAAATAGATAAAAATAAGTATTAACCCGCATGAGCCTCATGACAGTCATTTCAACTAAGATATAATAAATATATTTTTTCTTATCTTTGTTGTCTTATTTTGACTTTGAGAAAAAAAGATATCCCTATCTTGTTACAAAACATTCGAGTTATAAAAACAAATGCAATTTAATTGTGTTAACTACTACTACCATTAACAATAAAAAATACATATAGTTTCTAGATAACCTAGGATATATAGGTTTCTGTCTGAGGGCTCAATGTATGTATAATGGAAATACGTCAGGTATTAAAAGTCATTTGTTTATGTATGTAGGCCCACAGGGGCCTACTTTTCAACACATATAAAGCCTCAAGGAATTAATATTACGTCCAGTTCAAAAACAAAGTATAAATTTAGAAGAAGGTTTGCTTTGCAAGATAGAAAAGTTAGAAATCGTTTGATAAATATTATATTCAATAGGTCACTAGAAAAGTAATTTAATTTAAACAATATCTTAACTGGTGTTCTAAAGTTCCATATTATTAACCGTAGGACGGCATAAATTATTGGGAATTAACGTAAAAACTATGTTAAACTGTCGCTAGTGTCTGCGCTCCAAGGTAACGCACCTCTGTGTGGTTTAAGGTGCACGCACACCTGAGCCGAATTGACGAATAGTGGCCTCTTAAGTGGCCCCAAGGCGATCAATTGTGATTGCCAATATTTACGTTATTGATAGGCCGAATGTTTGTCTACCGAGACATTGAAGCGATTGTTATTCGTAACTACATGATTGACAGCGAATGATGGAAAGTTTGATTGAGGCCAGTTGATAATTGCGAATGATGCAGCCATTGACCGCCTCGCTGTGCTATTGAGAATTGGCCGGTCAAAATTCGACACCATCTTTGGTCGACAGAAAGCAAAAAGACGACAAGCAATTAACGAGTCGATTGAAGGTCCATCATTTACACAGCCATCTGGACTATCATTTGGCACATCAATAACGTAAATATTGACAATCGCCATTGATCGTCTCGAGGCCCCATTACTCAGACGGAGGCTCTTACTATTACTAAAATTAGGAGCGGGAGGCGTGTCTTGGTATTCGTTGCTTTATGCGTTTAGTACTATTAATTATTCTGTAGTTTCATACAAAGACATCAAATGCTTCCGATTTGTCCGTCCTGACTCGGCTTCAGTGTGCTTGTACCTTTAGTGGCTCGACCTTCACCGATAACAATGTATTTACGTTGTATGTGTAGATGGTACACCGTTTTGTCGCCATACGTAACCGTTTAGAGTTTAGAGAATATTATAACGTATTTATTTAGAAGTAACAAACAGTAATAAGTACATTACTATTAGGTAAGAACCACAAATAGAAATAGGAAAAGGCAAAGATAAAAAAGATAAGTTCTTAAAAGATTGTTGTCAATAAGTATTTTTGTCGTAAACTCTTATCTCCTCATAATATTGTAAACAAAACCGCGGCACGTCCTTTCTCTATGCATTTAGGTAAGTATGTTGGCAATAATCTCGAAAAGTACTTAAGTTTTTCAAGTCGTTTTCATCTATTATCACAATAATTCCTGAGAAAAGTTGTTAGTTGTAAGAATTGGTTAAGGTTTTGTATTAAATAGGTTGAGATAATAAAGATGTTCGTTTAAGATATTGGAAAAAATCAAGCCGCATGGGAACTTGGATCTTCCATCGACAATGCTGCAGAGCCGTTTGAGATAATATAACAATTTAATGTATGGTGATTGGTGGAATTGTTCTTTTTTATATATACAAAAAAGTCATTTATCTAGATGGCATGTAGGTTAGTTACCTATTTTCATAATAGCTTTCTAAATAATGTAGTGTATGTATACCGAAAATATCTAGTTCTTAGTTTAGGAACGTTTATTCAATCGTCATCAATTTATATAAGTTCCTGCTAAATTTTGCACACAAAAATTGATCGACCGTGTAGTCGGGTCGGACAAATTTTGTGTGCAAAATTTACTCTCGTAAAAACTTGCAAAAAATTGCTTAAAATATAAAAATAATTGTACTTCGAAATCCTTAAAAAAACCTACTTAAAATATGCGGTACCTGTACGACCTAAGTATAACTTTGAAATTGAAAAAAAAGGTGTATGCTGTACATATTTCATAAATACCGTAGGTAACAAATAGGCAGTACTATCCATCTGAGACTAATTCCAGTTGACCCAATTTGCAGCTTTCAAACTGTTGTTCAAACCAAAACAAACTTAACTTGCCAAAGAAAGTCAGTCAGAGATGAAACTAAGAAAATAATTATAAAAATTTGTAAACGATATTATAACATAATTTTGTAAACGACTGTACCTACATAAACGGAGATCGTAGAAAAACGTCACTTGGCTCAAACTCACGACGGAGGTTGTCGGAGTAATTATAGTGTTACAAATGACGACTTTAGCACAGCAGGAAAACGTACGCATTCCAACTTCCAGTTTAGGGTTGTCAACTAATAAATGAATATGATCTTTTTGGTACCCTTATCCTTACACCTACATAAGAAACAGGTAGCATCAAAGTAATAATATGTGACACTCTGCATTAGCATCAGCCACTGATATTGTACACAATTTTTGTTTTTTACAATAAATGATTTATTATATTTATTATTACTCTGACAGTCCACAAAAAGGTACCTTATGGCCGGCTGTCACTTGCGTTTTGATTTTTCATATCCACGGTATTACTATTTATTGACATTAAATGACATATTATGGAATAAAAATAATTATAAATTGTTTCAACAAGCACACCAATCACCTAGCCTAACTACACCCAGACGGTCGTCAAATTGACGGTTTATTTGACAGAGTTCGCATACAAAATATGACAATTAATGTTAAACCGGCTAATTAAAAACTAAACATGCGTTGGTGAACTCCAGGCTTCAAACCTAATGTTTTCCCTACATTTAATAAACGTGAATGAAAGTATAATGATAAAAACAATTATTTTCTCGTTGATATTTCCCTTATGCCTTGTAATACCTTTGTGAAATGGCAATGTTTATGAAATGAATAAGTTATTGTTTTTCCTATTTTACTCGCCATAACATGAGTTTTACCATCGTCATAGTAGGAAATGATATCAAAATAAAATTAATAATAAGAGAATGTTAGGCATAAACTTTTTATTAATTAAATTTAGTTATATACTTTTAAATAAATAAAGAGACGATGTAGCTTTTATTATCCGGACTCACTCTTGGAGAAGGTTGTAAACCCTAACATACTATGTATGTGTATGTTCGTGTATAATTTGTGATATTATGTTAATCCATGCTCGAAAGGCGGGTGGCCTCGATATCACCGCGTGGCGCGTGCAAAGGCGTCAATGTTTAACTACATCATCTCACTTAGCGTTTCTACAGAGCGCCTGGCGTTAAATTCTGACGCTTCAGTCCTGTTTTGAGCCTTTTTGAAAAATTTGACTGCTATATAGGTATAGTTCTAGCAACGTCAATCCTTCAGTTGATTTTAAAGTGCATTTGCACTGTAAGTATAGCTTCTTTTCTATACTATCTTTTAACCCAGGATTCATGTATATTCTGCCAAGAACTTCAATTTCTTAACGTCTTACCAATTATTTTTATTTAAATTTTCTTTAGAAAATCATCTTAGTCAGAATAAAGTCCTATAAACCCTTTACAATTAATTTAAAGTAATGGACGTTAGAGTAAATTACCAGATGTTCCAATTTCAAATGACTGAATTCCGCTCCGAAGGCCGTGCTATCAGTGTAGTGTGATCGCGCACGAAAGCCTCAAATAAAAGCAAAAAATTGTTCTACGCGCCTACTACGTCAATAGTAAACAATGCAAAGGCCTAACTCAGTAAGACGGCGTCCATATTTTTGGCTGTAGCTATCCCTGTCTCTCGGTAGCGACAGCGCAAACGAGCGAGATGGCTTGATTCGAAAATACGGACAATATTATAGAGTGTAGAGCCTCAGAGCCTACTGTCGAGTAATGACGTCAACACACATGTTGTAGAGTCAATTAACCTTCGTTTAGTCGCTCCAAAATGTACGTGGTACGATGGTATCCTAGGCAGTGGTTCGTAGTTAGCGGTCCGCGAATTTTTAGGTAAGTTGGCACATTCAGTCCAAGAGTTAAATTAAACGTTAATTGTAAAAAATTGCTTAAATGGTAAAAAAAACAAATAGTACTTAAAGAGTACTTACTATCATTAAGAGTTCTTTGCCCAAAAAATTGCTAATATTTGCCCTAAAAAATAGGGAAAACTCAACACGTAAGGCTCTTAGGCCCACTTGCGCTTGTTAAGATTAGCAAATCTGGATTTATTCAAGGCCTATTATCTAAGTTGAAAGCCCACTTGCACAAGTCCGAATTAGCTAATCAGGACTGGCGGAATAGCTAATTCGTCTTTAATCGTCAGGAAATATGTATAATTAAGCATACGCGGTAAGCGGGGTAAAAAGGGGGCTATGTTTCAAAATCCACAATTCACATAGTGTCCATATTAACGTTTTTGTACTAAACTCATTTAAAACGCTTGAACTATTTGTCAAGTGGCTGTCAACTGTCACAGTAGTAGATCAACACAGCAGCAGCAGTCGTTTCATAAACGCGTTTAAGATAAAAACGGGGCTTAAACCGCGTTAAGTGAGAACGATAAAACTTGATGTTAATTTCTCTCGAAACTTTGAAGAAATATACATAATAAACAATTATTAACCTCTTCTTACTTAATAATGCATTTTTGGAAGCTTTTTAAAACACATTAATTAACTTAAGAGCTGTCATCAAATGATAAAGAAAAGAAAAAGACAATCACTAGACTCTTTGGGTCCAATGATCCCACACCCAGCTAAAACAGGTTAAGAATATGAGTGGTTTCAATGACGGGGCGTCATAACAAGACAAGGCTCAGACATTGCCTTATATCTAACAATTCAGTTACCAATTACACCAATCTGCATTCACTTTTATAGACAACAGGTGTGCACCGCTTGTTTTTCTATGGTATGCTCGAATATGTCTATGTACATGACATTCCATAGACCAGACAAGCCTATACCATTGTCTGGCTCGTTATACGATACCGTCGATATAGCTTAAGGTAGTCTATTTTCTTAATATACTGTTTTAAACTTTCATGGTCATTATCATTAGAATAGTTATTTACGGGAATTCTACCATGTACCTTTTTATTTTCGAGTTTCCGATATTTCGGCGCTGTTGCAAGCGCCATCATCACGGAATAACTGAAGATCTTGCGGGTGGGATGTTATGGGCAAACATATCGGTCTACCCTCCTTCTAAGTCTTTTATTGCGTTCACCTCCGGTACCACTGTTTGCAAACTCACTATTTTCTCGCGTCTGTTCTCGACACATAACACTAACAGTATCCGACCGCGAAACTACACTTGGTTGGTTTTTTCGGTTTTATTCAGTTATTTTATTTTGTTCAGTTATTCCGTGATCATGGCGCTTGCAACAGCGCCGAAATATCGGAAACTTAAAAAAAAAAGGGACATGGTAGCAATCCCGTAAATAACTATTCTAAGTCTATTTTCTTCTCTATTACTGAAAGGATTCCATACAGACAGACACGCTTAACTTATAACACCCCTCATTTTGCGTCGGGGGTCCAAAATAACCATCGGAGAAAAAAAATAAAGAAAAAAAAATAACGAGAACTTTCAGGTTTATATTCATGCTCGAAAAATTAAATGTCTAAGTTTCCTTTTAAAAAAATGCAATATTAAAGTTTTTCTGATTTTTGTATATTTCTGCCGATAGGAATGGATTTGTCTGTTAAATTATTTTGTAATCCAAAAATGCAGCTGAGGCATAGGAAACTGAATATCACCAAAGTTAAATTGTGTTAGTAATAAGTTGTAATGTGTGAAACCAAAGATTTACATGTATAGATACGCCCATTATGTCTAGATTTATTTGACGAAACATATAGTAGTTTTGTTCTTGAGGAGACCGCAAGACAGTGGATTAATGTAATACTTAGTTTAGGTGGATATTAGATTTTTTATTACTTGTTTTAAACAATTTTGAAGTTTATTTGGTCAATGTTGATACCAATTACGTACCTAGGTCTTTATTAGGCCTTTTAATTTTTGTATCAATAACATTCAACTTAGTGTCATTGAAAACATCCAACATGGTAGTGAGTGAATAAGCTGTGTCTTTTCAAAATAATGTAAACGCAAATTACATTATAACTACAACTTCTATTTTATTATAAGCAAATCTGGAGGCCTACCGCCTCACTTCAAAGCTATCGTGATTAGGATTTGCAATTGCACTGACATGAATTGACATAATACTTGATAGGATCATTGCTTCTGGCGTTAGTATAAAACCTAGTACCGATTGCTTTTCTGAAACCTACAATTATTGCAATTTAAAAGGAATTGAGCTAGGCGGTAGACCTGATGCCGATCGGTTCCATCTATTTAAATCTTCGTTCGAAACGGGTTATGCGTAAAACGCTAGTTACGTCTGTTCGCATTACGACGGTGATATTGTGACTCGGCGCCACTCCGCATCCGCGACCATAATTGAGTAGTAACATAGTGTGGACTGGTACAGTCGCTGACATAATGCTTTTGAACAAACTTGCCAATGAGGTACTGCTGTCGGATAAGATTTCTTATGCTGACTTTACAACAAGCCACATGACTTAGAACAACAGGTTCGAAGTTCGAAGCACAAGCAATTCCAAGAATAATTAGCAAGAAAGTAAGTAGGTAGTATCGGTAAATCCGAAGCGATTACCACATAAAGTAGTACCGTAAAAGTGTTAAAAGCTTTCCGTTGTCGAATGTACACAAATACACATGTGAAATTGGCGCTAATATAGTCGATCTGTGTGTTTGTGTTCGTTAATTTGTCGGAATGCGCCATGCGAGACGTAAATACTGTTCCGATGGGAAGTATTACTGGCAATCGCGGCAGAGAGCCGTGGATTTATTCTAAATTCAGTGAGACTAGTTTTGGCTGGTCATTAGCAGTGTACACGTCCTACGAGTATACTTTGCGTTATACAGATAACAAAACATTTTTTGCAACGACCACAACGCCACAATTACCAGATCTTTCCGAAGATGGGTGCAGGTAAAATCGAGTTCATTAATATATTAGCAAGGCTTTAAATATAAATGGAAGGGCACTTATGTATCTGAGCAGATTTATCAAGAGATATAAAAGTTTACTGTACCTTTGAATATTTTAATATTTCAAGTCAAGTCATACCAACTTTTAAAAACATTATAAGAATTATTAAATCCATGCATACTCTTTGTTTGCCCAATCCAAGTCACTTTTGGATTCTTTATTTGTTAGTTTGTTTCTAGCTCTCAGAATAGCATTCCATTTTTCACAAAGCATAGAAGTCAAAACCATAAAAGATAAGCTTTAGCTGATTAAGAAGAATTTAAAAGAAGGTAAGGTAAAACACAACCTATGTCAACTTCGATACCATTTCCAAGATTATGCCCTTAAACAGAATTACGATATTTAGATCGTATCATATTTAAATCTATTATCAAACATCGACTGATTAAAATTTGTTTAACCTAAATAAACATAAACAATACGAAACGTATACCCTAAAAATTATTATACATACCTAATGGAAAATACTCTATGAAAATCTCTTATTATTTTATATTCAAATAAAAGAACTGTATGAATTGACTAAAATCCGAGGTCAAATTTAAAAAATATATTGAAAATACACCATATACTTATGGCAATCAATACCATAGGTAAGATTGCGGTCAAATGTCTGCCTATTAACTAATAAAAAATCAAAATAAGAACTAGCAGTCATCTTAAAAAAACATGTGCTTCTAAGATATGTATGACTCTGGTGAAAAAGATGATGACATTGATACCTTACAACGCGTAACAGAAAAAAGCACCAAGTGTGACTTGAATGATTATGCAGTTACATGCATGATTACATTACATTACATGCATGGTGCACATGCACGCATTCGTTGACTTGCAAGATCAACATCACTTGCTATGCAGAAACGTACGGGCATACGTATCGTTTACTCAGCTGTCTCTCTTTGGATTAGTTACAATGATAGTAACTAATATTTCAATGGAAATTGTTCGGTCACAACAAATTGCTAACTGTAGAAAATGGGGGATAAATAGAAAAAACCGGCCAAGTGCGAGTCGGACTCACGTGCGAAGGGTTCCGTACCATTAACTTAAAACATTAGACAGTATAGGCAAAAAAGTATATATTTTTTTTATTTCTAATTTCAAATATTCATCACAAGATACCCGAAATAATTTTAAATAAGAGTTTCCGCGCCTGTTTCTTTACGTGAGTGATTTGAAGTTTATAGGTCCAAGACTTTAGAAATTACACCGTCTAAACGACTTTGGCGGGCTATATCTCGCAAATGGTAAAGCTGATAAAAAAGTGTTTTATGAAAACCCTACCTTATTATATTTAAAGTTCTTTTCAACGATACCCCACACAAGGGGGTGCACTCAAAAAATAATTCACCCCCCTTTACATGTATGGAGTAGTACCCTTAATAAGGGGTAATTTTAATTTTTTGTATTTTTAAAAATGAGATCTATATGTGAAGTATCCTCGAACCAAGTTAAATGCTAATCAGCCCATAAACGTAGAAGATATTCTGCTGTGACAGACTAGGACGGACGGACTGAACGATCTCATAAGGGTTCCTTGTCGGACTACGGAACCCTAAAAAGGAAGGTTAGACTATCCGTATAGATTCGTGAATTTGTCTTTCCGACAGAAGATTCGTGGGGAGTAAGTCTGTGGCCAATGCCTACGGCGACGTGACCCGTATTTTTTTTTTTTATATAGGCAGACATTTGACTGCAATCTCACCTGGTGGTAAGCGAAGATGCGGCCGAAGATGGGTCATGTCTGTCTAGAAACAGAGATTTTTTATTAATTTCATAAAAAAATGTCTTGCATTAAGCAGAAGGACAAATGTCATAAGTAATTAACAAAAAGAATACGTTATTATAGGCATTATTTTATTACAAAACATTAATTGCGTCACCTGACTAGTGCATGTTGCACTATTCATTTTCTTGTTTACAATTAATTCTAGTGCATATTTTTTTGTTTGCATCTTGTGTCTTTTACAAGTGTTTTTTTCTCTTTTATTCAACTTATTGTCTATGCGCTTTACTAATGTTAAAAATTTACATAAACTACCAACTTGTCTTGTCTTTCGTGGGCGGAAAACTCGTCTTTCGCCAGAAATAACTCGATACCTTTGGCTCAAGGTACATTATGACGTCATTTTTCAAAATTTACCATTCGAAATAACTATTAAACTTTTGTAACCAACCGTTTGTACAGTTAGATTACATATTACGTGTATGTTTTTTCAGTCATTATGAAGTAGACGTTCAATATTACAACGTATCTTTGAAGGTCCTCGTCGTATGGATCAAAATAATTTAAAAAAAAACCTAGGTACGGACGACATCACGTGAAGGTAACCAATGTAGCATTTTATACACTTGTAATAGGGGGTATTTTTTCCAAATATGTATACCTAGTCTGCTTTGCTGGCCACTGCACTAAGGACTCGGTACTATCACAGAATAAATAATAGTTACATACTATACTAATGTCAATTTCATTTGCATTATTTCAATAGTTACCAGACTGTTATTAGTTCAGCTGGAATTCACTCACGTGCATTTAAAAAAACATTCTGTAAGGTCAGGATTAACAGTTGAATAACTATAACTATTAGAACATGTGGTATATTTTTCTAGTCTATTTTGCTGATAGTTGTTTCACTAACCGATGCTCTTACGGCGAGGTAAAACATCGTGAGGAAACTTGCACATTCAGAAGACTGAATGTGTAACTATGATCCAAAACTGGCTAGTTTCCCCTGTTAACAGGTTCACGGAGTTCAAGATGGCAGTCACTCCACTGTAATTGTCTGATCTGCCAAACCCTGGTATGATGTCCACTGCTGAACATAGGCTACTTCCACGGTTATCCACAACGACTGTTGCAAGCGGTTTGCATCCAGTGTGATTTTTAAGATTCTAGAACTTACAAAACGCCAAATCCTTACATACCTTATCTTACTTAATTTTCACTGTTTTTTCTATGTTTCGGGTTTTCCCTGAAAACCTAGTGTACCTTTGTTTGTAATTCCATTATTTAATTAATAGGACGGAAATTTTTCAAAAATATTTAAATATGTTGCATGCGGGCTTGGTGGTTACAGCACAGTTCGACGTTAAAGATACGGCAGGCAGTTTATAACTAGTCAATGTTAAGAAAGTGAGGGATATTCTTCCAAATAAAATTACCTTGAATAAGTAAGAAGAATCACTCCGAAAAATCGTTTAAATAAATAGCGACTCTTGTTACAACACAATTAGATGCAATTCTCTAACACCCAGTTACATAGGGAGCAGACAACTTTATCACACAGACATTAAGCTATTAGCTACTAATGTGTCATTAATTTGACAGGTTTAAGGAGATAATTTAGTATGTAATAGTAAGCCATTAAAATACTTATTATGTCTATTCCTGCAACTGGGCGTATGTGCAATACGAATATTTCCCTAGATATTTATCTCTCTTTGTATCACGTAACTTTATGTCACCAATCCACAAATCGACTGAAAAACCGACACACGTTTTATTTACCTACTCACGCAAGCAGATCTAAGGTGCGATCCAGCGTGTGACAGCACTACCGACCGGTCGGACCCGCTATGTACTTGTAGATTCATACCTAAACTGCAGAGTGAGCCAGGTCCGTAGGTACTTACGTAATTTAACACTTTCCTGCCCACAGAGTGGCGCAAAGTAGACACAAGAGTAGGTGAAACAATGCCACTGTGCACTACACAAAGTACTCTGAACTCTAAGCGGGTTAAATCATCAGCATTTGCAATAGTATGACGTATATAGCCATATTTATTTATTTATAAAGTTTTCATTACGAGCCATCATCATCTTAGCGTTATCCCGGTTATGCACTTGCACGCAAGGGCCCAGGGACCGCATTGGATCACGATGCAGGATATGGCAGATCAGGTAATTACAGTGGAGCGACTGCCATCTGACCTCCGTGACCCTGTTAACAGGGCAGGGTAACCTGACTAGTTAGGATCATGGTCACACATTTATTCGCCTGAATGTGCAGGTTTCCTCACGATGCTCACAGTATTTTCCTTCACCGTAAGAGCATCAGTTAGTGAAATAACTAATGTACGTAACTCAGAAAAAATAATTAGTTTAGTACATGGCGGCACGTGGGATCGGTCCTGTACCTCTGGCACGAGAGGCAACCCGCTAGCCACTACGCTATTAAACATATTTTGATAACGTGATCGCTTTTGCCATGAAATTCTCGAATCGCCGTGCAAAATCAGATTGTTTCGAATCGAAGATTAAGATCCATTAGTTAACTCGCCGTGCGGAACAAACGAATCAGTAGTAATATTTTGACATGGAAATCTAATGATTTTTAAAAATGATAAAAATATAGTTACCAAAATGTTGAGGTACTTGTGGATACTAAACGAATTTTAACTTTTTAAACTTTGTTGATAAATATTTAGATAGGTAACGTTGCATGTAATGTTAGTGCCAAGATACATTTTTGTTTGATCTCTGAATATAATAAATTATTCCCAAAATGTTTTAATTAGCTCTTTAACGTTTACATTGCAAGAAACATAACTGAAACTAATATAAATAATACGAAAGTACAGGAAAAAAAATCACTTTTGGCACCCAAACAATAGTTTAGGTACCTACTCTTTCAATAGCCATTCCAGTTATTGCAATTTTGTTATGCGTAGTAGGTAACTAGATACGGAACTAACCATCGTAATGTCAATGTATTGTGATAAATTGAATTAATCTACTTTTAATCGACTCTAATTTGTGTCCTGCTGATTTCCATGGCGTTCTTGCTTCGCTAATAATAATTGTGGCTTGTTTATTATTTTCCTTAATTGGCACCTATTCGACCAAACCATTAACTTACATTCTGTAGGTATTACATTTTAAGGTACTTGATAAACTATATAAAGCTCATAAAAGTTTAAATCTTGCTGTTTTAATACTCTTTTATGCAATTACAAGTTTATGAGTCTTTTAATGTTTGCATGAGTAGAGTTTCTTTTACTTTTATTTTTGGTTGCATTTCCAATCCCGTAAATTTACCTTTGGTCGATATGGCTTTGGCACCATTTTTGAAAAGTGTAACGGTAAACTTTACAGATCTTGCTGGCCTTTTCGATATGCAATCGTACCTTCAAAAATCGGTAATTGTAACAGCCTTGACAGAGTAACTGTAACAAGTCTGGGGCATTGTTGGTGTTTATTTTTATTTAAACCATATTATAGGGACACCAGAAAACTTTTAGGTCTCTTTTTTAGTTCCGTATGCCGTTGATCTTAAGGTTCTTATTTCTAGCTTGTACTAAACTTGCTGTAAACGCTGGCTGGCTTGCGTCAGCTACTGGTTCTAGATAGGGCAGGTTTTAAAGCCTTAATAAACAGATATTCGACAACATGCAGAAGTGTTTCTTGTTGGAACGTCAAAAAGTCTATCGAGTAAAAACCATCAGTTAGATATCTGCCACATCTTTAAAATAAGGTCGGACCACAAGTCCATACTATCGATAAAAATCGTGTAATCATTGAGTATCGTCATTAATCTAAAGAGGTAGATTACGACCTTGCATTGTCATTAAAGTCGACGACTACCTGCTATCTCAAGTTGAATTTTAAAATCGTTTTTTAATTATCCGCAATAAAAGTAAAGCATTGATTCCTTACCTACGTTAGAAATCATTGCTTCTCATTTATTTTCGACGTTTTGGGATAAGCGTTCCGCAGGGTTCAACTACCATTTCATATGTATAAAAACATGAAAATAGTTTAAGAAATACAGAATGATATACAGGAACAGGAACCAGGAACAAGAGGATAGTGATGCTATAGGAACGATGTGATTGGTAGTAGAGTTCAACAAGGAGAGAGATGGCACGAGAATAGTGAAAAAGTAATCCACTCTGGAAACAATATCTTTTACTATTACTGTAATGATGAAAGCAATAGAATTCATCCACTAGTTTATTTGGCACTGCAAGTAAACTTTTATATAGGCAGGCAGACTGCAGAGTAGTTTTTATTCTGTGGCAGAGGTCGGATATCAATCTAGTAATTTCTATTATCAAATTTAAATTAATTAAATATGACATATACTTCTTGGCCTTTTGACGGCAAGGTTGCTTTATAGTTTCACCATGTCCGTCTGTCTAGCATTGGACTGGACCGGACTGTCTACTTTTGTGTGTAAAAAATCATAAGAGTGCGAAACCGCTCCATTTTTGAATCACTCGTATGAAATTCTGTTGGCGAATGCGACATAATTTTCACTTAAACACATTCATTTTCGCGTTTATTCTATTGCTTGCCTTCTGTGACGAGTGGGTAACGGTTCCGAGCGGTCGAGTGCAGTGGATCGAGTGATTCAAAGATGCGGAGTTTTAAATGACGAACAAAAGTCAGTATCAATCAGCGACGACTGTCTTGGTGTAGTGGTTCGCGCCCTGGACTTCTTCAACCAGGCGGTTGCGGGTTCGAATCCCGCAAGGGGCAATTGTTTGTATGATGAGCACGAGCATGTATCTAAGTCATGGATGTTTATAAATGTATATAAGTATGTCTATCCGTTATTCTAGTCACCATAGCACAAGCTCACGCTTAGTTTGGGGCTAGGTAATTGGTGTGTTTGTTGTAGCAATTTATTTATTTAATAATAAAAAAATAGTTGAAAAAATACAATTAAATTATATTACAGGAACAAGGAGAAGAACAAGAGAATAGTGATGTTATAGGAACTTCTTGGCATTTTGACGGTTCCATAGTCAACAAGGATGCTTTTTAGTTTCGCCATGTCCGTCTGTCTAGCATTGAGACTCCACATCCTATCGGACTATCTACTTTTGTGTGTAAAAAATCATGAGAGTACGAATCTGAAGTAACTTGCTGCGCGCGCGTCCGTGAACCCAGCGCTCGCGCACTCAATCGTAAACTGTGACATTGCGCTTCTATCGCATGACATTTGCCAACCAACCTTGCACAGCTAGCTCCGAGGACTACCTAATAAAATACCAGTTTTATAGCAGCTACCTAATACGATAGAGCCGCACTCTCATGCCTCTCTATATTGAAAAGTGGACAACGAGTTCGCTTCGATATTACATTACTTTTAGGACATTTGTTCTTCTGCTTATATTATAAATATGCAAACTCACTCTCACGTGGTGCTGTAAAAAAATTGGGGGCCCTGTGAAAACCATATTAACTTATCGGTCAATTGTATTGGGCCTATCAGGGGTCCTTCCTAACCGCATTACATTATTGGTTCCATCAAAAAAGTTGTTGCATGCAAGCAAAAAAACAACTAATACATTTTTTGGTAAGTAATCTTTTGTCTGCATTTGTTTGAAATAATACATTTATTAATTAGATAGGCCTCGAAACTGCCCTATCAGTACAGTAGGTGTGTGGTGTGAGAGAATGCTGTGTTTGTTTGTGTACGTTTACTGTCCACCAGGTCGGGAATGGGCAACCTTAAAAGCACTCATCCCATCACTGGTCAGAGTTCTGATTGCATGTATTAGCTCTAGAATTACCACAGTTATCCAAGTAACTGAGTAAGATCTAAGGAACCAAAACTGATATATTGAGCCATTCGCGGTATCGCCTTAATACGGCTTGCACTGAGACATGCATGGCTTAATCTTTGAGACAAGCATTAAATACGAGATCTGTATGTGCCTTATCATAATCAAATCACATGACGACCTTTCATTCCTGCGTCATTGTCATGATCGTTATTACAAACAATCATAGTAACGCTTCCGACCAAATCATTTCAATCATTCAGACCTAACTTACACAAAAACCGGTCAAGTGCGTGTCGGACTCGCGCACGAAGAGTCCCGTACCATTATCTACAAACTTAATATTCTGTGAGTATTTCAAGCATCTGCCTGTTCTCATTATTACTCGTAATATCAAGCAAAAAAACAGCGAAAAAACTACTGACGTTATTTTGAGCCTCCTTTAAATATTGTAATTTTATTTTTTATTTTCAAAATATCTTAATATTGTCTGAATATTTCAAGTGACAGACAGACAGGCAGATAGACAGCGGAGGCATAGTATTAGGGTCCTAGTTTTACTCTTTGGATACGGAACCCTAAAAACACGTCATTAACTTGCATAACCTCACTAATGAGGCCCTTATCACATTATGGGCGAAAATTAAAACGTTCAAATGAAGATTGATTAGTCATCTCCAACCTCCAATTAACCCTGCAGTGTCAGGGTACCCTTGTGTAACACTTATATGACCGCTTTACGACCTATTTAACATGCTCCGTTCGCCGTCTACTTTGTGGGGAACAGTCATCGAGTACATAACATATAGAGACCGGAGAGAGATCTCCGGTCCGCCGGACCCCAGACCGGAGGTCTTGTTGGATTGCCTTTTTTACCGAACTGGAGTGAAGGAACCTGTGTATTACGCACTGTGCACTATACCTATTATCTCCCGCGCAGTTGATAATCTCTTTGTGATGATTGATTGATGTAGTCGTAACTCGGCTAGGAGGATATTATTAACAATTGGGAAGAAATAAAAGTATGTATGTAATCTTTTCCAAAATTTACCAGTGATTAATAAGTAAATTGTAAGTTCTCTATATGCGTGCATATTTTATTGATATTATAAAATGTGTGAGTATTTTGACTTTAAATTGCAGTCTTTTAAACAGTAAATTTATTTTAAAAATGTAAAAAACTAAGCGTTTTTTTGCATTATGCATTCGAAACAAAACGGAGACATTAAGTGTCACTCGATTTTGACGGTTTTTTTGTTAAACAAAATTAATATCATTTCGTCTCTATAGGTTATATGCTCGATGTCAGTAGTACAGATGCGTTTATCGTTTATTTTCTCGGTTTGCTCTTTATAAAGCGAGCTGACGCACTGGCAAGGAGAGGTCGTTGACCTCTAGTTGCGCGGACGCAGTGCAACCTTGCGCGGCGCGTTGTGGTGATCCCCTGATAGAGACGTGACGAAAAAAGTATCTTAACCGATCTCTCCGTCATTGTAGTCCGCTATTCAAATGTTTTTTTTTTGTTTAATTGATACTCCTGAGGTGATCCCATTGCCACCAAGTTAGGATCTTATCAAATCAAGGAAACCCTTCAGATTTTCGAGGCACGTAGGTATACCGTTTTTGCTACAGCGTCGATACAGTTAACTTGAATACATACAAGTTAAGTATACAACAAGCGTTTACATCCGGGTATCACAGCTTTATATGGTACTGGCCTGATGATGATTTATTTATTTATTTTAGGAAAATTTGCATTTATTCACTAAACAACAACAGTATACGGTAGATCTATACTAATTACAAATCTGATCGAAGTCGACCTGAGGTAACTACAAACAACATAATCTGAATCTGAATAATGATCCTTAATGCTTAGGAATTCGTGGTTACATTCAGCACAGTATTTTCTGTACTGTTTCAATATTTTGTCAGGATGTAGGTACAGGCAATAAGTCTACCTATCACTGTAAATGGTAAAATGAAATAAAAAGTTCCACAAAGAAACAACAGCCTTAAAAAACGCACTCAAAAGTTGGACATAACTTTCTTTATCGCCAAGTAAAAGAAACGTGGAAGGATGTCGGTGCCTAATTCAGATTAGGCACTTATTCATAGGTGTGACCTAAGTTACGCACTCTACCTATGCACGTAAATTCTGAGGTAACGTGAATTTTTGTAACTCCTAATGATTTTATTTCGCAACAAAAAGTAGCCTATGTCCTTCCCAGTGTCTTAAACTATCTCTGTGCCAAATTTAATTTGATTCAGTCCAGTAGTTTCGGAGCCTATTCGATGCAAATAAACAAACAAACAAACAAATCTTTCCTCTTTATAATATTAGTATAGATTATGATTGACTTGGTCGGGAAACAAGATTGTTGTCTCCTCTTTGTGATTTACTTAAGACCTCCTACCCACTCATAAACTTTTTTTTTATTGAAACATTCGCTTAATTTCTTGCATTTGATCCTCTTTACCGTGCACAAACGCTATATCGGCCGTTCTACTTAAAAGATAAAATACAGACAAAAAAGCATGATAATGATGGTCATGGTGTCTGGTTATGCTATTTATGGAACTGCACTCGACCATGTAACAAACTGGACATTATTTCGCTGGACTGACCAGATTGCGATGGATGAGAACTGACGTTATTCCTAATGACCTGGTAAGGCATTCATTTCCTAGTAATAATTTTAAGATTCTGAAGTGGAGCTTGCATAGGCATATATTGCTACCTACATACATTAACCATAGAGAAAGGACGTTGCCTAAAATTGGCATCAATACTTATCCCGTCCAATATTGTCTCTGCCAACCCTGATTCGAGCAAACCTCAACATTCCCCAAACACATTGCTACAATCCGCACGTCTTTCCACGCTCAGGTGATCGCTGGTTAACCCCCCTCCCCCCACTCCTATCCTTGGTAGCTCGTTCGCCACGTGGACTCAACAAGTGACAGGCCACGCATGCGTACTAGACCGCCACCCCGCACCGACTACTCTGTACTTTTCCACTGCGAATTAGCGGCTTAAAAATGGAACGTTCGGACTTAAAAGAAAAATACGAAATCTTATAGTTTTTTTTATACTCGGCCAGTGTTTTTGTTATGACTTGTTAAATAGAATTAGGTAAATACATTTCTAAGATGTAAATAATGAAGTGTTTATACCTTTACTTACAGATGAAAACATTAGTCTTTATTTAGCTCTCAAAATAGACAATCAGTTTTTCAAACCTAAGTCTATGGATTTAAAGGATTATATACTGCCAAAAGGAATATTACAGCACGCGACGTTGGGATGACCGATCAATATTCTTATCGTCACCTTCAATTACCAACCTCACAAAGGAAAATTTAACACATATTGTAAAGATCATGTTTTCAAACATTTCCTTTTTACGGCGTCCTTGAAAAATGTTGCGGGCTGGGTAATATTCGACCGAATTTGTCCGAGGGTTTTCCTTGAAGGCTTGTAAACACACATAATAGGTGGGATCTGCATATGTTTTCACACATTACAATAGAACACGGCAACACTTTTATGATATTAAAATTACTGCGACATATCCTTTTGCACGTGTAGGTAAACTTTTGGTGGATGTATGATTTAACGAGGTAAAAAAGAGTATTAACCATACCCATAATGAATTCTATAACAGCAGAATACAAAACACCTGTAAATGTATAATAACAGAATACTTGCTGTTGCCTTTGATGTTGAATTGAATCCCTACGATACGATACGAGGTGCTACAGAGATACATATCCTAGGCTCGTAGACAAGATGCAATCTCTTCTAAATCGAAATTCGCTAGGTATCGATAACAAAAATTTTGAAACTAACATAATTTCAAACATCGTGTGACTTTTGCGTGCATATTTTGACATTTAGTTGGCGATAGCTATAGACCTCACACCGAGTAGCATATATTTAGAGAAGTATGGAGAAGGTAGACCGACTAGTATCTTAGATCACAACCTACTATATATGTATATCCAATTAAGCTTGTTAGAGGAATATTTATAAGTAAAGACGGGTATTGATGTATGAAATAATCGTTGATAAGATGGGCATTCTGGCCTTTGGTGTTTCGTCAATTTTAGCTGTTCAATTCAGTTCACTCAATAGCGCTTGCTTAGTTGTCACGAATTCCACGCTCCGGCTATATGTAGCCCTAGTACCTACCTATACTTCAGCATCAGTTGCTACTTCAGTGCATGTCGTGAAAAGTAAATCACAAAATAAATATTTTTTGAAATCCCACAGCCCTCGGCAATTACTGGACTATTACGATTGCGCGGCGAGGTGTGAACAGTATGTAATTAAGGGATCCGATCGTCCCACACCGAATTATGTGCGAATCGAGCCCTCTGGGAAAATCTCGACTAGCGGTTTCATCTCTATACTATTAGATTGGCAACCTTAATTCTGGGCGATGCTTACTTATTTTACTCCGATGGCTCAGCGACCCAGTGTGTCTTGGCGTCAGATACAAGATGCTCCAACTTTTTTTTCTTCTGCAGTTTCATACCAGTTGCTGCTGAAGACCCCAATCACGTCCAAATCAGGAGGACTGATCTCACTGACTTACTCACGGATACACAAAGGCTGGAATTTACTGTTTTTGTCGTTTTTTTTTTATTGGATTGTCTAAAGTGTACAGGGTTACGCATAAACTTATCCAAATCTGTCTCAAATGATGTAGAACTCTGTGTGACCAATAATAAGGTTGAAAATAGTTGTGGAAATTTGACAGATCACAGTAGGTTGAAGTGTGGCCTGTGGAACTGTACATTTGAAGTTCGCGAATTCTAGAAGATTCTTGGTCTTCGGTATGTTTGCAACGCTTACAACTCTTCTCGTCTCAGTCATTTAAGCTAGTGAAAGTGACAATGACCGGCTGGATGCAAACTGCATACACGCGCTTTCATGTATAGCCGGGGGGCAAAAATCTACAAATTCTATACATGGTTTTAGTTGAATCAGTCTTACTATTTAAGGCAGTGAATACGGCCATCAATACCTCAACTTTTACATGAGGGGCATGATCGAATTTTTTTAAAAAAAACAGATGCTCCATTCAAGTAAATTTTACTACGCCAATGACAATGTGAAGCCTATTTTTTTATGATTTCGGTGATGACTCTGTGGTAAAAGTTGTAGGTATTCATAACCAAAGTCGCTCATTTAAATAGAAAGAATGTTTTAACTTAAACCCTGGGAATTGCGCTGGCTTATTAAGGACGGAAACATTAATATTTTTTTGTATATCTTCGTTAAGCTGTAAAGTGACCTGCGAAAACTGTCATACGTACTTATAGAGTTAGACTTAGTAACCTCATTTCCGTAGTGTCTAGACCACCGGAAGCACGTTTTGAAACTCGTTGGCAGTAAAGCGAAGTGAAGTTCTTACTTTAATAAGCAATAGAAAAAAAACTACGAGTGATTAAATTATGGAAAACCTCATTTTTTCGGTAGGATTTTACATTGGTCACGTTACCCATATGTAAAAGAAAAAAATAATTATTAAAAACTGAATCTCCCATTATATATCAGGTCTGTGTCTTATTATTTGGTGTGTCTAAAGTATTCTTCACCAATCCCTCTTTTTCCCGATTTTTCTGACAACCCTCATATTGGCTTGTAAGCGTTCCTTTTGACTTTTCTTCGGTGAAATGATGAGTGATTGGAATTCTTTGATTACGGAATGGATGGAAACATACGAAGCGTGGTGGGAAATCTGTATCTCGATTGCCTTTTGACTTTTTGTTTTATGTGACAACTTTTCGATGCATTTGATTGAATAATATCAAACCTCTTTTCCAACACCTTACTTACAAACCTAGCAATTAAGTTGATGGAAGAGGAATACTTAAACATGATAACTTCTATGACAGCCAAAAATACGTAAGAAAACTCAGTTTTTTTTAAAAAACAAACGAGCATCTACTTAACCCATTAGATGTTTAAAAATAGATTTACTCCTAATCTGCGATTACACCTTTTTTGTTATACTTTCCTATTCACCAAAATAGGGAAACAGGTACGGGTGGGCGGCTAGTAGGCGCCGCGCCTTCGTTGCCATGGCGACGCGTGACCGTGCGACCATGCGATGCTCCACTTATTCGGTAAAGGTACCTACGCATTGGAAACTCGCTAACTTTTTTATTGGCAATCTGTATAAACAATCCCGAAGCCGTGATGGGCTCGAACATAGACAATTTCAAATGTTATAAATTGTCTAAGGGCTCGAATCAAAAAGTTACAGGCAAAGGTACACTTCGGAGTACACACACGCTTTTTTAAATACAGATTTTTTTGAGGCTGGCTGGCGACATAAAATACAGTTAAATATTAGTTTAAACAGTTACCTTGTTTAGGGGGAGGGGAGGGAGCGAATATGATCATCAATACCTACAACTTTTATTATAGTCATCGCTGCAATAGTGAAAAAATTGGCCCTTCATAACATTGTCATCGAGACATAAAAAAAAATACATAGGTAGATAGATAGGTAATATTGTTGACTGCATGGGAAACATAACCAACCATCCAAGAGTCTAGGTCTGATAATCTTGTTTTTTTTAACACTTTTAGCAACTCAAAATAGTAGTATAGTCTATTTTTTTGAGTTTAATTAATAAGTAAATAATTTTCATTAAATTTCAAACAGAGAAGGCATTTTTTTCAAATAGGCGTTTGATTGACGTTTTGTTAAACGCTTTTAATAATTATTTTTTCATATCACTGCTATAACACCTAAATAAATATCTCTTTAGACGACTAATTGAGTACTAATGACACAGATATAAGGTACCTAGGCAATATATGACATGACATAATGAAAACAAAAATTTCAAATTAGCCGTCTCATATTTATTTGAGTACTACTTTATCTATTAATATAAATATATATTACTTGTGGATCCCCGCGACTTCGACCGCAAGAGTTGGATTTTCCATATAAACTTTCATCCCCCATTTCACCCCCTTAATGTTTTTATATAGCGACGAAATGTAGCCTATGTCCTTTCTAGGGTCTCAAACTGTCTCCATACCAAATTTCATCATCGGTTCAGTGGTTTAAACGTCAAGCGGTAACAGACAGACAGACACACTTTCGCATTTATAATATTAGTATGGATTATTAGCAAGGCAATAAAATATTATAATCTTATTACAATAAATACAAAGCAGCAACAGATTATGGTTATAACAAATCATTAATACAGACTGATGTACACACTAAAGTAAGTTTTCACTAGAGAATCAAACAGTAACTAATAAATGTGTCACACCTTCACATTACTAAGCTAAGTGCACACTTGTTAAGCTCTATCAAGCAAGCGAACGATGTCAAATTACAAAAATAAACTTTATTATTTACTCACATAGTAATTTCAAACACTTAACACGTTTATTTGTGATTGACCGATTTATCGGACAGACCTACGTCAGTGATGTTGCTATCGCGTGAGCTACGACGATCAACACCAAATTGTTGATACCTATCTGTAGTTAACCATTCGGGTGATAGTTCGCTAATGTCCACTAACTGATCAATACAAAAATATAAGCGGCTTTAGCTTTTACACCTCAATCGATAAAGTGGTCACTGTAAGACACATTCGAAACTTAAATTTTGTTAAGTCCCTAAAATCAAGGTTTGGAATAAACTACTTACTGAATGTACAAAACGCAAATATTTTCGGTGTTTTTACATTACAAATTTTATACATTGACGTCAAAAAAGATGTTATCGTATCTACAGTTGAACCATCAAGTATCAACTTCCTATCGAATTAATGCCCATATGGGGTACCTATCATTACATTCTAAGCTCGCGGCGGCGAGCCACGGATGGAAACTATTGACACCTGTCAACTTGGATTAGCTGGTCTAGTGAGCACGGAGCCTAATAATAAACTGCAGACACGCTTGTACAGGAAAATAGCTCAAAATCATAATTCCATAGGCTAAAGATGATTAAGAATCGCTCATAATAATTTTACTTAAATAAATGCAAGTAATTGTTTAAAATTACTCGTCGGCCAAAAAAATATTACTCACAATTCACGTGTTTTGTACTCGACATTAAAAGTACATGACAATAAAAGTATTCTTAAATAAACTAGTTATTAGCACGAATACTACAGCTGCTTTTGAAATAAGTCATTAACTTATTAACTTTGATATTAAGGTACCTACAACATTTATTGTAGATGTCGGGTCGTATCAGGAGGTTAAGAGAAGGGCGGAAAGCAGAGAGGAATGGAAAAAACTCCACCGACAAGAGCCTAGCTCTTAAATTTGATGATGACAATATTTATTACTAAGTGTCTAGACTTCTAGATAGACACTTTACAAATAAAAAAAACTTTGGACTACACGCATTCCTTGCATACTATCTATATAGTGCACATCTACTACCGACGTCCGAAAATATCAACTTCCCAAGCGTGGAAATATTTTTTATATCATCTACTGCGGCAAGAAATGGCGTTTGAAGGGTATTTATAATGGCTTACGTCACGGAATGTTTATAAACACTCGCCCGGGGCGTACTCGAGTATTTTTAGCGAAAACCTTTGACATGTCGACTGCACACGTCACGTCACGCGACGTATTCCACCCATTAGTGTAATTATGTCGTTTCTAACACGCACTTTTTTATTTTCTCTTTATGAAATGACTATCTGACCTACCGCTTTACTTGAAAGCTACTTCTTCTTTTCTTATGTGGCGAGTTTATTCTATTCTACCAGCTTGGGTATACTGTTCTGCCAAAGTCACGTGTGAAACATTGACACGTCAAGGGATTTTACAAACTTGAAAGCTATTATGCAATTCCACGCAATGACAGATGAGTTGTTGATAGCTGTCAGTACTGGATGCTTTAGTAGTTTGAAAGCTATTACAGTTTTCCAGCTAGCATACTGCCGAATTTGAAAACTATCGTTATTACAATAGCATTCCAAAGCAATAACATATGAACTGACGTCATTTTGGAAGCTATTAAGTATTGTATTTATACCTGAATGAACGATATTGCAATTTTAAAGCTATCGTGTTAGGCGGAAGGATTGCTGAAAGCTAACAGTATTGCAACTTGTAAGCAGACGACTTAGGAGGTAGACCTGCGAGTCATTTATCCTTAGGTTAGTTTTAAAGGTAAGGAAAACCACATTCAATGACACGTCGTGGTTTTCTTGAGATACAAGACATGTGGCTCTTCAGATGAAGTAACTATTATATAATCTGTGTCAGAGGACTTAGTGCGAGTATTTTCACGCGTTCACCTTCGTCCGTGTGACGAAAATTTCTATGCGATTTAGTCAGCGCCCCTACCGGCACGTTAGGGAAACCGTTTTTTTTTTAAGGACAATATGTCACTCGGTCAATGGTAAGCGCGTCTAGCTGTCAAATAAAATTAATTCACACTAAGCCCTCAGAGACTCAGTCAGGGGTAGTGACACAAGCTCCAGTTTCTGAAACGCACCCGCCGATAATCAAAACATTTTTGCTATGAAGGTAATTCGGGTACTTCTTAGTAAGTATTCCCATACCTTAGATATTTGTTCTTTGACTTAAGTGCGTTGTCTGTCCGCTCCCAAAAAATTGAGACCTCCATTATAATTTGACCGATAAATAAAGATAAGTAGGTACAGATAGTCTGCATGGAGATCCCAATTTTATTTACCGCATCATTTTGTTTTATAGAAAAAGTTGATGCATTAAGGCAGAAAAACAATTATGTATGAAATGTCAAAAGGACCCGCCTTATCAAAAAGTTAGTTTACTTTGCGAATTCTGGGTTCTATTCGTACAAATTATTATTTTTAATTATTTAAATTTTAATTTAGAAACCAGAACCTAAATTGTGCTGTAATTCCTCACATCATATACATACTTTTAAGAGGTAAATTCCGTACGTTTGTGTGCGCTTAAGATAAAATACAACAATGTCAATGCTAGTTTTGGATAACATTCAAGATCACGCAGTATTAACATAAGTTCAAAGATTGTGAATATGTTTATTTTCCTTATTTGGACCGATTATGGCAAATATTTCGTTTATAGTCTAGAATTTTCTTAAGTAGAAGGGTAACGTGACGTGCTGGTTGATTCGTACTTGACCGACTTTTAAATCTTACGATGATGTAATTTTTTCCTCATATTACAGAGCTGCCTTTATCAACTTTCGATACCTAAATAGCTGTCTATCTGATTGTAATTAGCAAAACTTGGGATTTAACACATTTTACTTTGGCATTTTGTTTTCACGAAAAAAAGCACAAAAGGGAAACAGCTTCACCTAATCCATATTTATAAATTCACACATCAACACTGTCTAGGCATATACAAAACATAGTATTATTATATTCAAAATATCCCTAGACAGTGTTGATAAGTATATTCATACGAGTTTGACTTATGTAGGTAACATATTTTGATTTTAGCATAAGTATGTATATCATAATAATCAGTGCGCAGACACTCATTACGCCCCTTTGCTGAGTCAGTGAAAGGGTTTAAATGTTTAATAATTAATTATTTTATAATTTAGGCGATTTTTTTAAGAAATCAAATATGTTTTGCACACAAAAAATTCCACCGGACAACAGTACGGTCGATCAATTTTTGTGTGCAAAACTAATTTACTTTATATGTATACCTATAGGCCATAAAAACCAATTGAATTAGTTTGCTTTGAATATGACTTCCTTTTAATAGGACAAAATTATAAACAGCCGACAATGACCTCAATCGAAATGTTAGTTGCCTAGGTAGGTAGGCTAGGCCTACGTAAGTTTTAATTTGCTCGTGAGGTGAATGTTCGCACCTCCAACGCTTGCTAACGAAACGCAGTAGATAATTGTAAAAATTGTAAAAAAAAGAACAAAAAGATGACCTTTTTAGAAGTATTACTAAGTAATAGTGTTTTAAGGTCATTTGATACCCATATTGTTATGGTATGGAAAAAAAACCTACCTCCTTCGTTTTGTTTTAAGATTTTAAATATTTAGGGCTAAAATACGCTCGACATAACCCGCCTTCTGACACAGTCGGGTAAAAAATATTATTTCCTATTTAGATTCGTAGACGAACTCTAAACTTTCTTTACTGGCTGGCTGGTCATAGTCTTGGCCCCGTAGAACCAACAATCTGAATTCTGAGTAAAATAAAAAATAAAAAAAATCTCGAACGCATGCACCGGAATGGCTATCTATAATTACGCACTTCGATTACTCAAAGTTACAGCCAAATCATTTTGCCAGCGTCGGAGCGGCAACGTCGCGCCGCGGGGGGCGGGGCGCCCATAGCAACAGGCGCCTCGCCACGTGTTACGCGGCCTTGCCGTAGAAGCTTCGCGCTTTTTCACAGTTCTGCGGAACGCTAGGCGTCGGAATATCTATCGTCTTTGTTGTTTTGATGAAGAGTTAAAAAGTTCTAAGCATTGGAGCATAAAGTTACTTGAATGTTAAGTGTCATAGTTGCCTAATTATTTAGTGTGAAGGTAACTAATAATTTTTTTTATTTACACTCTCACTCGATGAAAATTATGTGGAACAAAGGACGCTTATTTTCAGTTTGTACAAATTATTGTGTTCTTGACCCCTGTTTGGGCACGAGCGTAACAGAAAGATGCAAATTATGACTGAATGTGTTAAATAAACTCGTAACCTTATAATAATGGGGTCAACCATGAATGATCATTCACAAAACTCGTTAAAGATACACATTCATACAAAATTTGATATCAAGTCGCTGTACTTTTCCATTCATTTAAGATAAAATTACTAGCGAAAACGAAGAAGGGTAACAATCGAACGGAAATTATCTCAATTTATTTTACTTGACACTGGCTACAAGCCAAAAAGAAAAAAAACAATTATTAAAAAAAACATGGTTGGCATGGCAGAATTGCGCGTTACACGAGAAATAAGGGCAAAACACCGGATTACAGAATTTGGAAGAAAGACGAAGAGTACTTTTTGAAACAGGATAGTTATTAATACATAATTATAATTTATAAAAAATCTAAATATTGATATAAATATAAACATGGATTATTAAAGAGATTTGTAAGGCCCCTTGCCTTACAAATCTCTTTGATTAATGTTATTATAATTATTTAAATACGACATTGATTAATGTTATTATAATTATTTAAATACGAGTACAATACAAAGAGTTGACCACGCGTGGCCTTATTGATAACGTCTTAAATTAAACCAGACCACGTTGATATTTTAACATAGATGTAGAATATGGGCGTGAAAGGGAGCTTATTTGCTGCAAGCTTATTCTTGGTCTTCCTCGCTTCCTTTTTCCTTCTATTATCGTTTTAATAAAATTGTCGTGTCGAATCAGGTGGCCTAACATTCGTCCCCTCCTACACTCTATTGTTTCCATCAATCTCCTTTTTTCCCTAACCATAGACAAAACTTCTTCATTTGTTTTCTTCTCCGTCCAACTTATACGCTCCATTCTCCTCCAGAACCACATCTCGAAGGCTTCCAGTCTCTCTCTGTCCCTCTTTGTCAATGTCCACGATTCACATCCATAGAGTGCTATACTCCAAATGTACACTTTAACAAGTTTTTTGCGAACTTAGCTTGATATTCTGGCCTCGAGCAGGTGCTTTTTTGCATTATAAGCTTGTCTCGCCATCGCTATCCTTGCTTTTATATCTGGTGTACATCTGGAGTCACTAGTTATCAAGCTACCTAGATATTTGAAGATTTTAACCTGTTCTATTTTTGTGTTATTTATTGAGATAGGGCTATATTTTTCCTTTTTAGAAGCAATTAGTGTTTTTGTTTTATTTTTGTTAATTTTGAGACCAAATTCTTTAAAAATAGTGTCCATTTCTGTAACCAGTTCTTCCAACTCCAATCTGTTTTCTGCAATGGCTGCAATATCGTCGGCAAAACGAATGAATTTAAATACGTCCCCATTAATTTTGACGCCCCCCTTTTTTGATTCCGTTATTCTGCGTATCGCACATTCTATGAATAAATTAAAATTTAGCGGTGAAAGTGGGCATCCCTGCCTAACTCCCTGTCTTATTTTTGCCTTTCCGTTTTCCTCTCCTACTTCTATTACCGTTTCTTGGTTTTTATATAATTCATAAATAATCCTTCTGTCTCTATAATCCAATCCAGCTTCTTTGAGCACTTCCATCATTATTTTCCAATTGACCTTATCGAACGCCTTTTCTAAGTCGATAAAAGCTATATGTGTGTCCATGTCAAAATCCAGTCTCCTGTCTATTACCAATCTTAAAGCTAGTATCGCTTCTCTGGTTCCCTTTTCTTGCCGAAACCCATATTGATCCGGTCCCAAAAAGCACTCTGTTAACGGTCTTATTCTGTTCTGAATTATTTTTATTAAAATTTTATTTGCCTGTGAAATAATACTTAGTGTTCTATGTTCTTCGCATTTGAGTGTGTTTACTTTTTTCGATAGTGTTACAGTCTTGCCTCAATTAAAATCTTGAGGTTTTTTGCCTGTTTTATACATTTCTTGAATTAAATTAAAAATTTCCTCTTTCAACTGATTGCAAGCTGCATATTTAACCATCTCAATATAAATATTATCAACTCCTGCTGTTTTCCCGTTTTGAATACATTTCAAAGCTATTTCGAATTCTTCTTTCAATATCAGAGGTCCCAGTTCTAAAGTATCTACATCTTCTCCTTTTTCCATATAGCTTTCTGACATCCCTTCTCCTGAATAAAGCTCTTCTATATACTCTATCCATCTTTTAACAATTTTTTAGAGTCTATTAGTATTTTCCCTTCTTTATCTAATACAGCTGTACTTCGTCTCTTATGTTTCTTGTCCATTTGTTTAATTATATTGTAGGCTTTTTCCATTTTCCCCTGTTTCATCATAAACTCTATTTTATTGCATTTCTCTTCCGTATGTTTTTCTTTCGCTTCCCTGCACAGTCGTGTTATTTTGTTTGTTAATATTCTGTACTCCTTTGCCTTGACATCATCCGTCTTGTTTCTTAATTCTCTTCTCTCAAGCATTAGCGCTATAATTTCTGGGCTAAGCCAGTTTTTCCTCGGAATCAGCTTCTCTTTCTTTATCGTCTCTTCTGCGCTTTTGACCATTATGTTTTTGATTTCATTCCACCTTTTTTCAATATTAATATTTTGAATGTTATTCTTACATCTATCAATAAATTGCTCTAACTTATGGCCTACTTTATTACTATATTGCACTTTACTATCACTATTTATATCCTTAAGTTTATTGAGATCCAAGTTCTTTGGTTTGTGTTTTCTTTTTAGTTGCTTAGTTTTAAAATTGTGTAGACTTATAAGAAGGTTGTGATCAGAATTTAAATCGGCCCCAGGTAAAGTCTGACACAAACTTATCTGTTTTAGAAATTTACTTTTAATTATTATGTAGTCAATCTGGTATCTAGCAATATCTCCCGGCATTTTCCACGTATAGAGTCTTCTTTTTGGTTGCTTAAACATTCTATTTGTAATAATCAAATCATTTTCTTTACAAAATTGTACCAGTCAGTCCCCTCTCTCATTTCTCTTTCCCAACCCAAAACTTCCTACTGAGTTTTCTTCCTTTCCTTCACCGACCACCGCAATGAAGTCACCCATAATAATCAAACTATCTGTATCTTTAACTGTATCTAAAATTGAATCTATGCTGTCATATATCTCTTCTATCTCTTCATCTGGGTGGCCACTCGTGAGCATATAAACTTGCAATAAAGTAATATCAAATGGTTTAGCTTTTATCTTAACTGCTGTTAATCGGTCACTAAGGTGTATGGTATTTTCTATGTTTAAACCCCATTTTTTATTTAATATTATAGCAGTGCCATTTGATCCTTGTTTCTCTCCCGTATATATAACCCTATATTCACCACTCCAAAAATCTCCACTTCCTCCCCATCTTACTTCAGCTAATCCCAGTATATCAATTTTGAGTCTGTCCATTTCCATCTTTACTTCTTCTAATTTCCCCGGCTCTAGCATCGTCCTCACATTCCATGTGCCAACTTTACAAGGATTTCGCTGGATGACGACCGAATCAGCCTTGCTCCTGACCCTGCCGGACTCGGACCGCCACGGCATATTACATCGTGGAAGCCCGTTGTCAAGAACTACTTTATTATTGTTGTCCATATTCATAAAACTCCAAATTAGGAAAGATAGTGTGGTGGTTTCCCTCTTGCCTTCCACACCGCAGTTTAAGAACCGGTTTATCCCGCATCTTAATATCCAGTCAAAAGCCCTTCTTGATACTATATCTTCGGCCTTTTGCCAGTACTGATATTGCTGCTGCACAACACCAGGGGAACGCTTATTTGATGGCGGCGTTGACTCGCCATGGCACAGGATCGTCAATGAATATTGTAGCTTTTTGTAGAGAAGTTCATCCCACTGAACTCCCCACTACATTCTGGTATCCTGCCGCTGTGTGGTCGGGGACTGCTTATTCTACATATTCGCAGCTATAACCACCATATCTGGTGGCCGTTTACTATCCGCCACCTGTGACCCCGTTAGTAGCCTACAGCTCAGCCCTTTTTTTTTTTTTTTTTTTACGTCAGGAAATGCCTTACGCACCGTACCTCTCCGTCGGGGAACGAAGAGGCGTGTGTGGGACTCCCCCGGACTCGGGTATACCCACTAAAACCTGACGACGCCCGCCCGCCGCATGTGTTGGCTGTGACAGCAGGGGCCGCGGTATCTCAACAGTCCCGCGACCCTGCCAGCGGCAACTTCCGCCCTCTAGTTCAGAGGGCGGATCTCCACGGAGGGGGGAGCACCCCTCCAGACGGCGCACTGGGCGTACAGTGCACCGTCTCTCAGGAGGGTCCCTGGTGAATGGGCAGAGCTACAGCTCAGCCCTAACCTAACCTAACATTAAAATTAACGAAGATAAATTTGAAAATTTTCAAATGTTAGATTTTTGTGAAAAAAAGGAATTTTGGCTAAAAATACACTACATGAAAAAAAAAATTTGAAACTATCTTTTTTTTTCATTTTTTCAGTTTTTTAGTACCGTGTATGCCCTCCTCTTTTGTGAATGCATTCTCGAAGCCTAGAGGGCATACTCTACCAAGTGGCGAACTGTTTCTTGTGCAATTTGTTTCCAGCTTGTTTTCAGCAAATTAATGAGCTGTCTTTCGTTATGCACAGGTTGGTTTGTGTTCCGGACACTGCGTTTTAATAAATCCTACATGTGCTCGATTGGGTTAAGGTCCGGACTGTTGGCGGGCCACGGTAAAACCGGTATACCAGCTTCCTCTAGGGCTTCTCGGGTGGCTCTTCCTGTATGAGCGCGAGCATTGTCGTGCATTAATTTAAATCCTGCACCAATTCTTTGTGCAAATGGCACCACATGAGGTCTTATGACCTGTTCAATGTATCGTTGAGCCGTTACCGTACCTTCATTGAGAACTGCGGGCTCGTTTCGACCGGACATCGAGATTCCGCCCCACACCATTACTTTGGGCACACCATTACACACCATACACCAAATCTGTCACTTTCATGGATGCAGGCATCCAAAAATCGCTCACCCTTTCGTCTCCAAACTCTAATGCGACGATCGCTACTAAAAAATTTTACTTTGCACTCATCAGTGAACAATACTGTGCTCCAATCATTTGTGACCCAGTCCTGGTGTTGTCTTGCGAAAGATAAACGGTTCGCACGATGCGCACTTGTCAACGGAATTCGCACTACACGTCTCCTAGAGAATTGTTGGTTCTCGTGTAACCGATTCCTAATCGTTTGGTCGCTAACACGAGTACCCGTCGCCTGGCGCAAGCGATTTTGTATGGAGCGAGCGGTGACGAATCGCTCTCTGCGCGCAGTTAAGCGTTTGTAGCGATCTTCTTGTATTGTGGTTGCTCGAATTCTTTCAGATCCCCATCTTCTAGTTACACTTCCAGTCTCTTGGAATCGATTCCAAGCATTTTGGATGGCTCTTCGTGAAAATCCCAGCTGCAGAGCTACAGAACGCTGCGACTGCCCTTCTTCTATCAATGTTATGGCTCTAGTTGCGGTTTGCACGTCCATATGTCTACGATTTCTCGGCATTGCTCTTTGAAAATGTTTATTCACACTGAAACTTAGCAAAATTTAACTGCTCGCGCACGAATTCACAGTTGGAATGACCTATAACTTCGTTTAAAAAGTTGGGTAAATTCAAGTGGTTACAAAAAAAATGACAAACTGTCAACCACTTTAAAACTATGCAAGCTGTAATCTCTCACGATGTTTGTTCAGACTTAAGGTAACACCACAAAAAAGGTAGGTACTTAACATCAGTTAGAAATTATTAAAATCGCTCCAGATGTCCAAATAAATAAGTGGCCCTTATTTTGTTTTGACTAGTATATATAGTCCAAACACTCATTGCTGCTCAATATTGAACGTAAAACGGGGATAAGATTAACTAAGTCCCGATCCAACAGGTAGGACAAACTAATCTGCTGGACAAACTATTGAGTTAGTTATTACATCATCTGGGAAATAAGCCACCATGGTACCTCGGTTCCGCGAAGGCCACAAAACGCTAATGATTTCCGCGTGGCATCCTATCTACATGTAAAACACATTATTGTGCCAGTATCGTGCAACGCATGAATCCGCCCTTGGCTGCCAGTGTCGATAGCCAAGCAGTGACATTGATGACAGATGTCATATTTGAATGAACATGTGAATTACGAATGATTCGAAATTTGAAATAGAGCTCGTAAATATCCCGCTCGCCGTCGCAGAATTTATTGATTTGTGAAGTGCGCGCTTATTGTTCTGTTTTATTTTTAAAGTTTCTGAATTTCTTACCAAACTTTATATTGATTTTGATAAAAATGTAACATTTTGTGGCTAATTACTACCAACTTTTCTATTGAACCAACATCAAACACAAGCTGACCCCTCAAGAGTTAGACGGTTTGAAAATGTTTTTTTTTTTTCAATTTTGTCAAATTTGTCGTGTTTCTTTTGAAGCAATAAAGGTTTCTTTTATAGCCCCTATTAAACAAATACGTATTATACAAGTACCTCGTGTACCAATGACAAAATGGGTAGTTATTACTTATCTGAAGTTAAAAATTGAAAGTAATCGTCTAAAGAAGAAAAGTTTCTACAACCACATTTCGTGGCTTCGAATAGCAGTTATAGTTTTCCAACTTGGCAGACGCTGGCGCGGTTTCAACGGGTTCCTGATCTATATATAACATTGAACCGATAAATTTCAGCGGGGAAAAAAGTCTCGAACTTCCCATGACGGTGTTTTATTCATCAAATGCGTTTGGAAGTTTTATGCAAATCTCACCAAACGTCTGCACTCGTTTCTGGCTAATGTCCAAAGAATACGGCAGGTCCATTTTGGTCCGAGAATCGGAGTTATAAAGTCTGTTCCAAATTTATTACTCTATGTTAATTTAACTAACATATAACTCTTTTGTTTCAGGTAATTACGATCACATCAAATTGATGCATGGTTGCTCCAAAGTGTTCTTCTATTTGGTAATATAACAACGTTGTGTCTTGAAAAACCTTTGGTTTAACGACAAACGCGTGTAGGTAGACGATTGTTTAGTAATTTGGGAATCTATTTGATATGTATGGCTTCTTTCAACGCTCCTTTTTTAAGCTCCTTTTTTACTGGAACGTGATTTAATTTTAGTTTACCAATACAATTGATAACAAAGCTAAGAAAACAGAAGAACAACTTGATCATCATGAATTTACAAAACAAGGACAATGAACGCAAAATATTCCTATCACCTAAATAAAATTGTGGAGTACATATCGTAGAAACATACGTTAGAATTTAGCTAAGTAGGTAAACTTGATAAAGAGTTCACGTGATACATATCAGGCTTATATTTAAAACAATGCAATAAAGTTATTTGTGAAAAAATATTTATCTTTTTAGGGTTCCGCACCTCAAAAGGAAAAAAATGGAGTATTGAAGGAAATAGGCTTACTTTGTTGTCTGTCTGTCAATCAAGTAAGAGTTTAAGACCTTGTTTCACACAAACGCGTGGAGATATCATGTCAACATATTATATATACTTACTCGTACTACCCGACCAAGCCAAATAGACGAATAGAAAACGACTTACGACGACGAATACAACGAAAATACTAATGGAAATTGAAACTTAATGGTGTTCAAATAAACTTAAACATTTCATCTAAATTTTAACAATAATACTTTTGGCTTGGTCGAGTAGTAAATACCATATAGCTATACCATAAGCTATATGGGAACCATAAAGGGTACTTCCCATAGACCTAGAATCTTGAAATTTGAAAAGAAGGAATATCTTTCAGCAAAAGCACACCTTTAGGTCTAATCCAAAAATTGACAACTTGTTTTTCCGTAACAAATAAAAATTGCAAAAGTTCTACGGAACCGTCAATGCCAGAATCCGACTCTCACTTGTCCGGTTTTTTATTGGTTTTATACTTCATTCATCCAAAAAAGTTGAAAATACATGATGTAGCACTATCAACTAACTATCTAGTTACTATGTAAGTATTGTCAGTATCACCCGTACTATCGGTTATCTATTAGGTACATATCGATTAACAGATAGTGCTATCGATTCCAAATATTTTCGAGGTTAACGCTACCGGTCATATTAGTTTTAAGGGTCACATAAGTCAGCAAAGTCAAAGTTAGCCTATATTGATCCAGCTGGGCTTCACCTTAACCGTAAGAAGATATTACTCATACATAATACTTCACCACGCGGGCTCAGTGCACATTGGTGAAGGGGTATCTGTAAGGCAAGTGACCAACCTTTACTGTCAGATATAATCAAGCCGTACTAAGGCCTCTGACTAGGCTTAACGACTAATCAACCAACCAACCGCTTCGGATCAACCGCTTCACGTGCCTTCGCACAGAGATGAGGCGTCACTTAAATGGTCGGAATGGTCACCCATCCAATCATGACAACGCAGTAGTATGCTTAACCTGTAGTAACATAACCAAAGGGCCGCTGCCACTACGCTACAAGCACCTCTAAGGCTCCGCACAGACGGGCCACCGACCATAGCCACCAGTGGCTACCGACAAGCTGTTTGAATCATTTTTAATACATCGCCGCACACGTGTAGCGATTGGCGTCCACTCGCGACTTAGTGTTCGGGTTCGGTAGCGGCTATTTGCCATTTTAACAAAACATTGCCAAAGGATTGTAGCGGCTCGACAACGTTGCGTTTTTACATCGCGAGTCCTGAAACTGCTCACGATGCAAAAACGCAACGTCGTCGAGCCGCTAAAGGATCTAGCAGTGAGTGTCAATTGTAGCGGCCACCGACCTTCGCTTGCGCGGGACCAAAGTTCGTGTCGCGCGACAGCCACACCGGTGGCAGTGGTGACCCATCTGCGCGGAGCCTTAGTCAGCGTAGAGTTAAACAAAAACGTTTGCTTACTTGCCGGTAAAACGCTTTAAATGAGACCCTTACCGCGTGGGACGTCACAGGTGTTCCCCCATAATGGAATCGCCCAGCTGATACTGAAGATAGCAGCGATATTACCACTGTTATTAACAATGATTATGTCCGTCTGTAAGTTGTGTTGGACTCGAACACGCGATAATAACTCAATTGTGTTCGGCACTTGTAGTATTTTTAGGGTTCTGTACCTTGAAAGGTAAAAACGGAACCCTTATAGGATCACTTTGTTGTTTGACTTGACTGTCCATTCGTCGGTCACTCTATCTGTCAAAACGGGAAGCAACATTCTTTAAACTTTAGCACATTGAACTAAAAGGGTCAATTGCGTCTTACCACTCTGCAGAGAGATTCGCTTGGCAGGTCTCTGACGATTTCAAAATTCGAATCATCGTTCTGTATCAGTTACTTTAAAAAGTTTGATGTCAGTTTAACTGCAAGCGAGTTGGATTTTTATTGTTATTTCACTAGAATATTAATAATTAGCTATTTGGCTTTATTTTCCCTTCTAAGATGCAATATGTATAATTATGATGCAAACGATTTTATCCCTAAGACTGGTAAGGCGCACTTATCCCCGATAGAACATATCAAGCAAGATCAAAAATTTAGTTTTAATTAACAGTTCCAAAAATAAATACCTCTCAGCACCAACTATCGACGGCTTTAATAATTTTCCATTAAGATTAAATTATTTTTAGTCGTAATGATAAAGACTGCTAACTGATGACTTAATTACTGTTGTTGATAAATTAATTGCTTTATCTCAAACAGTGTTGTGTACAATATTTTAACAGTGACTATTTCTTAACTAAATTAATACGAGTATTAACATTCTTTGAATTTACTTTATATCTATCAAAGCTACAGATGAATTGTTTTTTGTTTTAGTAATTAATAAAAGGTAGTATGTCAAGGGCAAATTTTTTAGTAGTCAGATAAGAATTATTTTTAAAATAATCAGTACGACTGATTTTAAAATGTAATGACCTCTTGTATGTCACTTCTATTCTTGGATAGCGACCTGTACCTACCAATCATTCAGATCATCTCATGAACCATGATAGCTAGACAGTTGACAGATGATTTATTCTTATTGCCGCTATTACAACAAATACTAAAAACAGAGTAAAACATTTAAGAGGGCTTCCATTGATCAAACGTGTTTTAAGCGTTTTTTTTGCACGACATAGCAGGTAGACGCTTGAAATATTCACAAATATTAATTGTATATTCACTTTCATTTCGTAAAAACTTGCAAAATAATTGCTTAAGTTTAAAAATTTAATAAATATTTAATTAAAGTAAAACAATATTTAAGGGGTCTCCCATACAAACGTGTTTCTTTGCCGTTTATAAACATAAAAAGGGTCATAATATAGTCTAATGTTGTATAGATATAAGATATTGGTACGGAACGGTTTTTATTATAATTATAATTTTTTTACTAAATATACTGAACTCATCATGACCATTCTTTGACATCAGTTAGTGCAAAATTTGTTTGTTCGTCATTTTCTTAGTATCCCTTCTATTTTTTATCCACAACATACCTAATTTATCCATACTTCCAAGAAATGATTCCATTATTGTACTTGTCCATTTCGTCAGCTAGGGTTATCTGTTATGTACAATAGCCATTATACACCAGCTGTTTATCCTTATTATTTATTAAATACTTTCTATTTACTATTGACTCTCCCTGGCCTTGGCACGGGTGCAATATAAATAAATAATAATAATAAATTTCATTTATTCAGACACAACGATCCATTTTTGTTAGTAACAATTAATCTTAATGGCAATGTTAGTAAATACACTGACAATGACAACACATTTTTCTTAATTAATTAATTAACATAATATATTCGGGTAGCATTTGGGTTTATCAAGGCGGTTACCCAGTGCCTCGTTAAACCACTATCCCACCTTCCGGCCAGCACGTTCAGAATACTGTTAGAGCTGCTGTTATAAAAATATACAAGGTACTTTTTAATTTTAACTTTTTTCTTGGCATTAGGTATCGTTTATAAAGCCTATTTATAAAATAAAATAGAAAGGTCAAATTGTGGCTACAAAATGTTTGTCACTTTTCACCAAAAATCTGTGTAGCAACAAATAAGCTTCTGATAAAAGAATTTTTAAAATCGGTACAGTATTTCCAGAGATTACTAAAATAAGTTCTCGGAACCTTACATACGATGCTTAAAAATTAATAAAGGAAGAGTAAATGATACATACCTATACAACTTAAACTACTAACAATGTTAGGTCAACTTACACCTTTTCTAAAATTGGAGGACCATTTTAAAATTGATGTTATAATGCATTAGTGAAATGACTTATTAGACTTGCATTCAAATTCCTAGGAAATCTTTCTTACTTTTTTGTAGCTCGTTATATTTTACTGGGCCGAAAAACATATTCCACTAGTTTTTTTTTTTTAAATTAAGACGAAAATTCACTGTCTGCAAAAGATGGTTAATACATACGAGGGGCGTGCATCGCACTAAATGCATTAGTCGAATTACTCCGCCGAGGCATACGGAAAAATTCAATTTCCCCATACCGTAGTCCGGTAAAAAGTAGCCGGCGAAAAATTATATCCATTTTACGAAGCCCGGAATAATAGGGCGCACGTTATTGGAATCGGATTAAATCGCTCATCTTAATGATCTGTAATGAGCCGGGTTTCTGATAAGAAGAGTTTGTTGGAAAGTTTTTTTTAATTCGTGTTAAGGTAGTTGTTAATTAACGAAGGCAGTGTTTTTTTTTAAAGATGTGCGTTATTTTCTTATGACGTCTTAAGTTGTTTAGGTGTTGCCATGTTGTTACAAAATCCTAAAACAGTATTTTAAGCTGTCTGTGTAAGACCAATTTCAAATCTGTGACACATTGTTGACAACCAATGTGTTCATTATGTCAACCATGTGTCATTCATTTGAAATTGGCCGTATTAAAAGTAATAACATGTTTAAATTTCGTGTAATAACTGTATTATTACGGATTTTTCCGTCTTCATTTCGGTACTTTACCCGGGAAAATAATTATTATGGATAATGTGGTTTTCTAATTTGATCCCATCGGGTTTTGAACCCGGGATATCGAAGATGTTAAGGCCATATTATACGTAGGTACCTACATAATATACAAGCTATAAAACGGAACCTAGAAATATATAACGAAATTTTACAAAAAGAACATAGAAAAAAACAAAGTAAGACCTTCTTTCTCTATACAAGAGTTGTTTTGCTCAGCGCTCAGAGTTGTTTTGCCCAGGCATGGTGGTATGAGTTATGCTAATTCAAAAAAAAAAAATTTCTTTACAAAATATAAAATTGTTATAGCCGAAGGACCTGTTTATGTGCCGACAAACAGTAAAATTATTTTTTCTTAAAATCGGAGGGCTTAAAAAATATGTTATTTATGCATGAAGGCTGGTTTTTGTGAACTCTTTCATATACAATACTTAATTTATTCTGGTTAGAAATATTGACGAATAAAAAACTATTATTGGACAACTCTCTTTCACAACAAATGATTACACTCGCGCCCTCGTGCGTAGCTACGGAACGCTACGCCGTAGCTACCGATAGGTTGGTAGTTTTTCGACTCGCTCGCTAGGATCGCAATAATAAATGATGAATGATTTTGCGGGTTTTATCATGAAAAATTAAGGTATTTTATATTTTTTAGGAGTGTCGTTTGTGCAACTATCCCTGAGGCTGACCACAATAACTCCCTGGACTTGTGCAGAAGCTTATGCAGTTGTAATACTATAACGAAAACGTATAGTCGGATGTGCTGGCCATTGTACTTTGACGGTAAAATGTATCGCTTTTTATGGTACATCACGACTTCCGTTGTCGAGTGGCTCGCACACCTGTTTTCAAGGTGGCCTGAGGTACTTTGAGGTCCCGGGTTTATTCCCGGTCGGGTCAGTACAAAAATCTATATTTTCTATATTGTTTCGGGTCTTGGTGTTGGTGTTATGGAATCAGAGCAAATGTTTGAGATCATGTGTTCTGTCCAAAATTCACCGCTTAGATAATTTGTTAAATGAAGGTTAAAATAAAAATAAAACCTCAAGCAATGAATTAGTTTAAAAAAAACAAGACTTCTTCAACCTTCGTAGTCCCCTAAAACCATAACGGAGAACAAATATATGCGGAAATAATATATGCAGGTAGTTTCAACACTGGCCAAGGCTGGCCACTTTTTAAAGGGCTTACATTTTTATGTACAAGCCTGTACATAAAAAAAATACTAATGCTACTTAACTGATTCAAATTATAAGCCCTTCGAACTAGGAAGGAGACGACGGTTAAAAAACTTGAACCTCGTATTATTAATACGTTCCATTGTGTTTTTTAGGATTGAATTAAATTCATGTTTTTTTTTCTGTCGAATTTAATCTTCTTAGCCTGGAGTTCATCAACACAAGTTTAATTATAATCAGTCGGTTTTGCACTTTTAGACATATTTTGTATGGGAATTCTGTCAAATTAACCGTCAATAAAGGTTAACGGGTGTTAAAATTTGGTGAACTCAAGTTTTACAAAATTACGGAGGGATAAAAAATCATAAGATACTTTCCATAGACCTAGAATGTAATTTGGAAAAAACGCATATTTGTTATCGTACACGCGTAAAAAAATACTTTGTACGGAATCCACAATGAACGAGGCCGAGTCGCATTTGCCCTGTACATACATAAATGATTTTGTTACCTTTATAAAAAAACAGTCATGCGTACCTACTAAGCTTAAAATCTAACTTACTAAAAGAATATATTATTGCACTTGAAAAAATGACCGCCAGAGGCGGGAATCGAACCCGCGTTCCTCGCATGCCGGGCGATTGCCTAACCTCTCGGCCACCCTGGCGTTGGCAGAGCTTGTCGAAATTTTTAAGTGCTTCTTAACGCTGTAATGCCGCATTGTTCAAGTGCAATAATATATATAGATTGCAAAGTGAATGCTTATCACTTAAAAACAATAATTTATATTATTACTAAAAGAAATAAATAAGTTATATATTTACAACGTGAACTTTAAACACGGAAAATGGTAACGGACAAACTAGTGTCAACTGCTCGCTCCATAATCACTATTACTCATTCCTACTCTCGCAGACGTTACCTCCTAGCGCTGTATTTATAAACCTGCCAAATTCCACTAGGCATTAGATAGCAACATTATGCAGCTTGGAGCTATAAAAGAGATCCTTTAGCGCTCTCGGGATTCCTACAATCGCGAAGTGATCCGACCAACCGGTTTATCACCTCCGCATTATGGAACTCTAAATTTTTATGTTGATTTCTCACTCTTTCTCTTAACGCCCCTTCCGTCATTTAACCGCTAGGTTCCGTAACTTATCCGCGGCAAGTCGTAAAGTTTACTGCAATAAAATATATATTAACATAATGACGTTTTCTTTCGTTTTTGTGTCGTTTTGAATGAAAATGTGATTATGGGCACGTTTTATAGGCACTATCAATCAAGTTTCCCGATAAGTTTGCGAACTTGACGCTCGGATTCTTTTTTATGTCTTCAACGTCGGTTTTAATTTTTTTATGATCATATTTTATTCAGTTTTTTACATAGACGATTTTCGTAGCAGTTTTCACGCTTTTCAAAGTTCCCGTACAAAGTAGACAAATTACACTAGGAATACTGTACCTTACAATTTCAAAACCTAATCATGAACAACTTTCAACTGACACTTCAATTGACAGTTAGATCCGTAACTGGTCAACAAGAGATAGATAATGTATCACACATAATTTGCGTATAGCTTTAAGATTTTTTAACACTCACAGTGTTATTTCTTATTTAAACTTATAAAAGCATACTGAATTGCATTACAATTCTTTAAAAAATTGTCAAAGGGGGCATGAAAATATCCCGTGGCCGAAAAACGCAAGGTTTCGTGTCGCTTGGTGACGAAATATTTACGTTTGTTTTTTTTTATTCAAGTGTACAGCTTTATTTTTAGTTTTATTGTTGTTTAACACGTTTTAGAAAATTGAGATAATATATTTCATAACTATGTCTAACTATGCCTATATTACAATAAGTAGTTGTAACCAACCAAAGCTCGGTCGCCCAGATACTATTCTTAGGATTACAAGTCTATACGTATAATATTATAAAGAGGAAAGATTTGTTTGTTTGTTTGTTTACTGAAACTGAAACTACTGGACCGAATTAAATGAAATTTGGCACAGAGATAGTTTGAGACACTGGGAAGGACATAGGCTACTTTTTGTCGCGATATAAAATCATCAGGGGGTGAAATGGGGGATGAAAATGTGTATGGAAAATCCGACTTTTGGCGCGGGCGAAGTCACGGGGAACTGCTAGTTATCAAATAAACTAACCCTTACTAGCAAAGATTGATACTAGTGAAGACATTGCTATAAACTTGAATATTTATGATACGGCTAATTTAAAATGTCTGTCTTCACTATGTCAAGTCACCTATCTGTCATTACTCGTAATTCCAAACTAGCCGTCTCATATTTAATCAAGTGTTATAGCAATGTCAAATAAATATTAGTAAGGGGGTTAAGTATATTAAAAATTCATACCTAGACGATGACAAGCAAAAACATATTTCGTGAGCTGTCTGATAAACTGAAGAAATGCTGATAACAGTGTATACCTACCTACCTTTGACTTCACGAGCGCGATAAACTCCTTGTTTATGATTTTGTGTCCAAAAATGTAAATACCTACTACTTTTAAAAAGCAGAATCCTTTTTGAATCAATCATAATAACTCACGATTGAAACCTGTACATACCACTGTCATTAAAATTGGCCATCGAGGTGCCACTGCGCACAATTTCTATTTATAACCAAACGCGGTATTTCCGACGGACGCAATAAATGAAAACATTGAAGTTTTAATTGCCTCAAACCGAATTATTGGTAAAAAGTCTCGCTGTATTCTTTCGTTTAAACTTTAATTAATTGAGAAAAAGTGGTAAACCGTTTCTACCCATTTTTGTTGGTATTTTTCTTCTTAGCTTGTGGTCAACAACTCTTCGATTGAAAATGTATTTTGGTCTTTTTTGCAGATCAGACTTAAGTAGGTCTTTGGACAGGCCATCATATATTTTTCTAGAACTAAGTAACATTATTTACGCTTAGGCAAACAGATAACAAGTTGTTATTGTCATTGATTCTGTATTTAAAATGGAGTTATTCGAACTTTTTGCATCGTATTTGATATTGCGTTGTATTTTAAAACCTTTGCGTTCGCGAGTCATCGTAACATTAATCACGATTTTACTTACAGCATAAGTACTTAGTGTTACGTGTCACCTCAACAAAGTAACGTGCAAACGCAGAACGCCATCACGTGCAATTTCACGTGTGAACACACGTGACTAAAAACCGTGACCTTGACTGAAGTTGGAGTTGAAAGAATGCACTTGACATTGTCCAGAACTAGCGCAATAAAAAGCTAGTAGTTATGATTGTGGAAATTTATAGCCTTGTAAAAGACATTACGTTTTTATGACGCCTCTGTGCACTTGAGTTGGGCGATGAGCGCACGCACGCTCAACACAGAGCATAATGTTGTACCATTCATAAATTATCGATACTTTTATTATTATTTAAAATACACCACTGCTGTTGCCCCTTGCCAATAAACTATAAGGGTACAATATTTAGGATGTCAATTGCTAAAAAGTATTATTTGTACATGAATTTATTGGTATTAAAAATAAATTAAATAATGATTCCACTGTCGTACGGTAGTAAGACACGATTTCTTGCACGACTCAACTATCAAATAGGTAAAGACTTTATTCATTCCGACCTGACCTGACTCCAAACTGTTTCTACTAAGAAACAGAGTAATTCCATAACAGAGAAACCCAAAAATTTCCACCTGGGTTCCCACCCCGGGACCTCTTGGACTAAAGCCAGCATGCTGACCACTAGACCAGTGAAATCAAAAATAAATAATATGCTACTGATACATCTTTATTACAAAAATAGGTTTTACCTAGAGTATAAAATTTTCTACTGTTGATAACTTCAAATAAACAGATTTTTTACAGAAAAAGTGAATTTCAATAAAAAATTACATATATCATTATAAAAACAAGTAATCGAAAATAAAATTTTAAAAAGTAATAAGTTATATTTATATAAGTATAAAAGTAAAAAATTATAAATAACTAAAAAGTTTCAGGTCGGCACCCACCGATGTTAAACTTATTGTGTTATCACATAGATCTCTTTAATCACTCTGAATGCAAAACTTTTAAGTACTTTTGATTTATTCGAAACAATTTGCATAAATCGTATGCAACAATTACAGTTAGTCATATGCCGCACCAGCTGCATGTCTAATCGAAGTCACAGCAATGTTATTGTTCAAGGTTTATCATGGTTACTCATGTACTCAGTATATTACTATACTGCTTTCGCCTTGTCACTATCTGCGATAAGATAGTCGAACGGTTCAATGCAATAGACCAAGTTATGCGATATCGATATCGGCAAACGGCGCGACGTCATTACTCGTACGCACCGCGCGTCAGTGCACCGCCGCCCGCGCAGCGAGCTCAGTGCAATGTCACCTCAACCTTGCTGCATTAGGTTAATCTGCAGGCCATTGACCCAGTCTACAAGGTTCCTTTAGTTTAAAAATATTTTATCGAATATATACAATATTCAAACACAGAATACGTCTTTGGGGTCTCAATTGATTTATTCCTAAACTATTTCACTACGAAAGTCAATTGTAATACCTAATTTATTTCTGGAAGATTCGCAGACATGTGTGTTTACATTTTTTCTTTAAAACATTATTTGGCTCAGGAATACAGTCCTCTTGTTTTCGACAACCGCGCGCACTTAAGCGAAATATGAAGCGGACCAACGTTTATTTTTAATTTGAATTTTTAAAACGCAGCGTCCATTTTTGATTACTAACAAGTCCTGACCTACCCAAAGCTTTTCAAGTTTATGCTCGTTAAAAACGCTTGTGGAAATTGATAAGAACCAGTAAGTAATTCGAGCTGACAACAACAACACAAGCAGATGACGCATTCTTTGGTTTGTCGATTCTTGATTTTGTATGCGGTTTTTGGGGTAGTACCTACCTAGAGATTCTATTTTTGGATTGAATTAGAATATGAGGCATTTTAAGATTGAATATAATCTTTAAGCTTAAATCGTAATTGCTGCAGCAATGCCAAAATATTCAAATAAAGATTATGACCTAACCTGACCAATTCTTGTAAATACATCTCACTGTATATCAGCATAAGATTCAGTTTTGTGAGCTAACCAACTCTTGTAAATACAACTCACCGTATATCACCATAAGATTCAGTTTCAGTTTTCTTTTGGTACACGTTTGCACGCTTTTTAAGGTGCGTTTATAACAAACGAACATGACGTCAGAGCTAGAACAAGTTCTAGTTCTTGTTTCATACCAAGCGAGCGAATGTTCATAGTAACTGCGCGAACAAATGAAAAACAACAAAAGAAAAGTCGGCCTCCGTTCTACAAACATAGATTGTGGATAGATAGCATTAATTGCTCGTTAGGTCTAAACGCACCTTTACACGAGTCTTGACTGAGTCAAGGTCGTTCGAGTTGCTTTTCTGGCTTCACTCAGTTACCACGCTACAATGGATCAAATTAATATCAATATATTGGCTGCAATCATTGGGGAAAGCGTTTTTTCTGTCTGTATAAGAATCCCCACATTAGTAGATCTATACAGACTCATTTGATTTTGCTGTCGTATTTGGTATTGTTGTTTGTATTTGGTGTCTATAAGATTACAGATTGAGAGATTAAATTAGTAATTCACGTGTTTCAAATCAATTCAACAATAAATATTCCAATCCAACTATTACACCAATTATCTAGCCCCAAAATAAGCATGAGCTTGTGATATAGTGGCTATGATAACGGATAGACATACTTATATAAATTTAGAAACAATTATTACTTAGGTACAAATGCTTGCAATTAAATCCAAATTATTATCATTATTTAACTATTACTTAAATAACCTTATTTTACATGTGAAACTTACAGCTAAAAACTATAACTTAAAATTATAAAATACACAAAGAACTTTTTCATAGAGTAAACATTTTCGTTGTGAATTTTACGTAAAGAAATAATGACTCAAAGGGATAGAAGTCGTTAAATCCCAGCTGAGAAAATTGAGAAATTTCATAGATTTTTTAATAGAAACACTGCCACAATTACTTATTCTTGACCTTCAGCATCTATTGATGAATGATTATGAATACAGATAAGTAAGGTCGATGGTCAATCATTGGAATCTCATCAATCAGGTTTATTATGTTACTTTTATACCTTATAGAGACATAAAATCATAAAAAAAACCATTGATCAAAGGTTGCATATCTTTGACTTAGTCTAGAGTTCATCAACACATGTTTAATGTTAAACAGCCGGTTTTGCATTAGTTGACTAATTTTGTATAGGAATTCTGACAAATTAAACGTCAATCGAGATTAATGGCTTTTTAAAATTAGTGAACTCTATGTCATATTGATTGGGTACAATAGCACTTCGTTCGTTCGGCGTGGAAAATTCCACTTGCATTGGATTCTAACGAAGACGCCGGCAAGTTCTCGCACTGCACGATCTCAAGACATTTAGCTATTTCTGTGTAAATGGGAACATTTTTCAAAATTAATTAATGACAAATAAGTAGCACCCTCGGCAACCAGTCTCCACGGAAGCTGTAAAGTGTTGAAACGTCAGGTTTCAAATAAAATTGAAAAAATCGCGAATTGTCCATAAAAAGTGTGTTTTAATTTGTGTTTGTAAGTAAGTTAATATCAAAAGGATAATGTTTAGCTACTTTTGATGCTGAAGGCACAGATGATCAAATCTAGACTCGGGATAAATCTGTTTACCTATTCTTTTTTAGGGAGTCGTGTAAACCGTACTCCATTTTCCGTTCTTACCACAGTCGCTGTCAAGTTAATAATTCAGCGGGCCGTCGAAGCCTCCAACGTTTTGATATAAAATGGCCGGCGAATGCGGGTAATTTCCACAATTAGTATGACCCGCGGTTAGTAATGCATGCTCATGCAACTTGCAGTGCAATTGGCTAGGGTGAGCAAACTTCCTACTACTTACAACTTCCTTTACATAAAAATAAAAAATACCGCTTAGGCAAGGCAGACCCGCGCACGTAGGGTTCAATACCATTATCTATTCACAACATTAGTCACTGTATTATTATAAATTTAATTAGTACCCCTGTAATATTATTGTCAGAGGTTGGATATGGTTAGATCTAAGTTTTAATTTGTTAAAAGACCTTATTTTTTACCCGTGTTTCACAATAAAAATATATGAATATGAATAAACTTTTTTATAACCGCCAGAAAAATCACGTTTGTTAAATGTGAGCCCTAACTACATATTTATTTTATTCTGTTTTTAGTATTGTTGTTATAACGGCAACAGAAATACATCTAGCTATGACGATTCATGAAATACAGCCCAGTGACAGACCAACAAATGGACAATGGAGTCTTAGAAAGTAATGTGGTCCCGTTTTTACCTTTTGGGTAACCCTATATTTGTATAACCCCTTAAAATGAGCTCTCTTCATTTGAAATGACTTAAATTCGCATCCGCGTTCCCTTTCAAGCAATTTACACGCTTGAAATACCTGCTAATTAGCTAAGATTTCTAAAAAAAAGTGTAGAAAGACACCTTAAAAGTCCACATTCATTTCTATGGCTACCTATACAGTTAGTTGGTGAAAACGAAGTGCCTTCAATTTCCTCAATGCGCCCTGAATTTCGCCCCGATAATCCCTGAATATCTAGTACTAAATTTGACAAGCCTAATTGTGCTCGCCAGGAGAATCTCTAATTTCCATCTCCCTCAGACATAGAATGATAGAAGTAACTTTCAGAATATTTTTACTTATTTATAGGCTTGCTTGATTTACTAAAAAGATGGGTGATTAAGTTTTTTCCTTCAAAAAGGAGGAAGTGCTTAATTCGGTTTTATTTTGTCTACTTAAGGAGTAAGCCAATAAGCTTACTTGTTTTAATATCCTTTTCGAAAAAGGAGGAGTTTCTATAATTTGGTTGTAGCAAATTTTAAAACCCATTTACTTAATCCTTATAATATTTTTGAAATTGTTTTTTACTGGCTCTCATTTATATTGATACCCATATTGCTATGATAAGGAAAAATCAAACCACCTTTTGTTCCCATTTGCAGGCGCTATTTTTAAAATGTATGGGTAGCCTATGTCACTACTACAATTCTTACGAATTGAATGAGACCTCATATGTCAAAAGGTGTGCAGCCGCTTGGGCTATAGTGCATGCCGAACATTTATATATACATACATACATAGACTCTCGTAAAACATAACCCGCAGTCAGGTAAAAATGTTAAACTATGGAAAATTTTACTGAATTGTTATTCGTATTATGTATGACACATCGTGATTTTGTATATCTCTGTAAGCTCAAAGTCAATTTTTCCGATGGCGGACTGCCCGATGGTCACTACGTAGTACGCAAATTATCGTCTACCACGGAAAACGTTAAGCAACTGCAATTTAGATTTCTTTCTGTAAAGTTTTTTGTCTTTGCGAACTTTTTTATAACGTATATTAATTACCAGTTAATCCTATCTTTTTAAGGTCCCTATTCTATTAATAAGATTCCACTCTGTCTGTCACCAGGCTTTTATCTCATGTCTTGAACCATGATACTTACCTGATTGTTGGATTTTTCTCAAATAGTGTATTTCTGTTGCAAAAAACAGAATTAAATTATTATTTAAGGGCTCCCATAAAACAAACGTGTTTATTTGCCGTATTTAAAATTAAAAAAATATAATATAGTGTCTAATGTTGTATAGATGATACGGTAAACGAATAAAATAGTACGGAACCCTTCGTGCACGAGTCCGACTCGCGCTTGCCCAGTTTTTACTATCATGAATGACTGATGGAATGCCTAAGTTTAAACTAAGGCATTCCGTTGGCCTCCATATTCGTAATTTGTCTATAGTTTCATCTGTGCTGTGCATTATTAATTTTAAAATTAAATTTAGGACTTTATCTTTAAGCAAAATAATGCTAAAATATTTTTTTAAATATGAAAAATTTATTCCGCCATTTTACTATCGCTCATAATTCATCCAATTTAAGTTTGAAAGTATCACTGTTATAGAGATCACGAGATCTGACGTAAAAATTCGAGGTATAAAATGCGTCGAATACCTGCAAGCTACAATAAAAAGAAATGCCATATTTCGCAAGTCGAAACTTGTTACGAGCAAGGAACCTGAAAACGTACCGATTCTGTAAACTTTTCAATAGTTCTATGTAACGTCACTCCGAATACGCGCCAATAAAACACAGACAAATATAATAAATCCAGCGTCCATAAATTCTTGACGCATTTGAAACGCGTTTTTCCAAAACTTAATTCGATTTTGACGCTACGAAATACTAGCAATCGATCGATTTCAGATAAAATAAAAAGGTTTGAAGACAAAATATTCAAATCGATCTATTGTTACAGATTCGATGGAATTCAGTTTTGAAGTCGTATTTTCTATACGTTTGAACCTAGAATGTATTTTCTTGATTAGATAAAAATTCCGAAGCGTTTCTGAAATTCTGTAAATTTGTAACCCTCGCTTAGTAGGAACGCATTTAGGGCTTCTCTTTTAAACTTCGTTCTTTTTGCAGTTTGTCGAAAGTTCGCCTCTGTAACATTTTATCGCGGAGTTTCTACCGGGGCGATCGCATCCAGTTAATAAGTTCCCGTTTCGATGGCTCCTGCGTTTTAAACTTTTAGGATATGAGATAACAAGCTAAGAAAGGGAGACGCCGATTTGGCTAAGTCCACTTTGCGATGGCCGGATTACGTTGCTTCTTCCGCGGGAAAACTGTTCGAAATGACGATGTTTGGCAGTCTCCTTTTTTCTTTTTCCTTGATAAAACTGTTATAATTCGGCACCAATTTGGTACTTTTTCTTGATAATTTAAATACTGAGGTACCAATAATATTTAAAATATTACACGGCATAAGATAATTGTTGTCGATTGGAACATTATGAAATGGCAATTAGAGCGGGGCGAAGTAATTACGATAAGTGTAGTACTAGAAAATCTGAACCTATCAGGTAATAGCATAAAAACTTGAAGGAATATCTACTTTTATTTTAAGTACTAAATTATATTTAGTACAATAGGATTCAAAGTAATACGCCTAAGAGTTCTCTCAAAGAAAGATGGCTGTTTCCTAAGATATATGGTACTCGTCGAAAATTCTCGAAGTTTCAACTGTTAGGTCCAAAGATCGAGCAGACGAGTGTCGGCGGCGGCCGACGCCTGCCGAATGGACGACCGACATGCAGCTCCTATTTCGATAAAACCGCCCATCTTACCAAGACCCCTTTTAGAAGAAACAAAACAACTAATGAGAGGTCTACCTGACTGGCCACGGTATAATTGGAAGCAGTAACGCAAGATTATAAGTGGATTTTATCTTGATACCACGACACCGATATCTGTAGGAAAAATTGAGAAGGGCAATGTCAATCTCTTCTAAACTGTCTACACAGTTTTAGTATTTCACAAATTATTATACTCGTAAATGGATGTGTTCTTTTTTTGAGCTAATGTTTAAAGACTAAGTATTTATTTAAATGAAAATAAATAAAGTCCAATCTGACTATTACTAGGACGTGTTAGGTATAGTCCTTATCAGTTGTAGTTTACAAATTATGTTAAGAAGTATTGTAAAGAAATGACGTGTTCTGCTAAGTTCAAGAGCCCATTAACTATCAATGAATAAATCTGTGACAATAAATTAAATGACAAACGTATTCATGTTTTATTGAAGCATTTAAATTTTAACTGCTCACAGAACGCTAAAGATAAACGGTTTTTAATGAAATTATCCGATGACAAATTGTCGTGTTGAAAAAGTTATCATAAAGATGGTTTTCAGCGTTAATAAAATACGAATCATTTTTCTGTGTCATTGGTTCATAGACTAATGTTTTTGGTTTCGTAATTCGACACTGTGGCACGAATATTTTCATGGGAAATAAAATTTCCTCCCCTGAATAGTTTCTCCCCTTCCTTTACTTTGACATGTTCATTTTCATGATTCCTCCTTATTCCTGCGCGCGCCATTGAATTTTAAAAGATTTTGTTTGGTACTGATTTTATGGTTTTGAAATTATTCTGACACGTTTAGTTGTTGGGAAGAGAATTATGCGGATGATAAATCGTATATTGTACCTTATTTTAATTTAGTTTCCTTTTGTAACACGGCGTACTTTAGTAAGAGGAAGGTATGATCTTCAATCAGCCTGTCGTTTCATTTATTTTTATTAAGACAAGAAAACTAAAAAGACTAATCGTTTATGATGTAATGTTAAGAGGGTGTCCCAAAAAATAATTTAGTTACGCCTCAAATTTATTACGTGAAAAACTTTTCCCTTAATCGACCCAGATACAGTTTTGTAAGTCAAATCTGGCGCCATGCCGATGTTCATATTTTTTCCGCAGCGCACCTAAATAACGTGGACCTAATAGTTTTCACCTATTACCGTGAGAGGAAATTTATCGCTTTCCACTGTTGATTTATCTACCAACCGTCCGGATTAACTATCGCTAACTTGGCGATAGTTAAGACTGCTATCTCTGGTGTTTTAGGGCGAAAGCTCTTTCCTTTTATCTAAATTGGTTCGCTACCAATAAAGATTCGCCGACGGCTGTCGTAAAGCATCCACCCCATACGCTTCATTATGGGGCAAAGTTTCAGATATGATGGAGCAGTTTTATTGTCCGCCGATGTCGCTTGATCTCTATCGGTAATGGGATGGCGGTAGCTGCCCGGTTCGCCCGTGGAATTTAAAAGGTAACTTGCGAATCGTCGGTGCAACCTTGTAGGAGTTGCAACCACCAGATAAGAACAGTGGACAGCACATCAGTCTCTCCATTACGTATTACAGCAAAATCCACTCTATTGCAACAGCATAAGATACCACAGAGTGATAGGCTGGCGTCCGTGCTGAGGTTGGAAATCATTGTAAGGCTTAGCTTTCCACCATCTTACTGTTACCTTATATAACCAACAGTGCTTTTTGTATATAGCTGTCCACCATCTCACTGTTACCTTATATAACCACAGTGATTTTTGTATATAAAGAGTTTAACTACTTTTTTGATGTTTCTTAATCAGTATGTATAGTTTTATAGATTGTCTCGTTGGTTTTTGAAGGCATTGTGCTGACACAATGACTTCCTATCCAAAAGATTTGTTTGATAAGTACTTACAAATTATTTCTATTTGTATTGATACTAATTTTAAATTATCTGACAACCAATTCGCTGAAAATATCGACGAATAATTAAATTATAACTTTAATCAAGTAAATGTGTCTCAACATTCACCCGTTACTATTGTAAACTGTAATTAAAACCGCTTTTATCTAGTAATTGATGAAAATGTTAAAAAAATATATTTTACCTTGTTACCGATGACTTTTCGAGCCACAAATCACGAAACTAATTCATTAATTGTCCAAATTACAAAAGTGAGACAGAAGTTTAGTTAACACAATGCATTTACGAATTACGACCGAAACTTACTAATCAAAGGCTTACTTGTGGACCCATTACTGTCCCCGTCGCACTGGGATAATGGCTTTATGGTGCGACAGAAACGCATAAATCTCGCTCCTAATTGAATTTGTCATAAAAATTGAAAGTTTCTTCGCTCCCAGGGCCGCACTCCACGAACTAGTTTTAATCCATTCTTGTTTGAAGGGAACTTCTAATTTATTGTAAGTGCTAAGTTTGCCCCAACTTCTCTAGATACAAAAGTTTACCCCCGTTTCACCTACGATGGCCGCTGATGTTATCTTTCTATCTGAAATTAAATCGATCCAGCTCAAGTAATGTATGATCTTGTTAGGTCTTGCTTTCTGTAGGTATCGTATATTAGAAATATGTTTAAATGTATTGTAATGGGTGTAATATGTATTGACTGCCTCGTTGGTCTAGTGGTCAGCACGCTGGGTACTATCCACCATGGTTCGAATTTCGGTCGGGCCGAAAGATTCTGGGTTTTTCTGTCTTGAAATAACTCAGACACAGCTCCGGAGTCAGGAAGTTGGTGGTGTTAATACTCCCGTGCCTCGGAAAGCACGTTAAACCGTTGGTCCTGCATCTCTACGGTCATATCGGACTGCCGTCTCACCGAATTATGAGAGTAAAGGAACTGAGAGTGCACCTGTGTATTGCGCACACACTGGTGCTCTATAATATCTGCCGCGTAGTTGGCTAAATCTCGTATCATAAAGTTGAGATTGGCTGCTGTAGTCGAAATTCGGCTAGGAGGACATTATTAATAGGTGTAATGGGAACCTCTCCGATAAACTAGAATAGAATAGAAACATTTATTTGGCACAACAGACAAAGTAAAGAAAAAACAAATAAACAACTGACGAAAATAATAACAAAAATAAAATAAAATAAACTTATGAATTTAGGATAGTGTACCAAAAAGGTCCCCGCTCAGTATAACTTTTTTTTCAGCGGGAACCTTCGGGCATGGTGTTACAAGACAAACACAACAAGATTACATGATCAGTGACACACACATTCGCACATAGAAAAAAATTACGGTGATACAAATTTAAACAAAAGTACAAAACACAACACATAGATGGCGCCATTCGTCTTTGATTGAACATGCTAATCATAAACATCATAACACATTAACAAAAACAAAAAACCTTAGTAAACTACCTGACCAAGATTGGGTAGATTTGGTCGGAATTCTAAGTACTACAACTACGCGTCATTGCTATGAATATAGGTATTATAGCATTCCTTTGTTTTCACTGGCGCCTCAAATGATGGCAGGTTTTCAATGACAATACTCTTTTGTTACATGCACGATTGATCCATAAATACCTGCCTAATTTCGCATATACATTCCACGGTATCCAGTTATCTCCGGTTTCATTTTCGTAGTGTTGTCTATCATATCTATCGATAATTCGATACTATCGATTTGAATGTGCAAAATTATTTTAAACTTTATTGCACTTTAAAAAAAGAAAGTACAATTGGCGAACTTAATGCCATATGGCATTATCTACCAGCCAACCGCGTGGCTAATATCTCTTGGTATTAGTCGTTAAGCCTAGTCAGAGGCCCTAGGGCGGCTTGATAACATCTGACAGTAAGGTTTGTCACTTGCCTTACAGACACCCCTCCACCAATCCGCACTGAGCCCGCGTGGTGGAGTATGGCTCGTTCCTCCTCATAGTTGAGGTGAGGCCTTTTCCCAGCAGTGGGATCTAATAGGCTGACTTACCTAACCGCGTGGGAATGCAGAAAGATATTCAGTGGCGGGACATTCAGTAATGATACATTTTTAAGAAAAAATTAACAAAATTATTTATGAGCAAGAACTTCAGCTGTAGTAATGTCATGCTTATAGTAGTACAAACTTGCGTCATGCAATAAAAATATAGTAGTTTGTTTTTAAGTAATTATGCAAGCTTTTACGAAATTAATTTCGCTCAAAAAGATCATCGAACGTCTTCGGATTCGACCAAACGATGACCGTAAGCGAACTTTATTTCATGAAGAATAATTTATTAAACTAATATTATAATTAACTAAATCTCAAAGTAAAGTGAAAAAGTTTTTTTTTCATATGGGACGAAAAACGATCCAAAACGTGCAGCGTTGAAAAGCACATGAAATTTTCAACAGACTTTGCCAACGCTTGAGGTGCCAAGTTGCTATGCTACCGCCCGTATGCGAGGGACGCAGCTTCGTGTCCCGCCTCAGGCGGTCTCTTTTTCAAGTTCAATATTTAATCTTAATATTAAGATTCACATAGTTCGACCCAAACCTCTATGCATCGGAGGTGTATAAGGATATGTAAATACTCATGTCAGTAAACTATAATGAGATAATACGAGTACATATTAAAAATATAAACAACTTTATCCAAGAGAACGATTCGGTACTTAGACATATTATGACATGCCCAAGATTTTTTTTCATTTGTTTCTCGAATGACTGTCCCATAAATCAAAGAAATATACATTAAAATTATAGAAATGGTGTTGCAGTATTTAACTACAAGCTATTTACTGCAGATTAATCCACAATTGTACCTACTTAACTGAAGTTATTATTGTCGCAAACAAATAAAAATATTATCGATCAATAAAATATAACGGTTATTTGAATCACCTGCTATAAATAAAATTCAAACTTATTTAATTGTTTTCTCAGCTGGATCATTCACATTGGTTATTCATTACAAAATTTGTTACAATGACAATTTGTAATCTCTTCAAGAAAATATAACTTCTGTCTTGAACCCAAACTTAAGTAAAAACTATTTAATTTTGCTATTGTCTTAAAATAAATTTCTCACAAGATGTTGGTTTTGTTTTAAATCTATTTTCGTCTGTAATTAATTAGCAATTCAATGCAAATTTTCTTAGTTGTCTGTATTGAGTTTACCATATGCAATTACTTTAAAATTCTGAACGTTAACCTTTCGTTTCTGAACGTCAAAAGTTTAAGTCTTTTGTTCTCAATAAACACGTGAGATCCTTGCGTAAAATCAAGTACCTATTTTCCTTAACAAAAAGTTGAAACTGTGTAAATAGTAACTTAAGATTGTCTAAATCCTAGATACAGCTCTCAAAAGTAGACAGATGCAGATACTCTTCCCAAAATCAGACTATTCGTCTACCAACTTTTCACTCTTTATTAATGCTACCCAATAAAACTTTAAGACACTACCCTAAGGTAGCCATAAAAAGTTTCGCCCGTCCCTGCTTTACGTATTTCGCCCCAATTACCAGTTGAAAGAGTGCCAGGTTCAATAAATCAGTATACGTATATTCATAGAATGTGACATTGTAACTTCGGTACAGTTTTATACGACAGAACTATGTCAATCTAACTTTTAAGATTATCACTTCCGTGCTCGCCTACTGGAGCCTTTACCTGCTTATTTATAGGGCTGTAACATAGGTTTTATGACGTCTTTGTAATATATTTCCATTCCTCCGTATCTAGAGGATATCTAAATGAGAAGACTGGTTATACGCTTATGAGTAAGAATGTAGGTAAGGCGAAAAGAAAACATGTTTAAGCAAAAATATTTTTCACTTTTCTTACTTAACTCAGTGTAGAAGGCAACTCTTATTTTGATGCCAACAAACAAAAAAGCAAAAGCACAGGTGCAATTAAAAAAAATAGCTAAAGATTTAAGCTTCCACTGTTTTTTTTTCGTTCAGTAGTTAAAGTGAAACATTCTTATCACAAACAAACTTACAAACTGTACCCCTTTATAATATAAGTATGAATAAGTTAAGTCCAAGCTGACTAAGTAAGTTTTGAGAATTTCATCAGCCAGATGATATTCTCAAATCTATCTTCGTCAGATGTATTCGTGGATTTATCCATTGCCCTAAGAAATTAACTTCATTTATTTTATTGAGCACACGTCCATTCATACGTCCAACGACCTTCAGAAAATGTATAAGAAAGATGAATGTAATGCAAGATGTTATATAAAGAATATCAGCGAATCGATCTCAATGGATGCAGCTATCTAATCTCGTGAATGGAGTTAGGCAGCCCTGGGTAAACACGCTTGTCCAGTATCAGTGATGCGATAACACTAACGCTTCGCGAGATTAGGTTGGGCAGGTAGGATTAGGTTGTTCAAAATAGCAATGTAAATTTTGACAGATAATTCATTTAATAACAAACTGGGAGCTCTATAAATAGTGCATCTCTGTAAAATGAATTAATTTAGTACTTAGTCTACTGATCTAAGGTTTAAAATTTTTTTTACATCAATTCTGTGATGTGCTTTTAAGGCGGAAATCTTATTGAAACGAAGTAATAATATACTAAAAGATATACATAACTCGTAATTATTAAAAAAAAATCACCCTTATTCACATCACGTAAATTCAGATCTTATTGAAATAAGGTGACATGTTACATTGTGTTGCTTGTTGGTTACACAACAGGTAAGACAAGGTTACGGACAAGGAGTCTTTTATCCAGCTCACTTATCTTTGCACTGTGGATATTAATGAAAACCAGAGGCCCTAGTAAGAGTTTTTTCACGCGCTCACCATCGTGCGTGTGTGTTGAATATTTCTATGGGATATTTTCTAGCAGCACGTTTGGCAAAACCTGATTTTTAGAAGTTTAAATAAGCAACCCGAAATTCACACACGCATAAGCGCTGCCCGTGTGCAAATTTTTGGTTTCTTATATAAACTCAAAAAAATAACATTGTGAATGTTAAAAAATCTTAAAGCTATTGAAACCTGATTTCTTCATTAGATTTTTTTCGTCACATGACCAATGGTGATCACGCAAAAATCTTGCTTACCCCTTAGAAGATTTTCCGATGACTCCACAGCAAAGCATCGCATCCGGTGTACACCAGCCCACTACAGTAGTGGCGTCGCACTGGCGCCCCCTCCCCCGCTGCCGAAAAAAGTTGCAAGTCGCTAGGCGGCGCCGCCGAACATTCAAATTTATCGATTGTCGACTCATTACGACGTCCCTCAAAACTTACCCACTCACCAACTTAGCCCTTTGAACACCACTATTGCCACATTACTTTTTATTCCCCGAGGCCGTGTCTTTTTTCATCGCCAGTTATTATTAAACTTTAAGTGCTGTAACTTTCGATGTCTTCGTGATTTACGAGGAGCCATTCAGAAGTGTTTTATCGAGCATAAATGTGAGTTCGCTACTCGAGATTGAAGGTTGAGGCGGGACTGGGTCAGCGATTTAACCTTTAATTATTCACGCTCAGTGTCGCTCAGCCTCATCAACTTTAGTTACACTTTTTAGTGTCATTCTTATCGGATTTAGTAGTAGCTACTATTTAGTAATACGAAATCGTAGTAACGAGGAATGCCTGATGCGACTTAATTATTTATTTTTAATCTTCAATATTCTTTCATCATGAACTAGGCAAGAATCACAATACATGTTTAACTTTATGTTTCCATTCATATTTAAAGAGCCTATTACTTTCCGGAATAGTTTTTCAATTATAATAAAAATGTTAACTTAAGTTCTTAGATCCAACACCTGAAAAAAGTCAGATTAAATTAAAAAAACAATTAAACAGTAGAGACACTACAACGTCCCTTACAAATGTCTCTTAACTAAACGCGAAGTCTCCACAGCCGGTCTCACCTCACTTCCAATTAAAGGTTGAAAACGTGTAAAGTGAGTTACTGTGATATATCGCGGAGGAAGGAGTGCCGTCGTCGAACAGTAATTTCGCATCTGCGGGGGGCGAGGGGGGGCAATGATCCATTAATCTGGCAGAAGCCCATGCGGCGCCAGCGACATACCTGCGACGCGTCGCGCGGACGCCTACCTAACGACACCCATCGTATTTTGAACGTAACGCGTACGGGATGTGTGGAATAGAACGTGTTAAATTTTTACGCGCCACGGATAAGGGATGTGGCCCGCGCGATTCAGAAGTGTGCGACCCTAGAAGACCCTAAGGTTGCCGATATTCGACATTCAAATGACGCTACAAACCTTTCAAATTGAAATAGTTACAGGACATAGAAAATGCATTTTTTTTTATTTAGATCAGCTATTAAGAATTTATCAATAAGTAAGATAATAGGTTTGCCGATATTGACATTCAAATGACGCTGCAAACCTTTCAAAATGAAATAGTTATAGGAAATGGAAAATGTGTCAATTTATCATTCAAATCAGCTATCATGAATAATAAGTGAGATACCGGATAGGAGGTTAGATTAATTAACAAACTAAAATTAATCACAACACTTAAAACCCAGGTCTAAAGAAGGGTTAACCCAAACACAATAATGAAAAATATTCAGAAAGCAAAACTAGGTTAAACACATTTTGGTGCGCGACTAAGTGGTATTGTACAATGATCAGCATATTTAGATTGCAAAGTCTATCCTATTCCAACTGCATAAGGTGCCTCAGTGCTTACCTCGACGTTGCTGTACATCCTCCCTTATCTCTCCATTCAGATACGTTGTATAGAAGTTCTCATATATCTGGGAGATGTGATTCAGGAAATCATTCCGGATAAGGTTTTCCGTCTATTTATCGGCCGTATGTATAGCCCGGTCCTCGGAATGGGACCGTGGGCCTTATTGCCGGTTTAATGAAAGAAAATGCTGCTGCGGAAATGCTTGAATGTTGAACTTTTACGAGTTGGTGTACATTGATTGATTTATGGATGTCATAAAAGAAGACGGAAAAACTTTCTGAGACTAGATTTTTTATAGACGTAGGCCGTAGCAAAAGTAAAAAAAATGTGTTATAATAAAAAAAAATCTCATCAATACTACTATTTTTTATTAAAGCACGTAAAACAATCTTAATAATTATTTTTTATTTTTTTCTATTTACTCTTAATTATTTTTAAAACACTAAATAATACCACTGCGCCTGCAACGTCTTAAAGCCCTGCTTTATTGATTTAAAAATATTATAATGTGTCAAACATTATTTCTGGCTGACCCAATAGTTGACTGGTAAAGAATGCCTTAAGGCATTAAGTCCAACATTTGTACAAATAACTTCAATTAAGCAATTGTGACCCAGCTAGGATGATACGGGCTAACAAAAAAAGCAATTGTACAATTTTATCCGGCCTTTTCATATAACCAGTTAACCGCTCGCACGTCCAACCGGAGCGGTGAAACGGTAATTACTCCACTCCGCTTATAGCAATCCGCTAAGTGGACTCGCTATCCCTGCGGACCGACTGAACTACCTACGCTATGTTGGGACACAGCACACAGCATCTGCATTTTGTAGGAACTCGGGCATCCTTGGGGTTGAATCGCTTAAGTTTTATTATGTAAAATACTTAGTTTAATATTATTACCTTTTTTTATATGAATGGAAAATAAATTTAGAATTAAAAAATAAGAATTTTATGAAGAAACAACATAGATAATTATTTGCCTTTTAATAATGTAGCTAGCATGCACAAGCGAATGAAAATTTGGCATACTACTGAAAAAAACACATTAATAATTATTTAGGTCCTGTTTCGAAACTTGAGCTTCCATTGAGCTTAAATTAGCGTATTTTTGTAAGTACTGCATTCAGCGAAACCATAAAAATAATTCTGATTTACATTAGTCATCATTTCTGTGGAATAAACCGCTACTATAATTACAAAGATCCACCTACACCAATCTACTGAGTAGCCCATTTACTTATCCCTTCGTAACGGAACGAGGCACGAAAATCTACAGTTACATATTGTGACATATCGCCTCATTCATTGCGTACCTCTAATACTATATCGATGTATTGACGGGAACATAACTTATGTTCACTCACTCACTCATTTGCCAGTTGAGCCTGCCCCTTAAAAAACGTTAAACAACGAGGGCTTTGTTCCAAGAAATTAAGGTTCTTAGAATCTTAATTTCTAATTAGTTCTTAAAATTATCAGAATAAGAGCTAGAGAATAAAAAATAAACAAGATGTTTATCTCCCTAACTTTTAATTTATACAAGCTCCGGTTACTTAGCTGTGTGTGTTATGTGAATGAAAACGAACGAACGGATTTGTGGTCAATATAGTTTTCTATTTCCTACACAATATGAGTAAGCGTGAGGGTCTAAACTGAAGTGTATTAGCATCCACGTTTTTGGTCATTGCAGTTGATAAACGACAAAGGACCCCAAGCGAGATAGCCCAAAAGGTGACAGGTAAATGTCCGATAGTCGCAACATGCATCGATGTTATCTGTCAAGGTGCCCGATTCGGTGCATATACCGATAAAAATCGCTGTGGACGTTTTCAGGGTAACGCATTTACAGGTTGGAAATGTTAAAATACGAGCGATTTTGTGTACGAATATGTATGCGCGGAGTCGTCTGTCGAGGAAGCGCGGCGTCGCGCCACCAAACGCCACCATATTTCAATCGCAAAATTGACACATTGCTCTCTCACCCACTGTAAGTTTCGCGCGAAAACTTTAACCAGGCATATTTACTTAAGATATTCTTCTCGAAACACCGATAGCTTGACGAGTGAAAAGTTTTATTGCCGCAGATAGGTCATGCTCTAACCGGTGGAACTTTTCACATAAATTGGCGGTCATTCCACGCGAATATGCTGACTGAGGGAGTAACAAATATGCCAACTTAGGTTGTTATACCGGCGATATGTAAGTTCTGTGATACTTCGCCATTAAGTTTATGGAAACGACGGCTGAGATTATATCACACTTTCTGAAAGCTTTGTGTAATTCTTTGCTCCGGTGGAATGGAATTCTCGGACGCGTCTATTAATCAAGAATATCTGTTGGCAGTTGTAAAATTCGTGAGATGTTCGAGTGAAAAATTTTAACGTAATCCGTCAAACGGCCCCCTAATTTTAATTTAATTAGCAGAGGAAGTTTTCACGCGTGGGAGGCGACCGAGCGACAATGACGCGTTGAAATGATTAATTTTTATGGCGAAGGAAGCCGCGCGGCGCGCGAGTGCGTCTAGCCGACCAAACGGACGATTAATCTTTTCCTTTGCAAATATTCGGCGCACCATTGTACGGGCAGCACGGTATTTTTGCTCTCTTACAATACCATTAAGAAACTGGCACCGCTAGTTGGTGCTCCGCCGCTCCCACCGGCTCATCTTGGACCCTTTGAACGGTTGAATAGGTGTTTTCGTTCGCGGCGTGAAAATAGGTCTCCCCTCGGTTTTGGCGTTTTTTCTGAACCACTTAGGCTTCGATAGTTATTATACGTCGTAAATGTTTTAATCTTCCACCGTCATTCGCTGACAATGGAGCTCACTAAGCGAATTTTTTACAGTCATTCTTTCAAAGGATATTTCAATGGAGCTTTTTGGTGGTGCGTTCAGATGCACATTCGCTTTGTATTTCATTCAAACCACCCTTAGGTCTTTCAGTTCCTACGTAACTGGTTCTATTGATGGGAAATTGAAAATTTCAACAATGATTTATGTAAAGATTTTCATTTTTGATTCATTAACAATGCAGAAAATATTGTAAGAAAACGATTGAATAATCGCCAAGTTCTAACTGATTAATAAAAAATAACATTAGATTTTTAGTCTTAAATATAATACGTCATAAACCTATTGTAAAAACTGCTTAATTTAAAGCTAACGGATTTGTGGCTAAACTGTTCGAATTACGCACTGCAAACGATCTTAGGTGGGGTCAAGAGCGATGATCGTCGGATTTAGATCTGGGTTCGAGCCAAGTTCCTTCTCCTCACGAGCTCGTTGCATAAATTGTTTATTTACTTTGTGGGGTTTCGATTTTGGACATCAAAATCGACACTCAGGAGGCTATTTTTACTTCGACATTTCTTGATCCTTAATATTTGGGCATCTTTTAGTTATTATTGTAAAAATCATGAAGACGCATTTGCTACGTCATAACCAAAAAGTTTTAGCTGAAGTAACATTTCGGCATTTAGCTAAAATATAGCTTATTATACATATTTTAGGTAGTCAAACTTGGTGTAGGTATCTACTATCTATAAGTTAAGGCTGTTTGGTGGAGTACTTAACAATTGAGTGCATCATTCCTTAACTAGGAATTGACTACGAACCCATACAAGCTGAGACGTTATTCACAATAATAATTTTACAACCGAATCATAATTAGTTTTGTTCCTCATGAATTAAAGCTGTTACGTCAGTCGTTAGAGATTATTTGGCAGATGTCAAATGCCAAACAACGGGAATAGTAGGTGGGTACGCGATTGTAAATTTAACTGGTTTAAAAATAAAGTGCCAACTAACACGAATAAACATTCTCAGTCCAAATTTTCACTGAGTAGGTATACCTCCGTCTGTATTATTTTTTAAGGAACTTGGCTTATTTTTGCTTTTTGTGACTTTATTTTGCGAAACTTGTTCCACTTGACTGCAACATGTAGAATTATGATACAATTTGGTATTGAAATGATAACTATTAATAAACCATGAATGCGTTAGGTATAGATGAAACATCCTTTTGTTTTCATTTCTTCTATTTCTTTGTTGTAGAGGAAAATACCGCTTGCAACCACAAATCGTTGTCATCATTAGTTTTAGTTTTAAGTAGGTAATAGGTAATAGGTACTAAATAACACATAATATTTTTAATACCGTTGTCAAAGGAAATGCATGGCCTATTATTACGCTACATAAATTATTTCTAATGAGCAAAGTAAGTACGAGTGTTATAATAGAAGTAAAAGAAGTAGAGCTAACTGTTGTACGGAAAATTGAAAATGTACTAAATATAGATTTTCGCTGGTTGGCTATGTTATCCATGGGTGTAAACAAAATAATCACCCTGCAGAGTTAAATAATTATTTTGTCTTAAGTTTCTTACGTGAATGAATGATCTCTTTTTTTATGTCTACGTCAGTTGAAAGGAAAGTTGGCTACTCTATCTACTGAATAGGGAAGATGACAGTAAGCAAAAATCTTTAAAATAATATGTCTATCTAGAAAAATAGAATATTTAGATTATGGAAAAAATCTTTATTTGTATTTTGAAGTCGATTTTAATAGTTTATTTTAGAAAATAAAATTACAAAATACTGAAATCCGCCATGTTTTTTATAACACCATTCAGATTCGAGTTACGTAACACCTCAGTAAATACTGTTACTGTCAGTCACTGTCACTGAATTTTAATACGAATTTCGACTCTATTACTAACGTTTGAAATATGTTTACTAAGGTGTGACGTCACAGCAGACGCCATGACACCCTGACCGCGTTTTGGCGCCAATTTATGAACATTTGATTTTAATTGTATTTTTTTAAATATTACCTTTGTTGATTGCAAAAATAATATATATTTTTGGAAATAGAAGATACTTAAGAATATTTTAAAACACTTTTTCAAAATTTGTCATCTTGCCTATTCTATGTCTATTATGTTATTGGTAATTTCTCGTCCAGTGATTACAATTATGAAGTGACGTCATCAGACCTAATTATAATTTGATATCACTCCACCGAGGCCAATGTTACTGATAAGTGCAGCGGACCTATTTTTTCTGTACAGGCAAAAACGGGATAGTTATATTTCTGCCCGTTACACTTGAACTGACAAAGATATTAGTGGGAATGAGTTTATTTATCTCAGAAAACATAAGTCCTAGTCCTATTTTAAATAAGGTTAAGTATAAGATAGTCATTATACTAAAAGTTGTTGACAATAACGATTTTATAGCAATTATTTTGAAACAAGTACCTTCAATTTGGTTGGTACCTATTGTATTTATATTATCACACAATAATATTATTTTATTCATCTGAAATTTCATATCAATTCAATGCGTTTCAATATACACGTAAAATTATTAACATTTTAGGTATCGGAATACAATTTTACTAATGATTGTACTTAAATTATAATCGAAGACCATAATCGAATCAAGTTCACGAACACATGTTTAATTTTTAAACAGCTGGTTTAGGTTAATCTTAGCATTATTTGACATATTCTGTTTAAGAATTCTGTAACATAAACCACAATTCAGTTGAGGTTAACCGGCTGTATAGAAAATAGTTAACTCGGGTCATACTTAAAAAATAAGTAACTGTAAATTTTTATAGACGGAAACAGAAAAACCCAGAAACTTTCAGTTCGACCAAAATTCGAACCCGGGACCGAACACTAGACAAAGGCAGAGGAGACTTGCACATTTTGGACCTAAAATGACATACAATTAATAATTTTAGATCTTGTAGTTATTGATACGAGGGTCAAACTGAAAGTTCTTAGAAAATCAAAAACTGATTACATTAGCCAGTTATTAGTTTTATTATATCTTTTCAAAATATTGTCCATTGACGTCAATACACCGCTGCATGCGATGGAACCACTGGGAAAAGCACTTTGCCCACTCGTCCTTAGGGGTCTCTTCAATGGCATCGCGATACGCAGCCACCGCTTCTTCAGCATTCATAAACCGCTTTCCTTTAAGTTTTTCTTTAATTTTTGGAAATAAATAAAAATCACAAGGCGCGAGGTCGGGGCTATACGGCGGGTGACCCAGTAATTCAACGTTTGATGTCGCCAAATAGTCGATCGTTCGCTTGGCGGTGTGCGACGAGGCGTTGTCGTGGTGAAGGAGGATCCTACTGCGAGGTCGTTTCTCTCGAACTTTTTCCAAGACAAGTGGCAAACAATTGGTAGTGTACCATTCTGCAGAAACTGTTTTTTGATCCTCTAACACAATTGTTGCGAAATGACCTATCCTTCCAAAGAACGAGGCCACCATTTTTTTTCCCGCACTTCGATCTCTCTTCACTTTAGTTGGCAACTCCTCGAAAGGAAACACCCACTGAGCAGATTGTCTTTTGGTTTCAGGATCATAACAGTAAATCCAGCTTTCGTCACCTGTTAGTATGTCGAACACAGCATTTGAGTCACCTCCGTTAAATCTTTCAATCATTTTACGGCACCAATCCACACGATGGAGTTTTTGAGCCTTAGTCAAATTATGAGGTATCCACCGGGCGCAAAGCTTCCTGACCGCTAAATGTTCGTGGAGGATTTTGTGCACTTGACTCATACCGATGCCTAAGCTTGTCCGAATCTGCTGATAGGTCACTCTTTTGTCAGTCTCTATCATACGCCGCACAACACAGATGTTATTTTCAGTCGTCGCCGTAGAAGGCCGTCCCTCACGTACATCATCAGTGAGATTAGTGCGACCACGTTTAAACTCATTAAACCAGTTGTAAACAGTCGCACGAGATGGGGCTTCATCGTGAAAGGCCAATCGTAGTCTATCATAACTTTCTTGTTGACTTAAATGACATCGAAAGTCATAAAAAATCATTGCACGAAAATTTTCTCGTGTTAAATTCATTTTGACGTGACACAGACAATTTTCAATTTGCCGCCAAGTCGTAAAACAAATGACAAATGAATGAAATATATACTCAGTAATATTGGCAAAGAGTTCTATTTTCAAATTTTAGAATATTTTTTTTATTATATTGTTTATAAGTGGCCAGTTCTAAGAACTTTCAGTTTGACCCTCGTACGGGGATTTCCCACTTCAGATCATTAAGAATTTTGATAAACTCGTCCTTTCTTATCCAGCGATCCCACTTGATGTAGGTTATCTCAAGTATCCGCATTCTGAGTAATTAACGATGATTAATTAATTAACAGTTATATCAAAGGTCATCATAAGATATGTAAAATAGCAAGGATTTGATAAGGATCGGTTATATAAAATGCTTGTTTCAATGGCGTATCTGTGAGGTCGGTTGGAAAATCTTCATAAAACGCTCCTCAAAATTTTCATAGCCGGTTTAGCTTTATTTGATATATGTATTTTGCACGTGAATTCAGTCAAATAATTAAAAATAGGTGAACTCCGATTAGAATCCGTCAAAATATAAGTATCATTAGATTTTAATATGGAAAACCCTGGGAAAACCGGACCGTGAATGCATTACCTGTCGTACAAATAGTTGTACGGCTCCAGACAGTATTTTGACAGACTCAGATGGAATTCGGATCGGAATGATCATGTAGTCCAAAACCGCACTAAGAGTCCAAAAGAAGTTAGTAAAAATAAAAATGTTTCATTCAAAGTATTTGTATCGTCTAAAAAGCCTAGTTCCACCTAGCCGTGGTCCATTGGCAAGACCATTACAGTGATTTACACCGCCTTCAGATATAAATCCAAGAGTATGGGGGCTAAAGCACGCCTACCCGTTTCCCTATCTCCTTTCTACATATTTACTGTCTGTATAATGACTCTTTTCGAGTGGAATAGACGAGGAAGTATCTAAATCTTGCAGATTATACTACGCAATCGAGAATATCTTGTTTTTATTTTATGTTATTTTTTTATTACTTGAAAGGTGTAACTTAAATTTTACGCGAGATCACTAGTGTATCATAAAAATAATGTATTCTCTATGTTTCGTATACCACAGTATAAGTAATAGGCTGCTTCTAGACAGACATGTCACATCCTCGACCGCATCGTCGCTTACCATCAGGTGAGATTGCGGTCAAATGTCTGCCTATTAAATAAATAAAAACGTTTCTAAATAGGAGCTGCCCTTATTTCATATGTGAAAACAAAACCACTTGGATATGTATGTGAATATATTTTCAGTATTTCCATGTTTTAATTATTGGAAATGATTTATTATAAACTCACGCTGACTTCTTGCTAACTTGGTTTTAATTTATGAATTTCAAACATCAAACAGCGTAACAATACATTAATTCGGCATTTCCAAGATGTAAAACGGATTACAAGTTGTTGGAAGTTACTTTTCAAAGGTTCTCTCACCTTTCTCTGTGTTATGTGACCATTGTTCGGTTAATTGCCTACCATTTATTTGTATTTCCTTAAGGAATTTGTGCGGCTTGCCTCTGACTGAAGTAATGAAACCCAATTGTTTGAATAGTATAGTGGCGTGTTCTTACGCAACATCCTTAAAATATAATACCTATATAACGTATGTATGAAATAGCGAAAACCCCTTTAAATGCGATTTACTTAGAAAATTGAACAGCTAACTAATCGGTCATTAAGTGAAGAAAAGTGTCTCTTTTTTGGGATTACCACGTTGGTCCAATACAAAATGTCGTTCTATTTAACCACTAAAATTACCCTCTAAGAGATTTGGCGTTATATAATACACGTTATAATTTGCCTTCTGCATTCGTTCATAACAAATGAAACTAAAAATATTAGGTAAGACAATCTGATCTGATTGCGCTCCTATGCTATGCTTTCATATGTTTAAAGGTACGCTATATTGCCAAATGCCAATTTATGTTTTTCTGTAGCCCGTTTCCAATGAGACGCTCAGTTTTGCTCGTTACCAGTAAGCATCTTATATTCAGCTCGCCAACCAGGTGGGCTAGAAAATTGTGCGTAATGACGTATTCAAATCAGGCCCACTCCGGATTCCGACCTCAGTTAAATAGAATTACGAAAATTTCAATGTTTTATTAAGTTAAACTTTGCTTCGGCAGTTCTAAGTGAATTTATTCCTACTTAGTTATCGGCTCGTGGAAAAGTCATCTTGCTAACGTTTCGGTAAGTTGAATAATTAAATTTGTCACTGGCGGTTGACACGTCACTGGATTTTCTCGAAATTTCGCCGTCGTCACGTCCTGTGACACCCGCCTCTTATTGTGTAATCTTGATTCACTAATTTGAATTATTTATTATTTGATTTCGCGCTTAGAGACTCGAGCGAGTTCCCGATTTTTATTGTAATTCGACTTCGGTTGTGGAATGAATTGAAATGTTCCATGATTTTTCGGAAGCGTTTTGGATTAGAACTTCATTATGTATCTCTTCAGTTCATGAGTGTCAATACTAGAATGTGAATGTTTTTCTTTTGAATTCGGTTCTCTTGCTCTCTTCTGATTAAAAATCACTTTAAATTCTGGTTTTCACACATGAATCTGCATGGTGTGAATTAGCAATCAACTTTTCAACAATATGCTGTCATTTCCACATTATTAATCTTTATCTATCGAAAAAAACAAGGTTACAAACGCAATCTCTTAAGAAAACCCATAAGCAAGCAAGGTTTTTGGTGAGTTTGATAATTCCATTCACCTAATACCGCATGGAAGTTGATATTATGCGCATTCGTTACCACGTGACGCATTTTCAGAAGGTACACAGATAACACAGGGTGTAGTTTTAGAAATAAAAACATTTTTATATAGTTTTCGCTTCTTCCTGATATCTTCCTATAATAACTGCTGCTTACGTATTTTTTCCTCATTTTACTTCTATTATAGCTAGCAGGTATCATTGCAGTATTAGACGTTCTGTCCCTGTCACATTTGTCAAGGAGAGAATGAGATAGAATACCAATAGTTTTTAACACTCACAGTGTTTTTTCTTATTTATATAAGTTTACATAAGAAACCCAAAATTCGCACACAGGTAGGATTTGAACGACCTTTGGCTAACCCTCTTACCAACTGAGCTACCGTGCACTCCATCTACTCGTTCGAAATTCTTGGTCTCTTGAATACGTCATTGCGTTACGTCAGCGACATCTACCCGAACTGTATTGCAACAGCAGTGGGCCATAGAATACCAGTTTGATACTGTAGTTTGTGCACATATTGGGCATATTTAGGCATGGGAATGGGGAATAGTCGTCGTGAAAATCACGGTGTTCGCGTAAAAAAGATAGGGACTTTCATCTCGACTCTCACGATACTGCGTACTACAATGTGAGCTACATTATATCACTATACTTAAGTAATATAAATATGCTGTTCGTTTCCTTAAATGAATATCCGTACAATATTTTATTAACCTTAAGTGAAAATTCTTTGAGATATCGTAGAGTTATTAAAGATTTCAATAAACTATTGAGTAATTTTATTTCAGGCACGAGTACAAATCTATAATCTGATAATATATATATATATGAACCCGTTTTCTCTATTAGTGGTTGAAGCGCGTGATATATACGTATCAATGAATTTGTGATATCGTCGTATCTCAACACATGCGATTTCTACGAGTATTACTGAAGAAACTTTCGCGATTATGATAAACGTTTTGTAATAAATCAACTTTTGAAAGATACTTTTATAATAAACTGATTAAACATTCGTTGAGTAATTTTAATTTTTTTCAACTCTAAAAAAAACCCCGGTAAAAAAACTAAAAAAAAAGGAATCAAGCGCGAGTCTGACTTGCACACAAAGGGTTCCGTACCAGATACAACATTAGACACTATATTATTATAACCATTTTTGGTTTTAAAAACGGCAAAAAAATCTCGTTTGTATGGGAAAATATATTTTTTATTTTAATTTAATTATATATTTTAATTACTTTAAATATATAACCTTATATTCTGTCAATATTTCTAACGTGATTATTTTAATTCTTGCCATTATTAATATCGAACAACAAACGGCTGTAAAACACGTTTGCTGTTATTTTACTTTTAGCGTTTGTTGTTATAGCGGCAACAGAAATACATCATCTGCGAAAATTGCAACTGTCTAACTAACACATTTTATGAGATACAGCCTGGTGACAGACAGATAGTCCGCGGAGCCTTAGTAATAGGGTCCCGTTTTAACCCTTTGTGTACCGAACCCTAAAGGCTAAACTACAATACAACATCGCTTAATTCTATTATCACCTTCTAGCTAGCCATTGAGAACGTTAACCCTCTGTAGAGTATTAAAATGCATTCAGAAGGACCATCGCCGTATTCTCAGTGTGTCAAACTAAAAGAAATACTTTGAATAATTCAATAAGCCTTCAGTAGTCGTTAGTTCTACGTATTATGTAGAAAATTTTATATCCGATAGCTCAGGTAGGTACTAAATTTAAATTTCAAAAGCTGGTCTCTATGTTTGTTCGATTATAATACCGTTGTTCACACTTAACACATGCAATAAAAATATAGCACACAATATACAATGTGATGTGATACGAAGTTTTACGTAATATTCTAAGAACGTATTTAAAGGCGAATTTACAACAACTTTTATTAATAGTCGTATACTCGTATCGAAATTTTAAAAAATATCTTCTTTTCATACTCCTGAAGTCCTATGTTGAAGTCTACACTAATTTTAAGTTGTAAAGAGGTGCCTACAGTACTAAGATTGTTTGTAAGAAGTAAGTAATAGAAAGTACTCAACCGATATTGAAAAATATTGCACCAGTTGAAAATTTTCATTATTTTATTCTTCCTTTTAATTCCACTCGTAAAAATCCGAGGTGGGAGTGTTTAATAACAAGATTATACAATACGATAAGTTGGTAATCTATAAAAAACATGAAATGCTAATCCACACATAACAATATCATCTACATACATCCGTGGATTGGTAAATTTGTCAGAAACCAAACGCCTTAACTAAACAGCACCAGAAACACCGTTCACCCATAAAGAAAATCATAAGCCATTGGTTCGATTGCGTAACGGTTTATAACAACGGTGGGAATTCGAAATTTAAGTCGGTGGAACATTTAGGGGAGTGCGACGGTAGACGGTTAATTCTCCCCATAAGGGTCGCGCTGGCGCCGCGGATCTTGCCGTAGACAAAATTCTAAGTACGGCAACGGGACTTTTCTACCCTCCGAACTCCTTGTAACTTTACTGGAAATGACAAACGAAGTACATAATGACAGTAATGTTGCTGGTAAAGTTAAGTTTATTATTTTGTTCCTGACAGGATGATTTCGTTGTCACTTGATTAACTGAACGTAATATTAATAATGCGGCAAGTTGGTAAGAAGTAGTAACACTGAATGATTATTTTCTAATTATTTATTTTTTGCTATTCTCGTGATATATCGAATGCTAGAGATTTGTTTCCTTAAAATTCGTCACCGCTATGAGTAATTTATTAGGATTGTCATTTGACAACAATGTCAATGCTCTAGTGCTGTACACATTTTCCCGTGTGTCATTCCACTCGCTGGGTCTATTTAGACCTGAAAAAGAATATACATAAACCATTGTTTAAGAATTAAACGAGCCACATCCCCCAAGATTAAACATCCTGTTGTATCTACATAGAGAACGGCTTTCAGTGCCCGCTCAATCTCTACCGAAGCGCAGAGATATATGGCCGTACAAACCATAATATAGTGTACCAAAAAATCAGGTAAATTACGAGATTTCAACACAGTTTGTACGTGACGTCACATGAGCAGAAAATTCGATTAACCTTAACTGCCAGTCAGCAAAACTACACCGCTATCTTTTCATACGATAAATTATACACGAGGAATTATACCAGGCTGATATTCAGGAATAAATATTAATGCTGCGCTCATAAATCCAGGAGCACACTAAATCTAGATGGGGTTCGGATTCCTTCATGGAATGGACCTGGTGGCTATAGATAGGACCAATTACTTTGCATCGTAAAAGTTGTCATTCGTCTGTTGTGCCTACTGTGATATAATAACATTGTAAATTCTTCGCGAGCTTCTATCACGTTTTCACGCACGCATTTCACTTTGTTTTTTCTGTTATCCTGTGTATTAATATTCAAATAGATTGTTGTTTCTTTAATTCCTTTTAGATATTTGCGTTGATTATTTAATCCGTAATTTTGTCTTCTTATGCCTCTATATTGTTGCAGCCAACAAAGTTTCTACTAGGCAAAAATTGTAATTGTCAAAGGTTTTGACAGATGATGTTTTTATGTACCGCTGAACTACAGACCTACCGCCTAACTTAATGGTTTCCAACTTATGTCTTAATGCTTGACGACCGTCTTGGTGTAGTGGTTCGCGCTAGCGATGGGCGATTGTTCGAAAAAAAATAATCGACAATCGAATGTAAATCTATACTGGGCCCTTCGATGCATTCGATCGAATTGCCGCGACTGTGCGCACAGGACAGGCAGCGACCGAATGATTAATCGACGCGACGAATGACGATTCATTCGTTAGAAGTTAGTAGTATGGCGTGCGCACCGCGCGCTCCGGGTACTGTTTGCCGCATAATCGAAGAAAAATCGAACGACTGCGGTTGCTTATCGAATACATTCGATTACAGAGACCATTCGAATAATTCGATTAATTTAGTAATAATCGCCCATCGCTAGTTCGCGCTCCGGACTACAAAACCATAGATAGCGAAGCGGGTTCAAATACCGGCAGGGGAAAATGTTTATGTGATGAGCACGACCATTAACACCTAAGTCATAAATGTCATAGAACACAAGTTCACGCTTGTTTTGGGATAGGTTAAGTTAGGTTGTGTGTTTGTTAAAAAAATATTATTATTATTATTTCTCAGTTTGAAAGCTATCAAGTTAGGCATTAAGCGCGCTGGTAGCTATTCCACAGACATATCTTTCGTCAGTTCGTTCCCATGGTATGGGCTACTGGCGACGAATCCATCAAAGCGTCGACGGGCCATTTGTTGCGTGTGTTTTCACGCTTGATAAATCGAGGAGTTGTCCACATTCGCGCGATTTATGAACAGGCCCAATCGTTGTGTAATACATAAACTTAATTGACCAGATTATAAGCAGCGCTGATTTTCCATTGTGTTAATTAAAGCCTTTATAAGTGATATCCAAAATCAGACACCAGTTTACTAGAAATAAAACTTTGCCCGAGTCTTTTTTTATATAAGTAATGGGTTAACTCATGATCTCATCTTTAAATTATTGTTTTTTAGTGATAAGCATTCACTTTGCAATCTAAATATATTATTGCACTTGAAAAAAAATTACCACCAGAGGCGGGAATCGAACTCGCGTTCCTCGCATACCGGGCGATTGCCTAACCTCTCGGCCACCTTCGCGTTGGCAGAGCCTGTCGAGCCTGGGTTTGTTTCCCGCCTCTGGTCTGGTGGTCATTTTTTTTTAAATGCAATAATATATTTAGATCTCATCTTTGCCCGATAGCAAATATAAGGTCTACGGTGGAGCGAGCTTGCCCAGGAGAAGACCGCTTCCGTTACCTACATTTAAAATAAGTAATATTTAGAATTAAAAACATAAATTAAAAATTATGAGAAAATTACTGGTGCTAACCATTCGTATAATGCAGTCGAATATATTATTATAATATCCCTGTAGATAAAAATACAATTGAGAGGCTTCGGATAGACAGCATTCTTGTTAAATTGCCCGTGAATTGAAATTAAGCGTTTATTTTAAAAGTCAAGAGCCACATATTTACATGGAGCGATACGTAGAGTAAGTGGCGTTTCTCGGTGGGCACGCAAAAAATATTTATGAACTCTTTTATTGCTAAACTTCATTCGCCTCTGCGGTCGCTGTTATTCCTTCGACGGGAAAAAGTTGTGAGATTTTATTGCCGGTGTGAGATAGGACACGTTATTGCACTAACTTTGCACAGTATACGGAATTAAAATAGATTTTTTGTGGTCAGAAGCGGGAGCGCCCGGATGCGTCCTTCTGCACTTTATGACCGGCTATTTTTAACTCTACCTCAAAACCACTTTGTAGTTGCGATCCACCGCGGCTACCGTGAAACATTCACGTTTACTATCATCGTCGTTGGATTACAAAAACTACGCATGCTAAAAATAGACAACTCATGAACCTTACCGCCAAAACTAAGTTTAATTATGTTACGTCCTCGTGTTGCCGTTATCTTGATGTCTTCTGTTGAAGTGGCGTAGAATACGGACTTTTCATTTTTGCCTTTAAACATTTCGACCCAAGGCTTTACATTACAGAGATATTTCATTTTATAATTCATTAGTATAGTAATTTACTTACTAAAATTTAATTGACTAGGCAAATCACGAAATATTAGATTTAGAAAATCTAATTTAGAAAAGTTAAAAGAAACAAAACCCAAATTGTATTTATTTTTACACAAAAATGAGTTCGGTCAGTAGTTTTTTTGTTACTGAGAGTGGCGTGGCTATTACGAACGTTAGAACTTATTACTTAGACAAAGTGCTAAAATGTTCAGCTACTTCCTTGATGCTGATTGTATCAGTCTTGTACAGTCACGAGCATCAATATGTATACATCTACATTCGATTTGAAGTCTCAAACTTACACTTTATTATTTTCTTAGACTTTATTACAATGGCATAAAAAATTATTTGTATACATTTCGTTGCTTGTGACTTTACTTGTCGTTAAGGTTTGATTTCGAGGTAAATAACGATCGGTTTTCATTCCAGAACTCGATTCGGCATAACCTGTCACTGCACAACCGGTTCATGAGGGTGCAGAACGAGGGAACGGGGAAGTCGTCATGGTGGATGATCAACCCAGACGCGAAGCCTGGAAAGTCAGTCCGAAGACGCGCCGCGTCAATGGAGACGTCGAAGTTTGAGAAGAGAAGAGGGAGGGTTAAGAAGAAGGTGAGTAATTATAGTCCGAAAACGACCTGCCTGCGGAACGAAAGCCGTAGGGGGCAAAGCATGCCTGATGTCAGCGGGGACAGGGGATGTTGCGGGGATGGGAATTGCACATGACAGTCGCGTGTGATTGGCGTTTCTTCGCCCCCCGTACGCGTTTCGTTGCGCACGAGGGTCGCGCATAAACTTGTCGGACTATATCTATCGAAATCTGTAACAGACATGGTATTATTGAATCTGTTCTTGAACTAGATTTGACTATAGTTGGCTGCAAATAAATCAACATACTTAATACAAGAAATTTAAATTGATTTTTAGACACTCCAAAGAATTCTGGAGTCATTTGGTTAAGGTGTTGAGATTTTATCTGTAGCTAAATTAGACTAGTCTTCACAAAATAGCACTAAAACATAATCGTAAAACGAATTCGTGCATCAATGCATACCCTAACAAATACGCAAGTCTCAGACTATGACGCAAGCAGTATCAATTTAAGTGTCTGTATTGTTTCCTATTTATAAGTTTAAGTATAACACAGTGTCATTAATTTCAAAATAACTCGAGTGAGCTTACAAAGTGTTAATGAAACGAAGTTAAAAATTGAAACGCATGTGAATTCTTCAAAACAACAACAACAACAAAATCATTGTTTTAAAGATGAACTTCAATTTCAGGCCGAGGCATTAAGGAATGGTGTCACAGCTGATGCGACACCAAGTCCAAGCAGTTCCGTCTCAGAAAGTTTAGACATGTTCCCTGAATCACCTTTACACAGGTAACTATCCATTATCTTTCGTAGCATTAAGCTTAGCATAGAAATTTAGATTAGAGTTTACCAGAATAGTTCCACGGTCAGATATTAAAGCCACAGATGCAAGAAAATTTCAAAGAACTGTGGCAACAAGCCAACAATGTCAACCCGAACGGATGTAGTGGATAGCGATACTAATTCGACTTTAAAGGCATAAAACCTTACTCGTACCTATACGGGTAATACAGTAGCGAGTTTTGCCAAAACACGAATATCTCCAATGCATTTTAAGTACCGCTGCTTTGAAATATTGAAATTGTACGTGCTAGAAACAATGTGAGGTGCGAGCGATACACTCGCTATAATAAAACTATCAGCATAAAGCTGCGTTGACCAGACTAATAAAACTGAGTTATTGCAACCGTGCTACTTTATGATAAAAGGTTTTAAATCATTCACAACCATTAGATGATGAGTTATGTGGACGCTGAATCTCGTCATTTTGCCGATATTTAACATTTTTATTGCCGAATATCTGTCGGGATTACGGGCATAACTTTTATTTTGGACAGTCGTCCTCGACGCTCGAAGATCAGACCGGTACATTTCTTCTAGAGCATTTTTGTCATTGTTTGTAGCAATAAAAATATATCTGCGCTGACCATTGAACCCGTTATGGTGATCGCTTCATTTAGCATACTTTATATGTTAGCGGGCCTCTAAATAGACATTAGATTTGCATGTTTCCCATTACACTCCGTGTTATACTGTCTAGAGAGATCCTATTAGAGACCTAGCTTTAAGTTTTCTTTCTGCTGTACATTTTCATTATTTGCCCTTTGGATATCGACTTCTTCATTACGTGGACAAGCTCAAACGAAGCAAATGTCACGTGATTTAGAGTTGTGTTCGAGGTTGGCTATGTTTTTTGACGCTTGTTCGCTTGCGCGTAGCAACAGTTTCCAGTTGTCGCCGGACTTCCGTCAGAGGGCGCCTTCCAACGCGTCCTCGTGTGGCCGACTGTCGCCGATCCCTTCGTTGATTGCCACGGAGCCTGACTGGGCTTCGGAGTACACAGCGGCCGGAGACTTCACGCCGAGTAGCGATTTCTCCCAAGTCGACTACGTACAAGAGGAGCAGCTAGCCGGCTCGCTAGCCGACTCCATGAAACTGCAAGGAGCTGACCCATTCCTAAACACGTGAGTACAAACTCGCCTCCAACTAGGATGAAAACCGCAGTTACCAATTTTGGCAGTACCCTGCTGCTTACCGCTTCGTTCGTGAAGTATAGTGCAGTTGTCTAGTCCTAGATGCTTTGCTTCCTTAGAAACATTATTGCAGAGTTGATTTCTTACTTTTATTTCATAAAGGATTCATGCACGAAGTGTTAAGTATTATGAAATCGAATCACACAATCTGAGTCTATTTCAGAGTTTAAGAATTCAAATCTCAGGTAATATATTAAATTATTTAGGGTGTCTACGTGCAAAGGAATAGAGAATAATACAAGCTTAATATTCGCTTAGAAACAGTATACAATCCAAAAATTAAGGGCTGATTAGCATTTTCTTGACGAGTCCTTGGTAATTTCTCAGAACCTAATAACTAATTTATTGTTCTGTTATTCCGTGATACTTCTAATTGTAGACTTATTTTGAGTTAGCCAAAACACAGCATTGTGTTTTAGGTCACAATACACATTTAAAACCATTTAAGTAGGTACGAGCTTATTATGTAAATTAATACAATACTTCCCGTAATAACTTTTGTTGATATACATACATTAATTAATTGTACATTATTTTAAGGACATCATAAACTAAGAATATCTAGTAGAAAAACAAGACAATATTTTATTTTAAGTACGTTCCAATAAAAACAATTACATCATTCATTCCTAAAATCAAGTTGGTTAAGCTTTTTGTATGAAATTTTCCAATAACACTTTAAAAGGGTCAAATACCTATTTAGGTAAAATCATAAAAAGTGGCAAGAAGTGTTTTGTTTATTTCACAATGAGAATCCTCAAATTCTGTTGCAATTAGGTACGTCAGACTACCCCACATTGACCTTGAGACCGCCTTTTCCCTACGTAATAAAAGCTGTTTTTGTAGTTCAAATGGGTAATCTGACGTGCTGGCAACTATAAATAAGAGGTCTTTGTTCGAAACCAGAAACTGTTGAATACAAAAGGTTGGTTCACACAGGTACGTCCCAACGACGTCGTCTTCGTCATCCGGAGGCAACTACCGGTACGCGTACGGCGCGTGTCCAAGACACCCTTTGTATGCGCATCCAGCACACCCAGCACATCCCACGCATCCACACCAACACGCCTTGGACCACTTCGTGAGACCACCGCCTCCTGCTGACCCTGCAGATATCATGCAGACAGGTAAGGATAATCATCATTATCAGCCGCAGGATGTCCAATGCTGTAAGTCTCCCCCATAGATTTCCAAAGTGGCCTGCAACCAGTGCGATCCGGCGACCTTTATTAGGTCGTCTGTTCATCTTGCCATTGGACGACCTACGCCACGCTTTTGATTAAATGGTCTCCAATTAAGAACCTTTCTGCCCCGACGGCCATCAATTCTTCGCGCAATGTGACCTGCCCACACGGTAAGGATAATAGGTATATTAATAAATATTCTTCTACTGATCTTAACTTCTACCGATTTTTTGGCAATGGCAGCCAATGTCAACAGAAATACGAAAAAACAGAAGTACGCAATTCACAGGTGCACTCTCTGTTTCTTTACTCGCATAGTCGATGGGACGGCAATCAGACTTCGCAGAAAGATCAGGCGCAGGATTAACGGCTTAACGTACTGCGCGTAACGAGGTTGTCAACACCACCAACTTCTTGACTCTGTGGGCTATATATGTTTTTTTTTTTTCAAGACAAATGAATTTCGGTCCGTCCCGGGATTGCCAGCGTACAGACCACTAGACCAACGAGGAAGTTGAGGCAGTTAAGGATATTCTAAGTGATGATTATGATCTGAAGCGTAGTTTTTCACTGTGAGCAATAGTAAGCTCAAGATCACGTGACGAATTAAGCTCTCCTTAACTCATACTGATGAAGCAGCTGACCAAACTGTTGACCTATAGAAGTTCTGTACTCTGCAGGGACTCTTATACCCCTAATGTTTTTTTTTAACATTCAATAATTACAGTCTCCAATTCTCCCTCTGCAGAAAACGCTCAGACGCAATTGGTTTCAACATCAGACGCTGCCCTCATGAACGGGGGTCTAATGGTGCAGACGGGGGCGATGGGCCCCACGACGGTGATGGGGCAGATCATGGGGGCCCTTAATACGGGGCTGGCGGAGGACTTGAACATTGAAGCGCTGGAGCACGGATTTGACTGCAACGTTGATGAGGTTTGAAACGCCTTTGTTACAAAAACTATCCATGCAACTTCATCGGCTGGCTTACCGCCTAAATTGATAGCTATCGCATTGCGATTACAATTTCAAAGCAATGACATATTAATTGCGATTATTTTATTATTTTGATAATTGTCATTGCTTACCAATAGTTAGTACTGAAAGCTATTATATTGCTTTCCTAAAAACTTTAACTGTTTCAATTTGAGAAAAGACGAATTTATCTTCAATTAAGTTTTACTAACATAGCGAAAAGAGGTACAACACTGGTACAACGCATAATTTCAGAATTTCGATTTAAATTTTCCTGTATTTGTAGGAGCTCTGTTGCCCAATACTTATCCGAACTTTTGTTTAATGAATTTTCTTTTGATTCGAACAAGGTCATTAGCAACAGAGCTCCCGTGAGTAAACCCAAGTTTACTCACGGGAGCTCATGGTAAGCGAGTCTAGCCTTGGGGCTAGCGTACTAAACAAATATCATCTTACGCAGGTCATAAAGCACGAACTCAGCATGGACGGCACGCTGGACTTCAACTTCCCTCAGCAGCACACGGCGATGGCTGCCGAAGCAGAGAGCCAGTTCTCTGCGCCCGCGCCCCCCGTCCCTACCACGCTCTCGGGAGGGGGCGCCCCTCGCACTCCCTACTCAGCAGCCCCGTCCTGGGTCCACTGAAGCCCAACGTCCCCAACTCGGACTAGTTACCTACTTACAGGTTGTTCTGTATCACGTCCCGAGACGTTCTTTCCTATTGTAAATATGACGCCTGTTTGAGTTTTTTTATTGTTACTTTGGCATCGTAGTCGAGATTTTTGTTCATTTTATCATGTTAACTAATATTAGATTTTTATTTAGCGTTGACTTAAGTGGACTGTTACCGATCGTTGTTGAAGTGTCAATTGTGTTAGTGTAGGCTTTAGTGCTAAGCTAGGTGGAAGCTTGTGATATAGATAGGGTATTGTAATCTGAATTATTTGGACGGAGGGGGCGCGGGGACATTCCTCTGTGGCGTACTACGGTTGGAATATAAGGTTGGTATTTTTTTATTATTTGATTTACTATATTGAATTTATTACTTTGATTTCTAATCATCTAACTATAACTATATAATTTTGTCAGATCTAACAAATATGCCGTGCTCCTAAAATATCCATAGTTAGCTACATAAATAACTGTAGACACAATAACACAATTACAGAATCAGAATGAGACGAAAGATTACCTATTACAGTTGTACAAACTACCTATGAAACAATTATAAGATATTTGCAAGATTTATTTTAAGCATCTAAAAAAACATGGAAATCTCGTTTAAAAACTAGATCACTCCAAGTCCTTTCTCTACGCAATATTTCAAACTCTCGAAGGAATAATTCAAAGGAGCGAAACTTGGAACTGTCTAGAAGCCAATAAACAGAAAAGGAAAATCCAATATCAAAAGACGCGCTCGAAACTCGAGGAAGAGATTTAAAGGAACCGTTTGGTCAAACTTAAAAATATGAACAAAGGCGGTGAAATATTAGCGACCGGCTAACAATACTGGCTGGTAATAAATTTGTTGGATATCAGCTATAATCTGAGAAAAGTTTGTTTTCTAGTGTCCGATAAGTTGGTCCTTGGCCCCTACTATGTACGCCGATGTCGTATCCTAGGGTCTTACGAATCACCATCGCACTTTAGACACCCGAATCCCGCCAAAGCGGAGAGGAGAGATATCCGGTGTTTTCATACATAACTGACACACAGCTCCGCTCGACCCCGCTTCGAGTGTCAAATGTATGAAACATCACACATCTTGATTCGACTCGTCTCCGTTTTGGTGGAAAAGTGTTTTTCCACCCAAACTCCTTCGGCTCACCTTGCACCAAATTTTTGAGGATTGCTTTTTACAGTTAAAGTTAAGGTTTGCCGTTTTAGTACGTTTAATCTATATCTATTGTAAAAAACTATCAAGCTTCATAAAAATAACTTGAAGGTTTGCTACGGTTAAGTTATTGTTAATTAACCGTAATCATAACTTAAAAAAAACGGTGCAACCAAGTCTAAAATGTCACTCATGCCAGTGTGATAATATTTTAGACAGTACATAGCTTTGAGAATACGGTAATCTACTTTAATCTTCAAGAGTAGGACCACTATATCGCCAACAAAACTATAACTCTGTTGTTTCGCTCAACTGTAAATGGCAATCTGACCTCATTCGCCGGTATTTAGGGGAATTGACGGAAAACTTTTGTAGGTGAAAAGAGGGAGTCTAGTTACAATTTAATCTCGAGTTTTGATCTTGAGTAGCTTTTCCTTAAAAGTCGTATACCTCATGCATTAGGGTCGTGATCTTTACGAGGAATGACTTTCTTGGCAATTTTAATGGGGAGGTTCTCCATTTCACACACTATAGGTAACAATTAAACGTCGAACGACTAGTGTGCAGTTTAACTCATATTAAAAGGAAACTCTGTCGGCACAAGAAACTTCAAACCTCATTGCTGCAGTGCTGGCACAAGAGAAAAAAAGCTGTTAGGCAGCGCGCTAGAAAACCGATTGGCTTTTGTCTTTTTTGACATCTTCAACGACGTTATCCTTGTAGCTACTCTAAGTAGGTCCTAAGTTTTTTGTGTGCAGACTGAGTGGTACAACCGAGGTTCGAACGACATCACGGATGAATGATGAAGTTTTCTTCGCTTGGCTATCGCACCTTTCTATAGGAAGCAATAAACGTTAATTGTGATTCTCTCATTGTGATGATGGAAACTATGTAGTCTGAGCTGGGCGTGAATGTTTAGCTTTTGAATAAGAAATTTTGTTAGCCCCTTGAGGATCATAAGAGCCCGGCGGTCTCATAACAAAGATTTTCTATTGTGTCTGGAAACATGATTTCTGAATGGTTAATAATTAAAATGTAATGCAGTATTCGTACACTCATACGCAGTCGGTCGATAGCTATTTTCATTAAGCAGTAGATACGTTTCTTAGGCGGAAAAAAAGGTTACTTTCCACAAGCCCTACGAATGCTCTTCCTTTTATTGACACTAAACCATGTTTCATCCAAATGAGTAAAAAAAACCTTGCGTAGGAATCTCTATCTCCCCCGCCTTGCCACGACCTCCAAAAATCCGTAGCTGAGAATTTCCTCCATCATTCAGCTTTACGACATTAGGTATTACAAAAGATAAGTACGTCACTCATGTTTATGTTTCTTTGTACGTGGATTATGAGACGTGATGCCCTCTTTTTTATGTAAAAAGCTAGAGAAAGCCTTAGGTGATACACCCGTCCAATAGTATTTTTTTGCAAATTATATTAGCCCATGAATAATTTGTATGCGCCTTTCGTTTTTATCGCGCGCAATCTTTTTGGAGGACTGTATTGAGACTCAATGTAACATAAATCATCAAAAAACTGTGTATTCATAATTTGTACTAAAATCGTGGTCCCGAAAGTAACTGTTAGGCTATGTACTATTTCATGCCGAGGTGCGCTGAACCGGTGAAAATTAAATTTAATGAAGCGGGATCTTTTAGACCAATACACGCGACTTTTTGTCGCTACAACAAAACTTAAAAGACGGTGAAAAAGTTTGTATCGGAAAAGTAAAATTTGCGCAGTCACGTCACGAGGTAGGGTTTTTAATTCTTTTTTATTTTATTTTCATTAATAGGCAGACATTTGACCACACTCTCACCTGATAGCATAAGCATCTATGCGGCCAAGGATATATCATGTCTGATGTCATGGTTAGACTGCTGCTGTACTTAAACCAATATTTTCGCCGAACAAAATGAATGCGAATTCGTGTTCTCAAAAACAAATGGCGTAGTTTCAAAAACCAAGGAGAACTCGGGTAGTGAATAATTATGATTAGACTCCGATCGAGCGCGGTTCGCGGGACTACTGAGACTACTATGCAAGACGGTGTCCGTATTTTCGACTATAGCCATCCCTGTCTGTATACAAGCATGGCAGAGCGAGTGAGCGCGATGGTTGGAGCCGAAAATACGGACGACTTGAAGTAGGGTTTCTAATTCAATTTTACCAATGAGCGCTCCTATTTGTTCCCTAATGAGGCCGACCGGTCCCAGTAATTAATCATATCAATTCAGCGCTAACGGCACTCGCGGCGAGCGCTCAAGAATAAAGAAACGCCACGAAAAAATCCACAACGCAAGATTAAACCCCCTCTAATGACTTGTTTTTTAGGGTTACAATAGAATGAATACGTCTTGCCCAGACGTCGAGTGGACCCTGTTAATTTTTAATACTTGTAAACTAAGGCTCTTTGTACACTGATACTTTTTGCATCGATAAAGTAGCAACAAAATAGCGATATTAAACAACAATACCGCATAGATGCAAAATGTATGTGCATTACAGTATTATTCAATTACCTATTATATATTTTTTGCTACAGAATCGAGGACCCTTTTTTAAACCTGACTGCGACATAAGGAGGGTAATGATGTTTTATTCTTTTTTAAGCATTGGAACATAGTCACACAAATCACACCTGATTGATGAGAAGTGTAGACTAGGGTGGTTCATATCATCTGCCTAGTAAAAACCTAGTACTCTTACCTTGAAGACCCAGTTCGTAGTCTTCAGGGAAGGTATTGTCAGGTAGGCCTATCTGTTATACTCGTAGTTCTGTTCGCATCAGAAAGGTGTCGGCGAAACGCTTTGTACAGGCAGGTGGAATGTCAACAACATAGATGCACCGCTAACCTGCGTCTGGACTCCCAATAATGGAAGAAGGCTGCTGGAATGAAGTCATGCAATTTCTTTGCACAGCCTGTAGAACACCGTCATAGAGGTTAATTTGCGGCGGTGGTCAAGTGTCTTAAACCATCATCATCCTCCCAGCGTTATCCCGGCTGTGCACTCGCACGCGGGCCCAGGGTACGATGACCATGATCCAGGATGTGGCAGATCAGGTAATTACAGTGGAGCGACTGCCATCTGACCTACGTGACCCTGTTAACAGGGAAACCTGACCAATTTGGATCATGGTTACACATGCAGTCACCTGAATGTGCAGCTTTTCCTCACGATGTTTACTCTCACCGTAAGAGCATCGATTAGTAAAGCGTGGAATCATTATCAGTCCTCCTTCGTTTCTCAATCGAGTCCATCATCCTTATCATCCTCCTAGCGTTATCCCGGTTGTGCACTCGCACGTGAGGGCCCAGGGTCCGCTGACCATGATCCACGGTGTGGCAGATTAGGTAATTACAGTGGAGCGAATTTCTCAATCGAGTCCGAAACAGCAAAATTATTTTTGGCTGAACCGTCCCAAAGGTGACAGCAATATTCCATGCCAACATTTTTTAATCGGAACGTGATATTTCCTTAATTTGCCCTTGTTTAGACGAAGAGGCACGTGGAAGCCTTCCTAGTTAATTGGGTAATGCGAAATTTTTTTCAGTTCAAGGAAAGGGTTTTGTTTTCTTTTGATTACTTAATGGATTAAGTATTTATAGAATTAAGTGTAATTCGCTGTTAATGGATAGTATGATTACATAAAAACAGGTAAAAAACATTAGTTGGCATCGATTTTCTTTAGTAAACAATATTGAACATGTACTTTGCTGAAGCCAAAAATGTTAATCGCTCGCTTCGTTGCCTTTATTAACGCAAAATGTTGTCAGAAAAGCGTTTTTCTAGGAAAATTCTCGTTATTTAAACAATAAATTACAAATTGGAGGATGCTTATCGTCAGGAGCTTAACAACAGCTTCTGTGAGCAAATTATATTCGCTTTTTTATAAATTAACTATTTTCTATTCGCGTTTAATTAAACAAATAGAAATACTATTCTACTAGTCTTAAATACTACTTGAATGTAAGCTAACTTGACTAAGAGCATTCAATAAAAGAAGTAAAATCTTTAAATAAATTCAGTCCTTCAGTCCGCAAGTCATTGGCCAACACGAAGATTTTAATAACTAACAAGCCGATTTTCATAAAGAGTCCTTTTTTTCGAACTCATCGTGTATTCCGTTCAGCTCGGCCATAATTAGGTGAGACCCACCTTAACATACGATTCCACGGCACTTGTTAAAAAGTTTTCAATTGCGTTAGGGGCCCTTACGCGGAATTTATTCATTATATTCCTCCGCCCCCCCCCCCCCTGCCTTGCTTAATAAAAAGCTCCTTTGCTCTTTTTATTTCCTCGTTCTGTGTACCCTTAAAAATATGTACCTTAAATATTTGCTGCGTTGATGAACGAATAATTTATACATTCAAATCGCTGCATCTTTAGTGTGATTTTATAATTACACATTTTTTTTGTATTCCTACTGATAATTATTTCGTAGTTTAAACATTCGTAATATTTTTTCTGAATCATTAATTTCTATAACGATATTATCGTTTGCCTTTATGAATTTACCTATGAGGTAAATGGTAATAAATCACTATTTAGCGTCTGGCTATGGATAACTTAACAGAGTTACCAATTTTTTCGACAGCGGGCCGAAAACTGAAAATCTATGAAAACGGGAAATCATTCACATTTTTTTACCGGATCTCTTTTTCAATACCAAATACTAAATATGGATGCTTTTTTTCTACAAGAAATAAATACTTATTTTTGTTAGTAACTACAAAAAAGATATAGGCTGTCAAATATTTGTTATCTCTTTTTTATAGCAATATAATATATCAATGTTCCACGATCAACGTTTTATTTATCTATCGGCAGTTGTAATAGAAGCCATTTTGCAAATGGGTAGCCTGATGAGCTGGCCACTGTATGCAGCGTAATTTAACAATTAATTTATTAAAATATTATTTCGGATAACAAAGATTCGTTATGGGTAACTATTGCATGTAATTAAATATTTCCTCCTTACTAAATTATTTTGACATTCCTATAACACTTGTTTACTTATTTATTACGTAGATGGCGAATTTGTACTGTTTGTCTCTACTATGAGATGTCATTGATCTGTCATTACTAGCCATTTCATATTTAATCAAGTGTTATAGCAATGTCAAATCTATTATTAGTAAGGGGGTAAGAATTTAATTTCCCTCGACCCTCACCTAACCCCATGAAAAAATTCAAATACCAATTTAAAAGTTGCGTGTCATTTTTCGCATCCAATATAAGTCGGTCGGATGAGCGCGGCATATCCAATAAGTTGGTATTGTTTGACAGATACAGTTCGTATAATGAGCTTGGAGGCGAGGTTCGCATTTTTATAAAACTTCCAGTACAAAAAATAAAGCAGATATGGGACGAATATGGAATCGTGTAAAAAGTTTCATGAACACAGTTGCTAATATAATTTAAAACAGTTTATGGCCAATGTGCTAACCAAAAGTCAAAAAGGCAAAGGTTTATTTGCGATTTTGGGTTACAGTAAGACATTTTATAAATGTGCAGTAAAAGAATACCCCAAATTTATAATGTAGTGTACAATTAATAAAGAGAGAGCAGGCAAGCTTTACTTTGTAATTATAAACAAAAATATCTTCCTAGATAAAGCGTCAAAAAGTCGTCTGAAACAGTTTTTGTAGTTACGAAAACAACATTAAGAAAATGTACAATATCGTCTTTGAGATTTTCTGCTTGCATCTCTAGTCTTTTATCAAAGTTTTAGTTTAGAGATCGCACTTAATTACTGAAAATTAAATACACAAGTGCGAACTCAAAAATAAAGCTCACGTGAAGGCACAACCAAAAGCTTTGGTTTTTAAGGCGACGACTTTTATACTGCCCAAAGAGAGTGTAATCTTTTTCAGAATTATTAATGTCTTGGCTATACCGCTACCGCGCCCGCTTACTGTTATGTTTAAGCAGAGATTGAGTTTGATCAGTTATTTAAATGAGGCCAACATAGTTAGGGCTGTCAACTTTTCTTGCCCTTACGTGACTTATTCTTTGAGGGCGATATTTTTATCACGTCCTTGCTGTCTTGTTACATACTTTTGCGTTGCCATAACGTAAATTGTGAAATATTGAGGTCAGTGTTAAATCAATTCATAATGATTTATTAGTAAGACTTTTCAGGATATCTATTGTTTAAAGAGAAGCAAGTTTTTTTTTATTTAGAATGAAAGTTAAATATTTTTCCAAATGTCATTAAAATGTGTTAGTAATTGTTTTACGAGTAGAATAATAGCTGCAGATATTCGTCAGGAAATGTAATTATAACATTTTCTAGGTGTATTTATTACTCGTATAAGTTACAGTTAACATCATCTCGAGATATACACTACCACCATAGTGAGAACTCTGATTTAAAGATTTTGCAACGAAACTGGGTAGTGTGATGTTGGCCACTGTACCTACCTACCTATGTACTTAGATTGTATAGGAGCTTCTTAGTTAGGTAAGTATGTCTTGCAAGATTCATCATTTTCATCTGTCACTGAAATCAGAAGTAAAGTTCCAGTAATCTGTTTAATTAAAACCAAAATAGTGAAAACGAAATCATTTCCTATTTTTTTAACTCAATGTCCTAAAACTCGATACACAGGGTTCCGTACTCCTCTACCCCGCTTGCATGGAAATCGGAAATTTCCGTAACATTAGCCAAAGTCGTGTTTGACGTTTTTTGGTCTCGATTTAACATTCTTCGCGGCGGTCGGCTAAATTGGATTACGTGCTAATGCTGCCGCGACCGCAATGCTAACGATTTTATGATTTTATTGCGGGACCCCAAAACGTAGATTATTGTAGGGCTGCCTCGAAATGCTATTGTACATTGTGTATATTTTTTCCTCTGATTTGAAGTTCTTTTCTTTTTCTTCTACAGTAGTCTTAGGAAATTACAAGCTCGGTCTCATTATATGCTACTATAAAAACATTCAATTTAGGTTTACTCTTCAATCAAAGTGGATAGTAGGTATAAATAAGTATTTTTCGACTTACTATAGAAACAGTTTACCAATGTACAATTCTTCCTTCTACAAAAACCTGCAGACATTGGGCTTAATTCCAATGCGCCCTGTCTAAAATAAAATTTCGGTTCTATCTCTCTCTGTCTCTGCCAAGCAAACGAAAAGAGACAGAATATATTAAGTAATTTAGAAACGGCAGACCAAACAGATGTACGTTGCTAATAAATTAGAGAACCATTGATAATTTAGTAGGGATGTCTTTCGATGACGACTAAAGTTAGACGAAAACGCGCAAAAACTTGTACAAATACGTTATAAATCGCATCACTTAATTTGACGTTTTATTGTAGTCTGTTTCTTTCCGTTTGTTTGATAGAGAAAGAGAGAAACTGAACCTAAATTTAAACTTAGACTTTGAGCCTATTGTATTGTACTTTCTATCGCTTAAAGTGACAACCCTAATTATGACTGGGGACAAATTAGGCCGGTTAAGGGGCCGGGATAAGAGATAGGGATTTGAAAGTTTCGTCAATAGGGCGAGAGATTTCGTGATTTGGCTACTGCAGTTTTTGTTTGATTCGTACTTTGATGGCTAGTCGTAAAATCTGTGTTTTTATTGACGTTGTAGACAAGACTCGAGTTGAGTCTTTTAATTGACTAACCGGAATTTTTATAAGTCCTGCCTGACTTAGCTTTGGGGACTTGATAAACTTCTTCAAAGGCATTTTCCTATCCTTTTCAAACATAAGTACTTACAACTAACAACATTATAGTATAGGTTCATGCTGTTAGTCTTAAGTATTATAAATTATGGGGGTAACAAAAGGATATGGACTTATGTATGAACAAGTGTTTCTAATGTGGTACAAAGTGCTCATTTTAACTGCTGCTGCTGCTAAATAAATGTATTTAAAAAATACGGTTTTAAAATGATAGTTCTTTTACGTTTATCATTTCCTTTGAATTTTAATATTTCTTGCAGACATCAATACATACGTACTTTAAAAAAAGTATTACTTAGTACAAACTAGCTAGCCTTTGCGCGTCGTAGCCCGCATAAAATTAAATATCCTATAAACAATTGCACCTCTCTTTTCATCCCCTAAATAATGATTTCTGTGACAAAAATATCTTATTTTGTATTATGTCCCTTTCCGGGACTTCTATCAACGGGACAAGCATCTCTATGCCAATTCAGTGCTTTAGGCGTGAAAGTTAACGGACAATCACACTTTCGAACTTTGACTGCCTTGTTGGTCTAGTGGTCAGTACGCTGGGTACTATCCACGAGGTCCCGGGTCGGGCCGAGAGAGTTTGGGTTTTTCTGTCTTGAAATTACTCAGACACAGCTCCGGAGTCAGAAAGTTGGTGGTGTTAACACCCCCGTGCCTCGGAAAGCACGTTAAGCCGTTGGTCCTGCGCCTGATCTCTCTACGGTCATGTCGGACTGCCGTCTCACCGAATTATGAGAGTGAAGGAACAGAGTGTGCACTATAATATCTCCCGCGCTGTTGGCTAATCTCGGTTGAGATAGGCCGCCGTAGTCGAAATTCGGCTAGGAGGACATTATTATTAGTAGTGTACAACGCATGTACAATTGTACAGTTAGCAGCGCTTCAGGTTACCTATTTAAACTATGAAAACAGTTTTTATTTTGTAGAATAAAGGCAATCTCAAGGTCAAAGTGGAGTAGTGTGACCTGCGGGCAACTTGCGATCTAGCCTAGTTTCAGACAGACGGACAGTGGAGTCTTAGTAATAAGGTCCCGTTTATACCATATTGACGACCGTCTTGGTGAAGTGGTTCGCGCCACGGACTTCTAAACCAGGCGGTTGCGGGTTCGAATCCCGCAAGGGGCAAATGTTTGTGTGATGAGCACGAGCATTTGTACCTAAGTCATGGATGTTTATAAATGTATATAAGTATGTCTATCCGTTATCCTAGTCACCATAGCACAAGCTCACGCTTAGTTTGGGGCTAGGTAATTGGTGTGTTTGTTGAAACAATTTATTTATTTATTTGGTTACGAAAACCTAACAAAGTGAACGATTTTCATTACCAAACAAATTGTGCTTCGTCAAAGATCCTTTGTCTTAGTACTAAGGCCTCGAAAAGTTTCAAAATCGAGCTATCCACGTGTCATGGGCGTTGGGCGGTACCGCCCCGCCCAACAGCAACAGGTCCCCCCCCGCACCCCGCGTCTGGTCCTGACCCAGCTACGCCTGCGGTGGTTGACTTCGATACTATCTAGAAGCATTATATTGATGAAATATCTAAAAGTCTAGTTTGACCAATTGTTTTGGGAGTCTCCAGAGAGGTTAAGTCTGGACGACTTTCACTGGCTAATTTTGGAAGATTCGATTTGCATTTGAACATTTGAAATAATGATTAATGAGAGATATCAAATTATAAAAACTATTATTAATACTTTAATTTGAGTCTCGAGTCGTTTTCCATATTGATCCGACCGGGGATCGAACCCGGTGGCGACACCTTGAAAACCGGCGAACGTGTCAGCGTATTACTTGTTTTGGTTGCTGAGAAGCTTTCCTTAAACTTTACACTGGTTTCTGTTGTTGTTCTTGGCAATAGGGCTTGCAGTTTATAATAAGACAGTCTTTTAATATCGTGTAAAACTAAATAAAAAACATCAATCAGAAGATTGGTGTACTTTTAATAAAAGAAGACCACAGAATTCTACGCGAGAAAAGTTTCAATAGTTCTAAAAAGCTTAAAAACCGGGCAAGTGCGAGTCGGACTCGCGCATTAAGGGTTCCACAAGGGATTTTTGTTACCACACCAGCTGTTTCCGGATTTAAGGAAGAATCCTTTACTTGTGCTATAAAACCTTCCTTCTTGCCTTTCATGATTCTAGGCCTATGAGTAGTACTTTTACCCTATAGATTGTGATTCCCCTGCGAAATGTTAGAAATTAAGGGTCAAATGACTTCTCTTTGAATTGCGTTAACTTAGCTTTGATTTTTTACAGATTCAAGGAACCGTTTTATAATAATCCATACTAATATTATAAATGCGAAAGTGTGTCTGTCTGTCTGTCTGTTACCTCTTGACGCTTAAACCACTGAACCGATTGAGATGAAATTCGACAGTTCGAGACCCTAGAAAGTACATAGGCTACATTTTGTCGCGATATAAAAAAAATAAGAGGGTGAAATGGGGGATAAACGTTTCTATGGAAAATCTATCTCTTGCGGGCAAAGTCGAGGGGAACCACTAGTTACCAATATATTCACTGAAACAAATGATTACCTAGTTACTGATAACCAGAAGATAATTATCAACAAAAACACTAGTATCTGAACTATATTAGTAATATATATACATCTTATTAATAAAAATTAAGATAAATTATTTTATACAATAGAAAAACAAAAATTATAAAAAGGGTCCTTGTAAGGTAAGGCTCCCAGGATGCTGGCAGCATTACCGCGCTGGATAGCTATGCTTATACGCTGAGCAAGGTGCCAGCTCTTCGGTCAAAACCAGAAGATTGTTTATATTTAATAAAAATTTACTTCCCTACAACGAAACCTTCAACTAACAAAACTAGTTTGGTTCATCCTTTTTTTCAGTGTTTGATGTGAATTTTAACTTGATAACTGTACGCGTTCTTAAGAAAAAGGGTCTTGACCGACAGACAGACCAACGGACAGGCCGTGTCTTAAGTGATCCTTAAGGAAGTAAATTTCCACATTAAACTCGTAAAAAATTGTAAAGAAGTACACACAATGTCGAAATTCTCCAGATTTTTATTCAATACAAATTAGTTTTAAGAATGCTCTAAATTCTATCCTAATTTCGATATTCATTTTCAATACAAATCAAACAATTATCTAAAACTAAATTACTCATTTTGTGTTTGTTGGCTGTTCGCGAAAAGAAAATTCAACAATTCACTAACAACGATACAAAAAGACAACGACTAAAAGTAATGCCAAGTTTCCAAAACTAAAACAGCAAAATATATCACCTACGTTTTTTAGCTTTTTAAATGATGAAATCAAATAATACTGTAAGAAATGTGTTCATATACCTAAAGGTGAATCATGGCTGTAATTAACATAATATTGTATGTGTAATCTTGCAATACCCATGCTCATATAAAATAATAAAATAATGCCGTATGAAATAAAATATCTTCAGTAAATTATTTGAGCAAAAATATGAACACGCTTAAATACAAGGCCTGAATAATTAGCATGTTTCGTCCTTGTCTCTTTTCCCGCCATTTTTTTTTCTTTTTTTTTGTCCAATACAGTGTGACTATAAATTCGGTTACGGATGTCACGGGTTATAAAGCATAGGCGTTGCTGGTTATCGAGTGATTCCGGGGCGGTCTGCCCAAATTTATTCATACGGGGGTCTCGACTTATTTAGGGCATACTTCCTTTATAGCGATGGGTTGAGATTTGTAACACTTCTGCGCTTTTTAAGTGTTAGGAAAGCCGATTGTCACGGTCTGTGGGATCACTTGGAATTTATTTGCCGCTTCCGATTTTTATTGCAGCTATGGAGGATTACTGGGTCGGTTTTCATATTTTTGTAGAACATTTCCATTTGGAATGTAAAGTAAATCAGTCGCCTACTTTAGAGTATAAAACTCACTCACTTTTAACGGGTTTTTTCGTCATTTCATTTAGTTCGGTTTGCCAGTCCGTTTTGTCGGTTCGAAAATCATCATCATTAAATTTAAGAGCTAAGCTCTTGTCGGTGAAGTCTTCTTCGTTCTTCTCTGTTTTCTGCCCATCTCCTTGACCCCCTGATACGTCACGAAATGTATATTTTCCTTTTTTCAATTCTTTCCTCGATTATGGTTTTAATGAAATCGTCGTGTCGAATCGAACGTATTGTAACATGTAGCAAATAGGGTTACGAGCGAAAAGAAAAATACATTTTCATCAGAATCAGTAGTAACTTACATACGATCCGAGAAATAAGGTAATAACATCTGCCTCTTAACACAGTGACCCTTATATGATAACAAAATATCAAGATTACGAACAATCAAGATAACGAACAATCAAGAAAAAAACACTTTATGTGATTAGTTAAATAAAATTTTAATTTTGTAGTAAGTAAGTAAGTCAATCTAGGTTAGACGTTTTAGGCAAAAAATGTGACCTAAGTAAACACACACAAAGTTGTGACCATGATTTTTGTGATCCAATCATAACAAAACATGTTGATAAACAAAACATCTGATATGATCGATTTTTTATTGGAGCTGTCCAATAGTTTCAATTAAGGGTCAGTTTTACAAACCATTGACAAGACTGTATCAATAAAATGAAGCTATTTTATTAGTGCTTCATTGAAAGGATTCACTTATGTATTTTACCTCAAGATTTTACCATAACTAGTTATATGTCTTAGTCTCTGTTCGTACTCTTTAATAGGATCACTTTGTGGTCCGTCTGTCCTTTCTGCCTGTCAAGACCTTTATTCTCAGGAACGCGTAGAGGTATCAAGTTAAAATGAACATGAAATACATATGGCTCCAAACCCCTAAAGCTGTGAAAAAATCAAGCTTCTAAGCTAACCCAATCCAGAACAGCCATTTAAGCCGTATTTTCTACATACGTACATTTCACACGGGAATCGAAATCTATAGAGTACTTCCCACGGATCTAGAATCATGAAATTTGGCAGTAGGTATTATAGCACAAGTAGAGGCAAAAGTCCGAAAACCGCAAAGTGGTTACACCGAAAAAACCTTATACGAAACCTTCGGTGCGCGACTCCGACTCGCACTTGCCCGGTTTTTCGTTATGTGCATACTAGTATCCTTCGATATTTAAAATTATGAGGCTTAATTTAAAAAAAAGATAAGAACTGAATTAAGATTTGAGAAAAAAAGAGGTGCCTTCATAAGAGCAATCTACAGACGTCAGCATATTTTTATCATCGGCTCTTTCCCGAAATCAAGCCGTAAATCTCGGACTATCTGTTAATCCACATCGCATATGTACATAAGTCTGTTTTACGCGTCTTATTTCGGGATAAGTATGCCAATTATCTACGTCGAGTATTAAGAGCGAGTGACTTTATTCTGGGCAATGAGTCACGCAGAGAAAGTCCGTTACATCGCTGAATATGCGACAGATTTATCGCGGTTTGATAGGGACGCGTGTGACCCACCGACCCACAGCATCGATAAATTCTATCTCTAAAAAAATTCAAAGCTCTGCCTTTGATTTTTGTAAGAGACTAATGACCATCAACAACAAGCTTATGGCCTGAATTGATGACTTTCAAATTGCAATAGTTATAGTTTTCAGGAAATTAATATAAGCTTACAAATCTTCGAAGTAAACCTTATAAATAGGTTTCAAAATATTGCGAAAAAGTCAATTCACATGCAATTGCTTTGGAATTGCAATCGTAATCACGCATCGCGTTTCCTACGTTAAAGCAACTATCAACCGACATTTTTACTGTAATTTCTTTAACACCTTATGAAACAATTCATTATTTCATAGAAGCCAGCCAGTGTCTGTCTAAGTAGATAGAAAAAGTACTTAACTACACAGCTTAGACACATGAGATCTACTAAAAACAAGATGGTGAATATCTCAAAGTAGTGCTAGACTAAACGATACCTGTGGTTTGTAGATTAATGTTTTGTCATCTAGGCATCTTTACCCCGTCTAGGCACTCTAACTTCACCTGCCCTGCCACGCCAGCTAATCTTTTCAGACTGTCACACACGGGCACCGAGCACATAACCTATAAAAACGCAATGTCATTAAAGTTTAAGAAAAATTCCGTCAAAATCTATGCCTTCGTTTTTTCATTCGATTTGATTTGTGAAATTCACTTATTTTTCACGCATTTTAAGTTATATGTGTTGTTTAAAAGATTATTTGTGATCAAAACCAAAATATCTTCTAATGCATAATATAGATTTGAAAATATACGCTTATATTTACACTTTTCGTATCAGTACCAAGCACTGATAAGTTTCGGGAAAAAATCGCCCTTACTTCGTCTAGGTTACGTGCTAGATACACACGGGGCAGTACAAATCGGTACACCATACTTATCGTACAAGATTAACCAACTATCGGTTCTTCTTCGTTCGTGTCGGCTGCCGTATCCAACCTACCATCTATCGATATCGGTATTGTATACCCGGGTATCTCTACCGGGTCGTCACCTGGAGGGCGCGGGGCGGGAGCCGCAGACTTGGCGTCGCTACGTCGGGCAGGTTACGATTTACACTCCACCAACTCAGCACAAACTCTGCCCGGAGGGAAACGCTGATAATCCACATTCTGACTGTGTGAGAATTACACAAGATTACTATGATGCTGCCGTCTATATGACGCTTTTATAGCGCTTTTAGATTTAATTGGGTTAGGGTTGCGCTTACGTCTTTGAGTTTGTATTTGCAATTACGAGGTCATTGACACACTAATTTGGTGTATTTCCAGACAGTTGGAACATTTCTTTCACCACTAAATGAGCATCGATTGGATTAGTAAATCTTATGTCACGAAAATGTAGTATTTTAAAATTGTAAAATAAGGAGCACGGTAGTGACTCGGCAAGCTACTCGTATTTACATGTCTGTGTCAAAATATTTATCTTTCGGCACTAAAAAGGGCATCGATTGGCTTAATAATTAATAGCATATTTTTTAAGCAAATACGTAGTTCACGAAAATTTAGTATTTTAAAATTGTAAAATAAGGAGCACGGTAGTGACTCGGCAAGTTATTCACATGTCTGTGTCAAAATATTGTTTACCCCCAAAACAAGCTCTTGTAAACGTGCTATAAAAAGCTAATGATGTACCTTTTTGTATTGTTACAGGTCAACTGACTCTCGCGTTTTGTTTGACAACGCGATCAAGCTGAAACTATTAAGAATTTTACGGATGAATTAGTCTAACTCAGCTGTAAAAACACACCAAGACACAGTTCTAAAACAACGAACATCACAATTAAGAAGCAAAATCAAGAAGACCAGTTATAGTGGAGACTGATACTAACTAGTGGTACATTTGATAATGGCAAAAATTGACGATCAAAAAGTGTGATGAATGAAGTGATATTTTGGACGTTTAAATAGATTTAAGTAACCTAAAATTTTATGTGGCGTGAAAGGAATTTGTAATAAATAGGTACAACCATCGTCTCGCAGAACTCTGAATTACTACGAGTATGTATTGTGAACCATTATCTTACCTACCAGGTATATATTGCGTGTCTTGAGAATCTTGATTGCAGCGAGAGGTATTCCTCGAATTTCCAAAAGGGTTATAATATTGTTATAAAACCCAATAGTTCATGATATCGTGACAATCTCACAAAGAATATTTATTTAAAAATGCAAAGTGTAACCAATTTTCTCAAAACACAAAAGTAATGTGACGCTGAAGATGTTTAATCATTGTTTTGATCGCGTCAGTTGACAGCTGGATATTATTTATAATTTTCAAAACCAACTGGCAAGTAAATTAATTGCTATCTTAATTTATAGGCCGACCACATGTATAACATAGGGATTCTAACATATTTCTAAAACGCTTATGAACTTAACCACCTAGTTCATGAAACATTGCCATCTTTACTTCGTAGCATAACAGATTTGCCATACCTTTATAACATAGCACAACTATAATAATGATTTCTTGGCATTACAACAATATTTCACTGTGTGGGCCAATAACATCTTAATATCTGGATATAATTTTATAAAATTCTATAAAATAAAAAGTATCTTTCATGCAGTACGCATTTTATGTCATTTTTTCTCACGATACAACATATGGGTGATAGTTTCAATTGTAATAATGCGCCATAGAATATAATGTAGGGTTAGATAATACACATTAACACAGACAACAAGCCATTTTACAACCAAAAACACTGTTCAAAACATTGCTCAACGCCAAACTTTTATGAATTAAAGTAAAAATTGTTATCTACTGTTAATTAAAAACAGTGCCCGCTAAAAAAAGTAATTACTATGTCAATATAATGTTTTAAATTTTGTTTCAGTAATACGCACATTTAAAATCCCGTATAGTCAGATCTCTAGTCCCAGATATTATTTTTAATAAGCTACTAAGTGCAGAATAACTCATAGATAAGCAGTGTTAAGGGCTAGCCCAATATAACAAACTTTAACAAAAATTCATTCTTTGAATTACCTCAATGGACTGTTTGTGATAGATTTAGCCAATAAGTGTTCAAATAAGGGCGTGTATCATATAAGTCAGTTCTATAATATTTCGCGTCTATATATATTTTAAAGATACCACTTGAATATGCTCGGCTTTTTATCCCTGTTAATTTACAACAACTTACTGCCGCATACTGAATACGTATAAGCAGCTGATAATGGTGCTATAAATCTGTACTATTTTGTGAAAGACATAATAATAAAACATTTTCAAAATTAACACGAAAATACGAAATTGAAAAAAAAAACAACGACATTTTTTGCATGAAATTCGTTCCTTTGTTACATAACTGCTAATTTCGAATTAGATCTCCTGCAAATCGCTCGTTATTTTATTTCTATATAAGGTAATGTTTATTTGTATCTTGGATAAGAAATTCTGTTGTTTTATTCCATTTTAATTCAAATATATAAAAATACTGTTTGCTTTAACTACTTTAAAAGAAAGTAAAAATCATACTCTGATAACAATTGTTGTTCACAAGTAAATTGTATGGGCAACTCAATTGGCTTATGTATATTTAGTTAGAAAGGGGTCTAATTTAAAAGATGTCTTAGAAATATTGTACCTCATATAGCTTAGGCACTTACGCAGGGACGCGAGGTGAAACACAAAATGTTTATTCTTTATATAATGTAGATAGCTAATATATAGTTTTATTTCCTCGTGAGTTGGCTTAAAGTCATGATTGTGTTGAATGTGGTAGAACGACCCATTACCTAGGTGACGGGATTTATTATAAAACAATTTGCCAAATATACATACGTAAAAATCCAATAACTATTCGATTATAATATGTATAAAAAACGAAAAGAAATCGATAGTTGTATTATATGAGTGTTGTAGGATGTTTGAGCTCTTCGGAGGTATCTCATGAATAGGTAGATAAGGATGTTAGTTAATATATCTCCTGGTTGTTGAATTGTATTGAATTTAAGTCAAGCGACTATTATAGTTAACGTCAGTCCATGTGGTCAATTAGTGTGGACCGAATTAAGTATGTTTTATGCAAGGGGGAGAGTGAGCCAAGTTTATATTGTAATGTGCTTTTAGTCCTGGTTTTGACAATGTGGCTTTAGTCAATTAGAGAAGTAGAAGTTGGCCGTAGTGTACTGTAAAGTGTGTTTTTGGTGGTACTGGCTTTCTTTATCCGACCAATGTTCACTTAACATTCATAATTTATAATTTTTTCACGTTCTTGATGTTATATCGTCTACTAAGTTCACTGGTGTTAAGATTACTAATTACCTAATATTTGACTGCTTCATAATTTTTTCAAATTATGAAATCGTTTAATTGACTGATCTCGGAATGCACCTTTCGAAAGCTGATGTGATAATATTTTATACAAATACTTATATCGTCGATATAACACAACAGGAATAAAAAAATATGAATAAAAGTCATACCGGAATACCAAAGTTAAGGTCAGTTACGGTTTCATTTTATTTTAAATGAAACTCCCAACTACATAATTATGTCAAGTGCATAAACTACGACTAGAGGCACAAAATGAAGGTAAAGCAACTGCTTAGAAATCGTACAGGTAGACTCTAATTTCGGAATAACCACGTTTTTATATCACACTGATACAATCTTTTTGTAAACGTATATAAATTTTCTACACTCAACTACTATGAAAAGTAAGTGCACCCTGTCATAATAACATCTGTATCCATGGTACCCTTTTCCAAATATTCAGAATAATTACGTTTTCAAGTTGTCGATTTTACCTACTATTTTGTAACTAGGCATAAAAATTATACCTTCCAACGCAACTTGGCGTGTAACACTGCCGTGCTCCCGATTTTTTTACCTGTACGATCTCTTAAGAGGTCATATTGTGGTACCGCGGACATCCCAACATTGTTCAAAAATGCGTTGGGATATAGTTATTAATAATGAATGATTATAATAATGAATATGGAGCCCAGAGATTGATGCTTGTGGGATGTAACGTCTCTAGTTTGTAATAGATAATATATTTTAATATTAGTCTGCGGCTATCTCGAATAGCCATTTATTTTTAGGAAAGGTAACCCCATAGCAGAATATCTTGTATGTAAATTATTTTGTACAATGTTAAATTTTTCTATGTTTGCATTATTATTATTATGTTTACTGCGTAATTTTACATTAATTTGTTGATTTTTTCAGTTGCTTATTATCTTTACGACGAAATATGTGAAAACTAGTTTAATTAGGAGAAAATATGTGTTTCAATGTAAATATAATAGACGAAAACATGTGTGTAGGAGTACATAAATCTTATTTATGTATTAAATTTGATATTGTTTTCAAAATTTAATTGGTTGTTTTATTCATAACCAATCTAAAGTGGATTACCACAGATCAGAAAAAACGATACATTACCTGTTTTCTTCCTACCTAGGACCGAACTACTTTAGTACAAATAGCTAATCTGTGCCTAGGACCATTATATTTGAATAGTCTAATATTGAGTACCTCCGTGGCCGAGTGGCTCGCACACTGCCATTTCTGAGGTCCGGAGTTCAATCCCCGGTCGGGTCAATATAGAAATTTATATGTTATTTTTATAATCTTAAGCAATTTTTTGCAAGTTTATACGAAAGTAAAATGTTTGAAAAACCATATTTTCTATACCTATCGTCTCGGGTCTGGGTGATGTGATACCACAGTTGTTACTGATTTTCCATAATAAAAGTTCTTTAGCCAGTTTAGGATCAGGGCAATGTATCTATCTAATAGTGTTCAACATTTTCATCAAAAAATTTTGTTGCACTTAGATAAATAAAAAATATATTAAATCTTAATGCGTCAAGGCATCGCCCATTTAATTGAACGTCAGGTCAGAAACCACCCATCTCTATTAGTGTCTAAACACACTATGCCGAAGGTACGCGACCGAAGTTCCGCGGCTGATTTTACGTTCCGACGTATTCAGCTGATATGACACCATAAGGCCCGGTTTCCACCAAAGCGGAGACGGGAGGAGATGTGTTTGAATAAACCAATTAGATTTCGTTATTTTCACATCTCTTCTCCGCTTAGCTTCGGTGGAAATGGATCAAGCGGAGAGGATAAAAAGTCATAAAAGTGCGGAGAAGTGTCTGCCGGGCGGCCGGGCGGCGTACGCGCTCGCGCCCCCCGCACCCCGCACACGAAAGCGTCATTCAAGTGACTGAATTTGTATGCAAGCGTGCGTCTTCCGTATTTTTTATATTTTCAGTTTGCAAAATGGATGATGAACATTTCATTGAAGTGGTAAAAAAATATCCCTGTCTTTGGAATACACTTTTAAGCACTTATAGATGCACTGATGTAAAAGATGCAGCTTGACTGGTTTCGGTCTCTCACAGCTCACATCTCTGCTACACAAAGCTCCTCCCATCTCCACTCCTCTTCGCTTTGGTGGAAATAACCTGCCAGCTTTGCAGCACATCTCCTCCCATCTCCTCTCCTCTCCGCTTTGGTGGAAACCGGGCCTAAGTGCCGAACTTACGTGGCAGAATTTCAGTCGCGCCACTTTTTGTGGATATTCAGTTCCTATCCGCTGCTCCCCGCCCCCGGATCTCTGTCGGCAATCGAACCGAACTTCGGTCGCGTATAATGTGCGGTCGCGTGCTCTACAGAATAAGTTGCCGCCGAACTTACGCCCGACCGAAGTTAGGCTGTACGCTATAACGCAAGATAATTGCGGCATAATGTGTCGTCAGTAATTCAAATAGCATTGCAGGCGTAATCATGCCGAACTTCGGTCGCGTACTTTCGGCATAGTATGTTTAGACACTTACAACATACCTACTTAAATTGGTAGGTAGGTGATAAAAAATTTAATTTATTTAACCAGGGCAACAAGAATTTCCAGTACCAGGTAGGCTTCATCACTCCCTATGCTTTGTAGAATATTTGGAAACAACAAGCAGTTTAGTATAAAACGTTATCTGCCCGAATTTACGGGTAATATATGATTATTTATGTAACGATCTCCGTGGTCGCGTGGCTTTCCCGCCTGTTTCCATTGTGTCGCCATCCCTAAGGTCCCGGGTTCGATCCAAGGTCGGTCGGTCAATATAGAAAACCATAATATTTCTATATTATTTTTATATTATTTCGGGTCTGTATTTGTCTCGCTTGGGTCTGGGTGTTGTGTTACCACCGTTGACTGGCTCGTTGGTCTAGTGGTCAGCACGCTGGGTACTATCCACGAGGTCCCGGGTTCAAATCCCGAGTCGGGACGAGAGTGTTTGGGTTTTTCTGTCTTGATATTACTCAGACAGCTCCGGAGTCAGGAAGTTGGTGGTGTTAACACCCCCGTGCCTCGGAAAGCACGTTAAGCCGTTGGTCCTGCGCCTGATCTCTCTACGGTCATGTCGGACTGCCGTCTCACCGAATTATGAGAGTAAAGGAACAGAGAGTGCACCTGTATATTGCGCACACACTTGTGCACTATAATATGTCCCGCGCAGTTGGCTAATCTCTGTTGGGATAGGCCGCCGTAGTCGAAATCGGCTAGGAGGACATTATTATTATTGCCACCGTTTATTATGATATCCTAAACACGAGTGCTTTTGCTAAGGGATAGAATCCGGAACAAGATCATCCGCCAAAAGACGAGTTATATATCGTTCAGAGATGCAGTAAGCTGAAGTGGAAGTGGGCTGGTCATGTCTATCGCAGAACCGACGGGCGTTGGATTAGGTAGGTTCTCGAATGGAGATCACGTCTCGGGAAACGTAGTGTCGGACGCCCCCCTGTATGGTAGACCGATGATCTGAGGAAGGTGGCCGGTGGTGGCTGGATGTGAGAAGTGGAGGACCGTGAAAGTTGGCGCAGTCTTGGAGAGGCCTATGTCCAGCAGTGGACTGCAATAGGCTGATATGAAGTGCTTTTGCAACCTGCTTTGGGATGCAATGTATCCATGTGCTGTCCAATTTTTATAATAATGTATCTATAACCGTGTCTCTGAAATTAACACAAGCACTATCTCTGGACTCTTGTTAACAACGCCTTGTCAATAACATTAAGAAAAAAAACAAATTGAAATAAGACTCCACGTACCAACAGACTAATTTTATTATCAATAAAATAAAATACCATCAAACATTAAAAACAACCATCTCTAGTAGTCCTCGCACTCTTCAACCATGTCGCTAGGAGGACCGGGGTTGGCTGGGGGAGCCCAGTTCAGGTATATGGACTCCGTGTAGATTACCATCCCCAATGAGAACAGCCACCTGAAATATTGATAAAATAAACAAATGGGCTGATGAAGGATCTACCTCCTAGTGGTTCACCCCGGGCAACGACATCACAAACTTCAATTTGTGATGGTGGCTGAATGATCCTAGCACTGGCTCCAATAGGTGCCACCTGATGGCTGCCACCCTCCCACCGGAGCCCGGCGCCAAACAGCTTGCGGTGTTCCGTCGGTAATTGGGAGTGGCAGAATCTTCTGGGTGAGATCACTTCATTGTCGGCTCTGTCTACGTTACGTCTAGTTTGAGTCAAGAAAAACCCATTCTTAATAAAAAATAAATACCAAGGTGTTCAGGTACATAGTGAACACTTGGCTAAGTCACTTCAACAAATGCTCGATATACATTATAAAAAAAGATAAATGGTTAAAGTTGCAAAATAACACTAAAGGATTTGCCTTAATTTAGGTAGGTACTACATATTAGATGCTGAGATACAGGAGATAAGTAAGGTATATTAGGTAAAATTTACAAACCAAAGGGCTCCAAAAACCAGGACCTTGTTGTAGAAACTCTGCTTGTCCTTGTACCAGATATCCCAAGGTCCGCAAGGAATCGGCAGCTCATTCATGTGAGCATCGCAGCGATCTGACAACGATACAATGTACATAAGTAAGTAGATTACAAAAAGCCAAAAGCTTCTTAACGAAGAAAAAAGAAGAAGACACCTTTCTGCGCTAACTTAGTTTTGGTGTCGTCAGACAGACTTATGTGCTACGGACTTATTATATTACGCTAGGATATCCTACGCCTAACAAAAACAAAACCAAATCATGGCACAACTTTTAACTGTCACTTCAAGTTACTGTAAAGGTACACTTCCGAACAATGCGGCTTGGGACTCCGGCTCGCCGCATGCGGCTCTGAGGAGCTGCGCGGTTGTCATGGAACTATGGGAGTGTATGGAATGGCCGCATGCGGTCATGCATCGATGCATCGCTCGGAAAGGGTTTCATACACTCCCATAGTTCCATGATAGCCGCGCGGCTCCTTAGAGCCGCACGCGGCAAGCCGGAGCCGCAAGCCGCATTGCTCGGAAGTGTACCTTAACCCATTACTGGATGATTATAAAATTGAAGTTTTAATGGCAAAATAAACGCATCAGTTGGATCAAAGGTAGACTTTGAAAAATCCCGCAGCTGTCAGTTTGTTTCATGCAATATCTGCTACCTATAGTTACTAAAGGCTAAAAAAATACTGAATGAAACTGGAACAGGTCTGTCTGAGCTGTCAATATTAAAGTATATGCTCAAAGTTGATCCTTGGCAAATAAGCAGCAACTAAGTAGGTAAGTACCTTCACCTATCTCTCTAATTTCTGTCTCTAATTCTAGCGTGCTCGCAGCACCAGCTATACCTACAAGCATTTTGTCGCGAATACTATTACGCTTAGATGTTGACACAGAAAAGAAGTGGGGAAAAGTAAACACAGCCACGTCAGACTACACTTTGACCTTGATACCGCCTCTATTCCTGATTTTGGTAGTTCAAATGGGTGACTGCCTCGTCGGTCTAGTGGTCAGCACGCTGGATACTATCCACGAGGTCCCGGGTTCGAATCCCGGGTCGGGCCGAGAGTGATTGGGTTTCTCTGTCTTGAAATTACTCAGACACAGCTCCGGAGTCAGGTAGTTGGTGGTGGTAACACCCGTGCCTCGGAAAGCACGTTAGGCCGTTGGTCCTGCGCCTGATCTCTCTCCGGTCATGCCGGACTGCCGTCTCACCGAATTATGAGAGTTAAGGAACAGAGAGTGCACCTGTGTATTGCGCACACACTTGTGCACTATAATATGTCCTGCGCAGTTGGCTAATCTCTGTTGAGATAGGCCGCCGTAGTCGAAATCGGCTAGGAGGACATCATCATCATCATCAGTTCAAATGGGTAACCTGACAAGCTGCCACTGTACATAATACAAACCATCTTTAGCCAAACATTTTCTGCTTGTGGCGAATGTGCGCCTAGGGGCGGTTATAACTTGTTTCAAAGCCAGCAGCCTCGATCTCATGTTTTCAAATAAAATGGTAAGATATCCGCTCTTCAAAATATTTTTCAGGTGTTTCAGGATTGACAAGTGGCTTTAACCAATGTCAATGTCAGCTGCGTAGTTTTTTCATATAGCCATGCGTAAAGTGGCCAGTCACAGTCTTGTCTGTGTAGGTAGGTCAAGGTAGGTATACCCACCGATCATGTAGGTTATCTTTAACTTAACCCTTAAATGCGCGATTTTATATTTCTTAATTATAATTAATCGAAATATTATCAATCAAATACTGCGAAAAAAATAAAAAAAATTTTTGTTGCTATGTTTACTAGATAAAAAACGCAAAAAATCTAAATAATTGAATAAAAGGCCCCCCCTTTTAAATAAATATCAAAAGTTTATTTTTTGAAATTTTTTTTTTTCAAAATAAATATGCTTAATAAAAAATTGCTTTAATTTAAATTATTGTTATATATAAAGTAGGTGTATTTTTCTTACTTTTTTCAAAAAAATGGTTCCATTACTGGAAGTAAACAGGTTCTAGTAAAAACGTCCCTATGGATAACGAAAATTTTAAGAAAAATACTTATTTCATAAAATTGTTTACAAAATGACTTTTATTTAAAAGTTTAAAGTGTCTAGAAATACTTTAAAAACAAATTATAATTTTTATATACATACATAATTTAATAATAATATATAAAAGGTATGTTGCCAAAATGCAACACCGCGCTTTTAAGGGTTACTTTAAATATGATTTACAAATAAGATACATGATCAGTGTTATTTACTTTTATCTATTATATACTATGCTTATAAGTTAGTTGGTATATAAGTAGGTATATTATGATTTAACTAGCATTATACCTTTATCTAGCGTACTTTTATTCAGGGTGGACTTGTAAATCGTAAATGAAGCGAAACAGGGAATAAGATAATAAGGGAGGGAATCGGGAAAACCTATACCAACAAAAAATATTTTTAAGGTAGGTATGACATCAAATCAACTCTAGCTGTTGTTTATACTGTTCGTAGTTACTTACCACGCGCACTCTGGCTCGAACCATTAACCGCCTGGTTTAGTAGTCCGGAGCTCAAGGTAGCGGTTGTGTTGAAGGATTTACCTCCTCCACCACTCCACTCCGGGCTGAACGATTCTAACAACGGTGGTAGGCTCCGTTAGGTGCCGCCAGGTAGCTACCACCCTCCTAAGCAGCTTTCTGTGTTCCGTCGGTGAGTGGGAGTGCCAGAACCTTCTGGGTGAGCTCGCTCCACCGTCGAATCTGTCTACGCCACGTCTGGTTTAATCTAGTCAAGAGCAATATTTAAATTTCAAATAAAAAACCGGCCAAGTGCGAGTCGGACTCGCGTGCGAAGGGTTCCGTGCCATTAAATTATAAACATTAGACAGTATAGGCAAAAAAGTATATATTTTTATTTTATTTATAATTTCAAAAGTGTTCATCACAGGATACCCGAAACAATTTTAAATAAGAGTTTCCGCGCCTGTTTCTTTACGTGAGTGATTCAAAGTTTATAGGTCCAAGACTTTAGAAATTACAGGGGGGGGAACACCGTGTAAACGACTTTGGCGGGCTATATCTCGCAAATGGTAAAGCTGATAAAAAAGTGTTGTATGGAAACCCTACCTTAATTTCATAGTCCTTTTCAACGATACCCCACACAAGGGGGTGAACCCAAAAAAATAATTCATCCCCCCCCCCCTTTACATGTATAAGGAGCTACCCTTAAAAAGGGGTCATTTTAATTTTTTGTATTTTAAAAAATGAGATCTATATGTGAAGTAACCTCGAACCAAGTTACATGCAAATCAGTCCATAAACGTAGAAAATATTCTGCTGCGACAGACTAGGACGGACGGACGGACGGACTGAACGATCTTATAAAGGTTCCTTGTCGGACTACGGAACCCTAAAAATATAATTCTAATCCGTAGCGTATACTATTCCACTGGGAACATGCGCGAGCTTTATACGACAACTTTATTATAAACTGATGACTAAAACTCATATAAAACCTTCAGGAATAGCTCTCGATGTAATAAAAACTTTACCCACTTGTAATAAAAAAATCCACGTTACATTGCGTTAAATATTCCAAAAGTTTCATAATAAAAATGTCTCTTGGGGAACTAATGTGTTGCTGTTGTTTAGGCAGTGTAGGCACATTTGTTGTTTGGCTTTGAGGGTTAGGTACTTAAAATAAAGTCGATCACCTAAGTCTTTGCTAAGACGTTCGTTATGGAGGTGTTTCTGTAGCTCAATTATTTTTTCAACAAGTTGATTAGGCTAGGTTTTTGGCGTTACGTCTCTGTCAAATTCCCCAACGAGAGCGTGAGTTTTTATTTTATTTGACATTTGATTAGCCTGTGTGTTGAGAAAAGACCCTCGGTAAAATTAAATATACCTACTACATGTGATTTAAGTATTAATAATTATTTGTTTATTGCGCCAACTTGTTAGTAATTTTCGATAGCGTTTTCACGATTCTATTGGATTAGTAGATACATGATTGATCTCTTATATTAATTCTAAATACCAGCTATTTAGGAATTAGTTGAAATCTGTAGGAACCATTAAGGACTTAGGTATAAATCTTGACTGTAGACTGGATCTAGATCGTCATGTTAGTGCAATCAAGGATAATTAGAATGTATGGCTTCGTTATGAGAGCGGCTTGTGACTCAAGGCGTCCCTCCACATTTCTTCATTAGGCCCCAACTAGAGTATGCCACACCTGTCTGGAATCCTATATATAAAAAATATGTTGATATTCTAGAGAGATTACAGGGTACATTCTTGCATTGTGTCGAATACAAAAATTCCCATATGCGCCGGTCATACGCAGAACTGCTGGAAAAATATAATTTGCTTTGTCTGGAACACAGACGTACACTTCTTGGTGCTATGACTCTGTATAGCATCTGTAACAATAAGTTTGATTGTAGGTTTTTGTCTTATGTAGTTCCACGCACCGTGCAGCGGCGCGCGCGTGTTCTATCTACACGCCGCGGCCCTGCACTCGCGCCGGTGAGCGCGCACCTTTACGTCGTTTGCTGGACACATACAATAAATCGTTCCTCGACTTAGATATTTTTGCATATAATCCCCAAAAGTTTAAAAGACGCATAATTGAAATTTTAAAAGAAAAGGTTTAGCAGGTATACTATTTCATTGTTTCACAGCTCACTGAAATAAGTTCAGAATCTGTAGATAATACTTGTATACACATAGATACTATTGATAATATTTTTTGTTTTATCGAGTAACACTTAAAGTAACCTGTGGATAACGGTGTAGGTTTCACAATTGACATATCGATATTATTTTTATACTATTAGTAATATACATTGTGTAAACTGTTTGTTATCCTCTAATAAATAAATAGATCTCATTCTGTATAGGAGTGAACCCGTCTTCTTGCGAACAATCGCTAAGAAGTAGAATTTTCTATGCTTCGCAAACATCGCGAAGAAATCATAACAAAAGCTTAGTGTACAGTCTATCTTAAATGCTAAGAAATTATATAATTAAAATGTACCTACATTGTATGAATGTCTGTATTATAGTGATTGTATTCCATAGATACTCGGGAAATGCTACCTTAGAGCTCCCCGAAAACCCTGAGAAACTTAAATTCCCAACTGTCATGTATTGGAACGTAATTTATGTATACTCTGTGGGGAGGGGGATATCCGGGTTGTCTCTGGCCTCTGGCTGTCCGGCCGGGGTCCAAGATATGTCGCAGCTTGTGAACTTGCAATATACCTTTATTATTAAAGCGAATCATTTCTAATATATGTCAAATGTTGTCTCTGGCCGGCCGGCCGGGGTCCAAGATATGTTGTAGCTTGTGAACTTGCAATATACCTTTATTAATTAATTAAAGCGTATAATTTCTAATATAATTATGTCAAATGTTGTCTCTGGCCGGCCGGCCGGGTCCAAGCATAAAGTTAATATAAATAGCGGAATAGAGGAGCAAAGGGCTGAGCGAACGAGATGCCTCTAGCAGCAACACTGTATGATAAAAAGAGATGTGTGATTAGACGTAACAGAACCGTTTTTGGAAACGTCAAACAGTTTGTCGGCACGTATCGGCACGCTGAGAATTTCTGCTATTTGAATTTTTCAAATATTACATGAAATCGTGGATATTTTCTAAAAATATTTCTTAGTGAAACGTGGTGACTAGTTTAGTAATTGATTGTTGTACGACACAGCGAAATAACCCCGTAAAATATTCATTTCACAAATAAATTGTTCCAAATCGACACCACCTAATTTAGGTTTATTTTTGCCAATGCGTTTTGAATTTTAAGTGCTTAGTATGATAATTCTCTTCTTTAAACATTTATTAATGTAAGAAGCACAGATCCAATACACATAATGCAAAATTTACGAATATTTTGTGTAAAGAAATAATTTTCGTTTTACACTAGGGCTGTATCAAGTTATCGATACTTCGTTTCCACTGTCTATCACGCAATAAACGAATAATATGTATTACTATTATTAAAAAGTACCTATATGACGTTTAGATATGAATCAGCTGGGAATGTTATTACTATTAATGTTATTACTATTAATATTACTATTTAAGACACTTAGCCGATCCATGCAGTTTTGACTGTTAGAATAGAAGTTACTAACATTCGTAATATGTGTATCTTTCAGATTTCCGACTAACTTGGAAAAAAAATACATGGGTAAAATTAATAAATCGTTTAAATTGGGTTCCAAACAAAAATTCTAGTATTTGCTAACTTTGAACAAAAATATTTCAAGACGCGAGGAGCAAAACGAAATTTAAAGAAATCTGCAAGTCCAACTAAATCATTTTGTTACGGTAAGCTTAAATAAAATAATACTATTCTTCTGCTCATGTTTTATTGGATACCAATGTCTACTTATGGTTGTGTCGACATATTATATAGTTTGCTTAATTTAGGCACAGATTATATAATAGTTACTGTTTGCGACTAGATTATAATATGTTCTATATTTCTTTTTCACAGGTCAAGATAAAGCCTAGACGCACAGTTTCGTCCTATGTTTACAGATATATTGTACCAGAGGCATTCACATTCGAATCAAAATGGTTTGTTAAAACAATATGAGACGAATGATATCTAGAACCGTCTTATCAAATAGATTTTTATCAAAATTGGTTTGTAATTTTTCTCTAAAATAGATTTCATACTTTGTCAATTTTCCTTCGCACTGACAATATACTCGTAGTAATAGACTAAATGGTAATGTAATAGATAAGAAATAATTTGGAGTGTTCCTACTTTCTTATTTCAGTGCCTAAAAAATTAGACGAGTACTACTGCTGACAAACTGCTATGCAGTCTGGCAGATGTGAGAGTTATGTAATCTCTATAAGTTTTTTTTAATAAACGATTTAAACAACATTTTTCATTTCACTTATTATTTTTGGAACAACCGTATCTTCTGAGCTTTTCTTAAATGTTTTTACTTCACTCCAGAAGCATATTTTCAGCCATGAGAAATCCCAACCCATCCTATTTTAGTTTTATAAATACCTACTATTAATGTTACTAATGAATATTATCGATATCGATACTAATGTAACAAGGGACATGACAAACATCACTGACACACATTCATGAACAATTTTACACACACAAATGTCATCCAATTTCGGTTTTGTTTGACAGCTCGTGTTTGTTCCTCTATTCCGTTAGGAATATTAACTTTATGGGTCCAAGATAATATGTTGTAGCTTGTGAACTTGCAATATACCTTTATTAATTAATTAAAGCGTATCATTTCTAATTTATGTCACCAACCTTCTTTGACCAGTAGGTATATTCCGACAAGTGCGGGCGCGACCATACTGCGGTACGCCAGAGGTGAGGGCGGCGAGGCATGCTAGATGTCAGCGGGGTCGGATGGTGTTGCGGGGAAGGGGATTTTCTATGACAGTCGCGTGCGATTGGCGCTTTTTGGCCCCCCCGGGCGTTTTCCGTGCTTAGAATCGCGCATGATCTTGACGGACTATAAGTTTGAGCTGTTTTTGGGTCAATCAACTTTAGGTTGTCACCTGTTAAGTATAAGATGTCTTTTGAGAAAGAGTCGAACTCTTTCTCAAAAGACGTCTTATCATGATAAGACCCGAAATAAATTTAATACTTAGCCCTTGTATTTAAGTACTCAGATTACTAACCTACCATTTACAACACTTTTCGACGTAATTTATCTTCTATAAGTACCTGCAAGGTTAGTGACTCAGGGGACTTAATTGTCCCAGGGTTTGTATGGAAAAAATGGTTTGTCCACTGGGTCACCGCTTTTTTTCTTTGTTTTAGTATTGTTTTGATGGTATGACATACATTACCATACATAAGTAAGGGTTAAAATAAAATATAATAGCTTTTTTACTTGAACCAGAGTAACTTATAATTTGGGCAAGATTAAGAACCAAAGAAAAGTTGATTGATCCTTTTAATTATTGCACAAAGACATACAAATGGCGGAATTAATGCCTTATGGCATTCTCTACTGGTCACGCATTAGTGAGGCAGAAATTTTGTGTTGTCTGCATTGACCTCTATATTACAAGCAAGCTGGACTAAAAATTCTCTAAAAAATGTCGAATAATTTTTGTTCCGAATCAAAGCGCCCCTACCGACTGTACAGGGAACTAAAATGGAGTACCTTCCATGTTTATGTCAATTCTCATGTTCCGTGGACGGTCACCACACGCTTACTATTGCAGTCAGCGCCAAAATAGCGATAATCAAATGGCTTCATTGTTAGGTTGACAGTATGCAGTCCAGCGTACTTGTACTATAGAGGTCAGTGTAACGGTAGCGTTAGTATGTATTTATTTAGAGTGAGATGCGATGCTATAATTAAAACACTTTTAGACTATGTATTGCTTGTGGGACGTTTATTTAATCAATCAAACCGTGTTACTATAGTACATAATTATATTAAGCATAAATCTATGTAAGTAAGGCTAAATAGTCCTAATGGACCCCTAAAATTATGTAACCAAAGTTATGAGAAACTTTCCAGATCTTTGATGCTGTAACGAAATATTTTTTTATATCGGTAATATACTCGTACTACTGTATTGAGTAAAATGACATTAATTATTTTTACAATTTAAGCAATTTGTTTGCAAGTTTTTACGAAATTAATTTAAATTTCGCTCACAAAAATTGATCGACCGTGTCATTTGGTGGGACTTGAACCCACGTCCCTTCGCTATCCGGGCGAATGCTCTTACCAACTGAGCTACGGAGGAAGTTAGTCAGTCGACGAAGCAGAGCATTCGCCCGGTCAATTTTTGTGAGCGGAATTTGATTAAATTTCGTAAAATGACATACATAGCTTTTACTGCTAAGTTATTGCTGAAATAATTACAATCCTGCTTCATCACTGAAACAGTATTCAAGGCACATAATATACGAACTACGTACAAAAAATTGGTATGAGACTTCTCAGGGGCGAGTAATGTTTCGTTATGTATAATTGGCAAGTAGCAAGTATTACCAACGTTTGTCATAAAAAAACCACGCTGAAGCGAACCTCAGATCAGCTTGGTGCTAGAGTCAAGGACCTTTACTTACTACTGGGAACATCCGGGCTGATACTTAAATACAAACTATGGTAATTGGTGTGCTAAAGCCAATATGGATATACCAGCAAATCCAACCATATGTCTCTTTCTATATTAGAAAAGAAAAGAGTCAGATGAAAATGTAAGAACGTCAAATTGAGCTTTCAATTACTAATCATCATCAATCAGCATCTATTTTCACTTCTACTGCAGAGAAAGAGGCAGATGTACAGTCACGTAACACATTGGAACTACGACAATAGCTTTTATCACGTAGGAAATAGAGGCGGTCTCAAATTCAACATCAATATTCTGACGTGCTGCTGTGTGTACTAATAATTAGTCTTTGAGGACCCCAGGCCAACTATTTCAGACAATGTGCTCAATTCCAATTGATTTACGTCAGACTAAACAGCTATCAGTTGCTAAGGAAATTAGAGAATCCATAGACAATTTAGTAGGGATGTCATTCGATGACGACAAAAGTTAGACGAAAACACGCAAAACTTGTAAAAATACGTAAGAAATCGCATCACTTAATTCGACGTTTCTAAATTATTGTAATCTGTCCCTTTTCATTTGTTTAGCAGAAAAAGAGAGAGACTGAACTTAAATTTAATCTAAGACAGGGAATTGAGACCAATGTCTGCTAATAGGTTATAGTGGGACCTTAGCGCACAGTGATCAAAGATCTGAAACATTTAGCTATTCTATACTAACAGTCGACTATTCTAAACAGAAGTACAAGAGTTATCTGCTCTCTGGCTTCGGCTTGGGCGGTTTGAAACCCATGATCTTCTTCTTTTTCTTTTCCTTGCTGCCGCCGGATTGAAACGTTTTCCAGCTGTCCACACGGTTCTGCCGGGACTCCTGAAATTGATTTTACAAGATCGTGAATTTTATGCCAAGAAATTTCATTCTCAGACAGAAATCATCATTATATTAACGCTATCACAGCTGTGCACTCGCACGCGAGGGCCCAGGCTCCGCTTTGGACCATGATCCAGGACATGGCAGATCAGGTAATTACAGTGGAGCGACTCCCATCTGACCTCCGTGACCGTGTTAACAGGGGAACCTGACTAGTTTTGGATCATGGTTACACATTCAATCGTCTGAACGTGCAGTTTCCTCACGATGTTTTCCCTCGCCCTAAGAGCATTAGTTAGTGTAACAACAAATGGACGTAGCTCGGAAAAAGTCATTGGTACATGGCGGCACCCGAACCCGGTACCTCCGGCATCTCATCCAACCTTAGATCCACCTACAGGCCGAGGCCATATTTATTCTCACCAGCATTATTATATCTAATAGCAGTTGTTACACAAGAACATTTACTATATAACTATGGAGCTGGTGATACACATACATTACCCTCAAATTGTAATCTTGCTTACATGCAACAACTTTTGGTATGTACATAAGTAGACGGAAAAAGGAAATATATATGTCACATCGTACCAGGATAGCAAAACACAAGCAAATAAAACGGGAATGACAATTGCTCCACCGAGAAGTGCCTAAAAATTATGATAACAAGGTAGTAAGTAGATAAGATTACAAGAATAATACTGATTTTATGATTCCTATGCCAATTCACAAAGTCGCTAGAATCCCATTGCGTCGCCGCTGCGTAGATTTCGCATATACCGATACCGATATTTTAACACCAGCAAACACAATTTTAAATATGCAAAAAAAAACTTGTAAAAGATTTTTTATTGAAGGATCAAATTCCTTTAATAGTATTTCGAAATCCATAATCACTTTATGGATGTCCTGATTTTTGGTACTATCGATTTGAAACTATCACGAACTAATTCCTGTCATAAAAATGTACTTTTTCAACACACTCCTTCCTACTGAGTTTCTAAAACATTTGCAAGGCGAACAAATTTTGTCTTAAAACTAAAATAAAGTACAAGATCCTACCTCAAAGTTCTTAGCCCATTCCTTTTCAAAGGACATCTGCTCCTCCTGTTCGATTTCGGCTTCTCGCTTCCGTTTCCTCTCCTCCATATCGCGAGTTTCCAGGTGTTGCCTCTTTCTTTCCATATCCGCAAACAGCTGTAATAAGCATTATTCAATATTAAAGTTGGACCACCCTAGACCACTGTCTACACTGCGTACACCTCATCTCGCGGTATAGCAGGATAACCAACAACAGATATATACATACACAACAATATTAAAAATAAATACATGTTGGACAACATCACATACATACATTGCTCTGATACCGAAGTTTCTAAAGCACTTGAGTTATGGAAATCAGAACCAATGGTGTCACCACAACACTCGGTACCGAAACAATATAAAAACAATCCCCTCAGAGGTAGCAACACCATGAAAACGGGCCTGCTAGCAAAATCCGATTTATATGGCATATATTTTAATTTAAGACAGCAGGAGCACACTAGATGCAGACCAGTTACAATTAATGACTTTGGAAATCTATGTGGGTGGCCTATATAAACTATGCTCATCAAGTCAAAGTTAAAAATTATTTATTCAATTTAGGACAGTAAATGCCAATATTGCACAATAATATTGACTATTCTGGGGCCCCAACATGTTTCCTTATTTTTGGGTGCTTCGAAACAAGACACAGACAATCTGGCAAGTGCTGAGAATAAGCACCAGAACAAACCCTAGCATCAGTGGATGTACTGCGGCTGATTATCAAAATGATTGCAACTTATCAACTTGATGCCTGGTTCTGTAGTATAAATTGTACCCAGAGAGACATAATATGCAAAATGTTTTTCAGAAAAGGGATCAAGCTTTTATAAGAGAGCTTACCTTCATCGTCATAACATAAACAGCATGTCTGTACTTGACTGGATCATCCTCAGGTATGCCCTCAGCATTGCGGCTCTCTTTTTTCAACTTTTTCCTCTTTTGTTCTATCTGTAATTACAAAGTTTTTGATATAACAAAACTATCAGATTTATTTGGAAATCCCTTTATCTGAGAAAGAAAAGAAGAAGTGTTATACAGAAAAAACAACCAGGCTTATTCAGGCACAATTGAGGTTCCATACAAAATTGTGTAAACAACAAAATTGCAAAATGTTTTTTCTAAGGATAAGATAAGTAACCACAAATAGTAGTTTCACTGTGAAATGTTAGAAAATAAGGCTACAATGGCCCTATCTTTGGATTGCTTTGGCTTTTAAGTAAAACCTTGATTAATTATATTTTCAGCAGCACACAAGTATTTGATGCAAATACCAACTCAATACCTCTACATTTTTGAGAAAAAGGGTCTTCAAAGTCTCTTCAGACAAACATATGGAGAACAAAGTGATCCAATAATAGTTCCCTTTTTTGTTTTGAGGTACAGAACCTTTAAACAGTTAATTATTTAAATACAGGACAGTACCATGTGCTCTGTTCGTTCCTTTGCCTCCTGATATACATCCAAGCATTTCTTCCTCGTGTCTTCATTTTCAAGTATTTTCCACGATCGGTTTACTATCTCAAATGCGTGCTGGGCTCGCTCCGAGTCATCCTGTAACATAAACCAAAACAAAATGCATTATATTTTGAACTTTGAAACTATTAATTGTGTTGTGGCAATATTTTTGACTAAATCAATTTACTTATTAATGCTGCAGTTTTTTTTAACTCTATTCAGTTCTAAATGGTCTTTCATTCACTCACACACTCATTATTGATCCTTACCTATGAACTGGAGTGTCTGCTCATGTCACAGGATGGTTGCCATCTGTGGATAAAAAGGAAATATTGACGGGCGTAACCGTCTAAACTAAACCAACGAAGATTTGTGTCGAAACAATTTTAACACATTTTAAAATAAATTTCTTTTTTTGGAGTCCTAAGGTTGACAGGCAGTTTAGCTTACTAAACATCTTAGGATGCATTCATAAAACAATGACAACATAGAGTGGTATATACAAAGTGTAAGATACTGTAATCCATTTTGGCATCATTCAAGTTGGTTCTGGTTTTGTTCAACCTAAGTGATTTCAGGTTCATGCTTCTTATGATGTCAATACTCATAATAAGGTTATTGGATCAGTAAATTTACACTGCTCTTAAGAGAATTGAGCACGCTTACACACTAAATATCAATAACCTGGAAAGTACTTACGATGTTTTTATCAGGATGCACCAGAATAGAAAGTCTACGATATTTTTTCTTGATTTCATCAAGCGTGGCGTCCGGTTCAACTTGCAACACTTCGAATGGATTTAAATTGAAATACGTCGAACCTGGACGTAGGAGCCTCTCTATTTGCTGCTTCGGAGTTAGTACAGAGTCCCTTTTCTCAATTTCTTTAACCTGAAATGTAATAAATTCATGTTAAAAGCCATGCATGTACGCTTGAAAAAGATGTTGTGAAATTGTTTGAAACGTCAACTTGTCACACGTTTTGTCGTATTTACCTCAGTATAAAATTCATCAAAAGAATCATCTTTTGAAACAGAGGGCACAGAAGACATTGCGAGCACTTTATTTGGATTGTAACAAAACACAATTATTTATCAAAAACGCATCTTTCGTCCACTTTCCACTCCAGCAGTAATATTTTTTTTCTCTGGTTTGTTAAGTTTTTTTTATTGAGGGCTTAGTACGAGTTTTCACGCGCTCACCTTCGGCCGTGACGCAAAAAATTGTATGGATGGAATTTGCTCAGCGCGCCCCTAGCGGTATTTTGCGAAACCTGCAGCCTTACCATCAGAAACAATGCAATCGCTAAACCATGATAGTTCCCTAATTTCTTACCATGACTCCGAAAATTAGCAGGCTCGCAGCGAGGAAGTTCGTTTATCCTGTCACCTTTTTTCTTGTATGCAATTTCGTACTCTGAAAACAATCTAGTGTCAGATTGCCCGCTGTAAATGTCAGATAAGCTATCATAAAAAAGTTACTCATCGAGTGCCTTTTTCAAGATTGTTATGATTAAATCTTGTTTCATAATTTAATTTTAGGAACCATTTACGAAATGTATTATGTTAACAATCCAACGAATTAACTCATGTGAGATTTTCGGATGCGGAATTGAAGAAATATCTACGAGATGTGAACATTAATCTTATAAAGTCAGATTTCTTGGTTTCTCCGTAGAAGCGTGATGACTATTTTAAAATCCTTTTGATAAAGTGACTTCATTGTGAAATTACAGGTAAAATACAGGTACGTAAATTGCAATAAACCATCATATAGGCTACACCTGCCTTAGGGTTCTAAGATGTGGATATTCATATACCTAGGCAGTAACTATTTGAGTTCTTTATGCGAGAACTTTGTCCCAACCAGCAGAAATTATTACTGATCAAACTTTCATTCAATTCATCCACAAATTTAAAAGTTTATTTATTGCATTAGCACAAATATCTAGTCTTAACTAACCTACCTACTTACACATATTTAGGAACTTCATAATGACTTTTTTCATGTACCTATCGACTTTTATGTAGGATTTTATCTACCTAATGTATGTACCAAGTTATAGTCTATTTTATTTGCATGAAAAACCAGCAAAGTATATACTGTTTCCAAGTAGAATGTATTGTATGTATTGGTTGCACTATTCTGCCGTGCTAATTTAAAACGCAGTAAGGAAGGTTATACAACTTTTGAGACAATGGCGGTTGAAATTTTTTGTTTCTCTTTAATATTATGGCTTTATTTTTTTTAATGTTTTGCGTTTAACGCATAGCTTGGTATTCATTGTTTTGTAAAAAATATCTGAAATTTCTCTAATATTAACACAGATTTCTTTATTTAAACAATAACATTTTTCTTTAGCAATGTTGTGGTGAATAAAGCGAACTATACAAACTAAAATGCAGTAAGTACGGACTTACTGCGTGCGCTCTTATCTAGTAATTTGGAGTTACTGCGTTTACTGTTAGTAATGAACTGTGACACTGTGATGTTATTTTCCACTAATCATAAACGCAGTATAATAGTAAATATAAATTATAAGTTATATTATGACTTTAAATGAGGCATCTGGATTTATATATTTTATTGCATATAATGTATTTTTTGTGATAAGACATGTTATTAACGGATCACATACTTTTAATGAGCAAATATTGTACTATTTTATACATTAACAGCGTTTATTATTAGCGATTAACATAGTTAATTTGGTCATACTACATACAAGAGACGCAATAAAATAATTACTTACTTATTTATTATTTATGATAAATAAATTCACAAAAATCCATGGATAAATCTTTTTATTTCGCAACTAAAACAGTAATGAACATTTTTAAATGTTAATCATCGTACATCCATCAATTTACAAATATCTTTATTGCACTTACACTTAAGTATATATTTTTTTTACAATTTAACAAATTACCTGATCTGCCACATCATGGTCAGCGGACCCTGGGCCTCGCGTCATCGCGTGCGAGCCAGCCGGGATAACGCTAGGCGGATGATTTAATAAATTATGCAATTTTGAAGCATTGACATGACAAATTGTAATTCTGGCACCGACTCCAAAAAAATAACAGATAATAAATTGGAAATAGGTTTCTTGTATAATTTCGTGGAACAGTCAAATATATTATTTTGTACTTTTTAGTTTAGATTTGTGTATAAAATTTTACGTTTTAATTAGCACTGCAGGCAGTTTTGAAGTCGGTTTTTTTTTAAAGAAATTTATTTTTCTATTTTTAGTTGAAAGTTTGTGTAGACCTACTAAACGCGCTGTTCAAATGCGACAGCATCATTAAGAAGAAAGTAGTAACGAGAAGGAAGACCGTTTAAAGAAGAACAGGCAAAGATTTGCAAATAGCATTTTAAATGCAGTTTGGTGTATATCGTATCATCGGATTTCCTATACAATTGATTTTGGGCGCTGCGCCTTTGACTTTGTTTTGGTAGCATTCTATACAGTACCTGACAAAACATCTGGTGTTTTAATTACTAAACTCCAAATTTTTAAGGAGTTCCACCATCAGCTCGGCTCCACATAATGTTGACTATCAGACGTAACAACATGTCAACATTAAGATACTACTACGAAAACACTATACTTGCCTTTAAAATTTGAGGGTTTCCCTCGATTACACCAAGTTCCCATCATCAGATCTCGACTGGGTGACAATAGAACCGACTAGAAGGTATAACCTCTAGGTAAACATTTTTTTTTCAAATCGGTCCACAACTGACTGATTTATGAGGTAACATAGCAACAAAAAAAACATACAGTCGAATTAATAACCCCTCCTTTTTTGAAGTCGGTTAAAAATCAGACACTTCCATTACTTTACAGTCAACTGATTTTTGGGCTCGTTTCACTGCATCTATGAAGTCTCCGAAGTCGTAAATTTTTCCCATTTTTTGCAATCGGTCGAGCGCGTGCGAATCGAAAGCTTTACCCCACCACGCCCCTCACCCCTCAACTAATATTGCTACTACCTAATACCAATTGCTGAAAGGTGATTTTTGCTCAAAAATACTGTATAGGAATCTTACTGCATTTATAGCTAGAACATACAATTGATTTTTCAATCTAAATTACTAAAAATATAAGCATAACACATGAAACTGCTCTTCAGATTAGTATGACCTATTAATCGAAATGTCAAAACGACTAGAATAAAGAGCAGTATCCTAAATTACTGCAGTTCAAAGTTGTATTTACGATTACTTTATTAGTTTGTTTCACAGATTATAATAACAGTAAGTGTATTAACTGTTTTTATTATTTGTTGTTATAAATCTCACCGTATAAAAGTACCATTAGCAAAAAGCAGTACTCAATGGTACTGCGGATCTCTTTGGTATTATTTTTAAATAAAAACACATACTGCATTTGCGTCACATAAAAGTGTAACAGTCTGTATAGCTATAGAAATAAGAATCAAAGTGCTGTAAAGAGCTCATCGCGAGGATTCCAAATCTGTATGTAACTCAATACTTGAAAAAATATTCCTTACTGCGTTTTTAATAAGCACGGCAGTATTAAAAATTACTTACCTAAATTAAATATGTTAAGAAAGTTTTTATTGGAGGAAAGCTAAAAAATTAACAAGAAACACCTACCTACCTAGTTTTTGCTAGGTAATCAGTAGGTAGGTAAATTAACAAAGCATCTACCAATTTGTTGTATATTTTTTCAGGATAAGAAAACATATATTGCACTAATGAAAACACATATAACACAACTAAAGATTTTCCAGAGAGATACAGAAACGTGTGAAGATCTTGAGTTTCGCCTGTGAGAGTTCGGAAGATTCTGTGATATTGTCTATTTTCATTTTCATTCTTCAATATAGCTTATTGTTGAACATTTAGTCAGTCTTTTTTTATTTTCCCTCTCAAAATTACTACTAAACGTTTCACATGAGATATGTAGTTATACATACGTTCTTCTCCCTCCTGAATTTTTTTTTTCATCCACTTTCTGGGTCGGCAAAGAAATCAAGAATAAACAGCCACGTCTAATTTAGTTCTACTTTTCTTTGTACAATAGCTAGTAAAAACCGGCCAAGGCGAGTCGGACTCGCGCACGTAGGGTTCCGTACCATTATCTACTTCATCTTAGTGACTTTAAAGAATTTGTAAGAATTTTGTAATTGGTACAAAATTATCCAACACCCAAGTTCTACCAATATTACTGCTAAACTAATAGAGTTCTCTTAACCGCTATAGTTTTCCTTAAAGTTTATTAAAATGCACTATCATCATGATTTTTTTCAGACTTTTTTGGCCAGCAGTTAAGCTTTTAGAATGAGGGGGGGGGGGGGGCGCACTTTAAAGTTTAACATTTCGTAAATAGAGCAATAAATAAAATAAAAATTGTAGAAACCCCTAAAACATTTTAAAAGACATACTCAACGATACCCCATACGATGGGGTAGATGACGAAAAAAAATCATTTTCTATTTTTATTACTTTGTTATTTAAGTGCAAAAAAATATACATATTTTAGACCTTCTTACTTCATACTCCTTACTTACCTACATCTAATAACTATTTATTATCTGTGTCTCCACGTTTGACATCTTAACAATCAAATGAAATAGACATATATTAATGTATAGCTCCATCTCGCTCTTTCATCGTGTCACCGTGAGGCCTTTTCTTAAAAGCTCATGGTACGAGTTTTAGCCATCCTAAAGCAGGATGTTTTTCAGATTGTTAGCAATTCGAAGGATAGTTATTTTGCTGATGTACGGGCCCTGTTTTTTTCTGAAGTCCTGGCTACACGCCTGACGTAAGTTGTAGAATTCGACGACTGACACATTTGTTTAGGGGCCTAGACATTTTCGTTTTTAAATGTCATTAACTTTTTTTCTTTATATATACATCGCCAGCTCAAATATGATTAACACGTGTCATAAAAGAACGAATATTTCAACAGGTCTGCCTGACAGCCCATAGTCGAATGTCAAAATGTCAATAAAAAATTACATTAATTTAAAATAGAACTACAAAACAATAAAACTTGTAATATTGAGCAGAGACGATACACAGCATCCTGTGCGTCTACTTCCGGTCTACCATTGTGACGTCATTGGTCATTGCATAATTTCTTGTAGAATTTAAATTTAGTAGTTGAATTGACTTACTTCCGATTGGCGCCATTTATATGACCTCGAAATTTCCTTATAGAAGACTCGCCAGGAACTCTGCTCAATAATAAAAGTTTTATTGTTTTGTAAAACTTGTACTATTATTTGGCATGTGACGATGCACAGCATCCTGTGAGAGATGTGTTTATTAGCTCCTGGTGACTGCATCAAAGACTTCATCACATAGGATGATGTCTTTGAACATATTTGTATCTGAAAGAGACTGGATGATGTGATAAGCAAGTGTATTTATTGATTAATGCAAAGGTTACCATTTCAGTGGAGCTGGAGATATTTTATTTATATGGTACTGCAACAGAATACAAATTTAGGCTTAAACTAAGTTTAATTTTTCTTATGCTATCACATTAAATTTGCATTTCGATTATAGCTATACACATCATTTCATACAGCAATACATAAAACTAAATAATAAAATAAGGTAAACAAACAAACAGTTATCTATAATTTAACCGTGCATATTTTTAAATAAATTAAATGCGATTCAGAAAAAATATTTATATCTACTTCCCTACTAATAGTATTATACAATCTGCACATTCGGTATATTGGATTATTATTTATTATACGTTACATCACTGAAGTTTGCCCACTCTTTTTTTTTTTAAAGTCGAGCACTGTAGTTTTTGACGCCTACTGACAGTAATTTTTTGCCGATTAATTTAGTCTATGGAATAAATCATTGTTCTTAAGTGATAATAAGCATTCACTTTGCAATCTGAATAAATTATTGCACTTGAAAAAAACGACCACTCCCGCCTCTGGTGGTCGTTTTTTTCAAGTGCAATAATATACTTAGTCTATGGAGTTAATAATCTTCTAAATCTTAATAGATTATATGATCAGTGGCGCCATCTGTATCAAGCTTTGCGTGTGGATCCTAAGGTGGATCCCTCAATGGGTGGATCCCCATTGATTAAGGGCTAAATCTTGACAATCGCCAATTCGCCATTGATCGTCTTCTAATCTGTGCTTCTTCAACTGACTTGAAGTTTGAAGAAACTGTAGAAACAGAACTTTCTGTAGTACAAAATCTGTGCAGAAAATCAGCAGTATATACTCTCTGTGCAAAGGAAATGCTTAGATATCCATTCACCTGGCTCTTATAATATAAGGTAATCTTAGAAGTAATTTAATTATTGTATAATGTGTTTCAATGTCTACTTACTTTCTCATGGTCCATCAAAATAGTTAAAAAAATCTGTGATCGAAACCAATTGGTGGTTGCAACTGCATTGAATTTTGGTGTAACTTAACAAAGCGAGCGACCATAGCTTTCATCTTTAATGTTATCTAGGTACTTTTACTACTACTTTGTGTGTGGGATTTTTGTACTTTACCCAGAAACTTATTTGTAAACTTTACTGGTACCTAGTTTTGTTGTGTTGTACAATGTTCATAAAAAAGTGATCCATACAGTATTTAACTTATCATTATTACAGTTCACAGTTGAATTAGGTACCTACCACCATTCATGTGATTTTCTCTTATTTTATCCAATTTTTATCATGTTTTCTTTTTAGGTCTACAATGTTTACCAACAAGGTTGTTTTGATTACTGGTGCAAGCTCAGGCATCGGAGCAGACACTGCTGTGGAATTTTCAAAACTAGGTGCTTATTTAGTACTGACCGGCAGAAACAAAGATAACTTGGATAAAGTTGCTAAACAATGTGCGGAAACTTCACCGAAAAATATATCACCTTTGATTGTCATAGCCGACATGAATAAAAAAAGTGATGTTGAAATTATTATCAAGTCTGCAATCAAACAGTTCTCCAGACTAGATGTGCTAGTCAACAATGCAGGTATTTTAGAATCGGGTACTATAGAAAACACATCACTTGATCAATATGACAGAGTAATGAACACTAATGTTCGTGGTCCCTACTACTTGACTATGTTAGCAGCACCACATCTAGTTAAAACGAAAGGGAGTATTGTCAATGTGTCAAGCGTGACAGGTTTAAGGTCATTCCCAAACGTACTTGCTTACTGCATGTCAAAGGCTGCCTTAGACCAGTTTACGAGATGTGTAGCTTTAGAGCTGGCCCCAAAAGGAGTGCGTGTCAATGCAGTTAATCCTGGAGTCATCACAACTGGAATACACATGAAATCTAGTATGAATGAGCAGCAATACGAGGAATTTCTGAAGAAATGTGCCGACAGTCATGCATTAGGGAGACCAGGTGATGCTAAAGAAGTAGCGTCTGTTATAGTTTTTTTGGCAAGTGAGGGAGCTAGCAATATAACAGGGGCCACCTTGCCTGTTGATGGTGGAAGACATGCAATGTGCCCCCGATAAAAAACATTTTGAGGTAGGTTTTCAAACTTTTATGTATGTACCTAATAATTATTATGTTATATACAGTGTGTCCGGGTTTCGACTGGCGATAATTTATGGGCTATTAGATCATCAAATGTTATCGACATAAACCCCCATGTTGGATTCTAGCTCCCTTGAAATGGCAGCCATTTTAATTATTTTTTAAAATGCTATTTCTATGGAAATGGAGGTTCTAAAGTTATGAAAATGATTTATTTGGAAGATAACACTATTGCCTCAATTCAAAATAGTTATAAGAAATCTTGCAAAAAATTTAAAACTGTTTTTTAAACCTATTACAAAACTAAACCCTTAAATTTTTTTTTAAAAAAAAACAATGTTTTCTTTCGCTTAATTTGTTTGTCTCTCTCTTCTCTATAATTTGATAAATTATAGGCCCTTAAATTGTATATGGGATATGGGTAGCTGGTTTCCATTCCATTTGAAATTTGTTTAATAAAGAATTAGTTTCTGGGTAGCTGATTTCCATTTTAAATATGGTTTGTTCACAATAAAAACATAGATTAACAAAGCTTGGTGTAACGTTAACGACAGCCCATCAACAAGAAACGAAAAAAAAAATGCACCCTAATTGACTGACTGGTAAGATTACCTTTATTTGATATGTCTGTCTACCTAAGACTTTACTATCAAACTTAAAAGCATAATGTTCTATCTCGATGATGATAACGAACAAAATGGCGCGTGTAGATATCAGTCTTTAGTTGCGTTGCGTAACATTGCGTCACCACTCCATACCGAGTTTAGCCGAGATCGAGTTATCGTTTATTCACGGTCACAATGTTCGCGAGTAAAGTTGTGTTATTGACTGGGGCAAGTTCCGGTATCGGAGCCGAAACTGCTTTGCATTTCGCCAAACAAGAAGCCATTCTAGCTTTAGTGGGAAGAAACAAGGACAACCTAGAGAAAGTAGCCAAACAATGCGAAGATGCCTCGCCGAAGAAACTCATACCTCTAACAATAATCGCCGATTTAAACAGTGAAAGTGATGTAGAGAGAATAATAAATACAACAATCCAACAGCTTAAGCATATAGACGTATTGGTAAATAATGCCGGTATAATGCGTACTGGGTCGATAGAAACAACCAGCTTAAAACAGTATGATGAGATTATGACCACTAATGTGAGGGCTCCGTATTATCTAACAATGCTCGCCGTTCCGCATCTATTGAAAACAAAAGGAAATATCGTCAATGTATCGAGCGTTGCTGGCGTGAGGTCTTTCCCGAATATACTCGCTTATTGCATGTCGAAGTCGGCTATTGATCAGTTTACGAGATGTGTGGCTCTTGAATTAGGGCCAAAAGGAGTTCGCGTTAATGCAGTCAATCCAGGAGTTATTATTACGGAAATACATATGAGGGGCGGCATGAGTGAGGTAGACTATGCGGCGTATATTGAGAAGTGTAAATCAACTCACGCACTAGGTAGAACGGGGACGACTAAGGAAGTGGCTTCTTCCATTCTATTTTTGGCAGGAGATGGTGCTAGTAATATTACTGGTGTAACTTTGTCTGTTGATGGTGGACGCGGAGTTATGTGCCCGCGATAACAAAACGATAAGACAAATAAATGTAAATAATTAGTTTTATTGAATCGTTACGAATATACAGCATTGTTAATGGGCGTAATAAATTTTATTTCACATCAAACACCTTTAAAAAAAAGTGGTAAGTCTCCAGTCTCGCCATGATGCACTGTTATACACTGTATTATGTTAATTGCTTCAGTACTAACAACAGCTGTTGCTTCAATAAGTCCATCTGTTGAACATGTCATTATGGCATCCAATATGTCATCAGTTAAACCTCTGGATTCAAGACTCTGAAGTAGTAAAAAAAAAATCATTTATAAATTTTCTGGCTTGTGAAAATCTTGAGTGTACCCATACACTTTGAGCTCGCGACCGCCCACATTCCCTACGTAATAAAAGCTGTTTTCGTTTATGGGTGGCACATGGGTTTGTAACCTGACGTCCTGCCGACTGTATGTACTTACCTTTTGAAGTACTTCATCTGCTACAGCTTCAGTTTCTTTTATGATATCCATGTTTACATCAAAAAGACATTCTTCGAAATTTTTTGCATTTTGTGTGCATTGATTTAGTTTTTTCTCGATTTCCTCCATAAGTTCGGTGTAATTTGATATGTCTTTTACTTGACTGTCTTCTAAAGCATAGATGCCGCTTACTTTGTCTGATATACACAAGGATACCTTGTTTATAATTTCTCTCAAAATATCGTCAAAATCTTCTGTGTTTTTCTGCAAAAATATTAAAAGCGATTAGGTAAGTGCATTAATGTCGCCCCCATCGGCATTATTAAAAATGAAAGTGTACCTTTATACATCTTTGAACATTTTCGTTCCCTAAAACATTTGCAAGTATGGTTTTAATTTTATTACCCAACTGTGTGAACTTTTCTTTCACAGTTTCCATAATAGCATCAGCGCGATTTTTAACTTGTTGTGCCCATGTAGCGATTTTTTCTTTAGTTTTCTGTACCAAAGTTTTTATAGAATTCCAAGCTGTTAGTGCGCTACTTTTTATTTGATTCCATAAATCTGTTATGCTACGTTGTCTGTTTTCAAAAATTATCAAATCTGTATACAGAGCACCAAGTTGCTGTTTTTGGTTCGTTTGGTCATCGCGACTTTCGTCTACCGTCGATATTTCTCTTGATAAAGCATTCTGTAATATGTTTTTCATCAAAAGAATTATTTTGTTCATTGTCAAATGGAACTTAATACCCTTAATTACTTACCTGTACAATCAGACATGGAATCAAGACCAGAAATACACAGTGCATGATGAAAGATGGACCGAGTCCTGAAGAAAATGGGGCCCATTTTCTCTTTTATATCCATTACAAGAGGGTTTTTGAAATTAATCTGTCATTCGCTTCAATTTTGGAGGGTCTCCAAACAGCTTCTGAGTTCTCTTATCAGTCATTGATATTTTCCTTGTATGTTTGTTAGTATTATTACACGTAATAATCTTGTTATAATAACATAAGTACCACCATAAGTATGTATATATTTAGGCAGCTAATGGGCAAGAAGTCTCAAGAAATTTGAAATGTGTATAATGTGTAGAAAAGATTAACAGTTTAAAACTAATATTTTGCAGCAAATCTCTAGGAAGAAAAAATGAGGATGTTAAATTTTTTTAAATAATGTTTCATGCATTTATTTCAACAATTTATACATAAGCAGAGGTCTTTTATTTTACAAAGCGTTAGAGTTGGAGCCAGTGAGAGTGGTGTAGACAGAAGTTGCCGAGCAGCTGCCAATATCCATGACGATTTTGGCTGTGATCATCCCTGCTGCAACCAGGTGGTTTCCAGCGCACACCTCCAAGGATGCTGGGACGGTGGCCAGGGCTATGTTGAGGCGAGCGATCTAGAACGACATAAATCATTTTGAATAGTTAATTTGTTTAAAGAACCTATGCTCCTCAAGGACGCTGTGGTGCGGTGGGATTTTATTTACAGACTTCAAAAAGTTCGACTACGGCGGTCAATCTCAACAGAGATTAGCCAACTGCGCGAGAGATATTATTGTGCACAAGTGACTGCTCAATACACTTGACACATGTGCATATTCCGTTCTTTCACTCTCGTAGTTCGGTGAGACGGCACTCCGACATGACCGGAGAGCTTAGACAGAGAGAGATCAGGCGCAGGACCAACGGCTTAACATGCTTTCCGAAGCATGGGGTTAACACAATTAACTTTCTGACTCCGAGCTGCAGAGTTATCAAGACAAGAAAACCCGGAAACAAATGTTGCCCCGACCCGAGATTCGGACCCGGGACCTCGTAGTTCTAGTTACTATTCGAAACAGCCGTGCTGACGACTAGACCAATGAGGCAGTTATTTGTAGGTAGATACTTACATAATCAGCTGCTGATAGAAATCACTTTAGCGATAAGTTCGCCAAATTAAATTGCTCAGGGATTTCTCTATACCATTTAGCAGGAGGGCATATCGGTGTGATTTTCGGTGTAATTTTTTGTTGCCTAATTGTAAACTTTAATCTGTGATTTTAAGTTATTTGAGATGTTTGGGTAGGTCTAGTACTCACCGAATATCCACTTTGAGTCGCGTACGCTACTCCCCTTAATTCCGTCTTCAAGGCTGTCGTTCCAAGACAAGATCCAATACTGAAAATGTTGCCGGGGTTTTCTTCAATACACTTCTTCATTTTTTCCAAGGCTCCGTTGGCGAATTGCAAGGCGCCATCGGTAAGGTTCTTAAGACTTCTGATCTGGTAGCCTATTTCAGCGATGTGGTCGTCCGCGCATTCGAGCGTCTTGGTAAGTGTTTCGTTGAAAAGGGTATTGGCTTCTTTGCTATGTGACTGTAAAGGTTACAAAACTATTCAATTCTTTATTGCTTATTAATTTGTAGGTACAGTCGAGCAAATTGAATCATGACCCACTTTGCCGATTATTCCTTTGCATTTATAAATGTAGTAAGGTTTTCTTCGCTGTCATGCATGTTGCACATTGTACGTTTTTAAATATGAATAAAAATGCGTCATAACGGGTCAGAGATTTATGCAAGTTTAACCTTTATTATAACTGCACTAGACATGTTTTAGATAAACCAGTCTTAATATGAATTTAAAATAAGTCCATAATCCAAACTCTTTTCACTACGAAGAAAAATGTATTATAATTTAAAAAATAAAAAATGTCGTGTGTCAAATGTCAAGTATACCTACTAGTAAGTCAGAAATTTTATAAAAACCTAAGTCAATATCTACAAACAAATCTTATAATGGCCAATTTGGCAGAACAAACAGCCAAGAATAAGTCGGAACACAGTCAGAACCTGGATCAGCCGGCATGCTAAAGAGGGAACCCTCGAAGACAGACGACGACATAATCATGGCGTTCGTCGAATCAAGAACGGAACGAAAGAGTACGGAAATGCAACACTATTACGGATAACATATTTACAGACGAGAAATCATTTCGCTCGTCTCAACATGGTCGCTTAACTTCGTGGCGTTACGATAACACGCGATACACAGAGGATCACGTTGTGCCCAACCAATTATCCAGCTGAATTTTACCTAACATGTGTGCCTGGATGGATGCCGGAAGTGTCGGAAAACTTGTTCAAATTTCTCCTCGTCATAACGCTATAAACTATGTCAATTTAATGGAAGAATCAATGTAACCGACTTTGCGAACAGTTTACTTGCGTGAAGAAGTGCCAGTAGTCTCCTTTGTTCATGATAACTGTCCAGTGCATACTGCCAGAATTGTCTCGAATTGGTTTACCTAGCATGAAGATGCATTCACTCTTATTCCATGGCCGTCTAGGTCCCCAGATGAAAATTTGTGGTGTTTGGATTGGGGAAGTGACATTTGTCGTCTAATCGGGTTATTTTTCACTTTACCAATTTAATGCCACTTGTTAAATATATACTTAAAATAAATAATATTTTCTTTAACTAAGTATACTGTTTTATTTCATCATGGCAAACACAAGTTCCAGTGGAACTTTTATAAAAGAAACTGGTTCCCAATACAGACTTGGCGCCCGGCCGTGCCGAATCCCGAATATCTACCTACCTACTTGTGTGTTGCATTGCAACCCTTACCCACATGAAATGAAGTTCTCGCCGATTTTCATACAAACTTATTCGTACAGGTAGCGACCATAGTCTTGTCAGTGACTGTCAGTGTCTAATAAAATGATGTCACGTTCCTTTCTAGGAAATGTATGTTCAAGCGAATTTCAACTTACTTGTATAGAATGACAGTAGAAAAATGACCATAAGGTGGGTCATGATTCAATTTGGTCGACTGTACATAACTAGAATATTACAATTTTACCTAAGTATTCAATCATTATGGACCCTGTCTGACTTGAGTAAGACGATAGCTGTAAGCATATCGAATGTAAAATTTATAATTTAGGGTGAATTTCGACTTTTCTTAAGATTGGTTCCTAGTACACACGGTAGCAAGTTATCTCTGTACGTAATAAAATCTGTGTTTGTAGTTCAACTGATTTGCCGCTGACTGCACCTAGTATCTAGCAATGAAATATGTTTTTTCTCCTTACTTACTATGTGGATTTATATTATTTAAGGATAAGTGACTTACTTATTTTCTCATTTAAGATCCTAACATAAGCATCATAAACACAATTTTACGCACTATTTTTTTAGTTTTGGATGTGGTACTACAGTTCGGCGATCTCAAAATATTATTACAAGTAGGGTATCGGGCTATTCTTTAATCCCAATAAATTAATACTAATCTGTGTTTTTGTCTAATCCTACTCAACTTAGAAGCTTTTCCCCGGATGACGAAGTCAGTATTTTCATGAGCACGAGAAGCGTGAGACGCGAACAAGCATGAATATGGACAACGTCAACCGGAGTCCCTAAGGCAAAATTACTTACCTCAACACAATCTCTGACAGCAGCTCCAGTTCCAGTAATTCTGTCCAAAATTCCCTGTATAGCCTGAGTCACACGGTCTCTTAGCTGCTGAACATCGCCTGTAATTTTATCTCTGATCGCCTTAGCTTGTTCTATCAAACCAGCTTCGAAGATATTGATGGCTTCCAAAGCATCAGCTGCAGCTTTGCGCAGGTTTGTCACTAGTTCTTCTATGAGTAGTCTAATGAAAGGGGAAACAATTGGTTAATATTTGGTTAGATTCTATATAGTAGATTCTATATAGAATATTTTTCTACTTTGTGTTGCCAAAGATGTCCAAATCCCGTCGTTGACGCACCACCACAGAGCGAACGTCTGTAGGGACAGCTAAAGCCGAGCAGATCTGCAAACGACAAAAAGTTAATCAACTACTCCCAATAGACCTATATTGTAGATTAGGAATGAATTGTCTTGCCTTTCAGAATACCCACAGGAACCTATTTATCTTTATAGATAGCTACGTAAAGTTAAAGACTGTTTTAGCAATAAGCTATCTAAATAAGCAAGCGACACTGGGTAAGAGGTACTGGAAGGTTAGGTAAGAGGTCTAAGAACCGACGAAAAATGAAATTGGAGATTATGAGATAATAAGCATTTGCAAAAAAAAACCTGCAATATGCGTTCACTGTACAAATGCGAAGAACAGAATACAAAGAGATGTGGTATTATAAGTTGGGAGGATTCTCGCTTAGAATTTAAAAGGACTTACCACAATCGCGAATATGATCGCACCCTTCATTTTGGAATTGTTTCAACTTCCGAACAAAGTTCCGGACTAGTATCGCCATCATCTCTGCACTGTTTTATAGGGATTCGGCAAAGGCAATAGTTGATAAGAACAAATAAGATTAATCTTATCATCATGGGATTTTATGTAAACAATGAAGTCAATGTTTAATTAACATGATACAAAATGTAAGGGCTCGTTATGTGATTAGATTTTCTTGAAGCCACCTACTACTACCTACTTTTAGAGCTTATGTTATATTATAATTTAAGTAAAGTTAAATTTTTTAGAGAGAAAATGGATGTTGTTTAGGACCTATGTCTATGTTTAGTTGTGTTAAAGTTTTACACTTAGGCTAGGCAGGCAGGTAAGTGTTCAGTGGGATTAACAGTTAAGCTCACGTCTCTCTTAAATACTCGTACTTAAGTAGGTACCTGTAATTTCTTCATACGGGCAATAATGTATGTTATTCATGGTTCAATCAACACATGAGAGATATAAGTATCAGAAGTACCTTTTCTCCTAGCTATAGTAGAAACCCTATAATTTTTGTAGTTGTTTGACTGTTTACCTACCTAAATTCTCTGTTCATGACAGAGATAGGTAGGTACGTTTATAAGTAAATATTTTGTATGTTTTTTAAATAACGGGTTGTTTTTATGTAGGTAACGTGATGCAATGTTCTATTTGTACTCATTTTAGACGATACTGCTTCACTTATCTCAAGGTCTACCAGAATATGTAGGTATACTTAGCTGCACCAAAAGTAGGTCTATATGTATTTAGATTATTCTTGAAAAGATCTTAATGGACATCATTAAGAGTTTTTTTTGTCTTAGAGCTGTGGTAGTAGGCTTATCTTTATTCATGGTCATTATTGTATCCGTGCAAAACATAACTGTGTGCGTCAATCTTAAGTGGCAGTGGGCTGGACCCATAGCCAGAAAGCCGGAGTCATGGTGCAGAGCTGTACTGAAATGAAGACCATCGGACCGAAAAAGACCCGTCGGGATACCATAGATGGGGTGGAAGGATGACATCGTAAGGATGGTGGGCACCAACTGGATGAGTGTGGCCCAAAACAGCACGGAGTGGAGAAAGTACCTTTACCGCCATGGTAGAAAAATGGCTTAGATGATGGTGTGTCTGTGTATAAATGGCATGTCGTAGGCATCCATGGTATCAGTAAATTGATATCAGCTGGTAATTGATTACTTATTTTTGATGAGTGGACATGAGACTCCACAAAACCATGAAAGACAAGGATAGGTAGGGCAGGGTGAATAGAAAAAGGATCATAAATAGATATGGTTGAAGGCAAAGCGTAAATAAGAAGAAGGATACCATCCTCTACCTCTGTTCTCTGGAAGACCTCATGTGTGCAAATGCCAGGGCAATCAGTGTCGCCAATTACTGGGCACAACAAATTTAAAAGTCGTTTACCATCGACACGCTAAGAAGAAGAAGGATGAATTTTATGTATTATTTTTTATTCACTTTAGGAATTAACACTCTTTGTAAACCTCCGAATATCGGTGGTACCTACACCTTACAATGTTATAGAATAAACATTTGTGAGGTCTTAACACTAAAGCAATTTCAAAGTTTCACTAGCGTAAAAGTTAAGAAAATACATACGCGCCTTGCAGTTTCTAAATAGCAATATTGACGAATACCTACTACGCTGTTACGCAGCTTCGATATTTAACCTGTAGGCGTTTGTAGGCAGTTTCAATTAGTTAACTTTGTCATGTGAAAATAAATGAATCGGCAATTTAACCCGCCAGTTTATTAGGTTAATATAATAGGTAATATAATGATTACAGATAGAGGGTTTACTGAACTAAAACGAAAAAAAACAAATAACGAATAAGCCTGCCTGGGTTAGTTGTTACCTCACCGTTCGTTACTAGGTAATCTACATGGTTGTTATGTTAAATAGGTTTATACATTACGTTGGTAATATAAGTAATGATTGATTTATGTTTGTTTTACCTACAGAATATAAAAACATGCAAATTCCATGCCCGGAACTATTAAGATCGATGTATAGTATTACCACATGAGTACTTAAGTAATTATTACTTAGTATTTGGCACGGCCTTAATGGCAACACAAATTAAATGACTTGGACGGAAGTTGAAGATTTAAGGATTCCGTTCTCACAGTTCAGACAGTCTAACCTTTAAATACTCGAAGTAAACTACCTACTCTTTATTGCACCCCACCCACAACAAATATTTCACATATATTATATTTTTCAGCATCATTTTAAGTCTTTCTATTTGAGCAGATCGGTGTAAGGAATCATCGCTTCACGGCCTTTTGGCTGAGATCACAGTGTAGTGTAAGTAATCGGTATCTAAGCCTACGATAAAATAGAACTTAGACCTACGTTATCTAGATTCATTCCTACTCTAGGTATGTCTATAGGTTGAAAAGCCATATCCCTACGTTCAGTTAGTACCTTATGCGCCTATCCAAACGGCTGATTCTGGGGCTCAAATTTTTCTGAAATCAATTCATATGAAATTAAATCAAATTTCACTTACAAAAATTAATCGACTGTGTCATCCGGTGGGACTCGTAGCTTAGTCGATAAGAGCACTCGCCCGGATATCAAAGGGACGTGGGTTTGAGTCCCACCGGATGACACAGTCGATAAATTTTTGTAAGTGAAATTTGATTTAATTTCGTAAAAACTTGCAAAATAAATGCTTAAGTTATAAAAAAATAAAAGGTTAAGCTGATTTCATCTTAACTGATGGTTAAATATTTGTAAAAATATTTCCATCGGATACATGCGGGTACATTCCCCAAGTATTGATGAAATCGAACGCCGGCTCACTGGCGTAGCAAGCACTTGCAAAAATTCGTCGACTGACTAACGTCCTCCGTAGCTTTGTTGGTAAGAGCACTCGCCCGGATAGCGAAGGGACGTGGGTTCGAGTCCCACCGGATGACACAGTCGATTAATTTTTGTAAGTGAAATTTGATTTAATTTCGTAAAAACTTGTAAAATAATTGCTTAAGTTTTAAAAATATAAAAGGTTAAGCTGATTTCATCTTAACTGATGGTTAAATATTTGTTAAAATATTTCCATCGGATACATGCGGGTACATTCCCCAAGTATTGATGAAATCGAACGCCGGCTCACTGGCGTAGCAAGCACTTGCATAAATTCGTCGACTGACTAACGTCCTCCGTAGCTTAGTTGGTAAGAGCACTCGCCCGGATAGCGAAGGAACGTGGGTTCAAGTCCCACCGGATGACACAGTCGATAAATTTTTGTAAGTGAAATTTGATTTAATTTCGTAAAAACTTGCAAAATAATTGCTTAAGTTATAAAAATATATAAAAAAAAACAATTCATACTCAAATAAACATTCAAATCTTTAAAAAAAAAAAAGTATTTTCGAACTTAATAAAGCAAAAGTAAAACTTATGATACTTACTCTTCATTGAGGCCTTTGCCCAGCTGTGGGTTGTACCTAAGTAGGTATGTAGGCTACCATTACTTTTTAAGACTCATACTGGAAATACGTCACTTTCACTGATTTAGATGACAAAATGAAATGTTGCTTAGTTGGATTTCCTTTTGCTATATCACCACGTAACTACCCCGACCCGACGTAACACGTAATAAGGTACTGGGCCATTAAAACACGTAAGTTTAATCTAGTTTATCATTCACAACATTCAAATTGAGGAAGTCCTAATGTTATAAACGAGAAAGTAGATAACTGTTTGTAACTTTTCATACTTAAACCGCGCTGAACTGATTTTGATAAAAACGTAAAAAACTGATAATTTAGGTTAACACCAACAAGCATACCTACTGCGTCATTTGTTGTACCTAACTTGTACGTACCTACCAGCTTTTCGAACAAAAGTGAGTCATATTATTTACTCTCATTTAAAAATTAATTTTTGGCTATTTGTCATGCAAATGACATTCATACTGTACACTTGTTCAAATTCTTGAATGTCCAATAAATTAAATAGTTAGCTTTATGTCGCTAACGAAGGTTTGATAACAAGCAGGCACTTATCGCCTTTGTAGTTAGAAGGTGTTAGCCATGATAATTTTTCTATCAGATAAGTAAGTAACGTATAGGTGACTAGTCATTAGATTCCACAATTTCATTTGGTCCTGCGTTTGGTACGTCTGATCTCTTTCCGCTACTGGTCTATAAATTAAATTATTTTTTACCTATGCACTACCTAACAATAAGTAGATCTCCTGCTTAGTCAGCTAATCTATGACAGTATCTAAAAGTTAATTTATTTATGCATAATAGACCCTACCACTGCTTTGGGACAAATTGTAGGCTAGTGCTGAGAAGAAGCAGCACATGAAACTCGGTCACTATTGTCATAGTAGAAAGAGTTATAAAGATGGACTACCGTGGCCGTTTGGTTGATAGGATATTGTTTATTGTTTAGACACGCAGATGACTCATTATTATCGTACTGTAAAGCTACAACTTAGCCGACTACGACTACATAGGTAATCGTGGGAAACCGCTAAGTCTAACGTGAAAGCCAAGCGTCGGTCTTACGACAAAACAATGATCGCTTCCCTAATGTTTGTGTAATTTTAATGAAATGTATTGATAACAACGCATCATACCGAGCTAGCACTCGTCTGTTACAGAATTCTCTTTTCCATCGTCGTACTTTAGTATTTACTTCAGACTACAAATTGTCTGGATCTCCTTCACTAAGGCATACTTATTCGGTGTCTTGAAAGACGATAGCGTATAAATAGAAAGATAATAAAGTTAAGTATAAGTTCGTAGCTAACCAAACGCGGCAGCCAGACGACAAATCGCCGCGACACTACTTAGTAGTTTTTTATGTTTTTCTGTGAAATACCATTCACAGCTAGCGGATACACGGATTGTATAGAAATACATAGAAACCAGCAGTGTCGCGGCGACGTGTCGTCTGCTGCGTGTTGTCGGCTACCAACTTATAGGCACCATAAGGAAGAAAACTTCAGTACTTCTCCGCGAAGAGATCGCTGCCTAATCGTTAAGAGAAGCCCTGCCTAGAAGTGTCTTATATAAAAGGAACTTGCCTAGAAGAAGACTAACCGCATCCAGTTTACCAGAGTTGTAAAAATTTGGAAAAAGGACGCTAAAATTGGGTAAATATCAAGTTAGTACCTAGAAGAATAACAATCACTACTATAGGGCTTTATTTTTATTTAAGAGAATGGTACACGGAAGGTTGTAAGATACAGGGTGTTACTTCAAAATTAAGATGCAAAAATGGTTCGCGCACCAATAGGTACATTTACAAATGTATTCATAAGAATTAAACTAGTAGATCAAGCATTAGGTACTTCTTAATTAATTGTTACAAAAGAGTGTCTGAGAAGATACTATTTTCATTGCAATAATAATACAGTCATGTTCTTATCTCTCCATTAATTAATTTACGTTTTGTTTTTCGAACTTTAGTATTTTTCTGCAGACGCATGTAAAAAATACGAAACTTGACACACTCAAAACTGTAATTGATCGTGGTTCAGTTTTGAATTGTGCCTTTTTACTTTTGCCTTCCAGATACTTCCGATTGCCACAATGATCGTGTCACCCTGTATAAGTGGCATATAGTCTAGGCTAATTAGACTGTGACGTGTCCGAGGTGATCAACTTGCGGCTGAGACTGTGTGGTTCAACGTATTGTAGACACGCCATTTTAATTAATTTGGTAACGCTGGTCATAGGACGATTATTTCTAGTTCTATCAACTAACAAGCCAATAGGGTATAGGTACACTATACGTGTCATTCTTGTTTGGGCCACAGGGACTTGTAGCGATAAATGTAGAGGTAGGATTTTTCATACATTCTATTGTAAGGCGCGTGAATACTAGGAGGGTATGGGCCATCTACGTAAGTCCATTGCGTGGTCACGAGTCACCAATCAGGCCCAAAACCGGACTAACAAAATTTTGTCTCATTTAACACATTGTTACTGGGCTTCTTATCACGAAGCGGAATGTTTGAAATAAGGGTTATGTTATGTAAGTTTTTGCTAACTAAAATATGACAGCGTAGGTTATTGTTACTAAGCATCGTTTCTATTTTGTACTTAGGTGATAAATGCGTTATTTTCAGATTCTATTAGTAAAGTTGTAGTCAACGCAAGTAACATGATGTGAACAATAAATGCTTATTTATTATCATTCATTAACTGGACACCCTGTGTACCTAGCTAAATACGCAAGCATCAAAAACATTTTCATTCTAGGCACTCACAAGGTAGCTACACTCTGAGATGTGCGAGCGCAAGCGAACAGAGAAGTAATTTTGCAATAAGGACCGCCGTCATTTCGCGCATCCTGTAGGCTGTTCGCAAGTTTGTGTTTTTCAACAAATAAACTGAATATGTAAATCTATTTGCGACCAAAAAGATGTTAGCTCTAAAAGAAATTACCAAAAGAACAATTATCACTGCGCTATTACGTCTTTGCCAATTGCTTATAAAACCCATAGGTATATTCTTATAAAATCCATAGAAAGTTGTTTCAGAGAAGATCGAGTACAATACAAAGACATGGAAGAACTAAAGATTTCCTTTGGAACTGAGCACGATTTTAGGATTAAGTTGTCTCGTAAACAAGCAAACAAAATTATTGAAAAAACAAAACACCCGTCTGCAAAAATTATCCAGCCTGTCAAAAACTGTCCAGCATTATTATTATTTTGTAATAAGTAATAAGGCTATAAGTGTTATATATTTAATAAGTTAAATAAGAAAGCAAAAATTCGCTCACGGGAGGATTTAAACCCACGACCTTTGGCTAACCAGGTCACAGTAACAGCTCTTTAGTGCGTTTTGTAAAAGCAGTTGTTTTTTAGTTAAAAATGTATTTTTAAGTTCTACTAACCGTCTCGGTGTAGTGGTTCGCGCTCTGGACTACAAAACCAGCGTGTTCGAATCTCGCAAGGGGCAAATGTGATGAGCACGAGCATTTGTACCTGAGTCATCATGTTGATCAACGTATACATATAAGTATGTCTATCCGTTATCCTAGTCACCATAGCATACTCGTAAGCTCACGCTTAGTTTGAGGCTAGGTAATTCGTGTGTTTGGTAAATAAATATTGTTACCATTTTATTCCAAGATGTGCGCTTTCCCTTATGCCATGATAAAGGGGTTGCGAGGTCAATAGAGATCAGACGAAATGTATGATCGAGTCACATGACTGGATGAATGTGTGATGCAACAGTGGCCTCAATGAAGGTCGCGTCGTGAGGTCGACTCCCGATAATCGCACAGGCATTATTATTTGACGACAACGTCAAATAATAATGTCCCTTGCCTTGTTGGTCGAGTTGACCCAGATTGGTTTAGTGGTCGGTTTGTTGCTCCTCTCGTTTGTACCTCTTGCTTAACCCTATCCTATTAGTTCCTTTATTAATTTAATAGTTTTCGGAAATCTAACAGCTAGGAAACGAATATTGAATACAGGAGAAGATTAAGACCATTTACAATATTTAACTAATCCTAATATTGGTTGGTGATAAACTAAATAAATAAATATTGGACGACATCACATACATTGTTCAGACCCCGAAGTAAGTAGCTAAAGCACTTTGGAAATCTAAAATTATGTACGCTATTAATAGTTTACACTATAGATATAATTAAGAACTGAATCTATTTATTGTAATTTATTGACTGTGACATGTAAGAGTACTGAATAAATAAGATAAACAACAGTGGTACCACAACACCCAGACCCAAGACAATATAGAAAATATGAATTTTAATTTTGACCTGACTGGGGATCGATGAGATGACGACACCTTAAAATCCTCCGGTTTAAAGTGGCTGGCAGGTGAGCTAGCCACTCAGTTACGGAGGTCGTCATGTCAAAAACTAAACCCTTAGTTTAAACATCGCTTTATCTTAAACTATGTAGTAGTAGTAGATTAAGCAACACAACAAATAAATCGTCTGTTGGTCTTTTTGCCCAACGCAATTTGTTTAAAACTGCCGGCCGTATTTCTCTATGAAACCCGATCTTTCCCAATTTGTCTTGTAGTTTTGCAAACAACGTCACGCGTGACCAGAATATGTAGACAATTGCCTAACATTTGTTATAGCTCCACCTTGTAACAAATAGTGTTTGTGTATTTCCGTAAAAACGTAACCAGATTATAGTCAGCTGCGATTTCGTTCGAAGAAAAACGTGTGAATATGTTTTAAAGTGTCAAACTCAACGTACGCTTTTACATTTCTGTCAAAGCTACTTAGGTAGGACATACCTATCCTTATAGTTATGGGCAAATTTTATGATTTTCAGTTTTTCTGCAAATCATCCCACGTAATATACAATGTGTTTGGGAACCGACCCTACAAACTTTAAGGGCTTTAATAATAAAATGTCCTATATAAGTGGGGTGAAAACTCAACCCTTTCGGAATGGCAGCATTTTAATTATTTGGTCATCGTGTAGGAAAAATCTTGTTGGATAACTCAAAATGAGTTGCGATCCAATAAATATCACTAAAGTTTCGAAAACAATATCGTAGACTGTTAAAAAATATTTTTACCCAAAAAATACAGACAAAATTAAAGTTGCTCTAATTCATCTCAAAAATCTTAAGTTGGTTTTTCACCCCACATGTATGGGACATTTTATGATTAAAATTTTATGTAGAAGAAGCTCTTAAAGTTTGTCGGGTCGGTTATCTAACACATTGTATTGGATGAGTTTTATTTGCGGCCAAGCTGTTTTCCTCACCTACACTAGAGTTACAGCATTGCAGTACTAGCATTAGAAAACAAGAACGAAGATTTTCTTTTAAAACAAAACCATTTATAGATCGTTTTTCTTTACGTGTCAAACATTTTAAACAATCTTTTTATGACTTTTAAAACTAATACTGGTGAAAACATATATTTACTAATGGCTCTAAAAAGCTGCATATATTAAACGATAATATATGCAGCCTATTAGGATGTAATTTTTCTGTCTATCTTATTTTTAAATGAATAATATCGTTAAAAAGAAATGTCAAGATTGTTTACAATGTTGGACAAGAAATGAAAAACTGACTTTACAAGAAAAAAAACCACTTGTGTCCAATTTTTTTTTTGTTTTACTATCAGATATTTTATTCTATGTGTATTGTGTTAAAATCTTTCTTGAGTAGTTACAGTAGGTATATTGTGTGGAAGAGACGAATGGAAATCAGCACCCAAAACGCGTACTTCGAGCTAAGGTCATGTAGAGATGCGGCTGAGTTGATAGTGTTGATGTATTTACTAGGATAGAGCGTCTCGTCGTGGTTATGCTCGCAAACATGTCACGAATAAGTTACTTTATATGATACTAGCATTTCGCCGCGACTGCTCCTGCGCTAATGTCGGATTTTCTCAAACAAACTTTCATACTCCAATTCACCCTTTAATGGTTTTATACGCGATAGCCTATGTCCTCAAACTATACGAGACATCTTAATCGGTTCAGCGGTTGAGGCGTTAAGACTAAGAGGTTACAAATAGACACAGTTTTGCATTTATAAATACTTACTAGTAGGTTGTAGGTGCTTGTGGCGCAGTGGCGGCAGGGCTTTGGTAGTGATACCAAAAGTTAAGCAACCCACGGCGCGGTCGTGATTGGATGGGTGACCATTCCGACCATTAAAGTGACGACCATGACAAGCATCTCCGTGCTTCGGAAGGCACGTTAAGCAGTTGGTCCCGGCTAATATCTGTTGGTATTAGTCGTTAAGCCTAGTCAGAGGCCCTAGGGCGGCTTGATAACATCTGACAGTAAGGTTTGTCACTTGCTTTACAGACACCCCTCCACCAATCCGCACTGAGCCCGCGTGGTGGAGTATGGCTCGTACCTCCTCATAGTTGAGGTGAGGCCTTTTCCCAGCAGTGGGATCTAATAGGCTGACTTTATTTTATAGGTTGTAGGTAGGACTGCCTCGTTGGTCTAGTTGTCAGCACGCTGGGTACTATACACGAGGGTTCGAATCCCGGGTCGGGCCGAAAGTGTTGGGTTTTTTTGTCTTGAAATAACTCAGGCACAGCTCCGGAGTCAGGAAGTTGGTGGTGATAACACCCCCGTGCCTCGCCGTTGGTCCTGCGCCTGATCTATCTACGGTCATGTCGGACTGCTGTCTCACCGAATTATGAGAGTAAAGGAACAGGGAGTGCACCTGTGTATTGCGCACACACTTGTGATGCAATAAAATTAATGTGAGAACGAACGTTTAGTCTTTCGTGTCCCGAAGTCAAGTCAACGTCAAGTCACACCCTCAAATTACTAGCCACATCATCGGATTTGGCTTGTTTAGGCTTTGATGTTTGCTCTAACTTCTTACATGCATCTTTTATTTATGGTAATGAAAAATGTCTAATCGGTATTATGGATAGATAATGTAAAACAATATGTCACCATTAAGTAATCTAATAGAAATACTCAGATAATAAACATGTACTTTAGGATAATAGAAAGTTTTCGTGTAAGTACTTAGTCGTCGTTCAACCTGTTGTGTTGTGTCAAATTTAAGTAACTATACCGCCTCAAGTGTCTTAGATTTTTAGTCTTAAGTGCAAGTATGTACATTGTATCCACCTTGTGCAGTGTAGAATTAACTAACAGAATCATGTAGTTAAGCTTAATGGGTATCAATTCAATTGAATTAAGAGAAATTAGATCGTTGCAATAAAATGTAAAAAAGAATGCCATCCAAAAGTGCTTATCACTTACGTACGTTAGGCACTCGCATACCATATCAAAATCATATGTATTTTGCTGTAAGAAGCAAACAATCCAGTTCAATTTACAGAAGAAAGTTATTTTAAGGAGTGAAAGTGCGTTTACATTAATGAATTCAAAATGCATAAGTAAGTAACATCATTTTCTTACATAATCGTCGTAATATTTACGAAATTTCGCATTTTGGTTAATTTTAATTAGTAATAATAAGAAAGAAGCTCTCTTCGATTTACCATACTAAGAACAACTTGGTTATATTCCTGTAGCAATGAAGAAGTAGATATTTAAATGTCCTCTTCAGTACTTATCTAAGTATATTATTATAAAAAGGTAATGTTTGTGAGTTTCTAAGTTTGTGTTGTGGTAAGGAACATATACGATTAAATAAGCGCCTAAATTTATGTTAGTATCTTTGAAATTGACCATTAAACGAAGCTTGTTATGATGAGATTCACGTGAGGTCTAATATTGGTTTAGTATGTCAAGGTTTTGCCTAGAAGCTAATGTGCGCTGAATTTAGCAGCATATTTAGTGTATCTGTGTCATTATTATGATCAATTTTTACGTACGGCGATTATGTAGTTATGTACATTAGTAGTTTCACTAACCGATGCTCTTACGGTGAGGGAAAACATCATGAGGAAACCTGCACATTCAGGCGACTGCATGTGTAACCATGATTCAAAACTGGTCAGGTTCCCCTGGAAACAGGGTCACGGAGGTCAGATGGCAGTCGCTCTACAGTAATTACCTGATCTGCCACAACCTGGATCATGGTCAACGGACCCTGGGACCTCGCGTGCGAGAGCACAACCGGGATAACGCTAGGAGTATGATGTTTACATATGGGGGTTAACAGGTGTTACTACTAATGATTAGGCACTTGATCGACTTTGTGTTTGTGAGAGAAATGAGAAGGTTAATATACGAGGTAGAATAATATATCTACAGAAAATATAAGTAGTAGTTTGAAAGTGATAGCTCCGGTGATAGAAAAGATGACGGAAAACTTATCATCTTGGTTATGAGGAGAGAGAAGCAATATGTGAAAAAAAGAGTGATGAGTATGTTGCGCGTTAGTGGATGGATGATTTATTAAGTGATAGTTGGTATTATATGTATGAAAGAAAAAACATACTGCGCCGACCAAAATGTAAGTGGAAAAGGGACACAGGGAATAGTTCTTTTGGACATCTATTATTATATATAAGCTTTGAATATATAGGTAAGTAATACCTACTTGTTATATTCAAATGCTTAAATGTATTCTACGATATCACAACAAACCAGTTACAAATAGCGAGTCATATCTACCAACCTATCTAAGTATCTATATATCTAGGTTTGGCGATATTTTATCGGAAGAAGATAACTAGCTGCACAATACTGGCTGTAAACATGATTTGGACTTTTCAAAATAGCCTATGGATCTGATCTCAAAGACTTCAAACCTTTAAAATCCATAAATGTCATGGGTAACAGCAAGCACACACTCGAGATAAAGTTTTATTGTTTGTTGAACTATGACAGCAAACAGTCGTTTATTAAAATTTAGAACAAGACTGCGAACAGCGCTTGCACATGCCCCTGTCACACGCGAAACACATTTTAGTTCTTGCATTCCCAGGCTTAGTTAATATATTAGATTGACAGGACAAAGCTAAAAACGGCTTTTTGTTGATATCGTAACTAACCTGTTCTGAACAAATCAAGTAAAGTAAAGCTGGAGCAATAGAGCTTGAACGGGTTACTTTGACAAGAGTGCTCTAGGCTAGGTTTGGTCTAGGCTCTTGGCTAGGCTCTCTGGGCTAGATTTGGTCTACGTACGCTATTCCCTATCCCTATACCGCCTTCAGTTATTAAAGTAACCTTTACAAGGGTATTAAAATTTATCAAAATGGATTTAGACATGTTTTTATTAATTACTGTAATCCGAAATGCATTGCAGATTACTGTTATGTTGAATATCTACACACATTAAGATAGAAAGAACAACGAAAGAAAAGATCCTTGTAATGTTTCTGCCATGCTTAATTTTTGTATGATTTATAAACCGATTTGATCGTAAAAACAAATGAATATCGTTGTGCATTTGATAAGGTCAAGGCATACAGACCAGTTATTTGAAGTAGTAAGCCGGTAAAACAGTGGGCAAGTGCGTGTTGAAACGACCATAAAATGTTTCGACGCTTGTTACATGCAAATTCGTGATGGATATCATGATACATAATACTATGTGTAATTTCATTATACTAAGAAGCTTGCCGTTTATATTACGAATATTTTTATCAACAGTTTTGGTGTTAATAATTATAAGAAACATTCTAAAAAATCTTTCACTAACTACTAAGCTCACAAACAAACTAAAAACTACATATAGTTACCCTAGTAATATCTAGTACATATATTTGTAACTATATTCTGATTTAAACAATTTCTTAACAAGTTATATGAAAGTACCTAGGTACTTATCCTAATATTGCACTCAAAAATTCAGCGACTGTTTTGGGACTCGAACCCACGGCGTTCGCTATCCGGGCAAATGCTCACCTAACTGACAACTAACGTCCTTCAGTAGCTCAGTATAATATTAAATAGCCGTTGGTCCTGCGCCTGATATCTCTACGGTCATGTCGGACTGCCGTCTCACCGAATTATGAGAGTGAAGGAACAGAGAGTGCACATGTGTATTGCGCACACACTTGTGCACTATAATATGTCCCGCGCAGTTGGCTAATCTCTGTTGAGATAGGCCACCGTAGTCGAAATTCGGTTAGGAGGACATTATTATTACAATATTCACTTTAGTACATTTGTATAAAAAAATCTTATTTTATCTATCATTAATTTACCCTCGTCAGTAGATGTTGAAACTTACCCATCTACAGGTAAATTAACATAATACGCATCTCTATTGCCAGCATTTAAATACACTGTCCACTACGAAAGCGCCTAATTGCCTCAAAATAAGGCTAATTAAAATAACAATTGCTGTTTCGATGTGGCCACAATAGCAATATAGTAACAGAAGGCCCCATGCCTTAATTAAATTAAGACGTAAGATTACCTCAATTTATGATCTGCGTATTTTTTCAACGCCCTCCAAGATATTGAAGCCCTTAATCAAGCAAGCCATATTTCGCTTTTCTGAAAAATACTTCACTGAAAATGTTATAACAGTCATACACCTTCAGAGATTCGCTGGTATAAAATACAGGAAAGACATACTTATGTAGCTACACTAGGACTGTCACTGTGATGTTTATTTAAATAAAGACCTCTATAAATCAAATCAGTAGGACTTAGTACCATTAGTACACAGCTTACTTAGACACTACAACCAAGAGTCACAACGACAATATTGTGACAACGTTTCTTCGTTGTTTCTTTGAGACTTTTAGAAATAGTTAATAAAATTATAACCACTTTTTGGATAAATTCTGAAAAAAAAGTTTATTTTAGATGTGTATGTATCACACAAACATTTCATCATCATCAAATTTAAGAGCTAGGCTCTTGTCGGTGGAGTTTTTTCCATTCCTCTCTGCTTTCCGCCCTTCTCTTAACCTCCTGATACGACCCGACATTTATCTTTTCTTTTATTTGCTGCATGTAGCTTATTCTTGGTCTTCCTCGCTTCCTTTTTCCTTCTATTCTTCCTTCTATTATCGTTTTAATAAAATTGTCGTGTCGAATCAGGTGGCCTAACATTCGTCCCCTCCTACACTCTATTGTTTCCATCAATCTCCTTTTTTCCCTAACCATAGACAAAACTTCTTCATTTGTTTTCTTCTCCGTCCAACTTATACGCTCCATTCTCCTCCAGCACCACATCTCGAAGGCTTCCAGTCTCTCTCTGTCCCTCTTTGTCAATGTCCACGCTTCACATCCATTTGCTTCTTGCATTTTGGAATTTGAACCCGCAACCGCTGTTTTCGTCGTCCGGAACGCGAACTACTATACCAAGACGGTCGAAGAAAGTGTTAATCCGCCTTTAGAGTCTACTGCATGCATCTCTATGACAGATCTCGATGAATCACTGCGCTGGTGCAGGGAAAGTGGGTAAGATGCGCGGATTAACACATCCGATGCACTGGCTTGGTATGATCAGATCGATTTATAGCACTGATATGAAAGAACAATTTTTTTTATTTTTTTTTTATTGGTAACAAAAACAGACATTAATCGTATTATGAAAGTACAAAAAATATTAAAAACTAAGAGAAACTGGACTAATGCCACGATAAATATATATTATAAATATATATTGTGCCAAATATAGCCACGATTGGCGATTTCTGCACATACTGCTCATATTTTGACTTATTATTATTCTTTTGTGCACTTACTAAATATTTTGAACTACAGTAGGTTAAAAATACACACACTTCGATTAACCGCGATCTTTGGATCGATAGCAATAAGATCTACAAGTCTATAAACATTTATGTGTCTACTGTGAGTGGTATCTTATTTATCTTCCTTATAATCACCATTATCTGAGTTTAGGACAGATTTCTCAATATTTTAGATAAGCATTAGATAACCTATCCTTAACATGAAATACAGACGACTATTTTAAAATGTCATCATCTCACCTGCGAGACTTCTTAATTAATTGACATTTTATATAGGTAGTACAGTTATTCATTACGACATACAGTTGAAAAATTGGCACTTACCTTATATTTTGAGGATCATCCACGAAAGCCGATTATTTTTACTACTGTAATTGAATTTTAGTGATTTTGTAAATATCGCCTAAGTTTAGCTTTCATTCATGCTAACCGCGACACGAGTCTTTCGACCTTTCTATTTACTTGTAAATCTCTATGCAGTTATGCTATTTAGCACAATCGCTTATTTGGAGAAACGGGAGGTGTTAGTTTGTATTGCTATAAATGTAAGTACTTTGTATTTGGTTTGTAGTAATAAGTTTCTAGATACAATGTCAGTTACGTAAAGCACTTTTAAGACGTATGTTGTGAGGCTTTCTATGAATGATGAATCGCGGTGTAAGCAGAGCCCCGTACCCCGGGGTACGGGCAGAGTTGGCTGGGACTCATTATGTGGAAGGTGGAAGACGTGTGTGTGATACCTATGTAAATCATGCTATTGATGGATCGATCATACAAAATAAGAAAGAATTTTATTTCCTTTTATAGTCGATATATATATTATTATCGATAACATGATATCTGTAAGTCAGCAAGTGTTTTTTACTTTCAACTTTTACACAGGGCCGCACGTCAGAATACCCCACTTTGACCTTGAGAGCGCCAATATTACCTATGTAATAATAGCTGTTTTCGTAGTTCATATGGATAATCTGACGTGCTGCCGACTTACGTTAGCCACACCCACCGAGCACATAACCTATAGAGACAAAATGACATTAATTTTGTTTAAGAAAAATTTCGTCAAAATCCTTCGGTACTGAATCCTTCCTTCCCATTTCCCCAATACATTTGTCAAAGAATTTCACTGTAAAGAAATATCTTTACATAATTTACCGTAAATAATTGGTTTAAAATATTGTTATTTATGATCAAAACAAAAATATCTCCCAATTCATCATTCAATATCGATTAAAAAAAATATACGCTTAAATTGACACTTTTAGTATAAGTACCAAGCACTGATAAGTTTCGGAGACAAATCGCCTTTCCGTCGCCTCTATAGGTTACGTGCTCGATGGCCACACCTCATCTTAGAGCAATGAGATAACAATGATCATCGGTTTTCTCATAAATCTAATTTTATTTATCAATCAGAATCATCAATCACAAAAGGACTCAAAATATTGATGTAGAAGCGATGAACCTTTCTCTTCTAGCGAATTCCGTTTATGAGTTTTGTTGCCAATTGAATTTTACATTGTTAGGCCAATGCGCGAAAGAGAAAGATAACCACATATAGCCTCTGTGACTATACCTACTTGCATTCTTAGTAAACTGCATGAAATTCGAGTACTTTCTCTGAAACTACACTTGCCAAAACATTTGCAATGTTTCACACATTTCTTGGAATGCTTGGATAATTTAAGTAGTCAATTTTGACTTTAGGATACTCGGGCGGTGCATGGAAGGTTATTATAATTGTAATAAGTTTTTAGTAAGGCCAGAGCATTCTATAGTAAGATGGTGCTGAGTAAATGTTATCATTTATAATGCTGCCAAAACAAAGATCAAATTCCTTAGAAATTCAAGTATTTTTATTTCTGTGACTTAGCATTTTACAATATGCGATACGATAATAATATACGTCTATATAAGATATGGCAACTTCCCTTAGGCAAAACATCGCCTATGTTAGGAAGAACGGCTCTTCTTTATAATCATTATTAAATTACCACTTTTTTAATATTAACATCAATACATGCTAATTAAACCACATATCAAAGAGAAAAAAGTTAATTTTTATTTTATTTTTCCTAACGTTTGTGTTTGTATGCGTGACTGTTTGAAATTTTGCTACCAACGCCTTTGACAACACCTTCTTCTAAGTTGGTTTATGGCCAAATCAGGGATCATTGGTTGAACACCTCACCATTGAATGCAAACTCTTAAGTAGTAAAAAGAGCTAATCTGTGGAAAACTCCATCCATGAGAATTTTGTTTGAATCAATACTTTACTGAAATCGGATATTCAATATATTTTAGAATTAATTATGTTTACAGTTCACACAGAACAAAGGTTGTGAGAGAAATCATGTGAGTATATTTATTTTGTCACTTATCATCTTCAATATTACTCTTACATGCAAATTTGGAAAAATTGAGATTAAACAATATGAATTATTCATTACTGAAAGGAAGTTTCGCAAAGGTCGGTCATTCACCCAAGATTCGTCGCATGAATATGCCGACATCCTTCTACAGACAGTTTAAAAATAATTAGGGACATATCGATCTTCTTCATACGAATTATTTTAGTATGCGCTTTTAAGTTGGTGTTTTATTTATATTTACGAGTATAATTATCAATCCAAAACGTATCTAGACAAAGTCAGTTCGAGTCGAAGTGATTTTGAGAAAAACTGGAAGGGGCAGCTGCCAAAATGCCCGGGGCTCGTGTCAAAGATTATTAAATTACATTGCACAGATATACTATAAAAACTGTTCAGGCATAAGCGTATATATATCTAATTTATTTACTCACAGTAAGTAGTAAGTTTAATAATAAATAATAATAAATTGTTTCAACAAACACACCAATTACCTAGCCCCAAACTAAGCGTGAGCTTGTGCTATGGTGACTGGGATAAGGGATAGAAATACTTAAATATATATAAACATCTATGACTTAGGTACAAATGCTCGTGGTGGGGTGTTTTTGGCGGTGTCTCTTGACATCGCCAATGCCTTTAACACCCTACCCTGGGCGTACATCAGGCAGGCACTCGTACACCACGGAGTGCCTGCCTACCTGCAAGAAATCGTCGCCGACTACCTGGCGGCGAGGTCAGTGGAGTGCGCCACGCTTAGCGGCCTTCTACGGCGGGAAGTGTCGTGCGGTGTTTCACAGGGGTCGGTCCTAGGCCCTCTCCTGTGGAACATCGGCTATGACTGGGTCCTCCGCGGGCGTCTTATCGGGGATGTCAGCGTCACATGCTACGCTGATTACACCCTCGTCACGGCCCGTGGAATGGACTTTTGGGAGGCGGCGCAGCGCGCGACGGCTGGAGTCACCATGGTCGTGCGCCGCATCCGCGAACTAGGGCTCAGGGTGGCGCTTGAGAAATCGGAGGCCCTTTGTTTTCATGGGCCCCGACGAGCGCCGCCCCCAGGGTCCCACCTTGTGGTGGGTGGCACCCGGATTGAGGTCGGGAACACACTCAAGTACCTCGGCCTCACTCTAGATGGGCGATGGAGTTTCGGTGCGCATTTCCAGAAGTTGGCACCGAAGCTCCTAAAGACGGCCGGAGCCCTTAGTCGGCTCATGCCGAACCTCGGCGGACCTTCTTCGTCCAGCCGAAGTTTGTATTTGGGCGTCGTACGTTCCATGGCACTATACGGGGCCCCGGTCTGGTACGACGCCCTATCTAGAGGCAGCGCCCTCGTGCTGAGGAGGGTGCAGCGTCACCTCGCCGCCCGGGTCATCCGTGGATACCGGACGGTGTCAGCTGAGGCTGCCCTCGCGCTGGTCGGGAGCATGCCCTGGGACCTCGACGCCTTGGTCCTCGCCGCTGTTTACAAGTGGCGAGGAGATCAAAGATCCCAGGGGCAAAGGCCCGCGCCTCGCAAAATTGAGGCTGAGCGACTGCGCTTGGAGGATGATGCAGTCGCACGCTGGAGGGAGCGCCTAGCCGACGGCACAGCTGGCCGTCGCACCACCGAAGCGATCGCGCCAATACTCACTGAGTGGGTGCGACGGCAGCACGGTCGCCTGACATTCAGGGCGACTCAAGTGCTGTCGGGCCATGGCTGTTTCGGGGCCTACCTCGCTAGGATCAGGCGCGAGCCAACAGCGGAGTGTCACCACTGCCACTGCTGTGACCAGGACACAGCGCAACGGTGGTGACCTCTCGTTGCAAGCAATCATGGCGAGGATGGCCTCGGACGAGGAAGCGTGGCCGGCGGTGCTCACCTTCTGCGAGGATGTCATCTCGCAGAAGGAAGCGGCGGAGAGGGAGCGTGAAGCCGAGGCCTCTGCCCCAATAATCCGCCGCAAACGCACCGGGCGCCGGAGGAGGGAATACCTCCTCCACCTGCCCCTTCCGGATGGGTCCCGGACCACGGACACGGGGGTGTCCCCGGGACCCGCGACGGCGCCGCGTGTGACCCCGCGCGCCGTTCGCCGTAGAGTGGTGGGGATAGCTCAATCTCCCCCCCAGAGACCGGGCGGCCTGCCACAATAGGTAGGCCGCAGCCTGAAGCGGAACCAAGGTGCAAGCCAACGGTGTAACCCTTGCTCCGCTTCACTCAAAGGCACCGGAGGGCACCGTGAGGTTTTAGTGGGTAGTTGGGCTCATTCGGAGTCCGGAGTCCCACACACCCCTGTAAATGCATTTCCTCACGTAAAAAAAAAGGTACAAATGCTCGTGCTCACACAAACATTTGCCCCTTGCGGGATTCGAACACGCAATCGCCTGGTTTAGAAGTCCGTTGCGCGAACGACTACACCAAGACGGTCGTCGTTCATTGCAAATAGTGTTCACAAGTAACTGTGTTCTTATAAGTGTCGTGTTTTTTGATGTAAGTACACACGGCCTCACGTCCGACTACCCCACTTTGACCTCTATTCTCTACGTAATAAAAGCTGTTTTCGTAGTTCACATGTGTAACCTGACGTACTGCCGTTGTACCTATCAGCTAAAAGTGATAATTTTACTTTAAACTGTGTCAGTTCTGTACGTTCAACAATTTTTTTTACATGTTTGGTTATTCATAGTTGTGAAAACAACTAACTATAATAATATTTTTTATCTTCAATGTAAAAGGTTTTAGTTTATGACCAACATAATTAGAGTCGGACTGTAGAAATATAGATTATTTACCATTACTTAATCTTTGCAACAGAGCCAGTTACAGTCGCCTGTAAGCTTGTCGAAAAAAAACTGCCCCATCCACATGGAATTGGGCACCCGTCGATCAACTTAGTGATTATGACGAAATACGTATCGTTCTGGATATAGAGACTCAAAAGTAACCAAATTTCTAAATGCTTTCAGTAACATCGGCAGGCCTACCTTGTAATTTGAATGCGATGGCTATTGCAATACCAAAACAATGACTGAACTGTATTTTTTTACTTTTGAAAGCTTTCATTTCTTTTGTGACGTTAGTTTGAAACCGTTAATTGCTTTCCTAAAAGTTTAAACTATATTGCAATTTGGAAGTAAATAATCGAATGAGGCGGTAGGACTGGGGAGCTGTCTGCGTGTTAGTAGTTAAAGTGTGTCTGTAACTTTTGTATTAAATATGGTGTTTCCAAGGTCCTTAAAGACGAACTATCGTTAATCATTAAAATCGATTTCCTGAATTCGAAATTAATCGCATAGCGATTCTGAGACTATCACATATTGTCAGGTAATATTTTATTGTGAGCTGCCAGCTATCAAGATGTTAATTATGAACCTACCGTAATCAGTCCAATCTATCATGAATGCGTTTCACTCAGAACATAGCCAGCTATAGATATGTTTACTACAATATTTTGATTTGTTTGTGTACCCTATTGATACTGCGCCGCGCGCACTCGCACGCGTACCTGCCTTGTTTTTATTTGTTTAAAACGTACCGTGAGAACCCCGGAGCCCCAGTCGCCATCGAGACGTTACCTATGACACATGTACTAGACCGACCAGAGCGCTTTCGCCGCGTGTGTATCCTGTGAAGCTCCTTACAGACATTTCGAGTGATTGTGGCCTGTGAAGTGATACCTGAAAGCTGATGTGGCAAGTACCTAGCTAAGACATGACGAATTTTCCACCTATCATTGTCGCCCTCCACGTGTAATCCACTGCCTAAACTCTCAAACATTTTGGTAGCAGAGCGTAGTTTCTTATTAGGACCCCTTATTAGTAACGTTATTTGTTTAATTGAGAGTTATTTATTTGCTACTATCCTTTGTAATTTGAACAAAACGTCTCGTCATATACCTAACCTATTAACAGTAAATTCCTTAATACCATTCGAGTACAACCCCTTTTACATAAGTGTCGATTAAATCGATTAGCGCGTTAATTACCTACCCTTTGAGTGCAAGTGAGGTGCGCGAGCGCTTTGTTTCCCTATTGATCACGCCATTACCGCGTGACCGCGTGCAAGTTGTTTACGAGTTACGTTTGCCATACCCGGTGCATCGGTGCCGTCCCTTACTATTTGTTCCTTTACGCATCCTATTGAAATCTTTTGTGAGTTTAATTTAACTACCTTGTTTCTTGCGATTTAAAGTAAATAAAATGTCGGATACCGAAACCGGCAACGAGACCGTAAGGGCCGTACTTTACACGGATACAGCTGAATACCGTGAAGCTTTAGGTGAACTCCGTTATATTAGTGACTGGGTTGATGATTCCCACCGAGTTCTTGAGACCTTTTCCTCCAATCGTATGCGAGCGCGTCTTTCCGACCTGCCACTTATGTGCGATAAGTTTTCTGCCGCTTGTTCCAAGCTGTCTCGATCCTGCGATTTATGAACAAGAATATGTGCAAGTTAAGAACGAGATGCGCGTAGTAAGGGACAAAGTAGACGACTTAAAAATTAAGTTAGACGAAATACGACCTCACCAATTTGAGACGTCCCATACTAGCACCCCCTTCAAGGAGAATAAATCCCTGGCTATTGATAACCCGGCTAGTAAATTACCTGACCTACCTATACCTAAGTTTGATGGCTGTCCCGATAGTTGGATCAGTTTTATAGACCAGTTTGATAGCGTGGTGGACAACCAGCCTACCTTTACCCCGCTTAATTAATTTCGAAATTTAATCACATGCTGAATAGCTCTGCGTGCTGACAAGATCCAAAACTCTCTATTTAACATGGCAAGAATTGCATTAACACCTGCATGTGCATTCTCGCGATGGTAATGTGAAATAAGGATGTTCAAGAAATTACCATTCTTAGGTAGAAGAAGGGGATGGCGCGCATCAAAGGATAGATCGGAGTTTCGTAATCGACCTCCAACTCGAATCAGGCCTCTGTCATCTAGAAATAAATTCAACTTTCTAAGGGAGTTAGTGATAGGATCGCCACGCCGTAAGCGATCAATTTATCTCCATTTCTGATAAAAGGAGGTAAATTGAACGATTTTCACTAAAAACAAAAGGGAATCTCTCCGTTCCTCAGGGCTCAGGTAGGACAAGTAAGATTTAGGAAATAAAAACCGCCTTAGGTAACAAGTCACGTTTATTAGCTTGTTCAAAGAACTATACCGCTCTAATAAGAATGAGGGATCCGGGGTAGGAACATCGGCAGAGACTACTAAACAACGTAGTCCAGGAAAATCACTACTTGGGTTAGGTTCCGAAATACCGGGCCAGTTGTCAGGAGACTGCGTCAACCACAAAGGTGAAAACCAAAGAGAGTGGTCGATCAGTCGGGTGACTGACATACCTCTCGATGCACAGTCACCAGGGTTCATGTAGCCTGGGACGTGCCTCCATTCACTAGATGTAGGACTATTATTAATCTGGGAGACACGATTAGCCTCAAAAGTCTGAAGGAGGTGAGGAGTGGTTTTTAACCAACACAACACGATTTTACTATCCGTCCAACTATGGATTGAAGTCAACACAGACGACCTTTGCAGACAAAGAGCGACGTGATGAAGTAATTTAGAGAGAAGGGTAGCTCCCAACAATTCCAACTTGGGAATTGTTAAACGGGTCCGAACAGGGGCAACTTTAGATTTAGCCATAACAAGATGGACGGAGCAAACACCAGACGGAAGTTCCGCACGTAAATAAACAGCGGCAGCATATCCCAATTCAGAAGCATCACAGAACCCATGTAGGGATAAGGAGGAGGAACCTCTGAGAAGGATATGTCGCGGAATGGCCACTTCACTTACCTTCGCTAGGTCCTGAACAAATGCAGTCCACTCTAAAGACAGGGGTTCATTTTAAGGATCATCCCAGGATAAGCCTGACATCCATAAGCGTTGGATAAATTCCTTAGCCTTAAATACGACGGGAGATATCCAGCCACAAGGGTCATACATACGGGCAATCAAAGATAAAACTTAGCGTTTTGTAATAACTGCATCACGGGTATCACAGGTATAATTGTAGGTAAATGAGTCACTCACAGGATTGTACTGCAGTATTATCTGGGTCTGAGAATGAATGAGGAAGTTTCAAATGATCCGGGGGCATATCCTCCAGGAGCTCGGGCCTGTTACTAATCCACTTACGGAGTTCATAACCACCAGAGGCCATTATTCCTATAAGCTCAGTTTTCAAAGCCCGGGCAGACGCAATAGTATCAGCACCAGTAAAACAATCGTCGACACAAATATCTCTCTCAAGGACTTCAGCAGCTCGAGGGAAGGTAAGTCTCTCTTGTTCAAGAAGGGCACGAATTGCAATGAATGGACTTGAACGAAGACCATAGGTATTGGTATTAAGTTCATAGGCAAGAAGTGGCTGAGAGGGATCCTCACGCCAAAGCACAAGTTGGTACCTTCTATCATCAGGATGTACCCAAGTCATGCGAAACATCATACGAATATCTGTTACAAACACTACCTCGTGCCTGCGGAAATTTAGGAGGATGTGAGAAATATCTCGCTGAAGCTTAGGGCCTGTATGTAAACATTGATTCAGGGACACTTTAGAGGACGTAGGACTACTACCATCGAACACAACACGTATTTTGTCACTAACAGACTTAAAAATTCCATGATGAGGGATAAAATAATGTTCACGGGTCGAGTCATATGAAGAAAGGGACATATGGTTTAGGTCAAGGTACTCACGCATAAAGGAAATATATTTCTCTCGAAAATTAGGATTGGCTTGCAAATGCTTCTCAAGATTATGGAATCGCCGTAAGGCATTGGTTTTAGAATCACCGAGAGGTGGACGATCATGAAGAAAGGGGAGTTTAACCATAAATCGACCATCGCTTTCACGAGTGGTAGTTGCTTTAAAAAGGGTTTCACACTCTATATCCAAGGGGTTCGCAATTGGAGATTGGGGGGCCTCTTCGATTTTCCAGAATTTTTCAACTATTTGGGACAGCGAGACTCCAGTCATGGGGGGTTCCAAATCAGTAAATCCGCCATAAACAGGACCACACAGGACATAACCAAATATCGTCGAGATAGCAGTAAGACCATCAGGGGACACAAACAACTCGGACCTTAAAAGGCGACCAATGACGTCAGCTCCAAGAAGTACACTTATAGTACCAGGTTTATAAAATAAAGGGTCAGCAAGAGGGAGGTGCTTAGTACAGGTAATTACACTTTTAGGTAAGTCTACCTCTGGGAGGGTACCAGCAATCACATCAACAACTATTGCACTGGTTGAGATTTCTGGAAAGGCAGAATTAACTGGCTTAAATGAAAAGGATACAATGCCCGGGGAATTAATTGCTTGAACATTACCTATTCCACGAACAGGAACTGGAGAAGGAATGATAGGTAAGTTCATGTGGTCAACAACAAGCTCAGTAGTAAGAAGGCAGCCCTGAGCACCAGTGTCACATAAGGCACGCGCTTCCACATAATATCCAGACGAGGTTTTAACATGAATCAAGGCCGTAGGTAAAAGAACGAGAGAATTGCGAGGTAAAGATGTAAAAGCGGGTATGGAAGGGGGGCTATCTAGTCAGAATTGTGGGGCCTCATTGTACTTATGATGAAATGCACGTTCAGCCTGGGTTCTTTGACTTAGAGGGGCATTATAAGTACGGTTACCGTTGGGTGCAGGTGGAGATCGCCCGCCCGAACGGTGAGGTGATGCTCTACGGGAATCACGAGGGGGCGGGGTGCGAACCCGGTGCCATTCAGTACGTGGGGGTGACACACGGTCCGTTAAGTGACTTTGTGGGGATTGCCGCGGTTGGTTGGAAGCTAAGGCCGGGACGTCTCGGTATGAGCGCTCGCGATCGTAATTCACAGGAGAGGAGTCATCATAACACAGTAACGTGTGATGACTGGAACGACGGCACGTGCGACAGCGATAATCTCGCGTGCATTGGGATATGGAGTGTCTATCCAGGCATCGATAGCACAGTCGGGCTTCTTTTACAAAGGTAACACGTTGACGTGTAGGAAGGCGAATAAAATCGGGACACTCGCGTAAGTAATGCGAAGTACTATTACAAAGGTGACATTTAGATGTCGTCGCAAAGGTAACAAAGGCTCTCGCAGGAGGTGGGGAACGCGCGTTAGGTTTAGGCAAACGAGGGGAGCTCACAGTAGGGGGGGTAGTAGTGTCAACGACAGAAGCTCTACCTACATTGTCGTGGTGCCTACATTCATCCTCAAGAAAGGTAATAAGATGATCAAAAGTAGGGAGGTGATTAGGATTATCGCCATAACGACGTTCAAATTTCGATTTTAACTCTGAAGGCAGTTTAGCAAGGCATAAGTGAACTAATAGGTACGACCAATGTTTAACAGGAAGTTCCAATCTTTCTAAGCATCGATAAGTCGAAAGCAGCGGGTTTAGGAACGACACACGTAACCCGGAAAGTTTAGGCGTTATAATAGGGAGCATCATTATTTGAGCTATGTGGGTATCCGCTAAAACACGAAGGTTATGGTACCTACGTTTTAGGAGGTCACGGGCCACGGTGTAATTGCCCGCCTCAATCTTGAGATGTTGTATCAATCGACGAGGTTCATCCGATAAGGCTCCCACTAAATAGTGTAGCTTCAAAGTTGACGCATTATTAATTTATACCCTGGCCAAGACCAAGTTGTATGTGTGGTAGATGTTAAAACTCCTACCGGTAGCCTAAAGAGATCTTTGACGAAATTAGTTCGTCTTCCTGTCCAGTGAACTTCCTTTCCTTAGCTTCCTAACCTTCTCGTAAACACTTGACGTGTTTAGGGCGGGCGATATGTTTACTACAATATTTTGATTTGTTTGTGTACCCTATTGATACTGCGCCGCGCGCACTCGCACGCGTACCTGCCTTGTTTTTATTTGTTTAAAACGTACCGTGAGAACCCCGGAGCCCCAGTCGCCATCGAGACGTTACCTATGACACATGTACTAGACCGACCAGAGCGCTTTCGCCGCGTGTGTATCCTGTGAAGCTCCTTACAGACATTTCGAGTGATTGTGGCCTGTGAAGTGATACCTGAAAGCTGATGTGGCTAGTACCTAGCTAAGACATGACGAATTTTCCACCTATCATTGTCGCCCTCCACGTGTAATCCACTGCCTAAACTCTCAAACAAGATATATTGTATTGTTGAGAAAAGATAGCTTGTTAACCTCAATAAAACTCTCGCACTGGACTTGTAGGGTTTATATTTCAGCAGTACTTCACCTAATTACAATTGAAATCAGAATGCCCATCCTACATTAACGCCTCATCTTTTATACATTATGAGGCGGAAATCAGTACTAAGATTATATCATTATTAAAGTACTTCCGGTACGAAATTCTATTTAAATAAAATTAATAACCCTGGTTGAAATTCATAAAACACTATTTTATGAATATTCCAATAAATAATTCATTCAGGTACTACCAAAATTAGTGCAGCTGCATGTTATTAAAAATATATATTGAAACTCAAACCGGAACCGGAAATACTTTTAAATAATACTTAAGAACATTTTATACTACGTAGTCAAATACTTTCTTTTAGTTCTGTAAATAACAAAATGTCGGAATAGCGGGTGTAAACCTAAACTGTTCTATAATAATGTGGTGAGATAATTTATAATGTGTATTTAAGATATAAGATGAATAAATTTAGGAAGTCATGGTGTTGTATCCGGTGACGGTTGTTAACACTCGGCCATCCTGCGCTTGCCGTGTCCCACGGCGCTCGACGTGTTGGGTGTCGCCGCCATTTGTATTCTGTAACAAAAAAATAAGCCGGCAGTTTTTTTGCACACAATAACGGACAAGACAATTTTGATTGCCGAGCAGTAAACAGAATATTATTTGTAAGTTCATTGTTATTTACTTTGATAAATTAACGAATTGAAATAAGATCGTGACGTTACCGTAGTTTAGCAGCCATTGTTTTATTTTTGAACTTTTTATCACGTAGATTGTAGGTATGTACATATTTACAAATTATTCATAATAATTTTAAATTATGTAAATATACGATGACAATGAAAGCTAATTTAATATCAGAAATACTGGTCACAAATACTGGTCACAAATACTGGTCACATAGACTGGTCACATAGACTGGTCACAAAGACTGGTCACAAGACTGGTCACAAAGACTGGTCACAAAGACTGGTCACAAAGACTGAAAATAGGCTATAGAGCTCGGTTAGTCAAATAATTGTTTAAAAAGACTACCACCTGATCTAATCACACAGACTGGTCACATAGACTATTGTAGGTTATGATATAGTGTTCAGTTAATCACTTTGTATCGGTATTACTACACGACTTGGTCACAGAGACTTCACATACGATAGTAGATACTAAAAGGATGCACCTTGACACCTCGTCTTTTGTAATAACCTCAAGCACACATAGCAGATCACGTTAATTGAAATTATTGTATCTCAGCTTGTTACATGCTAACACCTCGTTTTATTTTAGGTTTGCCGAAATTATCCGAGAAAGATATGAAATATCTGGCAAGAAAATGAAGTTCCTGACTAATTGTAAAGAGAGAGAGTTCTAAATATTTATAAATTATGTCTACTTTTTCGGAGCCTTTTATTTCTTTTGTCCACAACTAATACTACAGTACACTAAAAATATAGTATGTATATTTTTATTTACAGATTAAGTTATTTTCAATAAGATCAATATTTTACATAGATTGAATAATTATTTCAATTACTTTTGAAAGTAGGGCAGACCAGATAAATACACATATTATGATGATTACTACGTAATAGACATTAAATTTAGAAATTTAGACTTTAAAATATATAATTCTAACTCTCTAGCAAATCAATCAAGTCATCCCTATCTACTTTACCATCACTGGAAGAAATTGCTTTATAGGGTCTTAACACCTCGCCACGAACCACCGCTGTAAATTTTTTATACCCTTTCATAGCCTTGACGGTGCAGATTGTGTATCTATCTATAGTAGGTTCTACTTTACAAACTTTGTACGGACCTGTGTAAGGACTTTTCAGTTTTTGAGCTACTTTAGCATTTGGGTCATTAGTAGCGCCACCTTTCCACAGCACTAGATCTCCAATAGAGTATTTAGTGCATTTTTTATGTTTGTGGTCAAATCTTTTTTTCATCAATGTCATATTTCTGTCAATGCGTAGTTTTGCTGTTTCCCTTCTGTCGTTTAACGCTTGCTGTTGAGAAGCAGGGTCTTGAGGTGCGAAGGGGACGGTAGGCAAACGGGAATTATCGTGACTGAACATTAATTTAAATGGTGGAAAAGAAGTAGTGGAGTTGGGCGTGTTATTTATTCCCCATACTACATCAACTAATTTATCATCCCATGTATTTTCGCTTTCGGACATAGTGTTTAGTCCATCAATAATAGTACGATTTACTCTCTCCACTTGGCCGTTAGACCTTGGAATTGCTATTGCATTTAGTACATGCCTCAAATGGGAATCTTCAGCAAACTGCTTAAAAATATCGGCTCGTGAATGCTACACCTCTATCGGTAATTATGCGAACTGGGTTTCCAAATTGGAATATTATTTCCTTAAGAACTGCAATTTTTTACTGGCCTAGCAAATACAAATTTTGTAAAAGCGTCAATAACGACCAATACATATGCATTACCTCTCCGAGATTTGACAAAGGGGCCTAAATGGTCGGCGTGAAGAGTATGCATGGGCATTGGAACTTTTTCTATTGGGTGCAATTCACCCTGCGTCTTGCCATAGTTTCCTTTGCCGTAAGCACAATGGAGGCACGAATTTATGTACTTTCTGATAAAACGGGTCATTTTCGGGAACCAAAATTGTGTTTTAATAGTAGACTCGCATCTTTCAATGCCAGGGTGTCCTATCTGATCATGGTACTTTTGCATCAAGCCATATTTAGCCAACTTAGGGATGACAAATCGGTCACCATAAAATGTTTTCCTAAATAATTTACCGTCTTTGATTGAGTAATTGTTTGTAATGTCCGGGTTATCTGTTTGACCTTGTAATTGTGATATTATATTTTGTATGTTTTCGTCCTGTAGTTGTACAGTAATAAGCCAATCTGACTCATCAATAATACATATAGGTTCACATACGGCATTTCTACTTAGAGCATCTACGTGCTTCATTCTATCACCTGGGCGATACTCTATTTGTAGATCGTAATCTTGTATAGCGAGCCACCAGCGAGCTATACGGGGGATAAGGTCCTTTTTACTAAAGGTTGTTCGTAACGCCGCGCAGTCAGTAACTACTTTGACTGGAATACCTATCAAATAAATACGGAAACGCTTTAGGGATTCAACAACGGCTAATGTCTCCAACTCATAACTGTGATAAAACTGTTCCTCTTTAGAAGTGACTCTGCTAAAATATGCAATAGGTTTTAAAGTATCATCAGATTGCTTTTGCATAAGAATGTCACCTAAACCCAATTTACTCGCGTCTGTATGTAATTCGGTTGGAGCTTTACTATCGTAAATGCCAAGAACAGGCCTTTCTATTAATTTATTTTTAAACTCTGAAAGGCGTTTTCTTGTTCTGTTTCCCATTGCCATGGTACATCTTTTTTGGTAAGTTTTGTCAAAGGTAAGGCTATCTCTGCAAATCCTCGAATGAACTTTCTAAAATATGAAGTAAGACATATAAATTGCAGTACCTCGTGAACGTTTCGAGGCTGTTTGTACTCAGACACACAATTTATCTCGGCTAAACCTGGTCGTACAGTACCGGCGGTAATTTCATATCCTAGAAAATTGACACTCGTCTTTAGAAAAGAGCACTTTTGAGCATTCAATTTAAGATTGGCTTTTTGCAAAAGTATCAAGACACGTTCTAATTAATCTATTCCTGCCTCTATTGTTTCTGTAGGAAGCATGACGTCATCAAGATAACAGGCCACATCTGTGGTGACGTCATTAAGTGCGATTCGGATTAATCTGGAGAATATAGCTGGTGCATTGGCTAGGCCGAATGGCATTTTTAAGAATTCATACTGACCCGATTGAGTTACAAAAGCTGTTTTGGGAACAGAATCCTCGCATATTTTTACTTGGTAATAACCTTGAGCAAGATCAAGGGTTGTAAAATAAACCTTTCCCGATAATTTTGACACTTGATCATCGATACACGGTAGTGGATAGCGATCCTTTACCGTTTGAGAGTTTAAAGCTCTGTAGTCAATGCGCAACCTATAATCGCCGCCTTTCTTTTTAACTAGAATTACAGGACTAGCATACTCAGACATGGACTCACGGATTATTCCGGCGTTCAAAAGATCACTAACTTTTTCATTAACTATCAAATTTATTTTATGAGACATCCTATATGGTTTATAATAAACCGGTTTATCTGTAGTAGTTTTAATATTCATTTGAATCAGATCTGTACATCCTAAGTCCTTAGTATCTCTGGCAAACATGTGGCTAAATCTATCCAATAGAGACATAAGTTTATCAGAGTCTCGCTTGTTTAACTCTCCAACATCTATCGCACCTAACCCTTGTAATTCATGGCAGTTGGTTGTATTTGCGGTCAACTGCAACTCTGTTATTAGCACATTGTCATATTGTTCCATTGGACTAACCCTAATAGGTTCAGCACGAGCAATCACTTTGTGAGCTGGCCAAATAATTTCGCAGTCACCCATATTAATCACTTTTAAACATCCCTCTACACAGATAGCTCCTCCAGGCAAGATGTAACAAATTTTACCCACTTGTACATACACTGAATTTGTAAGAAAAATTAAATCGTTGCCGTTTGAATCTATGTCTATGAATACATCAATTAAACATTGACTTTGTTTTGGCAAGATAGTGTCTCGTTTTAAGCAGACGTTGTACTTTTGCTTTTCATTAATGTCATTTATGCGTGTGATGTCGCAACCTTCGTTCGTTTTAATAAAATTAGCAGAATTTGACGTAGTTATAAGACTAATACCGGGTTGATTTATCATCGATTGCCCAATGATCAAATCAATGTCACTTAAAATATGCATGGTAATTTCGACAAATCCACTAAGATACAAGTTATCAATAAGAATACTTATGGCGGCTTTGCCTTGTGATTGTGTCTGAGCACCTCCAAACCCTTTCATAACTGTTGCTAAAGGAATAATATTTAGATTAAGCTGTTTAGCTTTAGCTAACGTTAGAATATTGGTTTTACTACCCGTATCGATATAAGCAACCAGTTCTATATCTTTGATGTAAACTAGGCGTTTGTAAATGCTCACTAAACTATCACTCTGCATACATAGAATATCACTTACTTGGTGTGTCTGAGCGCGTTGTTGTAAAGGCCTCGGTGTCGCTGCAAACCAGCAAGATGTTGTAGTGTGGCCCGAGCGTTGACACGTGTCGCAACGCTGCTGCATCTTGCATTCCCGAATTTCATGTCCAATCCTCTTGCAGGCGTAACAGCGCTTCACTCCCGATAAAGGTCCTGTCGCTGCTGTCGCTTTCCCGTCGCTAGAACCTCTTCTCCATGTTGTTTTTCTCGTTACTGCTTCGACTTGTTTATAGTTTTCCAACGATGACAGATAGCCATAGTAGAGCTGTTCAGGTTCTTCGCACTGATACGCCTTTGCGTTGGCTTGGAGTTCTCCTGGAAGACCTCTGATAATGCAAGAAATTGCGTTTTTGCCTTGGATGTTACATTTCTTAAGGAGTGAAAGTTTGTCGTGAAAATACTTTATCATTGTTTCACTTTCAGACTTGGTCCTGGCGAGCATGGCTTCTAAGCGATCCACAGGTCCTTTCTAGGTCGAACTAACTCCATGTTGGGTTTAACGACCCACGACGTCTACAGGCGAAGTGATACTTTGCAACGGAAGGTAAACTCTGTTCCTTTGACTTAAGTGCTATGTGGAATGGGTGATTCCTCACATCGGTCAAAAGCGATTTAATTGAATCCCCATAAAAGGAGTTTGTACGCGCACCTGCGATTGCAGACACAAGATAAATATACTAGATACAGTAAGCTTACTTGAAGCACGTCAAACAAGTCACGTAAATGTGTGTCCAGTAATTGAAGTTATAAGCTTCAAGCTCCTAAAAATTTCCTTAATAATAATAATAAAATCATTTTTATTCAGGCAAATTTACACCCATACATTTCATGTTTACATGGTATTCAATAAAAATTATATAAAATAGCTTCATTAAATTAAAATTCACATATTTAAAAATATAATCCTTAAAAATCCAGTCTCAAAAATGGTAAAGACTGAAAAAATATGTATAGGTACAGTAGGGCATGGGTCAAACTAATGGATTATCCATGTGCTGGACAACCTGTATAAAGTAACAAAACAGACGAGACAGGCTGTAAGTAGTAATAAAGAATTATTAAATTAAACAGCTGGCAATAGCATCTTCAGAAAAGAGATCAAACTCCCTCCAGTGCAGAGGCAGTGACTGAGTTTATTCTGGCGTTTCTTATCAGCACTTTCCACATCGTCTGTGTCTTGTGTCGAAGCGCTTGCACTGCCCAAAAAAGAATGAGACATGTTCCGAAAATGTCGGAGAAATGAATAAAACCTTTTAGACCATCGTGTAATGGGCCTTTTCTCAAAATCGGTACGGTAACTCTTATATTGTTATACTATTAATCAAACATTTTTACGCAAAATAAAATTATGTGGCCGAGTGCCTTCTGTATCTAACTCAATTGTAGACGAGATGCGCTCGGACATTTCCACGTGAAGCCAATTTAACGATACAGACGTTAATCGGCCGATCGACTCTCTCAAAGGCTCTAAAATGTTGTACAGTCGACAGTGAAATTAGCTTGTAACAATTATTGTTAGCCTGTTCAATTTGACACTAATTTCTGTAAATGTTAGATGCACTTAGGTGAATTTTAATATTATGATTAATGTACCAAAATTCTCATAAATTACTCAAATTGACTGCTTCTTTTATTTAATAAATAAATAAATTTATAATATAGGTAGAAAAATTAAAATAATTTTTCCTAAAATTTTCGCTAAGTGACGCCGGCGCAGACACCCAACCACACAAACCCTTGCCACGTTGAGTATTAGTTCAAGTAAATGCAGGATACACCGCCTGACCTCTCTCAATACGCATGCAATACAGCTAATGCAGTTGTCAGTACTCAACACCAAAGTGCAATACCTCGCGTTTCGCCACTTCACGTGGTGTCCTCAGGAGATGTTGTTGCCTCGGCTGAGCACGGAGACTCAACGTGGTAACGGACTACCATTTATTCTGTGGTACCGGTTGCTGGGTGCATGCGTCGGCGTCGCAAGAAATATAAAGCAAATTTTATTTTTACATATTTAATAATGGATTTCCGCTAAGTAACGCCTGATTGATGGACAATTACTTCATAATTCACTGTTCAAGTCCTCCATCAATAGTGTCAGGCCTGTGTATCTCCCCGCGTAGGTAGCAAAAACGTACCTACGCGCGGCGACCCTTACTTAGGGGCTAAAACAAGTTGCGTGTCGCTACCGGCCAGCGACACGCTCGGCTACGTTGCTGGCTGGACGAGAATGAATAAAGTACTAGAAAGAGGCGCTGGATGGCGTTAGAAGCTTCTCGTAGCAGTCAACCCTATCACGTCACGTGATATTACGTCACTGAATAGGTTTAGTGTATTATAAATCATATTCCAGAGCAATAAGTATGAAATAAGTATGAAATTATCTTGCAATGGATTTTTGTAGGTGTCTACACGAAAATGTGCTTGACTCTGAGGCGAACTAAATTACGCCATATTGTTGACGACATTGAGTAGACATTTCTTTGAATACAATTGCTAAGTCATACTTTTGTACGAAGTACTAGTACTTATTCTGTGATAGTGTTCATATATTATGCTCTGACACGATATCTAAATTCAGATCCACTTTCCTGGATTCCTGCATCGGTCACCACAGGGGCTGGCCAGGACCGATTTAGTTTTTAGGGTTCCGTACCCAAAGGGTAAAAACAGGACCCTATTACTAAGCCTCGGCTTTCTGTCTGTCTGTCTGTCACCAGGCTGTATCTTATAAACTGTGGTAGCTAGACAGTTGAGATTTTCACAGATTATGTATTTCTGTTGCCGCTATATCAACAAATACCTAAGAACAGAATATAATAAATATTTAAGGGTATAAGCTCACATTGAACACACGTGTTTTTTACGTTTTTTGCTTATACTAATAACGACAAAAGTTAGACGCTTGAAATATTCACAAATATTAAATAAACAATAAAAATATTGGAGGGCTCCCATACAATATCAAGCAAAAAACAGCAATGTTGTATAGATAATGTTACGTGAGTCCTACTCGCCCTTAGCCGGTTTAAAAAACAAGTTGTTGTGTAATAGTGGGAGTGATAATGTTTTTTTTTTAAATATTATTGCATGTTGTTGTCACCTTTAATTAAGTTTACATTTATCATGTAATTGTATTGTTAATGATCATTGTATGTTTTAATGTAACCTTGTTGGTGATCTTATTAAATAAATAATTTGTTATTGCATGAAATTGCATCTGTAATCGCGATGACTTTTAAGATACGTATTAGGCAAAAAAAAATGGGATTTACCGTCATAAAATTACTCAGAAGCATCTTGGAATCAGGAACTTGACGATGTTTTACTGCGTATCTCACAACGGAAAAAAATATTAAGTTGTAATTGCGTGTGCTCCTGATCTCTCACAGTCACTGATCAATTGGTCATTCCGGATTGCCGTCTCATCGGACTGTGAGAGTGAAGGAGAGAGTGCATCTGTGTATTTCGCACACACTCGTGCACGATATCTCCTGCGCAATTGGCTAATCTTTGTTGAGCCCAAATTCAGTAGAAGCCTGATTTCTTCAATCGATATTAGACCCTTGAAACCCCTTAAAAATGTTTTCTGAAATAAACTGGGCATAAACTTCTATTCTGCAATTTATTCGATTTCTCATCCATCATCGCATTTGACAACTGAATCGTGATAAAATAAATTATGTTGACAGGTAAGTGTTATACAAATATATATAAATATAAACCTACAAAATCAAAAGAGTAGTCAAGTCAAGATTATTAAATGACGAATGATCAAGTTGTTAATTACTTACATGACAACAATTAAACAGGATGTATAGACTCATGATGGCCTTCTAATAGTATCGACGCGGAAAAGACTTTGTTACGAGTATTCTATACTTGCAAAATAATTGCTTAAGTTATAAAAATATAATAAGTTAAGCTGATTTCATCTTAACTGATGGTTAAATATTTGTAAAAATATTTCCATTGGATACATGCAGGTACATTCCCCAAGTATTGATGAAATCGAACGCCATCTCACTGGCGTAGCAAGCACTTGCAAAAATTCGTCGACTGACTAACGTCCTCCGTAGCTTAGTTGGTAAGAGCACTCGCCCGGATAGCGACGGGAGGGAGGGTTCGAGTCCCACCGGATGACACAGTCGATTAATTTTCGTAGGTGAAATTTGATTTAATTTCGTAAAAACTTGCAAATTAATTGCTTAAGTTATAAAAATATAATATTCTATACTTTATTTATGTTTAAGTAGAAGAGCATACCTAGATACCACAAAATAAGTAAACTGTTATTGCTCTAGGTATATTTTGTTAGGTAGTAACCTATCCTACCTAGGTGTCCAAGGTGGCTGATGTAAGCGACGCACACGATCACTCTTGATCTTCACGAGAAATGAAAAACCGGGCAAGTGCGGACTCGTGCACTGTAGGGAGTTTTTTTTTCCACAATTTGACCACAAATATGTTTTTATTTAACGTTATACCTTTAGTTGTGCTATAAGACCTTTCTTCTTGCCAAATTTCTTGATTAAAGGTCTAATAAATAATCTGTAGGCTTTGGTTCTCCTGCGGAATGTAGAAAAATACGGCTCAAATGACCGTATCTTTTGATTGCAAAGGTAAAGAAGCTTGATTTCTTCACAGATTCAAGGGACTGCAGACATAAGTAATTAATGTGAATTTCAATATGATCCTGAATACACACGCGTTTCTGAAAAAAAGAGATTTGACAGACAAACGGACATCAAAGTGATACTATAATGGTTCCTTTTGAGGTATGAAACTCTAAACATACGACCAAGAAGTACTACTACAGTGCACTCATCTGACCGCGATTGGTTTCCACGAAACTTACCTTGTTAATAAATACGTGACTATGTATAATGATAGATAAGAATACATAACATCGTATTAACCAATATAAGAAGGCACGGCTTGCCACTCCTAAAATACCAAAACGATCAGCTAATTCACTTCCACACGGCCTAAGACCTTTGCTTTGAGTAATGATGACATTGTAGTTATTTATCGATCTATCAGAATTCTGGTTATTTTCTATCTGGTTAAGTTAAATTTATAATCCGCTTGAGTTCTCATTAATGTGCAAAAAAACATACAAAAATATTAAGCTCAATTTCAAAAGCTTATTTTAATCTTATCCAAATCTGTAAAATCGTCCAACAGCCTTAAACTCATCCGTTAATAGTTGCATTTCATATTGTTCCACGAGTATTTGTAAACTAAATTTTTTGTTGTGTTTTGGAATTTCTACTTAATTCTATAGAGTTTAACTATTTTTGTAGTTAATTATAATAGGTACAATTACAAACCATCACAGACTGTATTTTGATAAGCCTGCTGAAAACTCGCGGAAAATTCCACATACTAAATATCTGCATACAAAGAACACAAATAACTATCACCATTTTGAAGGTCGTCTCAAGTGTCTAGTGCCAATGAGGTCGGGCACAGCTCTTCAATACGTTCACTACGCATCTACAACTAGTGAACAAGTCCTCGTGGTGAACGGAATTAATGTAGAAACGCCCTAACTAGTTGAATAAAATCGTTTGACGTCTTGAACTTCTTGATTAAGGGTTTTTTTATTGATTATTAGGCAGACATTTGACCGCAATCTCACCTGATGGTAAGCGATGATGCGGCCGAGGATGGGTCATGTCAGTCTATTAGAAATAGCCTATTCACTCAGGCAAAGGGTCTTGACAGACGGACGGACAATAAACTGGTCCTATAAGGGTTCTTATAGGGTTTTTTCTATTGAGGTACGGAACCTTTGAGGTAAAATTCATTGTAACGTTATCATCATTAACGAACATTACGCTCTTCTGTTTGGTCCATTAAAAGTAAGCTGGTGGAACGGAGCCTTAATTTTAGATTAATGCCTTCTAAGCGCTAAAATTTTGCAAGAGGTTTGTGTCTATCCATAAACAGAAAATAACTAAAATTTTGAATAATAACTACTTCTATGTCATTATTACTCAAACACCAAATAAAAACTGCTTCTATTCTTTTCCGTTTCAGTGTAGTATTGTTACTCGAAAGTGTAGTAGCCACGGTGAACAGGTATCGGCCTTCGAGCAATTTGCTCGCAGACGGTATTTTAATGCAAACAATAAAAGAATATGCGAATCTTATTTAATTACCATTTATTCACCCGAATATTGTAGGTGGCATTACAGATATTTGGTAATATGTATTGTATGGGCAATTTAGTCGCCCCCTATGTGGCCAGAACTATAGTTCAAAGTTTGGTAGTAGTTGTAAAGGTCACTGCTCTATAGTGTAAACACGCGGAAATGTTATGTCGGAAGTAAATATTTGTTTTTAACTGATTACTACCTATAAAAAACCTAAGTATTTATGTTATGATAGTTGCAAATTTAAAATATTTCTGACCTGACTTTTTGTGACTTTTAAGAATATATAGACTAAATATAGGTTTAAAATTTTGGTGTCACCACAGAATAAATAATAGTAGTGTCCCCAATATTCGTTCGTTCTTGAATTAAGCAATGTCAATATCTACTCTTCATCAGACCTACGTCACCTACGAAGATAAATAAAAATGTATTTATTTACATATTATTTTAACGCAAGCTCTCGCAAGGTTTCATGAATATTCTAATCTAAACAGTAGTCAGACTGTAAATATTGCATCCATAATACACGATGAAGTCGAATTTCCACTCAATGATAATAGGCACGGGCGTTGAACGCGGCATTATCCTCGGAGGGCAACGGGTGATATGATAGCAGGGTCTGACAAGTGTCGAGGCCGGGAGTCTGTGGTGGTGGCAGCGAGCGTCAGTCACACAGCGCGCGCCAACAGTGCTGCGCGCACGCACATACAGCGTTGCAGTCGACGACCGAACGACCACCTTATCGAATCCCGCTAACATGGATAACACCTGTGCAAAAACGTGAAGCAACGTGCGTGATGCGGCTCTGAACCAGCGCCGCAGACCGAACGGCGCCAGTGATAACGTGATGTGACAACTATACCGATACCAGTGCCAGTGGAATATATTTGTGAAAGTGCATTGAGCGTGAGTGACTGCCGGCCAGGCCGGCGCCTTGTGACAATGTTGAATTGCACCGATCTGGAATGCATCCTGCATCACCACCATTACTACGCGCATCTCCATCACATACACCACCTACAAAATGCCCAGGATACAGGTAATGCGTTCTAGTTCATTACTTGCGAAATATTTTATAACAACCTGTTTGAACAATGAAGAAATAAGCGAAGTCAATGAAATTGTTTATTTTAAATTAGCCGGTGAATCTTAAGATAACAAATGAGAGGAGCGAATCGAGAAGGCCCCGCTACAAATCCTTGTTTTTGCGATGCTCGCACGTTTTCGGTCTTGACCTTTGGAGGTAATGAAAACAAATATTCGGGGCAATGGCTAGAACAATAACTATAGCTGAAACACAAGGTTTGTTGCAATAATGAGCAGGTGTTACTGGCTATCACGCAACGAGACGGCTGTTGCGAGCGTTTTCACTCTGTTAACTTGGACGGCTTTGGTTGAAGCTTGCCGCCACTCGACTGGACGAAATATTTGTGCAAACAAAATGTTCATCGTTTTCTCTTTCGTCTGACGCTGAGGTATTGGATAACCGTCGCTAAACCTAGTTTTAATTTCACTCGGCCCGATGCTGTCGCTTGAGAAGATAAATAAAATAAAATCATTAACTAATGATCTGATGATAATGACGGACGAAAGAAAGCACTCGATGACGAATAGCGTACATTTATACAGATTACTCCATCCATTGAATATGTATTAATTAAGATCGACGTTCACTTGTGTAAACCGTCAACGTCGTATTAAATTAAATTATTGTTTGGAGTCTATGGTATTTAAAGTGCATTGTTTTTTGTATCAACATATTCAACTATCTAATGATGTTGCCAGTCATGTTCTTAATTTCACTTTCAATTAAAAATATTGAGATTTATGCCAGTGATGGGTATAATTTACTTTTCTATGATATTTTTTTAAATTGTTTGTCAAACCATTGCAGACGGCTGTAGTTACTCAATTCATTTCTTCTGAATCACTAGTTTATATTACAGAACAATGATCAATGCATTCAGGACTGTTCAATCATAATAACTATCTTCTAGCCTTTACAATAACAAAAACAACACTGAATAAATATATGCGTTTGAGATTGCCGTTGGGAGCGTATCTACATTCTTAATACTTAGGAAGGAACAAGTTTATGCAAAATATGGTCATGTAAAAACTTCAGTGAAACCTGTATTGTCTGCGCAAACGCCAGATTATAGTTGATAAACGTATACTCGATGCCGGAAAAGCATTGTAAAATTTTGTGTTCACAGTCTTTTGTTAAAATCTTACTGGCCATCTTTAGATTGTCAGTAAAACAGTAATGTAAATAACCATTATTATTAGCCGCAGGACGTCCACTGACGTCAACTGAACATACATCCCCCATAGATTTCTGAAGTGACCTGTTACAAGCGGCCTGCATGCAGTGCGATCCTGCGACCTTTATAAGGTCGCCTGTCCATCTGTCGGTGGAAGTTTTTGATCCATATTTATCCATTATCCAAATCCATCAAGAACCTTTGTGCCCTAACGGCCATTCGGTATTTTGAATACTTCATCAAAATCATCTTTGCACTTGACATTGATTGCATAAACATAGTCTTATTATGTTGCCCTTTTAACTATATTTAGACCGATAGCCGTATGTTTACTTGGCCAAGAGCACGATTGTCTATCAATAGTAATTTGCAGTTAATATTATTTATTGACTGCTTTACCGTATTTTGCTGCTTTTGTAGGTATTTTTATGCATTTTGCTTCCTTACAAGGATGTTTTTTTTTTTTTTTTAACTTCCACAGACTTTTGGTCCGTGTCCTTTTAAGTTAGTGTTACTTAAAGTTTTAATTTCAATACTAACCCTCCGCGCAGTAAGGGCTCAAATTTAAATATTAATTACTGTACATAATGAATACCATATATTGCCTACTCTACATACTAATATTTTCTTTTTTTGTAGTTTTTTTTCTTACGAAATTTGTTATGCTTAGCCTAGTTACAATTTGAATATTTATATTTTAATTATTTACTTGTTACAAATTTTTACCTTTTTGGATAATGAATGGGTGATGTTGCCCATGTTGAATGGGTTAGGAATAAATGGTTTGTTGGTTTTTGTGCCAGAAGCTTGTGCTTTAAAAAAAAACGACAAACCAGGCTGTAAAAGACAACTTTTACAGCCTGGTCTCCCTTTTCATGACTATCCTCAAGTTGTAGTCCCTTATCTTTGCCTCTGTGGCTTTCTCCGCTCTGAGTATAAGACGAGCCGTGGCATCGCTCGTCACTGGGATGATTGGTGTTTTAGACACAGGTTTTTGTGTGTCTGGAGAGTCCTACTGCAGCATTTAAACCCTACACTGATAATAAAGAAAGACACTGTGAAAGACTTACCTACTTAAGTCGGCTGGAGAGACCTTTTCATGGGTTTTGATTAAAGAAGGCTGAATGATTGAAGAACCGATATTCACAACTTACGCGGTACCTATCTATCATTAATCAACATAACTTTTAGCCAATTTCTGGTCGTGCGTAGGACGTGGTAGGCAGCAATCATCGAGGACGTAGGTATATACGTCCTCGTTGGTAGCAATCGTGTCCAATTAAGATATCTGGGTTTTGACAGTTAGGTACTGTGCAATGCCTACAATAACAAAACGCACAACATCTCAGTTGTAATAAAACGTTTAATCTGAAATCCGGCTCGTGAGGTAAATAGCAGACCAGACTTAACCAATACCACCTAGTAACCTTTGCGGTGGGTTGTAGCCAAAAGTCAGTCAGTTGCAATTTGTTGATTTTGTTCTGCGGCCGCTGCAGCGCTGGGGTCTCTGAAGATTGAGTTCGAGCATTCAACGCCGATTTTAAATTAGTTTGTCTTGCAAAATAGGTTGTCAGTCAAACTAATTAAAATTTACCTTAAGTAATACCTACCTAATGGTAATCAACATATGGTTATTTTTTTGTAGTTTGTTAACTTTTAATGAAATATTTTGTTTAACTTTAAAGGCACACTTTAATGTAACTAGGCAAAGTATTTGAATATCAAGACTTTTGCTTTTTACATTAGAAGGTACCTAGTCACTTACCTAAAAAGTAAGTAACTAGGTACCGTCAAGAAATATTCTCTTCGTAATTCGTATTACCTTTTTTTTGAGATAAGTATTCTCAATAAATGGGATATAAATAATGAGGGAAATAAATATTATCTATTTTTATTTAATGATAAGCACAACAAAAACTATACATAAAAGGCAGACTTAATGAGAAGTGGCATTCTCTACAGGTTGGCGGCGCGCCATGGTTAAAGCAAAAATGTTAGTACCTATTTATTTTAATTGTACTGTAATTAAAATACTTATTACTCACATTACTGACCTGTTTCGATAAGATTAGCGACTGTACAAAATACATAAGGTACTTCATTCTCGTATTGAAATTATCTTAAAAGAAACGTTTTTTGCATAAAACTCGAGTATTTCGGCGATATCAATGGATTCCGGTTCCGTATTCATTACCCGTATTAAATATCAGTGTTACAGTCAAAGTTTTTTATCGGACAGAACTAAAAAGTTATGTACTTTTCAGACAAACATATTTTTACGGGTGGCCCGTTATTCGTCGTACAGATTATTTTGCTTGCACGTTGGCAATAGTAGTAATAAATTGTTTCAAGAAACACACATGCTGTACACGGCACACATTTCACAGAGCTTAAGCACCGCACAATTACCTAGCCCCAAACTAAGCGTGAGCTTGTGCTATGGCGACTAGCATAACGGATAAAAATACTTATTTACGTTTATACATCCATGACTTAGGTACAAATGCTCGTGCTCATCACACAAACTTTTGCCCCTTCCGGGATTCGAACCCGCAACCTCTGGTTTTGTAGTCCGGAGCGCATACCACTACACCAAGACGGTCGTCAATAATATCGCTACCAACACCCTGAATTATATTACTTGTTGCTTTACCCCAGGGCAGGCCTGTGTATCTCCCCGCGGAGGTAGCAAAAACGTACCTTCGCGCGGCGACCCTTACTTAGGGGCTAAAACAAGTTGCGTGTCGCTACCGGCCAGCGACACGCTCGCGCGTTTTATTCACCGGCGGCCGTGCGGCTACGTTCCTGGCTGAACGAGAATGAATAAAGTACTAGAAAGAGGCGCTAGATGGCGTTAGAAGCTTCTCGTAGCAGTCAACCCTATCGCGTCGCGTGATATTACGTCACTGAATAGGTTTAGTGTATTTTGAAACATATTCCAGAGCAATAAGTATGAAATTATCTTGCAATGGATTTTTGTAGGTGTCTACACGAAAATGTGCTTGACTCTGAGGCGAACTAAATTACGCCATATTGTTGACGACATTAAGTATACATTTCTTTGAATAAAATTGCTAAGTCATACTTCTGCACGAAGTACTAGTACTTATTCTGTGCCTGACGGAGATTTTGATCAAGAGGAGGCACAGTCAAACAAATAACACTACTAGTCAGAAATAGGTTTGGCTGGCAATGTACTTTAACCGTTGCATTGGTAATGGCCGTTAACACGAATGCATACAAACCTTCTTTGTGTCGCTATCCGCGCTGATGCTAATTTCTGCGATAAAATACCTTCAACACTGACGTCGTTTTATTGACGCACTAAGAGTGATACAGTGAAATCCATTGAAGGTTCCATCTATTGATCTACTTTTTAAAAGTTTCATTCATTCAATTTCAGTACTTACTGGTTAAACAAATAAATATTATGTTGCTTATATTTTATACACACAATATAAATACTTGACATCTCTGGCGCGACTTTATTTGTGCTCTAAAATTTGGCCCACAACAAGAGGTCGCCCTATTTCGATTAGCAGGCATACCGCACTTTGAAGGCGATTACGATAGCGATTGCAATTCCAAAGCAATGAATTTGCTTTCGTGACGTTAGTTTGTAAGCTATTATTGCTTTATTAGGAAGGCTGGTTTATGTGCATCATTACAAGTAATCCTATAGCGTAACTATTAACTATTTTTCAGGTTGACGAAAATTACTAACTACTAAAAAATAAAGTTTCATGAAAGTTATGAAGCACTAAACAGGGATATTCCAAAATTAATTTACCTTAATCGCTTTTTACCTAATTATGTGATAACGCTCCCTTTAACGTTCTTACTTTAAAATACAAGAGGTTAATACGAACAAAACATACCTAGTTTTTGCACTTGCCTGTTCGAAAATCTAGAATAACAGTATTTACAGCAAAAAAATTAAATCTTACTGAGTCTTATGCAGAGTTCTCTTGTTATAAATATTTTAGGTATCTCCGTGAGTCGTCGACCTACATTTTAAATGAAGCATTACAAAACCTTGTTATCAGTTTTCTTAATTTTACAATTAGTATGTGTTTTTTTTTGTTATGGTTTTGTATTAAATAGGGTTTCTTCCATATGATAATGAATAAAATTAAAAAAAAAAAACTGTAACTTTTTGGAGCGTAAAATATCGTTTCTACACCATGTAACGTCCTACGCAAATGTGAAAATAAAATATGATTTTACGTAACTCGTAATTACGTCGTAAGTAATACTTACTAGTGCCTACATTAATATATAAGTTAATGACTTACTGCAAAGTAAATGTTATTATCATTAAAATAAAACCATTTTGATGTTTATAAATATATGGTATTGAGGGTAGTTAGTTACTCGACCATGTTACCTAGGACTTGGTGTCGACAGTGCGGAGGTTGTAACGTTGTGGATTTTAATTATTTCGAATCCTGCGCATTTGTCTTTTGAATTTCGCGCGAATTTCACAGGGCTTTTCGTCTGGTATTCCTGACTTAAATTTGATCTTATTTTGTAGCTGGCCACTAGGAGCCTTTGCTCAATGACATCCACTGTTCCAGTCGGGGCGGGCTGCCATTGCAATTCCTTATTTACCAAAATATAGGAATTTTATTCTTGTTGTGAATTATTTTCTACCAAACTAGACAATGAATTTTGGTTTTCTGATCTAATTTACTTTGTGAATAAATTGAAATTGGTGTTTAATAGTTAAATCGTGTCTCGACGTTTTCAAAAGGAATATGATATTATTGTTTTGTAAAGATTTGTATTTTCATGTTTTAAAGTTTTAGTAGGATCAGTAGTTTTTTTTTGTGAGCAATGAACTCACCTGTCAGGTGGGTTATTTTTTCTTACGTCGAGTGTCGAGCTCATAACCTCTTTTGATTTATTGAAAAATGGCAGGTTTGCCAAGTTTAACTCGACGATCTCAAAGACGTCGAGTCTTTGGAAACGATGGTGAGTTCAGGTTTCAAGGCTTGAATGTCTTCAATGCTCGGTGCAAGCAGCCCCTGTGATTTTCGTTCTTGTTTCAGGCTGAATTAACGTAATTTTTATGGTTGCGGTGCCACCTTTCCACATGGCACGGCAGGGCGGGAGGAGCAGCGTGGAGTCGCCAATTTGTTTTGAGTGATTTACTAAATATTTGGACGGCGATGACATGGTAAGTTGCAAAATATGCTGCTTTCAAGCACGTGCCCTCTCTGCACCCAATTTCTTTAAAGCCTCGTGTCCCACAGAGGCTTGTTGCAAACGTGTCCCTAATGCTTTTCATTTTTCATTTCAGCTGCACGGGATAATTATCATTGAAATTATTGTACATTACATTGAAATTGTACAGATTCACAAGATTGTTTTTATATAAATACTTGTAACTTAAGCACATGTTTGAGTTCCACATGCTTGACGGGGACATGTGAGACCAGCTTCCACGTGGAACATTAACCTGCAATCAGCTGCCACTGCACACCTTTCATCACGCTTATAGCCAATGCTAAGTTTCGGCCTGTCCGCAGGAATTTGTTAAACACCCGGAATGCAGGTCGGTCAACTCCATTACTTTAATTAGGGCAACTAGTACCCCTTTAGTATTCTTTTTATCAAAACATGGTGGTAAATACTATTTTTACTAGTATTTCTTTAGATTTTGAAGTAAAGTGTAAACGCCTAATCAGAACCCATTTATGTTCGACCCCTCCGATGAACTAGTTTTCTGTGATTGAGGTAAAATAGCATAACCTTAAGCTAGTACATAAGCTATTCATAGGGAATTGGTCATTGTAAATTCAGTTATTTAATTATTTTAAATAAAACAAACAATTCCGAGTTTCTTTTTTATATTTCTTTTGTCCGTGGAACTCGTTGGGCATCCACAGTATAGGATTTCACGTGACAAGGTTGGCGCCGGTGTTGACGTTCCATATGCGGGAAGTGTAGGACACTAAATATTTGTTTGTTACGTTTACGCGAATAGGAGATTTACGGATTACTTCGCGATTTATTTACAGTTTATTTAAAACCTGACGTTTCGAAAACTTTGTCGCGTGGAGGGAGATTTTAAATAAAATGTAAATAAATCGCGAAGGAATCCGTAAAATTGTGTTTTAATGAGGGCACTGCATAAATGAAAAAAAAATGACAAATCGTATCTTATGATAAAATATTTAAAAAAATAGCTGTAACTTTAATTAACTTTCACAGTGTGAATTATGTAACGATTGATTTATAGATTAAAAGTAACGAAATTCAAGGTACTAATAAACAGTTACTAACATAATACTTAACTAAATTGATACCAATTACATAGTTAAAACTGATAAATGAATGGAATCATCAAGCTACATTTAAAAACAGGAAATGCACTGTCTAACACTTACTCGGCTTGTTTGCCAAGGCGATGATAGCCAAATGTTGGTTTGTTCGTGACTCAGAAATCCGTGATAGAAATGAATATTTTCTATTGATATGTCATGTACTGTGTCACGGACTGATAAGATTATTGAGTACAGTCATCAACACGTGCATCTACCCTAAAAAATACAAAAACCGGCCAAGTGCGAGTCGGGTTCGCGTACGAAGGGTTCCGTACCATTATCTAAACTACATTAGATGGGAAATAACATTTGTACGGGAGCCCCGCTTTTATTTTTTAATATTTTTAATTTAATTATTTATTTTTGATGTGAATATACAACGTAGGTAATGCCTATTCTGTGAATATTTCAAACGTCTGCCTGTTACCTTTAATAATTTTATTTGTCGTTGTAACGGCAACAGAAATACATCATCTGTGAAAATTTCAACTATCTAGCTATCACGGTTCATGAGATATAGCCTGGTGACAGACAGACAGACAGACAGCGGAGGCTTAGTAATAGGGTCCCGTTTTTACCCTTTGGGTACGGAACCCTAAAAAAAAATTAATTCCTCCAATTATTCATCTTTACTTCTAACGCAATAAAGGTCATTTCAATTGAGATAATTTGTCGATTTTGGTGAGTTGATGTGTAAGTCGCCTACTTTATGTTTGAATAGCAGATAGTCACATTATCTTTAGACTTTGTATGCCGCATGCGGCACGCTGCACTTATATGAACAACAAATGACTGTAATAATATTAAAATCGTACATAATGGCCAGAGGATATTTTGTATTGTCTCCAAACAATGTAGAATAAAATACATAAAATAAACAATTGATCTCCCGACCGCGTTGACTTAATAGAAATTGATTCGTGTGAGTAAACATATTTCTACCAGGTTATAGTATATTTAATGCTTTAGCAGACTAAGTTTATTCAGCGGTTTAGTAGGTTTACCTGGCAATTCTACATCCCACATAACCTGCTGCCATCCCCAGGGCACAAGGAATGCGTATTTACTGCATTTCCTTCGCGAAAGTGTAGTGATTCTATGTATTACTCAAATACACTCTGTAATAACATTAGGTATTTTGTGGTGATTATTTATACGTAATTGGTATCACCACATGTGATGATTAACTACTGCCTGTATTTGTCCGAATGATTATTACGAACATTGAGTCTCGAGGGATGCCTCTTGTTCTCCGTGTCCGCTTTAGCTCTTTCGCTTTTTTACTATAACAAGCACTAGGAGTTACCCGCGACTTTGCCCGCACCAAAAGTCACATTTTCCATACAAACTTTCGTCCTCCATTTCACCCTGATGATTTTATATCGCGACGAAGAGATCCCCTTTGTCCTTCCCAGGGTCTCAAACTATCTCTGTACCAAATTTAATTTGAATCGGTCCAGTAGTTTCAGAGCCTATTTAATACAAACAAACAATCAAATATTTCCTCTTTAATATTAGTGTAGGTAGATAAGCATTATTCATGTTTATGTAAATAATAATTTCTTAGCGGTCATGATCTCTTTCTGTATTTATCATCATCATCAGACTTTACATATTAAAATCACACTATACATATAAAGATAAATATTTTTATTCCTTGTGTCAGATAAAAGATGAAGCATCGTTAATAAAAATAGAAACCTGATCGATCAATCACCAAGTCATACCATTCATTCCTCACAAAGAAAGTTATAGTGAAAACATAAGTTAACGCTCTTAACTATGACAATATTTAAGCATTATTCTTGTATGACATCGTACCCTAATTATGTAGATATCTTAGATGTTATTTTAATAAATATTGGTAAAGAAATACTTAGGTTATAGATTAATTTTTATCGCGAAAATAAAACTTACTAGTAGTGAATTTGATAATGAAAGTTTGATTTAGTAAAACAGCTAGTGTATGATTAATTTGTATTATTAAGTTAGGATATAGAGTATTATAAAGAGTTTAGTTTGTTTGATCTCGAACTACTGAACCGATTTTGAAAATTCTTCTCTCTGACGAAAAAAACATGCACCTTCGAAAAGCGGGTCGCTCGTTTGTTTAAGCTGTAGGTAAAAAAAAGTATAATTCAGTGCAGTAGTTCAAGTAAGAATTATTCGCACAACTAGTCAAGTATTACGTTCGTTAAACATACAAGAATAACTGCGTATCAGTATGATAAATCTCATGTATAATAGCCAAATATTGTTCTGAATAAATTAAATATTTTTTGCTTTTTAGTTATCTCAAGGTTGCATGTCAAAATGTTTCGCAAAACTTGTATGCATGTATCTATGAATGTTGCAGTTATATTTATTCTTAGGTAAATAGGGATTTTGTTATTAGTAAATGTACCAAACCCTTAATTAATCACGACCCACGTACTTGTTTATTTTTTTCGTATACTTTTACAGATTTTATTAAATTGGATAGGCAGCTACGAGCTACCTTTCCAATACGACCTACGAGCTACCTTAATATAGTTAAAAATGGTGTGTCAACCGAACCAAATAGATGCTTATGCTTCATACCTACAGTTAAAACAGATACGTCAGAAAAACGCCAGTTAAAAACAAACACACATAGGCAAAACCACTTGCATTTCCTGACTGAACCGGTTTTAAACAGGATGTTATTTGCACTAGAGATTAGTCTAATTGATTATTTTTTCCTTTCCATTTTATCAGTGTCCAATATTAATGTTCCCAATTTTTTATACGGCTAAAGAGTTGGTAAGGCCAGTTTTTCTATATTACCACAGAATAAATAATATATTAACTACCTACATGTGCGGCCTTATCAATATCAAAGTAGGTATTTCCATTTTTTAGAGATTTTTTAGACACGTCGAAATTTTTTGGAATATAATTCTTATATTTTACTCGTATGTGGCTGTTTTTTTGTTTCTTTATCTACCACTCAAACATGTAGGTATTAACTCACCTGCAAGTGTTTCCAACTAACGACAATATTGTTAGAAAATAAATCTAAAATGTCATGAGGTCGTTGGTGTACCGTAATGTTTTATTGCCTTGCATATTACGTTAACACTTCGAAGGACGGTAACCCAGAAAGTGGCCACCTCTTCCATTTTTAGCTATGAATGTTTGGAATATTAGGTCGCGATTAGGCCTAATCGAAATTATTTACGAAATGGGTTAATAGTATTAATATAAAATTGTTTTTACCTTTTTCATACTATAACTTAAAAATTAATAGTAATAGTGGACTAATAATATACGTTTTCATAAAAATATGAGCAGATGTCGAAACGTGTAGCCTTAATCATTGCAAAAAAAGTTGTGTAATAGTGTGTGTAGTGCTCGTCTTTATCATTGCAAAAAATAAAACACGATAAGGCTTTCTACCAATATCGCCACAATTAAAAGTTAGCTTCAGATATTAACTAAAGACGCAAGGTGTCCATTTAATAATGCTGGAGATAGAAGAAATAAGCATTGCAGAGCCGCTTAAATCTTAGATTCTTAAATTAAGTATTACTAAATGATCTCAGTTATTGAAAACGAGGAAACAATTCTCTGAAATGTTTTGATTAACGGAATGCACCGAGCGCCTCAAATGTAGAGCGTTTGACTTTCAACAAACCGCATTCGTACACATTACGCGCCAATTCTTAACGACCTTGAAATAATGATCAAATTCGCACAACGATCAACTTTCATTAGTCTCGATTAATTTTTATTTCGATCTTAAATACAGGGTTAGCGGATATAACATTAACTTTAAACAGTCACGTATTTTTTTGGTAATGGAAAATTTATGGCATCTTGGTAGTTAAATACTTCAAATATAATTATTTTTTAGTAAATTGACCCGAATTTACGATTTTTATATACTTATAGATACACATATTTTACCCAACTCCAAAAACATGACTACCATTGCACGTAACGTGTTTGCATTGTTTTTATTTGCAAGAGTTCGCTTCGCTTCAAACTCATTCTGATGGTCAGGTATGCGCATTTCATTTTTGCTAGTATGGTAGTAAAACAGCCAGGTAACTAAATATTTACCGAAGATTCACGTTATATACTTCATGTCAGCCTCTAACTGGGCCCCTAGACAAGATATATATTTTACAGCGAATTTCGCTATCAACGAAGTTTCAAAATACAAAAGTGACAATTTGTTTCGATTACTTGGTATTAAGTCAGCTTCATACTCGTACTTTTCGCTAGCGATAGCGAACTTCACTACGACTGCATTTTGTCTAGGGGACCTGTTTTGTTATTGAGATGTGAGGCTTATACCGAGTAAGTATATCTGCAGAGATGTGACCGGACCCTACCCTTAAGGCATTCGTATTCTCGGCTCTAACCATTGCACTCGCTTGCACTATCATGCTCGCATGAGTGAAAAGGACGGCTACATTACCAAGGCATCTTACAGAGATAGGACCAGGCAGTAATGTAATCGTTCAATTTGCGTTTACGACCAAATAGTCCACTTCCTAGCACCGCTCGTTTGATCGCAGCCGAAGGAAATTTGCATTTGTCAGAGTGTATGAGCAAGCAGTATGTTATGTGGTAGTACACCTGATACCGTTACACCGTTATAACGCGTCATTATTAAAAAGTTGGCTTATAGTAGGTATACCTGGTATGGTATACCTTTTAATTGTACTTATGACATGTCAAGTAAGGCGTTCCGTCTATGACGCGTCGGCGTTATTTGACGAATGCATCCAAGCTGCAATGATATAACTTTTACAGGCAAAGTGACGTTGCCGCTTCATGGACAGAGTTTTGTTTCTACTCAAGACGCGAGCAACCGCCAACTTGGCGGCAGGCAGCGCCAGCTGACAAAAGCTTTTGTAAGGACAGTAGACCTAAACACATCGTTTTAAAAACAAAAATCAATCTTACTTTTTACGAATGATGTAAGCAAAAACTTTATACAAATTTTATACAAATATAGGGAGGTACCTAAATTTAAAATGTGCTTTCAAGCTATCCGCATGACAAAATTTTGCAATAGCCTTTTTTAAACCTAATCTGTTTCTGTTGTGTGTACTAAACTAACTGCTTGTTTACCACTTGCACTGTGGTAAAGTTACATAACGTCAAGTCGATCATTGGCGATGTCGACTCAATCTTTTTTGGTACTAGTGGTTTTTATAATAGTTTTGACACACCATTCCGGTGTAATGCCATGTAATTGTTACTCTTATACGCTTACTACGGAGTCAAGCAGAGGTCAATTTAATTTATCAGGTAGCCGTGAAGCGTTACTTATGGATAAAGATCTCTGAACTTATGATATTGCAACGTTTTTTTTTCTTTTAAGAAACGTAGTGACTACATAGTTTGATAAATTATTGGCGTACTACTAACTAATTTTAATGTTTATATATTTATTCTCTATGCGTTCCGAAACTATTGATCGGGTTGGGATGAGACGTTGGTAGGGTGTTCTGAAGACTCCTTCGATGGATCCTAGCTTAAAAATGTATACCTGGCATCGCACGGGTACAGCTAGTTTTTGATAAATCGCTATTTATTATGTAAGTAAGTACTAAGTAGCATGTTTAATCATGTTTTACCAATTTGTACGCTTTCAATTAGTACTTTCGTAATAACTTGACTCTTTCTTCGCTTGCTCTACCTCTATCTTCTCTGTTTTAGACTGGTTGACTGGTAGGGAACACTCTTAACATTTAAGTACACTTATTTAGTGCAGAAAGTATATATAAATAAATTACTAAAGTTTGCTAGTGTTGCACATTCCTTTCCGGGAAACAACGTACCAATCTGTGGAAATTACTTGACTTTAGAACAACGAAATGATATATAGACCGACCGCTTATAAAAGACGATCGTCTGCGGGGTACAGGGAGGCGGGGTGAGGGAAAGGGGGATCCTAAGCGGTGCGGGCGGCGGGCGCTTGAAAATTGATTGGGTGACTTGAATTTTGAAATTCGAAATTCAAATCACCTAATCGAATCCCTGTTCTTGTCTACCCCTGCACCTCTTTACCCCGCAAGCAACGTTTCAGATAAGCGGTCAGACTATAACATTTAATGCAGTAATAACTAATTAACATCTGGCTGATTTTGACGTATCTACCTACAACAGAAAATAAATTATGATAATCCGAATCGATTTGCAAGATAGATAAGAACTTAGACGGGTTTGTGAATAACTGTAAGGAATTTACGCTTTTGCATACCGTATTTGGTTTTCTAATCCTAGATACCAGTTTTGCTATAGCTCTTTCTATAGTCGCTGACACCATGTATCTTCGTACTAGTGGTCGTTTACCATGCTCTGCATTGTCTAAGGATGTGACTTGAGTACATAAAACCGTTTGTGTAAGTTACTATATAATCGACAACTAGTTGACACCACTGACATTCTATTTGTTTGAAAAAGAGGAATACCTGTCATCTTGTACTGCGCGGCGATTCGAAAATAAAAGAAGAAGAAAAAGAATTTGATGCTCTGAGCACACGTTCTTTTACGTGTCAAATGTCATATTTGAATGCAAAATTGTGCAAATTACACTATTTGAGGCGATCAATTTCCGCGCGCTAATGACCTATCTACCTCTTTTTAAATGCACTATCATTGGTTGACACTATCAAAATTGACAAGTAAAAGGTTATTCAACGATAAACATATTTTTGAATAATTAATAACTATATAATTATTTTTATAACAAGCAATTATTTTGCAAGTTTTTATGAAATCAAATTGAATCTCGCTTACAAAAAATAATCGACTGTGTCATCCGGTGGGACTCGAACCCACGTCGGGCGAGTGCTCTTACCAACTAAGCTACGGAGGACGTTAGTCAGCCGACGAATTTTTGCAAGTGCTTATTTTATTTAATTAATAACTTATTCTAAGTAAATATTATAATACAAAATATATATAGGGTTCAAAGGTTTGGCTTGAAGATTTTGAATAAGCCAAAATTAACACATTTAATATCCTTAATAAACTAGATAAATTCCATAACTTATTTGTTTATTTATAATGTGAAATTCCTGAAATCGTATGACAACCCTGATTGCTAATAAACGTATTTACAGTAAACTTTCCTTGTATGTAAAGAATGTTTAATTTTATTGCTTATTTCGACATCATCAGTGCGAGAGTCGGTAATTCCCTCACCATTTACGTTTTGCGTTGAGAACACTTACCACAATACTTATTAATATTAAATTTCTGACTTGTGAAAAGTATCTCTGGAAATTTGACTCTCGATTCCAATGCTAATTCAAACATAATAGCAATAGTCAAACAGTTCGACAATTGTTCAATACTCTCAAAATCTCGTTACTGAGCTACCATTCCACAATGTTCTTTTTGATAACCGATAACTTAGGTCTTAAAGGCAAGATCTTTCAAAACGACTTGTTTTTAGTTGATACTTACTTAAGGCATGAAATAGCCGTTGTTTTAATACAGAAAAAATATATTATGTTATTCATGAACCGTTCGTAAATTATTACTTGCTGATATGAGATGCAAAGAGTTGGAGCAAAATCGCTCAAAGATCTTAACCCTTAACACATTTGTTTTTGTGCTAAGATACGATAAAAATAACATAAATGATATTAAGTCGTAATTTTAACGCCTCGAGTATCGTAAGGACGCTGGCGTCCCTTTAACAATCGATTGCCTATTGTATCTTGAAACAAGATACTTAAAGGATTAAAGTAACAAGTTTTATTTGATAACATAAAAAGTTTTAAGCAGAACAACAAATGTATGGCATCGCATATCAAAAAGAAAGAAAACTTTGTCTTAGCGGAATAATAATCTTTATTTTCTCAACACAAACATAATTAACGGTAGTGTATGTATAAGGTAATTAAAAATGTAAACATGGCAACAGTTTGTGTGAGACTGATGCCTGTGCTAGGTAAGATACCTACCTGTGTTACAAGTCATCAGGCTCCCACCGTTTCGGACAGCAGGATTATACCTAGGGTTCTGTACGTTCGCTTTATAAGTAGTACAACAAGAACGTGTCACTCCTATGATCTATTATCAACGTCCACGCAAGGGTACCAGAGGTCAGATGGCAATTGCTTGCGCTAATCAGACGTGCGTCAGGTCACGCTAGGATCACGGTCCAATGTATCCTGACCTGACCCTCTGCGTCTTGTTAAGTTGTTACTAAACGATCAAGGGCTTCTGAAGGGCGACAGTAGGAAACGGTACCTTATCACTTACGACTGGTTGAGACTTACGACGTTTTGTTATTCTATATACACGCTATTACTATTGGATAAGTAAATGAAATGTATTAAGTGACGACCGGCGAATAAGGTACCTTTTCTGTTGACTGTTTACTTACTCTTATCAGTGGGGTTACATGTAATTAATAAAATAGTTACTCGATAAGTTGGAGTTGGAAAAGATTGGTCATGCCCAGTTTCCTGTTACGCTCATTAAATTGGTTGTGTCTGTCAGAAATTATGATTGGTTAAAGTCCGCTTAATTTAATTGCTAAAATTGGAGCAACCAATTTTGCGTGACAATTTGAGTTACTTAGGTAGGTCCTGAACTTATTAGATCGCTTACTTTGTACATCTTTCTGTGAAAATTGTACATAATACTATAGAACGTTTTCAAAAATGCGTACCTTTTTTTTTACAACAAACACCAATTACCTAGCTGCAAACTAAGCGTGAGCTTGTGCTATGGTGACTAGGATGACGGATAGACATACTTATATACATTTATTAGGTACAAATGCTCGTGCTCATCACACAAACATTTGCCCCTTGCGGGATTCGAACCCGCAACCGCCTGGTTTAGAAGTCTGGGGCGCGAACCACTAAACAAAGACGGTCGTCAGCAATTGGATACCTAACAATATTGTTTCACTTAGCTTAGCTAAGGATCAATTGCCATTGATCGGATTCGTATGAAATACGAGGGTCAAACTGAAAGTTCTTAGAAAATCAAAAACTGATTACATTAGCCAGTTATTAGTTTTATTATATCTTTTCAAAATATTGTCCATTGACGTCAATACACCGCTGCATGCGATGGAACCACTGGGAAAAGCACTTTGCCCACTCGTCCTTAGGGGTCTCTTCAATGGCATCGCGATACGCAGCCACCGCTTCTTCAGCATTCATAAACCGCTTTCCTTTAAGTTTTTCTTTAATTTTTGGAAATAAATAAAAATCACAAGGCGCGAGGTCGGGGCTATACGGCGGGTGACCCAGTAATTCAACGTTTGATGTCGCCAAATAGTCGATCGTTCGCTTGGCGGTGTGCGACGAGGCGTTGTCGTGGTGAAGGAGGATCCTACTGCGAGGTCGTTTCTCTCGAACTTTTTCCAAGACAAGTGGCAAACAATTGGTAGTGTACCATTCTGCAGAAACTGTTTTTTGATCCTCTAACACAATTGTTGCGAAATGACCTATCCTTCCAAAGAACGAGGCCACCATTTTTTTTCCCGCACTTCGATCTCTCTTCACTTTAGTTGGCAACTCCTCGAAAGGAAACACCCACTGAGCAGATTGTCTTTTGGTTTCAGGATCATAACAGTAAATCCAGCTTTCGTCACCTGTTAGTATGTCGAACACAGCATTTGAGTCACCTCCGTTAAATCTTTCAATCATTTTACGGCACCAATCCACACGATGGAGTTTTTGAGCCTTAGTCAAATTATGAGGTATCCACCGGGCGCAAAGCTTCCTGACCGCTAAATGTTCGTGGAGGATTTTGTGCACTTGACTCATACCGATGCCTAAGCTTGTCCGAATCTGCTGATAGGTCACTCTTTTGTCAGTCTCTATCATACGCCGCACAACACAGATGTTATTTTCAGTCGTCGCCGTAGAAGGCCGTCCCTCACGTACATCATCAGTGAGATTAGTGCGACCACGTTTAAACTTATTAAACCAGTTGTAAACAGTCGCACGAGATGGGGCTTCATCGTGAAAGGCCAATCGTAGTCTATCATAACTTTCTTGTTGACTTAAATGACATCGAAAGTCATAAAAAATCATTGCACGAAAATTTTCTCGTGTTAAATTCATTTTGACGTGACACAGACAATTTTCAATTTGCCGCCAAGTCGTAAAACAAATGACAAATGAATGAAATATATACTCAGTAATATTGGCAAAGAGTTCTATTTTCAAATTTTAGAATATTTTTTTTATTATATTGTTTATAAGTGGCCAGTTCTAAGAACTTTCAGTTTGACCCTCGTAAGTATATTTTTAATAGGTGTATTATAATTTCTGTTTTAAATTAGGGTGTCTCCAAGGCGCCTCCTTAAATAACTTACCTATTTTAATTTGCAAAAACCTCAGTCTACTGATTGCTAGCCAACATCTAATCATCTCACTGGTTGCATAACGGCGCGATTGTGACGGTATATCGCCTTAGACAAGGTTCGCACTTGACCCTGCGTGTGATTCTATTAGGCAATTGTCCCGTGTTCACTTAGGAGGCTGAATAAAACTACAGTCTTGATAGAACTAGTTTGATCTTGCTGCTTTGTCTGATTTGCTCACTGACAGTGTATTGGTTTAAAAAAGAGGTAGACCTGTCATCTGGTACTGTGCGCCGATACGAATTTGATTAGCACACATTTCTTACGTGTCAAATGCCATATTTGAATGCAAAATTGTACAAATTACACAATTTAAGGCAATCAATTTCCGCGCGCTAATGACCCATCTACCTCTTTTTAAATGCACTATCATTGGATTTGATAGAAATTTAAAGCTGCTGGTTGTTCGGAAGACATTTTTAAGTCATGGCATTGAAAATCAGCATTAGTCATCCTTAAATAAAATTTTGCTGAAAAATATTGATATATCTGCTTCATTTTATTGATACAGCAAGTGTCGTTCATGTTCATGGTCATTTACGAATTCCAAAGTATGTGACGAACTAAACGTTTATGACATAGTCGTATATTGTATGCCTTATCAAAAAAATAAATTCAAGAAATAATAGTCTAAGAGTCGATTTTACCAATGTCAGATTAGACTTATCCGACAGAATAAATATAAAACAACCGATTTTAAAATGACATTTACTTAAATGATTGCTGACAAATAGGTGACGTTTTCAAATTAGGCGTTTTGTGTTCTATTCGACGTATTTTCTTTATCTGACGTTGGTAAAATCGACTCTAAGGGTCAAGTTTACCAATACACGATCAATTTCAAAACAGCCGTTTTAAAATTATTTGACATATTTTGTATTGGACTTGTGTCGAATAAGCCTTCAAATTATAGTTTACCGGCTGTTTAAAAAATAGTGAACCCTCGGCTGAGTTGTATGTCACGATTTTTTTATTGTAAACATGCGTCTTTGTTTATCTTTTATCCTTAATAATAATTATATTCTCGCATAAAGCATGTGTTCGTCACAGTCTTTTCTTTAAAAATTGCCTATTTGACACCTATACCATTCATAATTTCTGACTTGCCAAAGATTGTCCCATCAAAACAGGACACTTACTACAATTCATCCTGTGGGCGGGGCGAGTCATGATTGCCGTCGAAGACATTACAGCTAATTAGAATTAACAACGTTAATAAGATAAAGTGAAGGAATGCGCACATAATGGAGTTAGACGGGTTAACAATCGACTGGTTGCAGCTGAAATATAACAGTTTGTGTAGTACTGAGTAATGCCCAAAAAAAGAAATTACTTAAGCTCACGCTTAGTTTGGGGCTAGGAAATTAAATTCAAATTAAATTAAAAATTGTTTATTTAAGAGAAAATAGTTAAATTTTTAAGCCGAGGCTTCCCAATGTCTTTTCAATTGGTGTGTTTGTTGAAACAATTTATTATTATTTATTTACTTACTTCGCTGGCTCGGCGGCGCAAAGATGATCTTGGCCTTAGACACCAGAACACGCCACTTTTTCCGATCCTGTGCAATATTTTTCCAATTGGCTATTTGAAGTATACGCTAGTTCTTCTTCGCTTCATGTTACCAGCCATATCTAGTACTCCGGACGTGGCCGACCCATCGAAGTCAGAAAGATTTTAATTCGCTGATTTATAGGCTCAGCCACCAGGTAGATTTCGGCGTTTTTACCCGACTGCGGAAGGAGGGTTATGTTTTTCGAGAGTATGTATGTATAATTGTTTGGCACGCCCTACAGCCCGAACGGGTGGACAGTTTTTGACCTATGTGGTGTCGTTGAATTTCTCAAAATTGTGAGAGTGACATAGGCTATATACATTTAAAAAATAGCGCCCGCAATGGAAATAAAGGGGGGAGGGGGGATCGAATTTTTCCTTACCATAGCAATATGGGTATCAAATGAAAGACAGTAAAAAGACCATTTCAAAAATATAGAAATTTTTGCAGTCGGGTGTTTTATTTTTTCAAAAATTTTGTTTACTTGTTACGTTCCTTCTCTCCAGGTACCGTATAGCCACAGATATTATAATGTAGCTTTCAAGCTGGAAAACAACGATAACATTCAAAGTAATCAGAGAAAACAAATAATATGTCAATGCTTTGGATTTGCAATCCCCATTGTGATGCATTCAAATTAGAAATTTTGGCCCAAAATCCTAAAATTTTCCTTTGAGCGTACATCTTTGTTGATTGTATTTGATTATTTTTCTGGTCTTTGTACACAATCGGCGTTGGATAATTTCTCTATTTGTATGGTCTATATATTGGTTCACAGTACGCACAAACCTTGTTAGCTTAGAAACATGTTCACTTCATACATAATACATGGTTTTTATGTAATCAGCTTGTGCTGTTTCGGTCTATTTATCTATCGTGATACAGTTTTAGGACGGCCCGTAATATAGTATCATGGTTTAATTCACATTTTCATAAATATGCAAATTATACTGAAGAATTTTTGTTGTCTTAGATATGTCAAACCGCTAAGGTACGGTTACGTAATCTTGTATGAGCATGAGATACATTTCTTCTACATTATGAGGAAGTAACGATGTAACATATTTCTCAAAGTAAGCAATAGCTCTCTAGCTATTTAAAAAAAAAACAAAGAAAAACGAGAAGTATTGTAACCAAACATATTGAGTCAGTTTATTGTTTTGTTTAGTTAATATATTTTCCCATTGATATACATGTTTTATGCAAAGATATTAAACAAAGAAAAAAACAAAAATGTTACAGCTGATTGGTAGTACGTTTAGCACCGTCACAGAACCTCATTAACCTAAATTGACAGCTAAGTGTCTGCTATTACTTAAATAATCCAATCAGACAATGCTTTCGAAATACAAAATACACAACAGTGGCCAGCACGCACATCGGGCCAGACTACATATTATTGTCGTAAGATTGAAGAAGAAGACCCCTATTGCATAATGCATAAGATTGGTCATATTACTATATAATATTGCACTAAGAAAAAAATTGCTCTACTTACTTAGGCTTATTAAAAAAATACGTACTCGATATTTAGCAAATACAAAATAAATGTCGCGACTTCTAGGAAAAAAACATCTTAAAAAACAAGAAGATATCTTATATAGTACTCATAGACTTTTCAATTTTGAACTTGAGACCGCCTCTATTCCCTACGTAATAAAAGTTGTTTTGGTAGTTCACATGGGCAACCTGACGTGCTGCCGACTGTATCTATAGATAATCTTAGATTACCTACTCAATAATAAAACCCATCATCAAAACATCTTCATTTTTTAGAAAAGTGCACTTACATACCTAGCTGCTGCAGCTGCACATGGTGCATTTATCTTTGCAAAAGTTATGATTTTACTACGTCCCAACTGCAGCATAGGGTTTTAGTTATTGCTAAATAAATGCTTTGAAAGTTTTAGATCGACGACATAATTGCAATCACTAACTTACTAATATGAAGATATCACTTTGTATTAGTATCCGTGTAGTATTTCGGTATATTATGTACCATAGGCACTGTGATGGGTCGTGGTCTTTCTTCGTATTATATTGGTTATCTTTACGGCAAAAAACCAATAATCCGACTTAGAATAAGAAGTGATTCTTGATGTCAACTGTACTAACAGCTGACATAGATTTACTAATGTGGGTCATGGTACAGGCCCCTCGAATACATAACGAACACCTAAATTACTTTACAAAGGACATTGACTTTTATAGCTTAAGCCGACTGACTGTATGATAGTTGCAATAAGATAATTTAATTTAAAATCAAGTTGTTCATTCAATTAATGGCCTTTGATATTAATCAAGAATATAATTGGTTATTCGATAAGATTGCATACGTGTTTGTGAGCCTCTGAATATTGCTATTTGAAGGATTGCAATTACGACTCAGTCACCTAATTTGGTCTAGGTCATTATATTAATGGAACATAAATATATATGAGCAAGGCCTATTTCGCACAGTTTTAAATAACGTCATTTTAATAATCTGAGCAATAGACGCAAGTGGCTCTTTAGAATGTTAAAGTCTCCAATTATGATAAGGTTATTAATTTTACTGTTGTTAAATTGTTTCTACAAACACACCAATTACCTAGCCCCAAACTAAGCGTGAGCTTGTGCTATGGTGACTAGGATAACGGATAGACATACTTATATACATTTATAAACATCCATTACTTAGGTACAAATGCTCGTGCTTATCACACAAACATTTGCCCCTTGCGGGATCCGAACCCACAACTGCCTGGTTTAGAAGTCCGGGGCGCGAACCCCTACACCAAGACGGTCGTAAGATTTTCTTACATCATCGCTCGTTTTGTCTTTCACGGTTTTAATCGGCCGATTTAGCATTATTTGACATATTTTGTATGGAAATTCTGTAGAATTAACCATCAATCTATGTTTACCGGCTGTTTAAAAGTTTGCGAACTGGGACAATAGACAGGCAAATTGAAAACGATCCCATTGTAAAGTATTGCCTACATAAAATAGCATGATTAAAGTGCAGCTCAGTCAACGCGTACGCATAGTCATTCGCATCAAGATAAGTGCGTTTGTCCGCCTTTTTAAGCCAAAAGGACCAACACCACCGCAATTAATCCGGTTAATAGTACTCCACGTGCATTAAACTTTATACAGGGTGTTCGGTAGAACTATATAGACAAGCCTTGATGGTCTAGAGCAGAGATTCCAAAACTTATTTCGGCTAACGCTCACTTTGAGAATTAGTTATTTAGTAGCGCACCCCTATTTTTTCCTCAAAACATACCTGTCTCACCTGGAGTGTAATTAAACCTGTATTGTTAACGAGGTTTTTTGTACCAGAGAGAGCAATAATAATGTAACTTTACAATATCAAATATCATCAGCACCCCAAAATTTTTCTGGACCCCTTACCGCCCTCTAGGCCTATAGCGCCCACAGGGGGGTGTTATTGCCCACTTTGGGAAAGACTGGTCTAGGTTAAGGTTAGAACGCCACGGCTTCTATTTGCGGGGGTTCAAATCCCGGATTGGCTCGAAATATTTTGTTTCTGGGGTTTCTTGTCTCGAAATAACTAATAATAAATCCGGAATTTAGGGGTGTTAACGTTGTGGTTATGAACATAATTCAGGATTGTTTAGACGTGTGTTTGTTTAAGGTTATTATTAATGAGCTAAAAGATATTGCATCCGGGTGGCTCGCTAGTCATGACAACGCGTGTGCACTGTAGAGCTTGAAATAGATAAAAAGTAAAGTTAGCCTATATAGATCCCACTGCGGGGCCAGGGCCCACCTCAACTATGAGGAGGTACGAGCCAAACCTACTCCACCGCGCGGGCTCAGTGCGGATAAGTGGAGCGGTGTCTGTAAGGCAAGTGACCAACATTACTGTCAGATGTTATCGGCGACTTGCCTTGACCCTAGGCCTTGATAAAGGCCCCTCTGAGTGTATATTCTGTTCCTCTACCCCCGCATTTTTGCGCTACGTAGCCTGGAGTTCACCAACATATGTTTATCTTTTAATCAGCCGGCTTAGAATTATTTGACATATTTTGTATAGGAATTCTGTCAAATTAACCTTCAATCGACTTCTACCAAATGTTTAAGAACAAACAAACCTACAAACTGTTTGCTGTACACAACTCTACCGAACATCCTTTATAATTCGCAGTCTCGATCACGTCTGGCTTTTAATGTTTATGACAGTGCAAAGTGAATTAAATCTTGTATCTCTTATAACTCGTTATTGTAGTCATTCGAGCACAAACCAGTTTGGGTTTAAGAATTGACATTTATTTAAATGTAAACATAGTAACACTACGGCTAAAAATATTGATAAGGAAAAAGTTTAAGAGTTAAGTCAGAACTTTATGCGTAATAAAAAATGTTATTGTAAGGGAAAGAGCGAATTTTGGTTGTTTAACACAACAATATGAACCTTGACCCTAAAAAGAACATGGTTCCTGATAAAATAAATAAGATTCAATGCTGACTTTTTTGTGTTATGTAGCCGACAAGGCACTCGCTTTAAGATACAGGGTTACTTTGCTGGGAGGTGCTAATTTTATGGAACTACATAGCATCAGTAATAAATTCGATCTATGTAAAGAAATCCGCTGTTAAAAATCGTACGCGTGGATAAAAATTAACAAAACAAAAAAGCCTTTTTTGCCATTTTACATTTGTAAGGTTTTTACAATACATTTTAAATTTGGCCTTCTCTTTGGGTGAAGGCCTCCTCCATCCCTTTCCACGCCTCTGTATCTTTGCATGTCTCCAACCAGTCTTTTCCCGCTGTGTCAATCACGTCGACCCAGCGCTTGTTTGGTCTTCCCACCCTTCTCCTGCCTATTGGACCTTTCCACTGTGTAATTCGGATGGACCATCTATCATCCGATAGACGAGAAACATGGCCAGCCCATCGCCATTAAAGTTTAAGTGAGTGAGTTAGAGCGTCTGTCAGTTTAGTTTTTTGTATTATTATGTCACTATGAATTTTTTGAATCTTTCTAATTTTTAGGATGCTTCGCTCCATCGCCCTTTGCGTACTTTGGATTTTTCTCATAATTTTATTTGTGAACACCCATGTCTGACAGCTATACAGCAGACATGGTAAAAGACAAGTGTCCATTACCACTCTTTTTGCATTGAGGTTGTTGTCTCCTTTTAGTATTTACTTTATAGCCCAGAATTTGCCCCATGTTTTTTTGATTCTTCTATCTACCTCTTCGCTGATACTCATGTCTGTAAATGATATCTGCTTTCCCAGGTAAATATAATTATCAACATATTCAATGGTATTCCTTTCCACAATGATTTGCTTTTTTAGGCGATTGGTCATAATTTTGGTTTTGCTAGCGTTCATTTTTAACCCAATTTTAGAACTTTCTTTGTCCAATGTACATAGCATTTTCTCTAGTTCATAAGGTGTTTCTGCAAAGATTGCGATATCATCTGCAAACCTTAATTGACTAAGGTAGTTAATGCATACACGGATGCCTTTGTGTTTCCAGTTTAAGTTTTTAAATATACCTTCTAGCACGGCTATAAAAAGTTTTGGAGTCAATGGGTCACATTGTTTGACACCTCTCTCTATTTTGAACTCTTTGCCTTTGCGTTCTAGTTTAACTTGGCTTGTGCTTTTTTCATATTTGTTCTTTATGATATTAACATATTTGTGGTTGATATTGAGTGATTTTAGTGCATTCCAGATTGCAGTATGACTTATGCTGTCCTTGTGGTAGCCCACAAACGCGATAGAGAGTCCTATTAAATTCGTTGTATTTCTCTATTACTAGTTCTAGCACATGCATGTGGTCAGTAGTGCTGTAACCCGATCTGAATCCAGCCTGTTCTATTGGTTGGGCTGCATCTATTTCTTTTGTTATTCTCTTCAAGAGAATTGATGAGAATAGTTTATAAATTGTAGTTAGTAGGCTGATCGGTATATAATTTTGTATATCTAGTGGATTTCCTTTTTTGTAGATCGATATGATGTCCGAATTACACCATTGAATTAGTATAGATTCTGATTGTAATACCAGGTTAAATAGGTGCGTGATGTAACTGACTAGTATGAGTTGCCCTGCTTTTAAGGCTTCATTCATTATTCCATCAGGCTCTGGACTTTTCTCTATTTTGAGCTGGCGTATGTGGCGTACCTCTTCTTCACTTATTTCTTCTATCTCTTAATTACACTTTTTGTTGGTGGATTGTATCTCTTCAATGGCTTCTTCTTTATTTTTGCTATAGAGCTGTTGCAATATTTATGATTTCTTCTCTTGATTTAGAATGCTTAGATTTGTCTTCAAGTTTGTTAATCCATGATTTGTGTGTATTTAAAGATTTAAAAGCTCTTTTTGTGCTTCTGAATTTAGCTAGGTTATGTGATATTATGTTGTGTCTATTTATTTTGTAACCTCTTTTGATACTTTTTTTGGTCTCTTTGAACACTTTTTTAACTCTACTCTACATTGAATTTTCTAGCTTAATTTGACTGACTTTATGATAGTAGTTCAATAAGATAATTTAATTTAAAATCGAGTTGTTCATTCAATTAATGGCCTTTGATATTAATCAAGAATATAATTGGTTATTCAATAAGATTGCATTCGTATTTGTGAGCCTCTGAATATTGCTATTTGCAGAATTGCAATTACGACTCGGTCACCTAATTTGGTTTAGGTAGGTCTATTACACTTTTTTTAACTCTGATTTTGTGGTTTGGTCTTTGTTCTTTTTGAGTGTCAATTATGTCCGTTTTTTAATGAGTTGTGTTGTTTCTATGCTGAATATTTTGTGTTTTTTAACTTTCGTGTCTGACCTGGTTGATAGGGAGTCTTTAATTGCTTTTTCTATGCTGTTTGCTATAACGCGTAGTACACGTGGATAATTTAACTAATTCGTAGAAAAATACGCACGCACTACATCTGCGCAAAGATCAACAGTCCAAATATTAACAGATTTTGCGTTATCTCCCTATTTAAGTAATAACATTACTTTTAAAGTTCGGATATTTAAAAGTAATGTTATTCGAAAAATACAATAAATAAAAATTATTGCGATAAAGCTTTATATTGTTCCCTAGATTGTTTGTTGTTCAATATATACAAAGCTATTTTAAAAATATAAAAATAGTATAGTATAGTGTCAAATGTTGTGTATGTACTTGTTCTAACAATAACGAACACAAAAAAGAATTATCCAATCTGGTGCAGTTGTTCAGAAGATAATTGTGCATTACTGACATACATTTCACCGAATAATATTCGTAAGTCTATTCATATAAATCATAAATGAATGTTCTATAGTATTATTTGTAATAATAGTAGAATAGCTACTGTGGAAGAATGATTCAAAGTAAAATATTATGTTTGTAGGGTGCTTAGCACACAATTGTTTTCATTGCTTCATTATTCTTTACAGATTTATTGAACTAGCAGCGTGCCAACCGCAAACTAATGAAAGCAAATGTATAAGAACCGGACCTAATGTTTTAAAAACATAATTGCAAAATAGGAGCAATATTTTCATAAACTATTCACTGCCATTGTTTTTAGTCTTACCGAATTTGAACAATGTCTTTAAATTATTGTTAGGAACTATTTTAGTTGACGAAACGTAACTATTAACTATCTACTACTAGGTATCCTTTGATTTGTATACTTAAGTTAAGTTGTATAATCCTTCTTGGCAGTCCGGTAAAAATTTATAAGTGAAATTCAAGGGTCATGTCATTCAAAAACGACCATAAAGTTTAAATCTGTACTACACAAAAGGTCAAGTTGCAGCATAATAAAAATTATATTTATTTTTGTTTTTTTAGAGAAATCAAAATACATACCTAATTCTAATCTCTTCTTATCTCTCAGATCTATATCTGACATTTGAATCCGAGAACATGCGAATTTATTGATCCAAGAATTGGAATTCCGTTTCTGACATTTAAGATATTCGTTGGCATTTGCACCAAAAACTGCACCTCCGTTCTGTGGGTTACGAAACTTCAGGTGTCGACTGTTCGAAATTCAAAACGGTTATGATTGCGCAATGGCTGACTTGTGTGATTTTTTTTAGTTTATAGAAGTTTCCACTGACCTCTATAATACAAGTACGCTGGACATACTGTCAACCCAAAAATGAAGCCATTTGATTATCGCCATTTTGGCGCTGACGGCTGTAGTAAACGTGTGGTGACCGTCCACGGAACTAATAAAAGTTGTCATAAACGAATGCAAGTTACTCTATTTTCGTTCCCTGGGCACTCGGTGGGGGCGCTTTTCGACACAAGATTATCTGTAATTTCTTAGAGAATGTTTAGTCCAGCGTACTTGTATTATAGAGGTCAGAGGAAGTTCCGGATAACATCAACTATTATGTGTTCTGTGATAAAACCTTGAATGAGTTAGCAGAAATCAAAATTACGACATAAGTTGCTTTCTTTGCGGCACTTGTATTTATCGATGCCAGTCAATTATCCTCAATCATTGGTAGGCAGACGGAAACACTTTTTATGTGCTATAATATTGCCAGGTTTTATGACAATGCACATATTCTAATTTAACTCAGTCTTTGTTGTCCCGAGAAATTATAATGCAAGCAAGCTTATATAAGATACTCTATGCACATCATTGTCAATAATGTATTCTTTGTATCAGTATGTAACTGTTACGTACTTATTGATCTACGTAATTTATTGTATACTTATGTCGAATTTGCTTATGTATGAATTACGTATGCATTTATTGTGTAGTGAAGTGGCATAGGATTCCTGTAAAAACTACAAGAATCACATTGAATACATTTTACATTTCTTGAACAATAGGTTTTTTTTGTTTAATACCTACCAACGTCAAAAACATCACAAACAACTTAGTAATAAGTGAAAACATCTGCACAATTTTCGGTGTGGAATTTTAATTTAAAGTCGCCTACTTTATTAACAAAACACAGATTAAAGATGTTTGTTGCCGTCACAAGCAGTTGTCAAAGCGTTTGTTGCTATTTACAGTAAAGAACAGGACTATGTACATAACTTGCTTGTATTTGTCAACACTTTTAGCGAAGTCCGCCACGCATTCAAAATCTCACATATTTAGGTTTTTGATGAGATCATTATCAGCCGCAGGACGTCCACTGATGAAAATAGGCCTCCCTTAGATTTCCAAAGTGACCTGTTACAAAGGGCCTGCATCTATATAGTACAACCCTGCGATCTTTATAACGTATTCTGTCCCATAATCTTGATGGGATCGTAAATAAAAATGCTATAAATATTCTTCTAAACTTACATGTTGTTCACTGGTTACTCACCATAAATAGTTGGCTAGGGAATTGCTATCATGTAGGTGACTTTTTATTTGTGAGTTTCCAATATTTCGGCACTGTTGCAGGTGTCATGATTACGGAATAATGTAGATCTTGCGGATTGGGTGTAAGGAGGAAACATATTGTTTTTTTTTGAAATTCTTTTATGCATTCCCCTCCGGTAGGTCCTTACCACTGTTTGCAAACTCACCATTTACTCGCACCTGTTCTCGATACACAACACTAACAGTGTCCGGCCGCGAAACGACACTCGAAGGTGTTTAGGTGTCCAATCCGCTCCGTCAGCAATCTTGCAATAAAGTATTCCAACATTAAGAGCTATACACCATTGTGGTTACGCCCGTACTCCAAATAACATTACCACACTAGTGTTAATGACCCGCATAGGATAAGTTCGGGCAAGGTTCTCTGTTGAAACCGATACCAATGTCATGGTGCAGGTGCGGTGGGGAGATAGATACCATTTTTGTTTAAGATATAACGTTATGCGTGTCCAATCACGTTTGATTTCTTTGACAAGTCAGGTGGATATTACGTAAGCGGTATCAAGTTGAAATTAACATCAAATACCTACTTAATTACGGCCCCTTGAAGCTGAAAAAAAACTAGCTTCTGTCGAAAAGTCAACGCGATGTAAACGATACCTTATTATTATTATTACTAGAGCCTTTTTTGTAACACTTCGCAGAGGAACCAAAACCTATAGGGTACTTCCAACAGGCCTAGAATCATGGAATTTCGCAAGAAGGAAGGCCCACCACCAAGATTAGGAATAAAGTGTAGCTTGAAGGTTGTCAATAAAACTTAATTCATATTATTACCCAATGTGATGCTTTTATGTAAGAACTGAAACACCTTTGATATTTGAAACCTAAAATTTAGTTTTCGAAAACTTACTATAATTTAGAAAAGAGCGACCAAAACATTTAATGTGTGTGCTTATGTTCTTCCATATAAGGAGAAGTGGGCAGCGTTGGTTTCAGTAAATTACTTAATTTAAACGAAAGATATATGTAAATGTATTCTTATTTAAAAGCCGTGAAATAGGTATTCCATTTTGTTTTTGGCATGTGACTGACATGCAGGTACTCTAAATAAATAAATATGTTGTGATGTTTCATATCATTTTTATTTTAGATACTAAAATAGTATGAGTTACGTATGAAACATAATATGCAATTGTAATAGGGTTGATGATGCGACAACTGTGCGATATATTGTTAGCGGTCCCTTAAAGCTGCAAAAATATTTTTCCGATATAGCCCCGTAAGCCATTTGCTTACATTTCGCAAAGGAATCGAGACCTATAGGATACTTCTCTTAGACCTAGACTCATGAAATTTGACAAGTCTTTCAGCACAACTAAAACTAAAAATATCTAAAATTGTTGGTGACATCGTAGAAAAAAATATTTGTTAGTAATGAACTCTATGTGCGCGCGTCCGACTCGCACTTGCCCGTATTTTTAGGTCAAACAGTAAATTAAGTTTTGCTATTTATGTTTGCAGGTCGTCTTTGTCAGTGTCAATAAATTTCAAACATTAGAAACTATTAAAATCTTAATTATCATATATATTGCAAATGACATTAAAATAATACCAAATGCTCACATAAACCTTGAACTGAATTAAAACCAAGAAGTAATTGGTTCGAATCTCATTTGCAAATTAAGTAACCTAAGATAATAACAATAAATAATATATTTACTTGACGACCGTCTTGGTGTCGTGGTTCGCGCCCCGGACTTCTAAACCAGGCGGTTGCGGGTTTGTATCCCGCAAGGGGCAAATGTTTGTGTGATGGATGTTTATAAATTTATATAAGTATGTCTTTCCGTTATCCTAGTCACCATAGAACAAGCTCGCGCTTAGTTTGGGGCTAGCTAATTGGTGTGTTTGTTGAAAAATGAAAACTTCAATTCGGTACGTTCTTTTAATAGCAAACAGATGATTCAGTGATTGGTATAGGTCGGTAGCTGACTTTACTATGTAAGTAAATATGACCTTCAGTATAATAGGATCACATACAACTTATATTACATATGAATAACGAATGCATGCATTCATTGAAGGTTATTGTACAATTTGATCTGATCATTTGAAATATAGTTTACCTATACCTAAGAACATTGATTTTACTAAACGAACAAGTCATTGTCAGAGACTTGGATTTGGTACTCCATGATATAATAATTTAAATTAGTTACTCGCTACTAAATTAAGATTGTCCTAATAGTTATTGTTTTCTTGTTCTTAAAAAAATAAGATACCATTTTCGAGTTTTCAAAATAAACGCGGCAAAACGACCGTCTTGGTGTAGTTGTTCGCGCACCGGACTTCTAGACCAGGCGGTTGCGGGTTTGAATCCCGCAGGGGGCAAATGTTTGTGTGATGAGCACGAGCATTTGTACCTAAGTCGTGGATGTTTATATGTATTTAAGTATTTCTATCCGTTATCCTAGTCACCATAGCACAAGCTCACGCTTAATTTGGGGCTAGGTAATTGGTGTGTTTGTTTTCGGAATAGACATTTCGAGAAAAGGCTATTCTGTGAACGGACGTAGTTTCCATGATATAATATTTAGATAAGTTACTCGCAACTAAATTATGATTGTTTTAACTTTACTGTTTTCATTTTTTTTAAATTAAGATATCACTTTCCGACTTTTCAAAATGAACGCGGCAAAAAGGGAGATATTCGGAATAGACATTTCGAGAAAAGGCTATTCTGTGAATGGACATTTCGAGAAAAGGACAACAAACGCTGATACTAAATAGCAGTTTTGACATCAAACGACCGAATATTGCATTCCAAAACAAGCTGCATACTTATTTATTAGCACAAGTGTTGCGTTTTGACATGCGTGACCGAACTATTGTAATATTTATCGAAGCCGCATTCGTCTCGCTTGTTATATACCTAACAGAAAATGATTTTCGCAACTGCGTAATGGTAAAAGTCAATTGACGCGCAGTTTTTTTAACATTTTGGAACTTGTAGTGTCTTTGATGTTAAAATTTACGAACTGACTGGGCTTGGGACACTTTTTATTTGATAGCGATAAAAAGCATGTTAGATTTCATTGAAATTTAGTTTTTTAACAATAGCATGTATCTACATGTGCAAGGAGCTAGAAACCATTTTTTTCAATAAATATAACTCATTTTTTATTTAATTTACTGACATAGATATTTAAGTTTTTTTATTCTATTATTACTAACAAAATTGTATGGATTCAAATCTGAAATAAATAATTATTATTATAGGAATTCGAATAAGATTAAAAAATCATTAATTACAATACATTAAACAATGTTAGTGTGACCATTCTTAAGGAAATTAATATTTCTATAAGAATACTAAAATTGGTAACATAATTTTTTAGTTTATGATTTTCAAATACTATTGTAAATATGTTCTGTGTATAGTAATATTTGTATATATATTTGTCACAGTAAGTAAATAACTCGTTTCTTGTACGTAAATTAGGCGTATAAGAAAAACACTATTGTTTCAGGTATTGTATTTATAGGAAAAATAATTGGAGAAAACAAAAAATATGTCACATAATGTTATTTTGACACATTTCAAATATTAAGGAGTGACAAGATTAAAATAATAATAAAATAAATTTCTGACAAACAAAAACAACCTACAGCAAATATACACCGCTTACCTACACGTAATAACTGATTTTTACCATTAAGAGATAGTTGGTTGTTAGGTAAGAAAGAGCAATTCAATCATTAAGAATTTAGAAGGGACACTTTTACATCATCATCAATATTAACTAATCGTCTGTACTTTGGCACCACGAAAGATCATTCATACAACACATGTACAGTCACGAGCATCAATATGTATTCATCTTCATTTGATTTGAGACCTTATTACAATAGCATAAAAACTTATTTGTATACATTTCATTGCTCATACTGTACGGTTTAACGGTTAAACCGTACAGTACGAGCAATAAAAATTATCAACCGTAATGGTTGAACTTTAACCATTACGGTTGATAATTTTTCAAACATTTTTCGGTTTGGAATCAAATCGAATTTCGCTTACAAAAATTAATCGACTTTGTCATCCGGTGGGACTTGAACCCACGTCCCTTCGCTATCCGGGCGAGTGCTCTTACCAACTAAGCTACGGAGGACGTTAGTCAGCCGACGAATTTTTCCAAGTGCTTGCTACGCCAGTGAGCCGGCGTTCGATTTCATCAATACTTGGGGAATGTACCCGCATGTATCCGATGGAAATATGTAACCATCAGTTAAGATGAAATCAGCTTAACTTATAATTATTTTTATAACTTAAGCAATTTTTCGGTTTGATTGGTTTTATATCAGCTATTTGGTTGAAAATTAAGAATAAGGTAGCTTAGGTTTTTTTAATGGACCTCTATAGGATGGAAAAGGGTGATGGAGTTTGTTTGAGAAATACGGCATTTTCACTTGTCGCGGGCAACTGCAATCTTTAAAAGTACTAAACCGATTTTGACAGTTCTTTCACCAGTAGTACTTAGAAAGCTACAGGATTCTTCTATTCAGGACTGGTGCCTGAAAGAGGTTTTTAAAAACCGGTGTTACAGGTCACCAGGCCCTACCCGTAGAGGTTACAAGTACATTTATGGCCCTATTTAATACATTTTTTGTAGTAATAATAGTAGATGTATATTTAAATGAACCGAAGATTAAGGACTCGTAAAATGGACAGGCACTATGTATTTATTTTTAATTCTTACTTTGAATCTGATAATAATATGCAAATTATGTTTTGTTGCAGGTAAGATGAACATCCAATCAAGGAAGTCGCCAAACAACACGCCTAGAGAACTCTGCTTAAACCCTTGAGGATCGGTAGACCGCCGGCGGTCTCATAACAATTGATTTTCTATTGTGTCTGGAAACATGATCTCCGAAGTGATCTGTCACAAGCGGGCTGGGTCCAGCATGATCCTGCGTCCTTTACAAGGTCGTCTGTCCATCTTGCCGGTAGACGCCCTAACACTACGCTTTTAACAAATGGCTGCCAATCTATAAATTAATAAATTGACGACCTCCGTGGTCGAGTGGTGTACACACCGGTTTTCATGGTGTCACCAGCTCTGAGGTCCTGGGTTCGATTCCCGGTCAGGTCAATGTAGAAAATATTTTTCTATATTGTCTTGGGTCTGGGTGTTTGTGATACCTTCGTTGTTTCTGATTCCCATAACACAAGTGCTTTAGCTACTTACTTTGGGATCAGAACAATGTATGTGATGTTGTCCACATTTATTAAAAAAAAAATAACAAAGAATTCAGAGTTAAGATCTTCAGTTTTTCGCGCAATGTGCCCACTGCCACTAAAGATTACTGATCCGGAGAGCTATATGGGCTACGAGTATGTATGAGTATTTAGTACGAAAAGACATAAAACGTCTTAGTTACAAATCTGCCGCCCCAAAAAAAAAATTTAACATTTCTTGTACAGAAAATTTGTTTTTAAATGGCAAGCTCTATGATAAATGCCAGTTATTCAACCAACAGCGATGAAGGCAAATCTATTATGTCTCTACTCGTGATGTTGGTAATCTATTACTTATACTGCCATTTTACTTAACGGCACCATATTTTTAAACAGGCGGTTGACAATTTACTAACAAATATGATTATAGTAATGTCATATGTATTAACTATTCCCACGTGTCGTGTTATATCAGATTATATTGTTATATGTATAAGTAACAAGTGTCTGGCATAATTTAAATATATATTTATAAATTATATAAATTATATATATTTATTTATAATTTATATACTACACTACAATAATATAAAAACAATATAATCGTTTATTTGTATCATTTTTAACAGTCACGCTTTTTACTTCGAATAAAATAGAATCGACATTTATTTATCTATTACAGGTACACTTACATATTACAGTCAGACATGCATAGCTTACATTGGTAATTGTTACAGTAACAGACTAGATGACAACCTAAAATTAGTGTACATATCATGATTATAAAACAAACAGATATATTGAAGAAAAAGTTAGATACAAGAAAAAGAAACAAAACATGAAGGTCTATTTCATACTGTGTGAGGCTGAGGATACCTCGGCCCCCAGGATCTGGATCTGATATTAACACGTTCCCTGCAAAGCAAGACTTATTAGTACATCAACGGTCTTGAACCTTGTCTTGAACTAATTGTAGTACACTGGATTGTTAATGGGTTAATATGACGTTTTTTTAGTCGTGGTTGTTCTCAAGATGTTTAACGTTTCGAGTTGCGCATTAATGTTGCTGTAACATGCTTTTACGGAGCACGGGAGTGTGAACAATATCAATGTCCTGACTTCAAGCTGTTTCCGAGTTATTTCAAGGCAAAAAAAACCAGAAGCTCTTGGACAGAACAGATCATTTTTGCTCGGCCCAAAGGTATAGAGAATGCATTAGGTCAACCTTTTGTAAAAAAAATTGGATGTGCAATTCAGCTTAAATAAATCTACATCTACACTTATATTTTAAGGGAAGAGATTTGATGGTTTGTTTGTATTGGACCGATTCAAATATAATTTGGTACAGAGATATTTGCTTATAAGACGGACAATATTCATATACGGCATGAACTTTTACTAGTATCTATAAACTTTACTAACATCAAGCATACTGGTTTCGGTTTGATTTATTTACTAGCAGTTCCCTGCAACTTCGACCGCGCCAAAATTCGGATTTTCCATAAAAAAATTCATGTCCCATTTCGCCCTCCTGATGATATTATATCGCGACAGAAAGTAGTCTATGTCCTTCCCAGGGTCTAAAACTTTCTATGTACCAAATGTCATTTGAATCAGTCCATTAGTTTCGGAGCCTATTCAATACAAACTATCAAATCTTTCCTCTTTATAATATTAGTGTAGATGACACTAGAAAGAAAATTATGCAAGATTTATGAACAAAATCGATTCAAACTTGCATTCCGCCACGATCAGTTTCGAGAAAAGTCTAGATTTACTTGTCAGACTGCATTCGCACGGCAAGTCCAGTTATAACACCAACTGCCTGTGATCTCACCATTCTGAACCTTATACCCGAGCAGGTATGGATGAAAATAAGAAAATGGCGAGGAAAATTACACGTGTGTTGAGTTTTAGCATAAACCTTCTCGGCTTGTAAAGATCGATAAATGAAACCAGTGGAATAAAGTAGTTGACAAATTAGTTATATCTCTTACGAGATACATTCTGTAGTGTAAAATAAGTTAGAAATAGTAATAGTGCAGACAGAAAATATATATCTGGTGTAAAAAAACCATAGAAAATTCCAAAAAAAAAACATTAAATTATTAAAAAATAACGTTTTAATAACTTAAAAGACAATTTTTATTTCATTTAATTAGCAATAAAAATAACCTTTAGAGACTCAGGTAAGTAAATACGTTGGTTCATGCTTGTGGAGTTTTGGAATTCTTCCACTTATCGAATTATTTGTATAGGTGTGAATTTTATCTATAGTTTGTATAGAGCACACTCATAAATCATATCAGACGTCATTGTTCTGTTTTAGTTCATCGAATTTTTATTATGCAGGGTGTAAATGTGAACAGTCTTATCTTTTAATGGGCTGAATATGGCCATCAACACCTACAGCTTCTACTATAGAGACATCACCGAAATCGTAAAAAATTGGCTCTCATAAATTATCATTGAGGTAGCAGAATTATGTTTTGTATGAAGAACAAGTTTCTATGTTTAAAATGGGTCTAAATATAAGCCGACAACAGAGAAATGATTGATACATTAGTGACATAACCTAATAGACAAGCGCTTTTCTAATTGGCTAGCTAATAACTTAGCCCTGTTTTAAACCCGGTACTAAGTTTTTGGAATAACGGGGACAGTGTTCTTTCTTATTTATATAAGTTTAAATATTAAACCAAAAATTCGCACACAGGCAGGATTTGAACCTACCTAACCTTTGGCTAACTGGGCCAACGCTCTTACCAACTGAGCTACTGTCCAGTTCATCCAACCGTGTGAAATTCTTTGTAGATGTCGCTGCCGTCACGCAATGACGTAAGACAAAAACTATATAAGTTTTTTAAATTTGATCATGACCTCCCAGTTGTAGGTATTGATGGCCATATTAGGCCCTAAAAGGATAAGACTGTTTCAACTAACAACACAACAGTTATAGTATTGTAAAAAATATTCTTCATCCAATATTAATATAGTGTGTTGAAAAAGGGGTAATTCTGATTTTCAAATACCATATAGCTTTTGTCTTTTCACATTTTCCTTTTCTTCAACGAGCAACAGCACTGTTAACTGAATCTTATCTTCAATAAGCTTTGCCTTGACCCTAAAAGTAAATAGAATAAGAAGGCGGACTTAATGCGATGGCTATTAGGCGGTCCTTATTTTAATGTTCTGGGGCACTTACTATCAATACAATAGAGTCTTTGCGTCGGGCGAACTGGCTCTGTTTATTTGTATTTAAACCTATTGTTTAACATTGTATGACATCATCTAAGCCCCTAGACAAGATGCAATCTATTCTACAGCAAATCTCGCTATGGCCAAAGAAATATCAAAATATGTAAACAGTTACCATGTTGTTTTGATGGCTTATGTCAGTTTTATACATTTGGTTAGGTATAGCCATTCTATTCTATCATTGTGTACAGCGAACTCCAAGTGCGAAGACAAGTCTAGGGGCCCTCTTTACCTAGAATGGAGGACCTATTATTTAATATTATGTGACATGTTACTACTTAGAAGACCTCAGAAATTGTAGACAAAGCTCTCGTCTCGACCAGCATAATATTCCAAAATTAATTATGGAAAAAACTCAAAGAAAAAGAAAATTTAAGAAAGAACAGAGATAGTCAGTACGTAAGAACTAGTACTTAAGAAGAAATACTAAAGCAAGGAGTATTGAAAGAGTAGGTAACCCTTTGACCAAAAATATATGTATAAATCTTACGGAATCTGTTGGTTTTTATATACCTGTTTTACCTCCAGTGTTGCACATTGGAAGTAAAACAGCACCAAACTCGGTTTCAACTAAGTGTGTATAGGTAAGACAACATTTCAGAAGTAAATATTACACTCAAATATTCATCAACCGTCTTAGCCACGTCTGGCTTAGTCTAGAGTCAAGGGCAAACCCATTTCGAATAAAAAAAATATGGTAATCGAACCCCCGACCCTTTGCTATCTGGGCGAATGCTCTACCAACTGAGCTATTTTAATATTTATATTAGCAGAAACTTGCAAATAAATTGCTTAAATTTTAAATTATGTAATTAAACTACATTTAAATTTCATGAAAAAATTGACAGGTAAATTCCGGCTTGTAAATTTTTTTCTGTCGCGTACTACGAGTTCGCAAGTCAACTATAGGTATACTACTTATAGCGAGTAATGTTTGTGGTTACCATTCCATACTTCCTTTTGTTTGTAAACCGAACGTGGGAAAATGAACGACGAACGATAATTTCCAACGAGAAGTGTCTAGATGAGCATTAGAGATTGGTGATTGCAGCAAGCCGCCGAATAATGATACTAAATTACGAAACTATGACTGAGAGTTCCTTACTGAAAAAAACTATGAAAGATTCGAAGCTGAATAAACAACAGAAATCGCATTGATAACAATATAGACTAAGATAGAAACACGATTAAAACCTGACTTAGTAGTAATAAAATAAATAATAATGTCCTCCTAGCCGATTTCGACTACGGCGGCCTATCTCATCAGAGATTAGCCAACTGCGCGGGACATATTATAGTGCACAAGTGTGTGCGCAATACACAGTTGCACTCTTTGTTCCTTCACTCTCATAATTCGGTGAGACGGCAGTCCGTCATGACCGTAGAGAGATCAGGCGCAGGACCAACGGCTTAACGTGCTTTCCGAGGCACGGGGGTGTTAACACCACCAACTTCCTGACTCCGGAGCTGTAGTACCCAGCGTGCTGACCACTAGACCAACGAGACAGTATTTAAACAGCCGATGAAGCTAATTTGGCGGTTAATTTGACAGAATTCCCATACAAAATACGTCAAATAATGCTAAATCAGCTGATTAAAGATTAAACATGTGTTAGTGAACTCGACGCTGAGTCTTTCCTACTAGTGGATGTTTTGTCTGTAGCCTCTAGCCGACTAAACAAAAATCGATTACCATTGACACTGTTTAGTTTTTCCTGTCCGTTTCCTCGTTGTCCTGTGGTTTCCTGTTTATGTAAATAGCCAAGAGATTACTTACTTATTCTTTGTCAATTTGACCTTAGAAGGTTAAAGTTGGATCAAGTTTGTCACGTTTCGATGTTGAAATAATTAAGTATCATCAAATCGTTTAAGTATTCAGACTGCTTATACAAAAGTTTAATCTCGACTTATTTACTCGATAGCCGAGTGGAGAAAACTTCACTCATTGGTGACGTCGTGGGTTTGATCTGCCTGTATCACTGACTTTGTGCAAACGTACGGTTTTACGACGATATCGCTACGTAAAAGTGAAGGAAAACATCGCGAGAAACCTGCACTCTTGTTGTTCGATGTGGGCTAGTGTGTGAAATGAAGAAGGCAATGGCAAACCACTCCATTGTTTTATTCCACATAATAATTTGACCCTCAGTCATGAGGTATACGACTATATAGAGATTACGAAAGTATTGTTTCTCTGTTATCGTTATTTTGAAAGCAAAATACGAGTTTTCCAAGATAATGTTTTCCCGTCACCAACGTATAAACACAAAACCTGTTTTTGCCACTGTCTTCTGTGCAAATTATTATGATTAAATTGACAGTGTAGATGACGGTTCCCTATTCGGGGGTTACGTAATAAAAACGATGTACACTTGTTCAGTATTCACAATAGCTGTGAAAGTATTAGAAAGTGCAAGTCGGGTCAGCGCACGTACGTATTATATCAGAGTTATCAGCCAGGGATTTACATAATATTACACTTTTGTAGGTAACTGGAGCGGTTGTATGGAAATCGGAAAATGCGTTATCCAACGAAGGTCGTGTTTTTATACGCGTTATTCGATAATGTTGCGGTTTTGTGACGCTCGTTAGTTTTTTGAGTGTCTGCGGTGTCTATGCTTTGTTATTATGAATTGGTTCGTGTTTATTGTAAACTTTTTTGTGATTGTGTTGATAATATTTATATCGTACAAGCTTACTGTTGGTACCTATATAAAACGTATGTATTCTTCGTTTTTCTTACCGCATGTATGGACTTGTTTTATTTAATATTCCGACAGCCTTCCGTGACAATTAGGTAATAAAGTAATAAACATAACCATAGATAGATACCTAATGTATTTAGAAAAATATTACTTATCATTTGTGATTTTGAAAATCACTGTTTCAATAACATAAAACCAAGAGTATTATTTTAATTAACATGCTCAATTTCCAACTTATATTTTCCCACACTATATTACTCGTATTATGGTATCAAAAATCAACACAGCCTTGATTTTTGCTAAAACTTTGCGGACATCTTATGAGTCTTTTCAAATAGCAATATATTTTTTGTATTAAAAAAATATAATAAGTTTGTTGTAATAAGCAAAAAGTACTAAATCACAATACCACGTTCTTCCCACAATAAGCGTGAGTTAGCTGGCGGTTGTCACGCTCACGCTTAGTTGCTTAGAAAAGATACACACAGACGTGTTAAATGACCAATAATTTATCCTAGAATTTAAGTCGGTTAATGCATGTACCTACTCAGAGACATCAATTAAAATAAATCTTTCGTTAAATCTTATGCCGTCCTTTTCATTTGACAAAGAAATTGACAGTACGAGACTTAATCATAGATTAAATTTAATTAACGTCTCTGAGTGCGGCAGTTAGAGTGATAGTCTAATATTATAGTTACTATTTTTTTTTGAGATGGAAGCCAGGGCGAGCTTTAAAGGCATTTTTAAAGGCATGCGGATTTGCGGAATTGAGATACTCGTAGGTAAATAATTTGTGATACCAAAATTGCCAAAGAAAATTTAACACGTCACCGCAGGTGCTATCACCACAGATTATGTATCTCAATCCCGCGTAAGATAATCCGCACGACTCTAACCCTTATAACCATGTCGAATCAAGCAACAGTATGTTCATAATTAATTTCAAATACTTGCTTTTTATTAGGGTTCCGTAGTCCGACAAGGAACCCTTATAAGATCGTCCAGTCCGTCCGTCCTAGTCTGTAACAGCAGAATATCTTCTACGTTTATGGACCGATTTGCATGTTACTTGGTCCGAGGATATTTCACATATAGATCTCATTTTTGAAAATACAAAAAAATTAATTTACCCCTTTTTAAGGGTGCCTCCCCATACATGTAAAGGGGGGAGGGGTGAATTATTTTTTGAGTGCACCCCCTTGTGTGGGGTATCGTTAAAAAGGACTGTGAAAATAAGGTAGGGTTTCCATACAACACTTTTTTATCAGCTTTACCATTTGCGTGATATAGCCCGCCAAAGTCGTTTACACGGTGTAATTTCTAAAGTCTTGGACCTATAAACTTCAAATCACTCACGTAAAGAAACAGGCGCGGAAACTCTTACTTAAAATTGTTTCGGGTATCTTGTGATGAATACTTTTGAAATAATAAATAAAATAAAAATATATACTTTTTTCCAAAAGAACAGTATGAACTTAAAAAGTTTTTTTTTGCCTATACTGTCTACTGTTGTAAGTTAATGGTACGGAAACCTTCGTGCTCGAGTCCGACTCGCACTTGGCCGGTTTTTGTTAGATGTTAGGTAAATAAATAAATATGTATTAATTACTAACATGTATTTAATTTCATTGTCAGCAGAACTCATTTATTCTTTATTCTTTTTCACGGTCATCAGCCTATAAACTTTAGTATAATTTGGAGATCCTTTTTATGGCCGGGTTCGTAGAGCTTACAAAATGGAAGAACCCAAATTATCCCTGTTATGATCATTAGCTCCCGACTGGACAGGACTTACCTGGCCACCCGTTGCTTTCAAAGCTGAATTTAATCACGTTTCACTGTCTTTTTTTATTGAACCCTGTTTTTGAATTTTAGCGTCGCAAATAAAAGGAAAATTTTAAGGTTTGGTATCCCTTCTGAAAATGACTAAACGTAATTAACAAATTATTTACTCCGCTGACTCAGCGGCCCAAAGCAGGCCTGTGTCTCTCCCCGCGTAGATAGCAAAAACGTACCTACGCGCGGCGACTCTTACTTAGGGGCTAAAACAAGTTGCGTGTCGCTACCGGCCAGCGACACGCTCGCGCGTTTTATTCACCGGCGGCCGCGCGGCTACGTTGCTGGCTGGACGAGAATGAATAAAGTACTAGAAAGAGGCGCTAGATGGCGTTAGAAGCTTCTCGTAGCAGTCAACCCTATCGCGTCGCGTGATATTACGTCACTGAATAGATTTAGTGTATTATGAATCATATTCCAGAGCAATAAGTATGGAATAAGTATGAAATTATCTTACAATGGATTTTTGTAGGTGTCTACACGAAAATGTGCTTGACTCTGAGGCGAACTAAATTACGCCATATTGTTGACGACATTGAGTAGACATTTCTTTGAATACAATTGCTAAGTCATACTTCTGTACGAAGTACTGATACTTATTCTGTGCCCAAAGTGGAGTTAGGTCTCCGAAGCCTCCAACATCAGAAGTCTCACTCTTTTCGATCATATATACATATTCATAAATTAAAAAACAGACTATTAAATTATCATATGGTTCTGCTTGTGTGATTACGAAACTCTAATAATTTGCAAGTTTGTCGCAACACTGCCTTGGCAAGTTTATTTACGAGATCGATACCATTTTGATCACAATCGAAAGTTGTAATACCTAATTGGGCAAGCCTTTGACATCGCTCATTCACTAATAGAAAACCAGTTGGGTGTTACATAGAATTAATTTGCATATTTAAATACCCATAAGTCTTAAGGTCATGTTGTGATGTTGTAATTTTTTATTTACACTTATGGAAGCCGTTTGACCGTTAAGTATAAAACTGAATTAATGTGAGTTCTTTAGAACACAATTTTTAGGGTTCCGTGCCCAAAGGGTAAAAACGGGACCTTATTACTAAGACTTCGCTGTCTGTCTGCCTGTCACCAGGTTGTATGTCATGAACTGTGATAGCTAGATAGTTCAAATTTACACAGATGATGTATTTCTGTTGCCGCTATACGAGGGTCAAACTGAAAGTTCTTAGAACTGGCCACTTATAAACAATATAATAAAAAAAATATTCTAAAATTTGAAAATAGAACTCTTTGCCAATATTACTGAGTATATATTTCATTCATTTGTCATTTGTTTTACGACTTGGCGGCAAATTGAAAATTGTCTGTGTCACGTCAAAATGAATTTAACACGAGAAAATTTTCGTGCAATGATTTTTTATGACTTTCGATGTCATTTAAGTCAACAAGAAAGTTATGATAGACTACGATTGGCCTTTCACGATGAAGCCCCATCTCGTGCGACTGTTTACAACTGGTTTAATGAGTTTAAACGTGGTCGCACTAATCTCACTGATGATGTACGTGAGGGACGGCCTTCTACGGCGACGACTGAAAATAACATCTGTGTTGTGCGGCGTATGATAGAGACTGACAAAAGAGTGACCTATCAGCAGATTCGGACAAGCTTAGGCATCGGTATGAGTCAAGTGCACAAAATCCTCCACGAACATTTAGCGGTCAGGAAGCTTTGCGCCCGGTGGATACCTCATAATTTGACTAAGGCTCAAAAACTCCATCGTGTGGATTGGTGCCGTAAAATGATTGAAAGATTTAACGGAGGTGACTCAAATGCTGTGTTCGACATACTAACAGGTGACGAAAGCTGGATTTACTGTTATGATCCTGAAACCAAAAGACAATCTGCTCAGTGGGTGTTTCCTTTCGAGGAGTTGCCAACTAAAGTGAAGAGAGATCGAAGTGCGGGAAAAAAAATGGTGGCCTCGTTCTTTGGAAGGATAGGTCATTTCGCAACAATTGTGTTAGAGGATCAAAAAACAGTTTCTGCAGAATGGTACACTACCAATTGTTTGCCACTTGTCTTGGAAAAAGTTCGAGAGAAACGACCTCGCAGTAGGATCCTCCTTCACCACGACAACGCCTCGTCGCACACCGCCAAGCGAACGATCGACTATTTGGCGACATCAAACGTTGAATTACTGGGTCACCCGCCGTATAGCCCCGACCTCGCGCCTTGTGATTTTTATTTATTTCCAAAAATTAAAGAAAAACTTAAAGGAAAGCGGTTTATGAATGCTGAAGAAGCGGTGGCTGCGTATCGCGATGCCATTGAAGAGACCCCTAAGGACGAGTGGGCAAAGTGCTTTTCCCAGTGGTTCCATCGCATGCAGCGGTGTATTGACGTCAATGGACAATATTTTGAAAAGATATAATAAAACTAATAACTGGCTAATGTAATCAGTTTTTGATTTTCTAAGAACTTTCAGTTTGACCCTCGTAATAAATAATAACGAAAACCGGAATAAAATTAATATTTGAGGGGAGCTCCAATACAACAAACGTAGTTTTTTGTCCGTTTTTTGCTGGATAATAAAAATGGCAACAGTTAGACGCTTGAAATACTCCCAGAATACTAAATTATATATTTATTCTAATTATTAATGCTTGAATTAAACAATATTTAAGGGGGGTCTCATACAAAAACGTGAATTTTTTGCTACCTAAAAAAAGGTTATAGTATAATATATAATGTTGTATAGATAATAGTACGGAACCCTTCAAGCGCGAGTCCGGCTCGCACTTGGCCGGTTTTTTAATAAGATCAACTTATAGATCTTGTCAAAATTACAAATTGAAACCGTGAAAATAAAAATATAATATTTTTTAAACACGTAAAACATGCATTCTTCTATAGCTTTTTAAACACGCCATCAGTGTGTCCACTTCAAGATATTAAAAGTGTCGTTAGAAAAATCACAAAAAGCGTTACGTTCTATGTAAAGTAATGAGATGATTGTAATGATTTTAATGTAAATGTGACAATGATTTGTAATTGGTTACGCAATGTAGCTAATGCAAGAAAATTGATTCCAGACAAGTGTAAATAATTTGGAAAAAAATTAAAGCTTATTTGGATAAAACTTATTATGTACTAGGTGGTTTGAAGACAGTATAGTTATGGACGGACAGCACATCAAGGTAAACACTGTGTGTGGCATCTTATGCCATTGTAATAGGGGTGATTTTGCTAAATAAAATTGTATAATTTGACGTACTGTGCCCAACTAAATTTATAAATCACTTAGTAGATTAGAAATAGACCTAATCCGACCATCTAACTGAGTCCTCACATGCGAGAAACAGGGGTAGACAAGAGATTTGATTTGAAATTCGAAATTTGGATTATTTCGAAATTCAAATCAGTTAATCAAATCTCAAGCGCATAGCCCCGTACGTGCCCGTACCTATGCACCCTGCAGGCGAGGACTCAGTACGGCAGTCGGACTAAGTACGTACCAAGCTTGTTATTTCAATTAAAATCAATATCATTCAGTGTCGACCTCCAGATAGATACACAAAGTATTAAAATTATTGCTATTTTTTCAAAGTCACATTCACAATGTCTAAATGAACTAAATAAATGTCCTACATTTGAGTATGACTTTGCAACCTATTTGTCTAATTTAAACGACCAATTTTGTTTTTATAAAGGCCATTATTAATCTAACTTAAAAATAGCACGAAAACAGAGAGCAATGCATGACTTTGTTTTTATAAGTAAATAATGTTTTGAAATAAATCTTGAACATATCTTTCGTATCTTACACACTTTAAATTATTGATATGACAAAATGCTTACTTACAAACTTCGATTAACTACACATGTGGATGTTGCACTGAGCTGACCGCCACGTCACACTTTTAAGTCAGCCATACAAACTTCAAAATGTGCTGACTTCGCACTGTATTCGCTAAAACTTTACCTTTCTAAATTGTCATCTATTGTTAAGCAGTAATGGATAACCAACTTTTACTTAGAGTGCGTGTTAAAACTTGTGTTATATTTGGGTTTTGTTCTTAAATGGCGTGCTATATCCTCAGGTGTAGTTTATCAAATTTACAAAGCAACAAGGCCTATTATCAGTTTGTTATTAGGCCAAGGTTGTTTCCGATGTTCTCGAAAATGGCCGAGTGTAAACTTGTTCCGTAGACAATGTGTTGTCGTGAATATTAAAATGAGCCGATTGTGTTTGATCGCTCTACTAAACTTAGTGTTGATGAGTCATAGACTACGTGAACAGAGGGTCGAAATCGATGTTATGATTTTATGCCTAACGTAAATATATACATAATGACGACCTCCGTAGCGGAATGGCTTGCACACCGGTTTTCAAGGTGTCGCCATTCTGAGGACCCGGGTTCGATCCCTGGGCTGGTTAATATAGAAATTCATATTTTCTATATTGTCTCGGGACTGGGTGTTGTATGACAACGGTGGTTATTTCAGATTTCCATAACACAAGTGCTTATGCTACTTTGGAATCTAAGCAATGGATGTGATGTTGTCCAATAGGTATTTATATTTATTTAATAACATGTAGTTTTTATTTACTCATCATTTGTCCCACCAGAAGACGGTCGAGACAAGTTATTGTAAAGAAAATTTATTTCGTAAAATCTTACAAAGAAATTTCTTAAATTATTTAAACAATCGTTTTACAGTTGATGGATTCGTTAAGTTTTAACGACTTTTGACTTATATCTCAGTCGATTATTTTGCTCACCGGGACACTTCATTTATTATTTGTTAGTCTGAGCAGAGAATGGGGTAATTTTGTAATTGTGAAACACATAGCTAATGTGTCAATTATAAAAAAACAGAATACCAATTGCTCAAATACAATAAGGTGCAAATTCAAATCGCACAGTTTCAATCTACTAGTCTACTAGTCTACTGTTATATTAATCTAGATATGTCTCTGTTTCTTTTAAGTAAGTTACCTATCACATCTAGCCATAGCGTAGAATCTTACGACGCAACAGCCCTTCCGACCGATCGGACCCGCACATGCACTTGTAGCTTCATACCTAAAATATACACGCTGAAATTTTAATTGATTTCGTGCGGCAAGCAGTACCACATACGTGATTTTTTTTCAAAAGAAACTATATTTTTTCACGTTTTCGAGTTGATGATTTTTTTTTTATTACTTTTAGAGCAAAAATATTTTTAGTTTAAAAAAAAACTCGCATGATTCGCCGTTAATCATTCTGCTGCGGGAAAACAACCACTAAAATTTCAGCGTGTATAGGATTAAAACTAAGTCCTTTGGCGGAATTCATTCATATCAGCATATTGCAGTCCACTGCTGGACATAAGCCTCTCCAAGACGGCGTCAACTTTCACGGTCCTCCGCTTCTCGCATCCAGCCACCACCGGCCACCTTCCTCAGGTCATCGGTCCACCTAGCAGGGGGGCGTCCAACACTACGTTTCCCGAGACGTGGTCTCCATTCGAGAACCTTCCTACTCCAACGCCCGTCGGTTCTGCGACAGACATGACCAGCCCACTTCCACTTCAGCTTACTGCACCTCTGAACGATATCTATGACTTTCGTCTTTTGGCGGATGATCTCGTTCCGGATTCTATCCCTTAGCGAGATCCCCAGCATAGACCGTTCCATAGCTCGCTGAGCTGGCGGAATTCAACCTATCCCTAAATTTAATCTTTATCGGTTCAGCGGTTAAGCGTAAACAACTTTGGCACTTCTGCATCTCCGTTATCTATGCGCATTAATTTTTTATCTATGTCCTTAGATATGATCTTGGGGTTTAATCGATCATGCAAATTTAATAGCTCTGTATGTTTTTTTACTCGTTCATTCAAACGATAGTTCAAAAGACGTATTCAATGACAAATTGTTTATTGCTTCCTTTGTATCCGATGATGTTCTAATGAGATTTGCAATGATTTAGGCTATAATTTATACTCGTACAAACACGATCTTTTTCGTGTCTTCCTAATAAGAAGTGTGAGTCGTTTATTGGCTTCCTAAATCTTCGTTAAAAATAATTCGTACAAGTATTAACTGAAGGAAATTATGTAAAGTCATCAGTTTCCAATAAAATAATTTTATCAAATTTTTTCGTAATACTCATACCTACCTAAAGAATTACACAAAGTGGTTTTGCCCTCAAAAAATTACTAGCCTCTAAAAACAAATCACACCGGCAAATATCGCATCTCCGAATATAAATACGAATACTAATTTTATTCCATTTATTATTCGATTTATCGTTTATCAGAAGTTGAACTTAGAACTAAGTAAATTAATTTAATAATCCTCCTAGCCTATATTCGACTACGGCGTCCTATCTCAACAGAGATTAGCCAACTGCGCGGGTCATATTATAGTGCACAAGCGTGTGCGCAATACACAGGTGCACTGTATTTATATTTATGTATTTATTTTTTATTCCTTTACTCTCATAATTCGGTGAGACGGCAGTCCGACATGACCGTAGAGAGATCAGACGCAGGACCAACAGCTTCACGTGCTTTCCGAAGCACGGGGGTGTTAACACCACCAACTTCCTGACTCCGGAGCTGTGTCTGAGTTATTTCAAGACAGAAAAACCCAACACTCTCAGCCCGACCCGGGATTCGAACCCGGGACCTCGTGGGTAGTACCCAGCGTGCTGACCACTAGACCAACGAGGCTAAGTAAATAGTTTGTTATTGTTTTGAAATAACAAACATGAGTACCTAGATTAGATGGTAGTGTGCGACACATATAACGCTCTATGAAACCAAAATAAGTCGATGTCTCTTTCTTATGGTCGATGTGCAATGTTTACCGCCGGGAACTACGTAAATATAAGTGGATAATTATCTACTTATGTTCGTTCGTTCTCCTAAATTTATAACATGTTATCTAAGTACTAAGTATGAACTTAAAATGTGTCTTAGTTGATAAAGGCCTGCAAAGCGAAGTGGTCACTGTTCCAAATCATACAAAACTTTGACTCTTGTCGCAATGAGCCGAGAACGTGATTACAATTTCCGATAGGTATGTAAGAAAATATTTAAGTTGCAATGTCTTATTTAAATAATATTACACATATATTATTCTTCTAACAAAGCTCAAGTAACGTAGGAGATAAATATATGACACAAGTGTATGCGCAATCCGACATGACCGGAGACAAAGAGAGTAACCAGCCGACCCGGAATTCGAACCCGGGATCTCGTAGATTGACGCAAGCGTACCTAGTCCATCGAGGCAGTCAACTGCAATATTTTTTTGTATTTATTTTATAAATATAGTTTGAATAAAATGGCAAACTAATGGGATGTATACGTAGGGTGAAGATACCAAACTAAAAGACGAGACTAATTGACTTAAAGTATTGTTTATTCTGTGCTAATTGTTTTAAGTTTGATGTAAGTATGGCAATTCTAATTAACCGTTCTAGTTCTCTCGACCCTCAAATATCTGAGTTTGGACGAATATGAGCACATGATTCTTAACAACATTTTTGATTAACTTACTGTGTACACAATCAATAAATTGTAATTACCGCTTAAGTGGTCATATTTTATTCTAACCGCTTACTAAACTGCATCGGACGGTAGGTATGACTATGACTATGAATGACTATAACAGAAAAAATTACACCGATTTGAGCGATTACTCATAGACATTGAAATAGTGACACAATTCTTCAAAGACAATTATGTGCTTCGCCTTTGTATAGCTTGCTATGGGCTATAATGATAAATAGTACCTATTTCTAATTATCTATGCGTGTACCCTTCTTATATAGTTACCAAGAATCTTATTCTTCCCAAGAGAAAAAAATTGTAGGGAGTATTCACAATAAAGCCTAAATCATCCTTCTAGTATAAATACTATCATGACTTCATGATAACTTAGGTAGCAGAAACATTAAAAGCGTAATTATCGAAAGAATAGCTAAAATTACCTGTTAAATAGAAAAATATTACACAATTCTTCAAAGTTAAATTATGTACTTCGCCTTTGTATAGCTTGCTATGGGCTATAATGATAAATACCTATTACCTACGCACGTACTCTTCTTAGCTCTTCTTATAAAGAGTTATCAAGAATCTTATGGGTTCTACTCGTAACCCAAGAGAAAGAATGAAGTTGAATGATCATAAATGCATCATGAACTATTATTGCGTAATTAATTATTAAAGAATAGATAAAATAACCCGTTACATAGAAACAATATCACACTTTTTAAGTAAAATATAGAGCTTTGTCTTTACAAATCAACAATAAACCGCCATTACAATCTCGAATCAGCGAAAGATATTAGTGAGAGTATAATACGCAGTCCAAAGTCGAAAATGTCAACATATTAAGGTGAACATCAGACTTCAAATTGTGTTTAAAACCAATATCCCACACCAAACATAACCAGTTTTTTTTTTTACAAACAAGGTGGACTTTGCAAAATTACCGTTTTTCGGACACAAACATAACGGATTCGCCGTCGCAACTTTCAAAGCGTTTCATAATTTTCTTTACATTTTATGTCAAAAGCTTTAATCTATATAATTGCTCGTTTTACACGGCAAATGATGAGTTACAGTAATAAAATACTGAGTTAATTGGATTTTACAATCCCTTATACATTTCGCCGTGAAGAATTTCCGAGTGTTGTAAGATAAGCCAACCAATCTTTGAAATGCCAGATATGTCTTAAACCACAGCCTGTACAGTGGGCCCCGTATCACGCTACCCAAAACTGTCAAAATATCTCAATTGATATTGAACTCTATGTGATCAACATAAGGTTGAAATATGGTTGCGGAATTTTGACAGATCAGGGTCGGTTTATGTGGGGTGGGCCCCACTTACTTTTACCTAGGTATTTGACTTTGGCTTTTCAAACAGCGCCGTGTAATACAGTTTTTGACTTTGGCTTTTCAAACAGCGCCGTGTTATTTATTTATTATTTTATAAGTATTTTGTCTTTTAAGAGCATTCGCCCGCATAGCGAAGGGACGTGGTTTGAGTCCCACCGCACGACACGGTCGATCAATTTTTATGAGCGAAATTTAATTTATTTTGTAAAAACTTGCAAAAAAATTGCTTAAGTAAAAAAATAATTATTAGTTTTTTATTTATTTGGAAAACGTGTCTTTACCAATTTTTTTATCTTTTTATAAAATACTAGCGACACGCCTCGGTTTCGCACGGGCACAGAATAAGTACTAGTACTCCGTACAGAAGTATGACTTTGCAATGAAATTCAAAGAAAATCTACTCAATGTTGTCAATGATATGGTGTAATTCAGTTCGCCTCAGACTCAAGCACATTTTCGTGTAGACACCTACAGAAATACATTGCAAGATAATTTCATTCTAATAACTCTGGAATATGATTCATAATACACTAAACCTATTCAGTGACAAATATATTATTCACTTGAAAAAATTACCTCTGGCGGTCATTTCCAAAAATTCAAAGAATTCAGAAGGTCAGATTGCAAAGTGAATACTTATCATTTAAAAACAATTATCTATTCAGTGACGTACTATCACGCAACGCGATAGGGTTGACTGCCACTAGAAGCTACTTACGCCATCTAGCGCATCTTTCTTGAACTTTATTCACGCTCGTCCAACCAGCAACCTAGTGTCGCGCACCGCCGGTAAATAAAACGCGGGAGCGTGTCGCTGCCGGCTAGCGACACCCAACTTGTTTAGCCCCTTACCAAGGGGTCGCCGCGCGTAGGTACGTTTTTGCTACCTACGCGGGAAGATACACAGGCCTGGCACGGGTGCAATTTGAAATAAAATATTTCTCATATCGCTCAGAACGAATGTAGATGTAGCTTTCTATGCTGGAGAAATAAATTTTTCAAAATTATTTCCGTTGCTCTAGCGATTACCTCTATAAAATACTGGTAAATTTTTATGTACTTTTAACATCTGAACTGTAAACAGTAACCTACATTATACTGGTTAAAAAATGGCAATTGATAAAATGGCACCGAAAATCGTCGTTGCGTAAAATGTCTCCGATAATTTACTTGCTGCGATTACATCAAGCCCATTTCAGGTTCTACATAGGGAGTCTGGCAGGTACGATATCACCCAATTAAAAATATAAACTAACTTTTTTTGATAGCCAACTTATATTGGTAGAAGCAATGATAGATAGTGCATTTAAAAAGAGGTAGATAGGTTGTTTACTACAATATTTTGATTTGTTTGTGTACCCTATTAATACTACGCCGCGCACACTCACACGCATACCTGCCTTATTTCTATTTGTTTAAAACGTACCGTGAGAACCCCGAAGATCGAGTCGACATCGGGACGTTCCCTATGACACATGTACTAGACCGACCAGAGCGCTTTCGCCGCGTGTGTATCCTGTGAAGCTCCTTACAGACATTTCGAGTGATTGTGGCCTGTAAAGTGATACCTGAACCCCTGAAAGCTGATGCGGCAAGTACCTAGCTATAAGTGCTCAGACCTGACTAATTTTCCACCTATCATTGTCGCCCTCCACGTGTAATCCACTGCTTAAACTCGCAAACATTTTGGTAGCAGAGCGTAGTTTATTTATTAGGACCCCTTATTAGTAACGTAATTTGTTTAATTGAGAGTTATTTATTTGCTACTTTCCTTTGTAATTTGAACAAAACGTCTCGTCATATACCTAACCTATTTACAGTCAATTCCTTAATACCATTCGAGTACAACCCCTTTTACATAAGTGTCGATTAAATCGATTAGCGCGTTAATTACCTACCCTTTGAGTGCAAGTGAGGTGCGCGAGCGCTTTGTTTCCCTATTGATCACGCCATTACCGCGTGACCGCGTGCGAGTTGTTTACGAGTTACGTTTGCTATACCGGGTGCATCTGTGCCGTCCCTTACTATTTGTTCCTTTACGCATCCTATTGGAATCTTTTGTGAGTTTAATTTACCTACCTTGTTTCTTGCGATTGAAAGTAAATAAAATGTCGGATACCGAAATCGGCAACGAGACCGTAAGGGCCGTACTTTACACGGATACAGCTGAATACCGTGAAGCTATAGGTGAACTCCGTTATATTAGTGACTGGGTTGATGATTCCCACCGAGTTCTTGAGACCTTTTCCTCCAATCGTATGCGAGCGCGTCTTTCCGACCTGCCACTTATGTGCGATAATCTCGATCCTGCAATATATGAACAAGAATATGTACAAGTTAAGAACGAGATGCGCGTAGTAAGGGACAAAGTAGACGACTTAAAAATTAAGTTAGACGAAATACGACCACACCAATTTGAGACGTCCCGTACTAGCACCCCCTTCAAGGAGAATAAATCCCTGGCTATTGATAACCCGGCTAGTAAATTACCTGACCTACCTATACCTAAGTTTGATGGCCGTCCCGATAGTTGGATCAGTTTTATAGACCAGTTTGATAGCGTGGTGGACAACCAGCCTACCCTTACCCCGACTTTGAAGCTACACTATTTAGTGGGAGCCTTATCGGATGAACCTCGTCGATTGATACAACATCTCAAGATTGAGGCGGGCAATTACACCGTGGCCCGTGACCTCCTAAAACGTAGGTACCATAACCTTCGTGTTTTAGCGGATACCCACATAGCTCAAATAATGATGCTCCCTATTATAACGCCTAAACTTTCCGGGTTACGTGTGTCGTTCCTGAACCCGCTGCTTTCGACTTATCGATGCTTAGAAAGATTGGAACTTCCTGATAAACATTGGTCGTACCTATTAGTTCACTTATGCCTTGCTAAACTGCCTTCAGAGTTAAAATCGAGATTTGAACGTCGTTATGGCGATAATCCTAATCACCTCCCTACTTTTGATCATCTTATTACCTTTCTTGAGGATGAATGTAGGCACTACGACAATGTAGGAAGTGCTTCTGTCGTTGACACTACTACCCCCCGTACTGTGAGCTCCCCTCGTTTGCCTAAACCTAACGCGTGTTCCCCACCTCCTGCGAGAGCCTGTGTTACTTTTGCGACGACATCTAAATGTCACCTTTGTAATAGTACTTCGCATTACTTACGCGAGTGTCCCGATTTTATTCGTCTTCCTACACGTCAACGTGTTACCTTTGTAAAAGAAGCCCGACTGTGCTATCGATGCCTGGATAGACACTCCATATCCCAATGCACGCGAAATTATCGCTGTCGCACGTGCCGCCGTTCCAGTCATCACACATCACTGTGTTATAATGACTCCTCTCCTGTGAATTACGATCGCGAGCGCTCATACCGAGACGTCGCGGCCTTAGCTTCTAACCAACCGCGGCAATCTCCTCAAAGTCACTTAACGGACCGTGCGTCACCCCTACGTACTGAATGGCACCGTGTTCGTACCCCGCCCCCTCGTGATTCCCGTAGAGCATCACCTCCCCGTTCGGGCGGGCGATCCCCACCTGCACCCAACGGTAACCGTACTTATAATGCCCCTCTAGGTCAAAGAACCCAGGCTGAACGTGCATTTCATCATTAGTACAATGAGGCCCCACAATTCTGACTAGATAGCCCCCCTTCCATACCCGCTTTTACATCTTTACCTCGCAATTCTCTCGTTCTTTTACCTACGGCCTTGATTCATGTTAAAACCTCGTCTGGATATTATGTGGAAGCGCGTGCCTTATGTGACACTGGTGCTCAGGGCTGCCTTCTTACTACTAAGCTTGTTGTTGACCACATGAACTTACCTATCATTCCTTCTCCAGTTCCTGTTCGTGGAATAGGTAATGTTCAAGCGATTAATTCCCCGGGCATTGTATCCTTTTCATTTAAGCCAGTTAATTCTGTCTTTCCAGAAATCTCCACCAGTGCAATAGTTGTTGATGTGATTGCTGGTACCCTCCCAGAGGTAGACTTACCTAAAAGTGTAATTACCTGTACTAAGCACCTCCCTCTTGCTGACCCTTTATTTTACAAACCTGGTACTATAAGTGTACTTCTTGGAGCTGACGTCATTGGTCGCCTTTTAAGGTCCGAGTTGTTTGTGTCCCCTATTGGCCTTACTGCTATCTCGAAGATATTTGGTTATGTCCTGTGTGGTCCTGTTTATGGAGGATTTACTGATTTGGAACCCCCCATGACTGGAGTCTCGCTGTCCCAAATAGTTGAAAAATTCTGGAAAATCGAAGAGGCCCCCCAATCTCCAGTTGCGAACCCCTTGGATATAGAGTGTGAAACCTTTTTTAAAGAAACTACCACTCGTGGAAGCGATGGTAGATTTATGGTTAGACTCCCTTTTTTTCATGATCGTCCACCTCTCGGTGATTCTAAAACCAATGCCTTACGGCGATTCCATAATCTTGAGAAGCGTTTGCAAGCCAATCCTAATTTTCGAGAGAAATACATTTCCTTTATGCGCGAGTACCTTGACCTAAACCATATGTCCCTTTCATCATATGACTCGACCCGGGAACATTATTTTATCCCTCATCATGGAGTTTTTAAGTCCGTTAGTGACAAAATACGTGTTGTGTTGGATGGTAGTAGTCCTACGTCCTCTAAAGTGTCCCTGAAAGGTCGTCTGTGTTGACTTCAATCCATAGTTGGACGGATAGTAAAATCGTGTTGTGTTGTTTAAAAACCACTCCTTACGTTCTTCAGACTTTTGAAGCTAATCGTGTCTCCCAGATTAATAATAGTCCTACATCTAGTGAATGGAGGCACGTCCCAGGCTACATGAACCCTAGTGACTGTGCATCGAGAGGTATGTCAGTCACCCGACTAATCGACCACTCCCTTTGGTTTTTACCTTTGTGGTTGACGCAGTCTCCTGACCACTGGCCCGGTATTTCGGAACCTAACCTAAGTAGTGATCTCCCTGGACTACGTTGTTTAGTAGTCTCTGCCGATGTTCCTACCCTGGATCCCTCATTCTTATTAGAGCGGTATAGTTCTTTCAACAAGCTAATAAACGTGACTTATTACCTAAGGCAGTTTTTATTTCCTAAATCTTACTCGCCCTACCTGAGCCCTGAGGAACGGAGAGATTCCCTTTTGTTTTTACTGAAAATTGTTTAATTTACCTCCTTTTCTGATGAACTTGATCGCTTACGGCGTGGCGATCATATCACTAACTCCCTGAGAAAATTAAATTTATTTCTGGATGACGGAGACCTAATTCGAGTTGGAGGCCGATTACGAAACTCCGATCTATCCTTTGATGCGCGCCATCCCCTTCTTCTACCTAAGAATGGTAATTTCGTTAACATCCTTATTTCACATTACCATCGCGAGAATGCTCATGCAGGTGTTAATGCAATTCTTGTCATGTTAAATAGAGAGTTTTGGATCTTTTCGGCACGCAGAGCTATTCAGCATGTGATTTTTAAATGCCTTCCCTGTTATCGTCTCAAGGCGACTGTATCTCAACCCTTCATGGGTGACCTACCTAAAGACCGCGTCACGGCTGCTAGACCGTTTGACGGTGTAGGTACCGATTTTGCAGGACCCTTTTTTACCAAAGTCCAGGCCTATAGGAACAAAAGGTTAGTGAAAAGTTACCTGTGTGTATTTGTCTGCCTTTCTACTAAACCTTGAGGTTATGTCGGACCTAACTACTGAAGCCTTCATTGCGGCCTTTTCCCGTTTCGTGTCGCGTCGTGGTGTACCTCGCCTAATCCGATCCGATTGCGGTCGAAATTACATCGGTGGCAACAATTACCTGAAAGAGTTAGAGTGTTTCCTGTCTCAAAACCAGGCGGCTATTGGTTCTGAGCTTTCAAAGCGGAACATATCCTGGGTTTTCGATCCTCCTGCTTGCCCTCATTGTGGAGGTCTTTTTGAAGCTGCGTTAAAATCGGCGAAATCGCACCTAAAACGAGTAGTAGGCGATACCCCCCTTACGTTTGAAGAGCTGACCACTGTTTTTGCTAAAATTGAAGCAGTTTTAAATTCACGCCCATTGTGCCCACTTTCTCCGGACCCTAATGATGTCGAAGTGTTAACTCCCGGCCATTTCTTAATTGGACAACCCTTAACTGCACTTCCGGAGTACCCTTATAAAGACGTAAAATTGCATCGCCTTACACGGTTTCAGCTAATCCAGCAAATTACCCAGCACTTTTGGTCTCGCTGGCATTTAGAATACTTAAATACATTACAAATTAGAAATAAATGGACCTCTCCTTGTGATCCTCCTAAAGTAGGTGAGCTAGTACTCATAAAAGATGACAACCTTCCCCCTTTGCAGTGGCGTCGTGGACGCATTATTAATTTATACCCTGGCCAAGACCAAGTTGTTCGTGTGGTAGATGTTAAAACTCCTACCGGTAGCCTAAAGAGATCTTTGACGAAATTAGTTCGTCTTCCTGTCCAATGAACTTCCTTTCCCTTGGCTTCCTAACCTTCTCGTAAACACTTGACGTGTTTAGGGCGGGCGATATTTTTACTACAATATTTTGATTTGTTTGTGTACCCTATTAATACTACGCCGCGCACACTCACACGCATACCTGCCTTATTTCTATTTGTTTAAAACGTACCGTGAGAACCCCGAAGATAGAGTCGACATCGAGACGTTCCCTATGACACATGTACTAGACCGACCAGAGCGCTTTCGCCGCGTGTGTATCCTGTGAAGCTCCTTACAGACATTTCGAGTGATTGTGGCCTGTGAATTGATACCTGAACCCCTGAAAGCTGATGCGGCAAGTACCTAGCTATAAGTGCTCAGACCTGACTAATTTTCCACCTATCATTGTCGCCCTCCACGTGTAATCCACTGCCTAAACTCTCAAACATAGGTCATTAGCGCGCAGAAATTGATCGCCTCAAATTGAGCAATTTGCTCAACTTTGCATTCTAATATGACATTTTGACACGTAAAAGAACGTGCTCGGAGCATCAAATTTGAATCGTCGCGCAGTACGAGATGACAGGTCTACCTCTTTTTTAAATAAATACACTGTCAGTGGATAAAAGTAACCTTTTTCAGTTCAGTTCAGCCAACTTTTTGTCACTTCCATAAAAAATACCATTCTTTACCCGTTTGAATTTATTACTAAAACCAAAGAATAAAACGTCAGAGATAACTTGTTGCATACTAACTTGTTTTTATACGTATGACATCATGCACTCACAGGACTAATTCATTTGGACGTATGCCATTCACAAATGTATCCTTATCTGCATAAACATAGAAGTTAAATATCAATAAAAAGGTTATCTACCTTTTGGGTTGCTGGATCTGAGTGCACAAGTCAAGGATTATATCCGGATACAAGGAAGTTGTATTGTATACTTATTAGTATTGCGAGTCTGACGTTAGAAGATATAATAATGATAATTAAAGACAATAAACGTCATTTTCCTCACATCACTTATTAAATGTATGTTATCCATACTAATATTATAAATGCGAAAGTGTGTCTGTCTGTCTGTTACCTCTTGACGCTTAAATCACTAAACCGTTTGATATGAAATTTGGTATGGAGACAGTTCAAGACCCTAGAAAGGACATATGCTACATTTTGTCGCGATATAAAAACATTAAGGGGGTGAAATGGGGGATGAAAGGTTATATGGAAAATCCATCTCTTGCGGGCGAAGCCGCGGGGAACCACTAGTTTATTTATAAATCCACTAAGTAGATGTCACTCAATGTCACAATGTTGTTTACATTATTTTTCTGACTGCAGAGGTTTGAAAAGGCAGGATTTAAGGTTACATTACAACAAAAAAGGTCGGCTCGGCTTTAAAAAATGCTTGGGGACAAAATTAATGTTTCGGTTGCCATAAGTCCAATGTACGGTGTTATTTCCTTTTGATATCTTTATTATCATTAAAAATGTTAACAATTATTTATTCTTGTTTTGAGAGTTTTATTTTCTATATTGCAACCCTGCTTAGATATTTTACTGAAATAGTTCGTAGAAGTTTCAAAAATGTCATGTACAATAATTGTAATAGGCCGCTTACATAATAAATAATATCATTTAAAAATACAACAGGTAATTTTGCTGTGGTTTGCCAAAAATAATTCCAATTTGGACCAAATTTCACGACCGATATTAAAAGAGCCACTGAATTTAATAAGTAGGGTCGGTAGTGGTACATTGAACCAGGCAGCCACTATGAACCACCACGATGTTTCCGAAACGCGACGTTGCCAAACCATGCTTACACCGGCGCAGGATACGTGCCTACACTCCCCTCCCGCACACCAGTTTAGGATGCGACTCCATGCGAGACTGTGCTGTAAGTGAGGATTAAAAAAAAAACCGCTGTAAAAGTTAGTTTTAATTCAAGATTTGTGTGATTTTTAATCGTTATACTATAACAGATACTGTTTTCGTACTAAATACATGTGAATAAACATATATCTAAATGTCCATCGCAGCATAAGTCGTAGTTTGATGTGTCGATTTAGTCGTTGAAATTTTGTTATATATTTCTGTTTATTTTTGACAACTTGACATCATACCTGTTATTTTATGACATTTAGGTTATTATTTATATTTTAATTTTATTGATTATCTAAATTTAACCAATCTTAATCCTGGATATAAATATTTTCGTTACCGTATTGTTGCTTATTAGTTAATATTGCATGACGACGAAATGTTTGCCTATCGTTACATCGATGAAACATGATTGTTCACTTTACTAATATGAAGACCTGATATATATATACTTACCATGTTTTAATGCAAATAAATAATCATTCATTCATTCATTCATTGTGGTTAGTTTAGAAAATGCATGTTGTCCCACAGTGAACCACATCGGAGTGTTGAACATTGAGCCTGGTTTAACGTGTATAATCTTGATTTATAAAATTATTAGAGGCAAGCTTTTTAATTCTACAAGTTTTTTACTAGTAAACTGTGATTGTACGTTTATTTATTTAAGGATCTCGTACCTAGTCGCATTAAGATTAAGATTTTGTTACGTTTTCAGAAGCTATGCTTTTGTTTCTAATTGTTGTTTAACAGCTAAACTGTAATTGTTAACAAATTTTTTGAGGGTCTGGAACTCGTACCTGAGCTTAATTATTATAATTCTTGGCATTATGTTATTTCTCTAAATAATATTATACTTTGTTATTACAAGTTTGTGATTAATATACAAAAATACTTTGATGAGACTGATAAAGACTAATGAAACTTTGGTAGGATAAGGTGTTCGTAATCGCCTTAATTACATTTATAAACATTATTATTAATAAATCTGGATAAAAACTATTTACTTTTATTTTTCATGTTACAATATTACTATTTTAATCCCATGGGAAATTGTGGTTCATAGTAGAAAATACCCTGGTTCAATTTGTACCCCTAGGTGTACTCATTGAACCAATTCCCATTTTTTAAAAAAAAACGTTATTACTACAAATTACCATAGAATTTCAAGAATATTGACTAGCAAGCTGAAAGTTAGTTAAATTCACTACGTTTCAGTAAATAAATATAACGGGAGAAGCTAAAAATAACAAAAATACAGCTATTTGAAATTTACCCGTTTCATTGTACCACAACGTACCCTACTTAATTTGTATGTGTTCTGTCTTGTTCTTGTATCGTAGAATCTGTTATCAGACTTAGAAATGTAACATAAAAGTAAACATATAAAATGTTTTTTTTTTTTGGTGTTCAGTTGCCAATCTACGCAAGTATGATTATATCAAGTGTGTCATATCAAGAGGATTCGTAGCGCCCTTAATTCAGGTCCCATATAATTTTCCGGTCAGGCTATACGAATATAATCGTAGTAGTAAGGTATAAAGCTGTATTTTTAGATCGGTTCGAAATGAAAGGCTTTCGAACTCATCAAAGTCATCAACCATTTTTTGCAACTGACCACCCACTTGAGTGATTAATGATATAATCTAAGTTCAATGAACTCTATTTATGTAACTAGTTTTTATTTTATTCGGTTTGCAGTTTATTGACCTGAGTAATGATTTTAATTGCTATGCTTTATTTTAATTATAGCGACCATATTCGGGCAAATAGTCCTACGGCGTTTTAAGTCTATAATAGCTATCCAAGACATGTTCCATTTTTAAACAGTTGACATATTTTGCATTGTAAAATGTGTCAAATCAACCGTCAATTTTAGGGTTAATGGCTGTTTAAAAGTTGGTGGACTCGGATCTCAACGTAACAGTTATAACAAAGAAAACGGTAAGCTTACAAGTCTCCGTATGTAAGAAGGGTTAAATAGCTATAATCACAGAATAAGTACTTGCTATAATGCTCTTTTAAAAAAACTCATGCTATGATGAATTAAAATTCCTAGCGCGATCCATTCTTATTTTAGTATGTATTTCTATTATCCATATGCGAAAGTGTGTGATGAAAGGTCTTGTCCACTTTTTGTATGGAGGCTGGTTTTTTATTCCAAGATATCATCAACCACCAATAAACTATATTTATCTTTAAGCTACTAAAATATGAAACACGTAACCATAGAAATCACAATTTTAAACGCCTTCATTTTTGAGAAAAAATGTGTTTATAATTAGGCATCATCTATTGATCACTTACTTGTATTTCCTGGCTGAATAGCTATGTACCATTGCCTTTCCACTGGAGGATATATACTACTAGGTACTACCACAGATTATTTAATAGGTACTACTGTCAAGGGATGTCAATTTTGTTGTCAATTTTTTTTTCATGCGTTAATTGGTATATGCGAAGGTGCGGTTTATGTACAGACAAGGAGAAAAATTAATTTCAATTTTTATCTGAATCGGAGGCCTTAAAAAATATATTAATTATGCAGAAAGACTAGTTTTTGTGAACTCTTTCATATAATATTTAGTTTATTCTGGTTAAAAATATTGACGAATAAAAAATTAATAGGCAAGTACTTTGGTACAGATAGAGATCGTTTGAGTCCAGGAAAAGGATATAGGATAGTTTCTATCTCAGAAATCATCCTTTAAAAGGGTGAAAATGGTGTAAAAGATTATTTGGGAAATCCGATATTTGCCGAGTGAGATACGAGCAACTGCTTTTTATGTAAAACCAAAGTTATGAGTTAGTTGTATTATATCAGCAGTTCGACTAATAATTAAAAGGAAGCTACTTCAGGATGCTCTTGCGCAGATATCCTTATTACTTTGCGTTATCAAATCGCGGATAGATCCGAGTTCGATTTCCGATTGAGGGAATAAGGAGGTTAGTAAGTATTTAGTGTTGTGTAACATAGATTGTAAGAAGGAAGTTGCTGTTTTGAGGCATTAACTATAAATCTATATAAGCACTTACTGTCAAAATTTCCCAATGTTAAAAATTAGGTAAAACTCTTTATGGTAAGTGGGAAACCCAGGGTTGCAGTGAATGTGGTCGCCTGAACTTTTGTCGGCTTTTCCGAGAAATAAAATAACCGTAATGTTGAAGCTGACCTAACAGCTGGCTTACCTTGATAAGTGCATGCCTTAACTCACTGCATGATTTATAAGTACGCTAAATAAATAAGCAATCTACGTCAGTTTCTACACCTGATGGTATCTAGATCGCCATCGTTAGCTGATGAAGTTTTTTTTATAACCTACCACTGAAAACGTTCCTTGCTTTTTTATTATATTTATTTAGCTAAGCGTGGTCTAAGGTTTTAAGGACACAGCGTCCCGGTTTTGATCTCGGTCGGGTCATTAAAGAATTTCAAATTTTCTGTATTGCCTCGGGTCTGGGAGTTGTGGCACCACCGTTGTTTTAGGTTTTCCATAACACAAGCTGTGTATGTTGTCTAATATTTATTTAATTATTATGATCAATATCAGTTATCATTGTAGCCAAACTATTCTGAGATATATACTGTAATAGATAGTGACAAAACGTTAAGTAGATCTTGTACGAACTTTATTATTGTGTAACATTTTATACCTAAAGTCCCAAAAGGTTGTTTTTAAAAATCAGGCAAGAAGGCTCTTATCCACACAAAGTCAGTCAGTTTATTTAACGACAGTTTAATTATTATGCAAGAAACAAACTGAACACAGCAAGTGTACCTAGGTTAAAAGAATTTGAACTGGGAAAATAATTACTTATTTTCTACAATGACATAAGAGAAAGGTCAAAGCTTCAATGGGTCAGTTGTGAAGTAATAATATATTTTTGTATTTTTCTACAATCTTTCTATTAATATTATAAAGAGGGCACATTTGATTGTTTGTTTGTTTGTATTGAATAGGCTTCGACACTACTGGACCGATTCTTAATGAAATTTGGTACAGAGATAGTTGGAGACCCTGGAAAGGACATAGGCTACTTCGCCTTCGTCGCGATATAAAAGCATCAAGGAGGTGAAATGCGGGATGAAAGTTTGTATGGAAAATCCGACTTATCCGACTTTAGGCACGGGCGAAGTCGCGGGGTACTGCTAGTATTGTAATAAAGCTCAAGTTGAATTAGCGAAGTTAGTGTTTGCAATTTATTTTCATGTGACTTACGTTAAAGTAACTACTAACAACTTACTTTTAAAGTTAACATTTGAAAGTAAGATTAAATCACCAATATTTTTTCGTTAAAACTTAATTATAAAAATAATTATGACTTATTTTATCTTATTATGCAGATCTATTGAGGTAGGGACCTGATAATTTAGTTTGCCACCATGTTCTAAGTATTTGTTTTGGTTCAGAAATATAAAACCTTTTTCTAATTTTCGTGTCTACTTTGAGAAACATATTTAATACACGCAACAACGGACAGATGGCGTTAAACTTTCACTGTTACGCTCTTCCCTCAGTATTTTGTAATTACATATTTCGAATCACTCCGTCTGGACTCGTCTGACTGGCTTGAATCGAGAAATAACCCAGAACGTGTTACTCGAGGAAATTGTTTGTCATGCCTGCGTTGAAGTTTTAAGAGCAACTCATATTTTGCGCATGTAAGAAATATTTACATTTATTTATTTATTTAAGGTATACAGACAGATCACAATCAGTGCATGCTTATAAAATTGTGTTAATAAAACTATGGCTAGATGGTAATCCATAAATTGTATACACAACATGATTTTAGAGTAGACTAAAAAGTAAAGAAATTAGATCTTTTTAAATGCATATATCGAACAAAAACAAATGAACATTAAAGAATTAAAATCCAATCATTTGGAAGGAGAGAAGATATTCTGCTTAATATACTCTGTTACGGACCTTTTATATAAAGAAAATTTGCCGTTGAAGACATCTATCTTAGTGTCATGGTTCTTACACACTAGTTCATTATAGGATCTGCACATTCGGACTAACGAAGTGTTATTTCTGTAAACATTAATTGTAAAAACTTTTGGACAACTGCCTGCTCATAAAAAAACTGCTTCTGGATTAGCTGATCCGGAAGGTTCATTTGCGCCAGTCCGGATTAGCAACTTAGTTCAGGCCTTAAACAGATCCAGATTAGCTAATCCAGTCGTGCGCAAGTGGGTCTTATGTATCTGTAGCTACTACGACATATGAAAAGGGCAAGTCCTTATTAAGATAAAAATAATGTATATGTTTGTATATTTACTATGGTACATAAGTAAGAAATGACTGAATTATAGAAATAGAAAACATTTATTTGGCACAACAACCAAGACAGAGTAAAGGAAAAAATAACTGACAAAAATAATATCGTAACAAAAATTAAAGTGTACCAAAAAGGTCAGTATAAGTCGTGACAAAAACAGGTTTTGTCACGACACTGATTTTCAGCGGGATCATTACTTATTTTATAATTATGGCATGTGCGAAGACTCCACGATACCTACTATGTATGTGTTAATTTTCTTTGATCAACATTTAAATAGTTTAACACCTGCAGGAAATTAATGTTAAACGTAAGTCGCTTTCTTCCAATTAACTTAAATCTCAATTAGATCCGAGTTCACCAATCCTTAACAGCGGTACACGTCGATTGACGATTAATTTGACAGAATTCCCGTACAAAATGTGTCAAATAATTCTAATCCGGATTAAAAAATAAACATGTGGTAGTGTTTCATGTAGTTCCATGCTGTGTATGTACGTATTTAGAGCATGTTAATGTGTGTACAATTTGCCTAAAATAAAATAAAAAAGTACTTTCCTGGTGTAGCAACAACATATTCGTCATATACTGGTCTCTCAATTATGTCACATGTAGTCAGAACTTTAGTATTTACGAGCCCGGTTCTATTAATCTACAAGTCTTTTTAACAACCCCTGTGCACTTTAATTTGTACTCTAAATTTTAATGCTTTAAAGTTGACATTTGCTAGAAAAATAATGGCAACACCTTATTACGCAGGTGATGAATATTCAAATGACGTAACGCCCCAACGCATTTCATTTGCAAAAAACTTTATAGTCAGCACAGAAAGTAGCTGTCGTGTAGCTGCGAGCGGAATTGTGTCAAGAGGTATAGTATGTAACATGTAATTTATCATAGCTTTCATCACAGCTGCTGAACTGTTGGCGAATAGTGCGACAGGCTTATGTGCTACCCTCTTGCGGATACAAAATTGTCTACTTCGTTCCTCCTTCCGAAAATCCCCCTCCAGGACACAAACTGCATTGGCCCACTTGGAAGTCCCTTAACAGACTCCGGTCCCAAGTGGGTAGATGCAAGGACACCATGTTCAGGTAGCGATTCTCCGATGGAACCGATCTGTCCTGTGTCTGCGGGTTCACTCCACAAAACATGCCATCTCTGGTCTTGTCCTGCGTGCCCTGATTCCTGCTCTCTAGAAGACCTTATGTGTGCAAACGACAAAGCAATCCGCGTCGCCAAGTACTGGGCACAACAAATATAAGTCGCTTTACCATCGACACGATAAGAAGAAGAAGAAGAATTGTATACGACTGTAAAGGTGAAAATCCCACTAAGTGTACGCTATCAAGCAAGCCACAGCTTAAACTTAAGACTGCAAAGCATGCCTGTGGCCGAAGGCCCGAACCTGGTAGCTCTTATACCAATGGGTCTGGAGGAATACTCTCATATTTTAAGTGAGTCTCAAGCTTAATTTGAGGCTTGGATTCCCACGTAACCCCTATTAGCCCACGCAGCTGGCAGGTATGCGTAAAGTGCATTTCCCTGACGTGAAAAAAGGTCGGAATCCCAAAGGCCTGGCAAAGGACGCGGTAAGCCGCAGGACAGAATAATTGTAGAGTTCCTTAAAAGTGACCTATTTCTAGCAGGCAGGTCAGTGACTTAACTAACACTGGGGAAACACTATCAGATTTTTAGGGAGTAAGGTCACAGAATATAGTACTACGAAACGAGGAGTTTCAAAAAAGGTGGGAAAGGTTAGAATTTGAAATTTATCATCATTAAAACTTAAAATTACTTCCAAAAAGCCCCAACGCAAAAAGAAAAGCGGACATTTAAAATGTCAAAAATAATATTTTTTTGCGTTGGGGGTTTTTAAAAGCAATTTAATTTTTATTTTAAAAAATTTAATCCCCTGAACCTATTACTAGTCGAGCCCTTTAATTTAAAACCAATACGGTACCAAGAATCGATCGGACATAAGTTGGTCAGATCCCCAGAACTAGAATAGAGCTCATTATAACACAATTTTACGGATTACTTCGCGATTTATTTACATTTTATTTTAAACCTGACGTTTCGAACACGACACTGTGACCACGATCGCTGTAAAGTGTTCGAAACGTTTAGATTTAAAATAAAATGTAAATAAATCGCGAAGTAATCCGTAAAATTGTGTTTTAATGAGTTCAACAATTCGCGTAAACGTAAGAAACAAATATATAGAATAGAGCTGAAGACCATCTGAACAGATTTTCATGAAACACGGCTAAGAAGACTCAGGATAAAATTATCTATGACACAAAAAAAACTAATCGAAATAGATTAATCCTTTTGGGAGCCACGATACCACAGACAGAAACACAGATAGACACGTTAAACTTATAACTTCCACGTTTGTGCATCAGGGGTTAAACAGGGTTAAAAAAAGGTTTTTTCCTCAATGCAATTGACTTTTAAAATACTCTCAGTTTTGACAAGCTTACATATTTTTTACAAGCTTCATTCATCCATACAAAAACTACAAAAGCAACGTAGGTTAAGTCGGTAGGTAACGTTGTAAAAAGGTTTGGCAATAGTCGCCATGTTGCCAATGAACTTTATAAAAAAACAAGATATTCACTCAGCATACATAAATAACAAAATTCACGGCTATCAAGGAGGCTTGCCGAGCAGTGATTATATATGTAGATGAATTTTTGTAACATTAATTCGAGGTATGCCGTTATTTAATAACGTAGGTACTAGTGCTTCCAAAAGGTATCGGTATCGATAGTTGGAAAAACATAGGTATCTATGTCATATATCAGCGGCCTATTTATTGGGTACATTAGTTAATATTTAACAGCTGGAAAACGTAAATCGACGGTTTAAGTGACACAATTCCCATACAAGATATGTCAAATAATATAATAAAGGCTGTTTAAAAATTGAACATGTGTTGGTGAACCTGACCCTTAGTTAAGCTTATAATATTCAAAGTTGCAAAGCAATTGAATAAATTATAAAAACAAATATATGTATATATTAACTATCGTAGAGGTTTCCCGTGACTCTGCGAAATTGATCTTAGGATTTCCTATTTTTTACTCATATCATTCCAATCGCAGGTAGTCTAAGTTATCACCTTGTTTTAAGGTACACTCTACCTAATTAGAAAAAAACATCAAAATCAGTTTAGCGGCTTGACGTGGGAATGAAGCAACAGACAAACGGTTAACTTTTGCAATACTATGATTAGGTACCTATATTTAACTAAGCTTACTAGAAACACATACCGGCTTTGCACGGGTGCTATTAAAAAAATCATAGTATATGTCACACAGGAATTATGAAGCTTTCTTTTGGTGAAGAAAATTTTAAAATCGGTTTAGTACTTGCAGCGATTTGGTCCCAAAATCAAACTTACAAACTTTACCTCTTTATACAATGCTACTTGTAGATATACCTGCGTGGCTAAATTCCGCGAGCAAAATAGAACCGTAATTAAATAGCAAAATTTTGACAGTTCTACTATTATAATACCGGATACCGGGGCAAGATGAAGTTCGGGGCAGGACGGGAAGTAAGCTTGTGTGTGTGAATAGTAATCGTGTTCGGATTGGCGACGGCATTTGCACGAACTTCACTCTCCGCAAGTGTGACCGAACAGAGCGAACACGTCGGAACTCGAACTCGTTGCTGCGAGAAAAAAATTATTATGCAAGTGTTTTTATGCGGTATTTGGTTTAAAAACTAAAGTGCAGATATGTTAGTACCTGAGTTAATCTAATGTTTTAATCCTAAGCTTATTGTAGTAGTATAAAACTTTGAATTCAGACTAAACTTTTTCGCCGGTAACGTTTGTGGTTAGAATTGCTGCATCTTATTTGAATACATGTGGATCGGGGCAAAATGATCGGGGCATAAAGGCATACTATCCCGTTTTGCCCCGTCCTTGGGGTTAAATAATATTTTCTATGTACCGATAGTATATTTTATTGTAAGTTCTTGCTTTTTTGTTTCAAGACTTTCAAGTTATTTATTACCAACACTTAATTACATAGGATCTCATGTGAAAGAATTTAAATATTAATGTCCAAGGTCTTTTTGAGTTCCCGAATTGTCATTTCTAAGATTAAGCAGCAAGCTTTTACGTCAACACTTCTAGCAAAAGAAAAAACTCCCGAAAGAAAAATAAGTTCTTCTTATTCTTTTGTGGTAAGTGATATCAGGTTTATTTAATAAAAGAAATGCATGAATTAAAAATAAATAAACTTAAAACCTACTTAATCAAAATTAAACCCGTGTCCTTTAGGCAAGGAGGCGAGGATGCTGGCTGCATTACCGCGTTGGATGGCTATACTTATCCTTTGAGCGAGGAACGAGCCAGCTTTACTATTTGCCAAAACAGAATTTAATTTAGGTGCATTTTTTTCAAAAAGTAATTTAGCGGATGGTCCCCACGGTCCAAAAGTTTCGACGCCAAACGGCACAAACACATAATCACTTGCAAGTGATGCATACTCCAACGTTTGGCGTTTTCAGCTAACTCCGTTGCCGCTCCAGCTTTTAAGGCTGACTCCCTGAGATGACATGGGGCCAAAGTATCAACGCAAGTTGCGTCCCAAACTAAAGCCCGACCCCGCTCTTAGGGAATGAGCGTAAGGCCATCGGGTCTCTTGCCATCATCACGGACCAAACCACGTGGTTCCAACGTGGAAGGAATATTTATGCTGGCAAGAGCTCTCCTGATGGCGTCATTAAGAGTAGCGTGGCGGGCGAGACGCCCAGCACTTTGCTGGCAACAAAGACAGTGGAGACCATATTTGTCGACCTCCTTGCCACAAGGACACGTAAAAACTTCACAAATAGGGGTACCAAGCCGTAGACCCACACACACCCGGAATGAGTCACTATCAAAAAGGGTGCCCAGATTTTTGATGGTAAAGCATGAAGCCAGTGGCCTGAATCTTTGCAGGAAACTGCCAAGAGCCTAGCACGATAACAATTACTGACAGAGTTTTGAAGTAAAGAATTAAAGGTCTCTCTCGCAAGAGGGACATCCCAGAGTTTTTGTTGATGACGTTCGTTTGGGATGTCTGCACTAGGACAGAGACCTAAGTAAGTAGTAGTTAGTAAGTAGTGAAAATTTTATGTCAATACCTAAAGAGGTAAGGACTCAGGAGAGGAAGAATAGAAAACGAGGGAAGACTGCAATATTAACTGAATCGCCTTACAAAAACGAACACATTAAAGATATTCGTATTAAAGAAGTTAAGTTAAATGTGAAAAAGACTGAAAATCAGAAAACTGAAAAAGATAAAAAACTTATTAAGAAAGTTGGAAAAAAGATTAAAAATAAAACTGGCAAGAAGGACCGGGAGAAAAAGCATCAAACCAAAAGGCTTAAAAAAGAAACTTAGTCGGAAGATAGTTCATCCCAAGAAGAAGATGATGACTGTGCTTGCATTTATTTTGGGTACTTATACTCAGAGTCAACCGAAGGTTGGGCCATCTGCAACGTGTGCCATGGTTGGGCACATAATTCATGTCCCGGAGTAGATGAAGAAGACGAAGTGGCACATATTTGTGAACGCTGTCTGCCCGATTAAAATGAATACTCGTTTTGCCCCATAGCGTTTCCCATCTTACCCCGGCTATGGGGCAAGATGGGAAATTGGCCGAGTTCACATTAATCATTATTTGCCAAAAAAGTACTGTAATTATGCATGCTTAAATGTTAATTTATAAGAGACAAATATGTAAGTGTTACCTCCTTTGTTAAAGAGTTTAATTTTTTTTAGAACGAGTTTTGTCTTAGCTATCTCATCTTGCCCCGGTCTCCCCAAGGCCAAATAATAAACTCAACCCGATAATAACGATTCTGTTACAATTTTGCTTACTGATTAGCAGACTTGGGCCCCTGGATTCCTTTATTTGTATACTAGCTGACGAAGTAGATTAATGAATGAATGAAGACTAACTATTTATCGATACTTAGTTTTCGGCTTCACTACACAGGTTAGCAGCAAAAAGCTATCAAAACAAAGTTTTTGTTTGATAATCGTCCACCCGTAGTAACGGTGCCTTGACGGGTTTTATTCGCAAATGCCCATTATAACATCGTTAGCCGCGATCACGTGTTAGGAGATTTATAATTAACATTTTAAATGGCTTATGCGTAAGCCACATCTTTACTCACTTAATAAAAGTTAGCCTACTAGATCCCACAGCTGGGCATAGACCTCACCTCAACTATAATGTCCTCATAGCCGAATTTCGACTACGTCGGCCTATCTCAATAGAGATTAGCCAACTGCGCGGGACATATTATAGTGCACAAGTGTGTGCGCAATACACAGGTGCAATCTCTATTCCTTCACTCTCATAATTCGGTGAGACGGCAGTCCGACATGACTGTAGAGCGATCAGGCGCAGAACTGACGGCTTAACGTGCTTTCCGAGGCACGGGGGTGTTAACACCAACGACTTCCTGACTCCGGAGCTGTGTCTGAGTTATTTTAAGACAGAAAAACCCAAACACTCTCGGCCCGACCCGGGATTCGAGCCCGGGACCTCGTGGATAGTACCCAGCGTGCTAACCACGAGACCAACGAGGCAGACCTCAACTATAAGGAGGTATGAGCCATACTCCACCACGCGGGCTCAGTATGCATCTGTGAGGCAAGGACCAATCTAACTGTCGGATGTTATCAAGCCACCCTAGGGCCTCTAACTAGGCTTAATGAAACGATTAATATCAACCGATATTAGCCGGTACCAACTGACTAACGTGCCTTCCGAAGCACGGAGATGCTTGTGATAGACGTCACTTAAACGGTCGGAATGGTCATCCATTTTGATTACGACCGTGCCGCTGTGGGTTGCTTAACTTTCGGTAGGTAGGTATTACTACAGTAATGCTGCCGTCACTACAAGTACACTTCAAGTATAGGTACATGTAGTTTACTAAAGGAACTGAAATAGGTTCGGTGATTATCATCATCATATCAGCCGCAGAACGTCCACTGCTGAACATAGGCCTCCCCCATAGATTCCCAAAATGATCGTTTACGAGCGGCCTGCATCCAGTGCATTCCTACGACCTTTATTAGATCGTCTGTCCATCTTCATATATTCTTCATACGTCTTTATATAAGTTTAATAAGAAACCAACAATCGTACACAGGCAGGATTTAACCCCACGACCTTTGGTTCATTTTGGCTTCATTCGTCGTCTGTGATCATAGGTATTAACTAAATCTTACATGAACTAAATGAGGGAATTAAACCAGGTTGATTTATACTTATGAGGTAGATAGGTCAATTATAGTTAACTAGAGCTCCAAATACATAATGGATTTAGCAACTTTACAACTGGACACTTGGTTTTAAGGACAAGATAGTTGTAAAGCGAGGATCCATTACGTTCAAACTAAAATTGTGATCTGACATTCAGTAATTGAAGGTTTCAGACGAGCACAGCGAAACCGTGGCAAATGCGATTAGTTTTGCTTCTGAAGTTGTTTATATACAATATAGTTGTATGTAGTGGTCCCTCTTGATATTTATTCATTTAAACTTTATTGCACCAAAAAGAAAAAACAATTGGCGGACTTAATGCCATAAGGCATTCTTTTATTTATGAAACAGAAATCTATGACTGTCTGGTCTGGACTTCCTATCGTGAAGCTAGGATCTCAAGCATTTATTATTAACAAGACCGAACTGAATACCTACTTAGTAGTAGTTATTAAGTTTTTTTAAAACTGTTATTATAATTTTGTAAGTTATTATTTTCATTAGTTTCCAAAGAAATATAAACAGTTAGATATTGCATAAAATACCAAAAATATTTTGTGGTCGTCTCGTATTAATAGAACGCCTAGGCAACAGGCCCATGTCCAAAATTGATGAGTCATATGAAACACCAGGTGACGTATATAGGACGATATAAAAGCATAAAATAATAAGATTCAGCACTAAGCCGTCACTTGTAAGCTGTCCAACTGAGTGCTAGTGAGAATTCAATATTCACTCTTCACCTGCACTTTTGAATTCACCCACAGACCCATCCATTTTGGACATGGGCCTGTAGTCTAGCCAGCGCTAACTTTCAGTTTAACAAAAAAAACAAAAAGGATAAAACAGCAAAACATTAAAAAAAAAAAAGCATTTAAAACTCCAAAAAAAGGAGTAAAGCTGCTGCATTTGCGTTGTCATTCATTTGCGCCGGTAAAATTTAAAATAATACTTAGCCTAGAGTTCACCAGAACGTATTTAATTTTTAATCAGCCGGTTTAGCATTATTTGACATATTTTGTACGGGAATTCTGTCAAATTAAGCGTTAATCGAGGTTTACCGGCTGTTCATAAGTTGGTGAACTCGGGTCTTAACATGTTGAAACAGTAGCGGAAGATATGTAGAATGCCAAGGTTCACATGTATACGAGTAGTGTAAACAGCTTTTTACCGACTCTATGCAAAAAAGTAAACTATTTGTAATTCTAGTACAGAATGTTAGTTATTAACAGTCTTATCCTTTAAGTGGGTGAATATGGCCATCAATACCTACAACTTTTACTATGGGGGCATGATCGAAATCTAAAAAAAAAACACTCCCTTATACAAATAATTCTGCTAGGCACCTCGATGACAATGTATGGAGAGCCAACTTTTATTCTCGATTATAGTTATGTCTCCACAGTAAAGGTTGTAGGTATTAATGGCCATATTCACTCACCCAAGGATTAGTCTACACTGACACCCACAAATGCACATTTCTTACTCTCATTATGTACAGTACCTGGACCAAGACACATAGTACTGTCAGTTCTATGTCTTATGCACTGGCAGCATGACATTTTTATTATTTGTTCTCAATCGGGTGCGGCTGCAGGAACTTGAAATACTTACAAAATCTTCATTTTCCTAACCGTACCAATACGTCTAACACAAGATATGCAACCTGCGCAAATATGGCATTTATTGAGCGACGCACGCGCCGTGTCTGACCTACCCCATTGCTCAATGCGCCCGCGTCGCTCATTTCCATTGCTAATGCTCACGCTATGGATTCTGCTGCTGCTATCGGTTCTTCGATTGATATTTAGTTTTTGGCTAACGAGTCATGATCGGCATTTTTTTTTTATTTTTATTTAGATGCTTTCAGGCTTCAGGCCCTGGGCCCGTAGACGGAATGCAATCTATTCTTAAGCGAAGTTCGCTATCGCTAACAAAATGTATAAAACTGACATATGTCGTCGAAACATCAGATGTTTGCATACATATTTTGACATTTTGTTGGCGATAGTGAAGTTCGCATTGCATCTTGTCTAAGGGCACAGGTTAGAAATTCCAGATACAACCCTTTTGAAGTAAGTTTTGGTAAGAAGAAACAAGAACTAAAAGTCTAAGGAAAAATTAAGAAAAATGCTTCATTTATATGTATGGTAGTTACTATAGCTAACTTTGCTTAAGCGTTACCTTTAAAAATGGCCAAATGGTGCAACTGCTGGATTCAATTTGCGATATCGAATCAGTAGATTTTTCAAATTGTCTTCTCCTTTCTTTCCATATAATATATGGATTTTTCCACGAATTGGGTTAAAAGTCAAAGTGTCTTGTTACACTGTAAGTATTCGTGAAAGTATTGATTACTGACGCCTGGAAAGCAATAAAAGCTTCCAAAATAATGAGAAAATAACAATTCCATATGTTATTGCTTTGAAATTGCAATCGTAATTGCGATATCATTCAAATTAGACGTTAATCCTGCTAGACGAATATTTTAATCTCGAATAAGATTCAGTATGAGTAACTGTCGAGTTGGCCACTAGTGAGGGACATGAATACTTGTCACTGCACATACAACATTGTCCTGACATATCACGCATGATAAGCAGATTAACGGTGTTCCACAGTGGCCAGGAATTCCTTGTTGCATTGATCTCGTTTCTGATTGACATAGAAAATACAAATGAAGTCCCTCTTTCTTTAATAAATACTAGAGCCAAAAATATGTACGCCTGAATATAAGGAGACATGTTCGGGCCCCTCAATGAACAATATTACTGATTTTAAAATTTTGACGTACATAAGTGGCATTTGCTGTTTGCAATAAATTGAATAAATTATTTTTGACTATAAGTTAGAAGAATTGAGCCTCAGAATCGATATAATACGAAGATAGGTTTCAGTTTATTTTTGAATAGTTACAGAAAAGTAATTAAATATTTCATTGCTGTTAGCCAACCGATGATAAATTGCACTGTGTCTATGAAATGTCGCCCTATTTCTCAAACATGAAATAGGTGGGGTACGCAAATCCTTTTTAGCTACAAACCGCTGTTTAGTAATACCTAAGTCACATTGGTATGTAACTTTTACTTGGGTCCTTAGAACAGGTAATCTACAGGGTTATTAAATATGTAAAACACCTTATCAGTGTTTATAAATAACCCTATACAGGGTGTCCCGTAAATCGTCACAAGCATGAGTGACGTCATTCTATTGCTCAAATACAACAACTTTTTCTATGGGATCAACATCGAAATTTAAAAAAAAAATTGACTTCTTCATACAAACTGCTCTCGGCCGATCGGCACTTTTGTATGGGGAAGCCAAAAATTTTTTTGAGATTTCGATGTTGATCCCATAGAAAAAGTTCGCTCTCGCTTGACGCTAATTTACGGGACACCATGTATATTGCTATGATAGGCTCTAGACAAGACTTATAAGTTAGACAGATTTTAGCATGGTTCAACTTTAGTACAAGTATGCGGTCTATCTAGTGTGCATAAAACTTTAGATTATGGAAAGAAGAGTCATGAAATGGGGACATGACCGCGACATGATCAAAAGGAACTATCAATAATCGTGGCGGATTGGTTCACTGTCATTTGTGGGCTTGCACTGCAGGCCTAAAAGCGATTTTAAATTGGTTATTTTTCATGTATTCTGTGCTAGTACTTTTATCGATGTCAAATATCGAAATTTACATGCCCTATCAAAAAAAAATGAATGAAGTAATTGAACTTTGTTAACAAAATAGGTCGACCAAAATACAAACAATACCTTTGGTGCAAGATTAGAAACGATTTACTACTTTATAAATGGCAGATTATGATTTATTGTGAAAACTTTTGTTATTTATTTTAAGAAAAACTAACAATATAAATGGGACAATACATTTCGTACGAGGGAACATTTTTTTTTATATTTGGACATTTGGTATCGTATTGTAAAAGACAGCTCAAAAACTTGAACTTGAATCACTATATATGTTTCATTTCAATAGTTAAAAAAGTGCATCAAATTGAAAGAACTTTAATTGGTTTGATTGAAGACAGTGATTTCGTAGTATTTGCACAGAATAAGTACTAGCACGTATTGGCTTAATGCGTGTGGCCTTAGATTGTTTATTTATTGTCGAAATAAAAAGTATTTTCCTAAAAATCGTTTTTTTTTGTTAAAATTCTGTGATAGGTCTCTTATGTAGGTGGTTTAAGGACCTACTTATGTGTTCCATCTCATAACAATCATACGAGAATGAATTTAACTGCTAATCAAATTAAAAAAAAAACAGCTCCTACGACTAGTTTTTTTTTCTCATACTCAATCACGATCGCGTTGCTATTGTATACTTATCTCCGCACTCGCTTCCTAGCCTATTATTATCTGATTCAGCATACTCAGCAACCCACGTAACGTCATACTGTAATTAATCTGTGCATTGTAGGAGAACATAATTGTACGTAAGTAGTATGTAAACTGGGTTGTTGATTCTGGAATCGAATATATTCCACGTGATTATATTTAAAGTAATTGCAGTTTTTTTTAATTTGAACCACTAAGTTAATTTATTCAGTGACTAAATAAATTAATTTAGGTGAATAGGTACAGAAGCTGTAATGTTACTTGTACTTACGTACTAATTAAATACATACGGTATCAGTGTTAAACGTAACATAGAATATTGCACCTACCTTAAAGTCTAAAAAACATAAGTAAAGTATCCAATTTAGGATCAGAAATTTTATTTTATCAGGAGTAAGTTTAATTAAACAATTATTTTTTATGCTTTTTTTTGTAAGTGCACATTTTAATGTCGTTTGCCCAAGCTTCTCCAAAATAATTTTCGTTCGAGCGATTCAATATTAGTTCGCTCACGAAATATTTATTTTTCTAATTCTACAATATCTCAACAGTGGTCTCAAGTAAATAACTGGCATTTACGATATCGTAAACTGGTGGAGAAAGGACTATTACTTACTTACCTTTCGATACCGTTCGTCTGGGAATATAGTAGAAAATGTAAGTTAATGAATAGGTGTAGAGCGCTCTCTATCTTTCCCAATGATAACATAATTGCCACAGCAGATAGTTTATCTCGATAAATTACTGTGAGACATACCTACTTAAGGCTGTACTTTTAAAATTTTGTTGATGCGGTCAAAGTCAAAAATAATTTATTCAATTTAAGACAGAAAATGCCACTTATGAACGTCAAAACTTCTTCGTCAAAACGGTAGGTAGGCAAATGGCAAATGTGTCAATCTGTAAGGTCAAATATTCGATTTTAAATTCAATCGGCAGTTTCATCCACTGATTTTACTCACTCAAATTATACAAAAAGCCGTTTGTTACAAATTGTTATCGGGACTCTTTTTTTGAAAAAAGAGTCAAAAGTCACTTGATAATCTGGTTACGTATCATTTCAACTAAACTTGATTCAACTATTTACAAAATAACTAAGGTCGGAAAACCTAATGTTCAATATACCTGAAAAACGTTTCACATATTTTTGTAATGGACGAAATCTATAACGGACGTTTCACCTACGGTTAACTCACCTACGGTTGACTCACCTACGGTTAACTCACCTACGGTTAACTTACCTACGGTTAACTCACCTACGGTTGACTCACCTACGGTTGACTCACCTACGGTTAACTCACCTACGGTTAACTCACCTACGGTTAACTCACCTTCGGTTGACTCACCTACGGTTAACTCACCTACGGTTGACTCACCTACGGTTAACTCACCTACGGTTAACTCACCTAATGGTTCATTCACCTAAGGTATATTTAACTACAATGAATGAAATGAAACTAAGGTTAATTGAACTAACTAACGATTTACTTACTGTTGATTTATCCATTATCAATATTTGTACACAAAATAACAATGTTTGAAGAACAAATTGTGTTGTCCCCGACATGCCGTGGTCTTTCGCCGTGGTACCAGTCTGCCTTACACTAGAGTGTAATTCAAAAACCAGAGGAACTGCGGAAGCGAACTTGGGTGCCTGAACCTTGTTACGCTGGGGTGGAGAGGCTGCACTTCCCGCAGCGCCGGAGACGAGGAAATCCAATTGCATGCATGTATGAAATTATGCTTGCATGCTTGCTGCATTAGGTATTTTGTACATAGTTGAAACATCCAATAGTCTAAACAACCATTATATTAATCGTTCGTTAGTCTAATTTATTTTAGTTGAAACAAAATTATGCCAGTTAAACATTAGGTGAGTCGTCCAATAGGCGATATTAGCTACGCACTCGAGCCAATATATAGACGATCGTTCCCCCGATGTTATGGACTGTATTCTTCAAATAAAACGCTTCTTGTTTCTTTCTTCTTTATTGGAGACCGATGACCGTGAGAGCAGCTAACAAATTCCGGCGCTCACGGCCCTATACTTATACTAATTACATAGGTCTTACTTAGTGACTAGAGCACCCTAGTGTTTACTGGCGAAAGGATAAGGATAGCACCTACGTTACTCTTTCCAACGCGTTCAACAGCCACCCTCAAAACATCGAAATACTGAGGGAGGCAACCGATGCGTATCTCCTATCTCTTTCTACAACATTTCACAACTACCTACCGATAGCCTAACAATTCCCACTCACAACATTCTACCTCTGCGGGTTTTCCTACCTACCCTCGGAATGTGCGAGATGGGGGACAGGGACAGACTATTGGTCTTACCGGTCCCACACTGCCTGAGTGGGACGACCAGATAGGGTCTCCTTCGCCCCTGTACCAATCTACCTACTTTAAATTTTTATTATTAGTTCCTACCTGCCTAACTTACTGCAAGTGGGAATCACCTATAGATAACCGGTTTGCTATCTTTATTAAATAAAACAAGCCCTGAGCTAATTTACATTGTTTCTTATGCTAAGCCCTATGAGAAAATTAAACTTTATTGAAATCCACAAATATCCTATACTAAATTACAACATTCAAATATAAACATAAAGTAACTGATTGGGTGTCCGTAACAGTCTCCCCCCGGTGAAGCGCTGCGAAGTGCGAACCTCTTCATTCCACCGGCAGGACAGCCAATCTTGACGTCGGTCGACGAAACACGCCGCCCTTGGTCCGAATCTCGACGTTCCTTACTGCTCCGTCAGGTCCGGGATGTACTTCAGTGACGACTCCTCGCGGCCACACATTGCGTGGTAGTGTGTGGTCCACCACGACGACTACGTCACCGGGCTTGATAGCGACCTCGGTAACGTCACGAGCTCCTCTTCTTGGCACCAGGTTCGGTAGGTATTCTTTCAGCCAGCGGCGCCAATACTCGTCGGCTAGCGCTTGTGCCGCCCTCCACGTCTTCTTGAAATTTATTTTCTGTGACGACTCTCGTCGCGTCGTCTGCTACGTTTTCTTGCGTCGGCACCCACCGCCATTGATTGGGACTTGAAAACTCGCTTATCTCTCTCAGTCGGTGCGCTACGTAGGGGGTGTAACGCACTCTGTCGTTCCCAATCCAATATAGAACGGTTGTAGAGTCCGTCCAGTATGTAACTCTATCTGGTTGCCATCTGTGCTCTGTCACTATCGCCGACGCGAGCCTCGTTCCTATTAAACACGCTTGTAACTCTAAACGTGGTATCGTTTGAGTCTTCATCGGGGCTACTCTAGCCTTCGCTGCCGCTAATACAACACGTCTCGGCCCATCTTCGTACTCTATAAGCCAGTAAGCTGCCGTCGCATAAGCAGACTCGCTAGCGTCGCAGAACACGTGCAGCTGCTTTCTAGTCACTCCCCCCGTTAAAGAGTAGAGACGGGGTAGACGCAGTCTGCTAAGTGAATCTACGCTACGTAGCCATACGCCGAATTCTCTCGCTATTTCTTCAGGTAGAGCCTCGTCCCAGCCGGTTTGTAGGCGCCATACTTCCTGGATTAGAATCTTCGCTCTAATCGTGTAGTAGCTGAGCAGTCCCAACGGATCGAAGATAGACATTACTGCGCTCAATGCTTCCCTCTTGGTCGGCGTTCGCTCTAACATCTTCACCTCCCGCGGCACTCTAACCAGGTCGGTGTTGAAGCCTAGCTCGTCTGCGTTAGCGTCCCACACGAGGCCCAATGTACGCCCCTGCTGATCCCCACTAGAGCAGAGCTGTTTCGGTGCGGTTGCACGGCTTTCTAACGGCAGCTCACGCATGACGTCAGGCCCGTTTGAGTTGAAGGCCGCGAGCGTGAATCCTGCCTGCGCGTGCACGTGAGTTACGTCTCTAATGACGTCACGGGCTTCTTCTTGTGTATCGAAACAGTCTACCCAGTCGTCCATGTAGTGGTTCTCTGTTATGGCTTCGTACGCTCTCGGGAACTCTCTTGCGTGCTTCTTCGCGTTGTGGTTTCTTACACTGTGTGCTAGAAAGGGTGAGCTCTTCGCGCCAAATATCATCGATGTCATTTTATATTTCTTCGGTGGTGCTGCTCTGTCATCGCCTCTCCACAAAAACATCTGAGCCGGTTGGTCTTCCTGTGCTATCTTTACTTGTAAAAACATCTCTCTGATATCTGCAGTTACTGCGATAGCCTTCTCTCTGAATCGAAATAGAATTCCGGCTAAGTCTCTAAGCAAATCGGGGCCTTCTAATAGCGCGTCGTTCAGGCACACCCCGTTGCTCTTCGCTGCGGCGTCAAACACTAGTCTTATCTTCTGTGGCTTGTTTACATTTACCACGGCAAAGTGTGGTAAATACCAGAGACGTGGGCTCTGTGTATCGCTCTCTCGGCTCTCTTCTGCGTAGCCTTTTTTCAGCATACCGTCGATCTGAGCAGTGTATCTACCTTTGAAGTCTTCTGATGCGTCCATCTTCCTCTCGATTGACATGAGCCTCCGCTTGGCAGCATCGTAGCTTGGCGGCATAACTGTGTTAACCTTGCGCCATGGCAATCCAACTTCGTATCGCTGATTGACACATCTCACTGTAGACTCGAAAGCTTCTAAGGCGCGAACATCTTCAGGGTTTTCGCGTTCCTTCTTCTCTATGCCCAGAGAATCGATCTCAAAGTATGCCTTCACCATATTGTGTAACTCTTCGTCAGGTTGCGTAGACCGAGCCTTCTCATGGCCGTCGACGAATAGCACCGTATCTCTCTCCCTTATGATCCGGGACGGCGCTAGACCATGTATCACCCACCCCAGTCTGGTGAGCGATGCTGCTGGCTCGTGGCGCTTGCCTGTCAACAGCTTCTTGCTTACTATAAGATGCCAATTATCCGCGCCTATGAGTACACGCGGCTTGACGTTTACATAACACACGTTACTCTCGTTCAGGTTACGCATGTGTCCATAATTCAAACAGCTTCGATCTACCGTTTGACTATTCAAGCGGAGGTTCTCCATGGTTCTCGCTTTCACCTTATATTCTTCCTTGTTACCGGCGATAATTCGAACCTCTACTTCTCTGCTTGCGTGTGGTACGCTCTGCGTGTTCACACTACATATGTGTAAGTCTCGAACCGGGCCTTCTGCGCCGACGTAATCTGCTAAGTCCTGATCTATCAATGTTACGGTGGACCCTTCGTCAAGTAGAGCGTGTGTAGTTACTCTACCCCGTGGCCCCTCAATGACGATCGGACACACCTTCAACAGCACCTTGGCTGCCCCAGCAGTGTGGTTAACTGAGGCTACCACTTCCTGGCTTTGTTGACTTCCGCTGTTATTACTCTCTGTGTGTAACAGCCTGTGGTGACGTCGGTTACAGCCATTCTCATTACACATCTGCGCCTTACATTTAAACCGCCTGTGTTTACTATTCAAGCATAGAAAACATATCCTTTCCTCTTTTAACCAATCCCATCGCTCGCGCACTGTCATGGTTGTAAACTTCTTGCATTTCGGTACTTCGTGGTCCCCGCCGCAACATAAACAACACGGTTTCTCTTGTGACGCCATCGCCTTCTCGTCGGCTGTGGCGTACACCCCGGTGTTTCTTCCTTTCGTGTTGGCCTTCGGTTTACCTTGTACGACTTCCTTCTTGGCTGCGGAGCTGCTAGGTTGCGGTACGTATGCGAAACGAATCGCCTTGTTAGCTTCTTCCATTAAAAAGTGCGATAATGTAACGATCTCTGGCTCCGAATAGCTTGAATACTGGACCGCGTAGTCGCACCATCTCGCCTTCAGGTGTGGGCTAAGCTTCTCGACTATGTCTCGTATCAGCATCGGATTTCTTAGGTAACTTCTATTGTCTACAGAGTCCAGTGTACACACGATGTTTTGTACCTTTATAGCGAATATGTTCAACTCACTGGCTGTGGTACCCACTCGCGGCAGGCTCCTCAGGTCGTTCAGTGCTCGATCTATAATCACTTCCGGTCTTCCGTAACACTGTTCTAGCGTCCGCATGATTTTATCGGGATCTGTAGCACCGTACAACAACGCCGCCACTGCTTCCTTGGCTTCTCCCTTTAGACAATTTCGTAGTCTAGCCAGGTTCTCGGCCTTACTGAAGTTACATGATCTCGTTGACTCTTGCATCGCAGCTTTAAAAGGCAACCACTCATTTGGATTTCCATTAAATATCGGCAACTCAATAGCTTGACGTGGGGCCGGTCGCTTTGACATAATCCTCTCTAATGTAGTAGCAAGTCGTTCAACCCCGTCCATATCACCTCGGGGCCCTGCCTTACATTCATTGTTTTCGTTGATTAGTCGCTGCTCATTATGTTCACAATTGTTATTAACTTGATTTGGTTCTATGTTTGGCGAGTTTAAATGTCGGTTTCTGTCCATTTCCATATTACGCGCCTCCTTTTCCTTGCGACGCGTAAACATATGTCTGTCTCTTTCATTCCTCTCTTCTCGGAGGGTAGGAACGCCGAAAGACATTTCTGTTGTGGGTATCTGCACATTTTCGTCGTGACGCCGGGACTGGGTTCTGTCCAGCCAGTCATCCACCCTCGCTTGGACTTCACCGGCGGGTAGGCTCTCACGGTCACGATCCTCTTCATCGGTCTCCATAATCGTAGCTATTTCATATTCCAATCGCTTTTGAATTAAATTCTTTTCTATCGCTATCTCTCTTCGCTGTATCTCCGCGAACTTCTCGGCTGCTAGTAACTCCGCTTGTTTCAAACGAGCGGCGACGCTTGAACCTCTCGACGACGGTGGCCTTGTCCTAGGCGCGTCGGCGTCGGCGTCGTGACGCCTCTCCACTGGTTCGATACGTCCGCTTTCTGCGGGTACTACGCTTGTTTGGGCTTGTGGCATGCTTGCGGTGGCTTGCACTGACGGTGATGCGGGTGGCTCTTCAAAGTTGCGTTGTCTTGAGTCTTCCGTCTCTTTCCTTCCAGCTTGGCTTCTTGTCGTCGGCATCTTCTTTCTTGCTGCCCCTACTCCTATCAATCTCAAACAGGTACGCTACCAAGGGGAGCCTGTTCGAGGATGGATGGTCGTGCAGGATCGGAAGGGAAGGAACCGCCCAGCAGAGAATGTACGCATCCGCGGGGTGCTCAATCGCTGGCTGGAATGTCCAGGACCCTCAGCAGTGCCTACAGTCCGGCCCCCACGCTTACGCACACCGTACTGGCGCGGTCGGACTAGTTCACAATCGCTTGCGCGATATGTGGCAGCTCGCCCGACAGGCTGCACCGCCTGGAAACGGCGTTAACTCGCGACAGACACCGTTTGGCACCGTTAGGTGGTGAATGCCGGAGCCACGGTACACCCGTGTAAATGTGATCGTCTCTCTCACAGGAGTAAGTCTTGATCGCGGCTTCGTTGATCCCTCGTTGCTGGTTACACTTTCTTCACACACGAAGTCGATGCCGCGATGCTGATTTCTTCTTATCCGGCGAGCAATGGACCAGACGATATTAGCTACGCACTCGAGCCAATATATAGACGATCGTTCCCCCGATGTTATGGACTGTATTCTTCAAATAAAACGCTTCTTGTTTCTTTCTTCTTTATTGGAGACCGATGACCGTGAGAGCAGCTAACAAATTCCGGCGCTCACGGCCCTATACTTATACTAATTACATAGGTCTTACTTAGTGACTAGAGCACCCTAGTGTTTACTGGCGAAAGGATAAGGATAGCACCTACGTTACTCTTTCCAACGCGTTCAACAGCCACCCTCAAAACATCGAAATACTGAGGGAGGCAACCGATGCGTATCTCCTATCTCTTTCTACAACATTTCACAACTACCTACCGATAGCCTAACAATTCCCACTCACAACATTCTACCTCTGCGGGTTTTCCTACCTACCCTCGGAATGTGCGAGATGGGGGACAGGGACAGACTATTGGTCTTACCGGTCCCACACTGCCTGAGTGGGACGACCAGATAGGGTCTCCTTCGCCCCTGTACCAATCTACCTACTTTAAATTTTTATTATTAGTTCCTACCTGCCTAACTTACTGCAAGTGGGAATCACCTATAGATAACCGGTTTGCTATCTTTATTAAATAAAACAAGCCCTGAGCTAATTTACATTGTTTCTTATGCTAAGCCCTATGAGAAAATTAAACTTTATTGAAATCCACAAATATCCTATACTAAATTACAACATTCAAATATAAACATAAAGTAACTGATTGGGTGTCCGTAACAGGCGATATATGAATCGACCGTAGTTATTTTGAACTTAGTTAAAACAAGTTTAGTTGTAATTTAATTTAAGAAACCGATTTTTTCTTATATTGGCAGGAAGGAGCGAGTAGAAAAAACGTTTTTATGATAAAAAATCGATTGTTAGTGTTTCAAGCCTATATTAACTGAAACTTACATCGCTTTGATAAAATTCAAAATATGTAGCATGGATCTCGAAACATGGTTAGAGGACAAAATCCTCCTGATATTTGGTCTAACTTTGCCCCCTTTGCATTTTATATGTACGCTGGGTTAAAATTTCGGAGCCTTCTCTTATATAATCTGTTTCTTCAGTACATCAAAACTATGGGAATACAATACGGACTACGATTACGGAATATGCTTTGTTAAAATTTTCGTTTACGAAATTGCAAAAAATCTATTTTTATGTGCGAATTCAGCGCAGACGTAGCCTTAAGTCAGGTATAAAAGCCCACAGTTGCAGATGGAACATTTTAAGCCAAGTACCTAGGTATAAAAGCCCTCAGTTGCAGGTACTATCTTACCACGCAGGCGCAGTTAGTATTCGAGTGCAGTAAGCGGTCGCCTTGGGCGCGGCTTGCGTTAAGACAATGGAAACACTCAGGCCCACTTGCGCTAGTCCGGATCAGCTAATCTGCATTTGTTCAAGACCTATTATCTGATTTGAAAGTCCACTTGCGCCAGTCCGGATCAGCTAAACTAGACGGGTGCAAGTGAACCTTACGGATTAGCTTATTCAGACTTCTGCCAGTGGGCTCAACTCAGATAATAGACCTTGAACAAGTCCAGAGTTGCGAATCCGGACGTGCACAAGTGGCCCTTAGGAATTAGTTTGATAAAAAATATTTAATTCACATTAATTGGAAAATATCTAACCAACAAAAACATTATTCAAAAATCGTTAAGATTAGAGTATTGTATGTTCTCAAATGCCACCTACAAAAAATAGTGCTTTGTGACCTTACTTTAATAATGCAGGTAACATTCGAACAAGTGACTTATAATACTCCCACTTTGTCGTCGTACGTCCCTGGACAACTAAATGACAATATTTCACGTAAAGATTTAGTCAATACTTTTCTACAGACATTTTTTTTGCATTAATTAATAATGCCAAATAAAATAAATCCTGAAAAAAACGCATCTGTCTCAGATAGTCTAGACTAGACTCTAGAGCGGTAATAATTTGAGAGATGTAACTAAAATTAATGTGAATAGTCCTCATAACACTTTTTTTAAGTAAGTTATTATCAGTGTCACTATTTTTTGTTATTAAATAAATAAATAAGTAGTTTACAATTTATCGTTACATAAAATAGTTTTAAGGCCACATCCAGCAATACTACACAATCTCTACAATTCTACATCATTGTGAAATGTGTACATGCTATCAGTCACAAGGAAAATAACTCAATCGGTCACTTCCTAACGTCGACCTAGGTCAATCGAGCTATGCGTGCGCGCCGAATCAGCCGTAAACGGTAAACAATAACACTTTTATGCTACTGATATGATAAATGGTGTTCAAAAATAGGCAAGATGACAGATTTTGAAAAAGTGTTCTAAAATATTCTTAAGTATCTTCTATTTCCAAAACAATATATTATTTTTGGAATCAACAAAGGTAATATTTAAAAAAATGCAATTTAAATGAAATGTTCATAAATTGGCGCCAAAACGCGGTCAGGGTGTCATGGCGTCTGCTGTGACGTCACACCTCAGTAAACATATTTCAAACGTTAGTGATAAAGTCGAAATTCGTATTATAATTTAGTGACAGTATTTACTGAGGTGTGACGTAACTCGAATCTGAATGGTGTTATAAAAAACATGGCGGATTTCAGTATTTTGCAATTTTATTTTCTAAAATAAATTAATAAAATCGTCTTAAAAATAAAAAAAAGATATTTTCCATAATCGAAATACTATATTTTACTAGATAGACACATTATTTTAAAGATTTTTGCTTACTATCATCTTCCCTATTAGCGCTGTACTAAAAAACAAAGTTTCTATTGTCGAGTTAAATTCAATATACAAATTCTGCATACTTATCTGATGCCTAAAAGAGCACAAAAGTTAATACTTTAGAAAATATTATGTAAATAAATAATAATATAGGCGTAATTTAGCATAAAACCACCTTCACTGATAATAATTAACAGCACCTCTGAAGATCGTAAAATCAAACTTCAATTGACCCGAGTGGCTGCCTGCCGCTGATATATTATAATGTAAGCGACTTGTATATAATTTTATGTTACGTTCTTCTTATGTATTGAGATCGTGAACTATACACACCTACATAAAATATATGACATTATAATTTCACTTTGAAATGGGACAACAATCTCTTGTTACTGGAACTTAATTATATGTAAAATTGCTCTAATTTATTTTTAAATTAGTCTAAAAACTAAGATTCAGGTTTCAAGAATGACACATGATGTATCAATATCGAGCAAATTATCTAAGTTATAATATCTCTATAAGGTACTTAATACCTGGGTAAATACCGTACCGTAGGTAAATAAAATCAAATTACTCACTTCCTATAGATGCTAGGTCAGCCCATTAAGCTGTGCCCTGCAAAAATATCATGAATCAGCCTGATCAATGCCAATCATACCGGAAAGTAAGCCTTCTAATAATTAGTGTATGATTAATTCGTTTACTGTCAATTGAATGAAGGATAAATAAAATCCTTGTCATATCTAATATTCTATACGTATCTTCTCCTTAATAGTGATGTCCATTATCACCTATCGATAATTCATTATAGTGTTTTGATTGACTTATAGGTTAGTTGACGACTGTCATCACAGGCTTTGTAATTATGTTGTTATTTAATATTTTTCTCTATAGAAAGAGTATGACATCATCTTAACTATGAAACTGCAAAATGACTTATTTTTTAATAAACCTCCGAAACAACTAAGTATTTCAGGGGGCACTCTGCACCAATTTTTCATTAAAAAACCCGGTTTTCCCAACTTGTTGTGTTAAATACGAGTCAGCTAATTAGGTCATTTTTGTATACTGAAGAAGGTGACTATTAACTTTGAAAGTATCGATAGCGACTATATCGATACCTCACCAACTCTACTTCCACATGTGCTCATAGGAAAACACCTCGATGGTGCACTTCCGAACGGTGACCTCCAGGTCGAGTTGGTTGAACGCGAGCTGTATAAAGGCCATATGATTAACAGAGGAATTTACCCTTTGTATTTGCTTAAGCATACTAATAATAGGTCTTAACCTATAAAATTTGAGTTTCTTATATCTTATATTTAATTCTGTTTGTAACTTTTACGTATAGTTTATATTTTTTCCTACTTCTATTGTTATGTTATTTTTTATAATCTTATCAATGGTTTAATTATGTATCTTTTCAAGGTCTGGGCACACAGCCGGCGTAGCGCGACGCCGACGCGACGCCAGCGGAACGCCAGCGCTATGAGTCAGTCACACTGCAGGCGTGACCGTCCCGCTGGCGTGGCGCCTGCCATTCCGCCCGCGGTGTGGCGTGATTTCACATTTTTAAATAAGATGTCAACCGATTAAGACGTGGAAGCAACTTTGCTTCTGCTTGCTTTAGCTCGAAAGAAGAAGAAACAGAGATGATTACAGAGTGACATTTTTATATTCTTTGTGGCTAAGGTCGTATAAGAATGTGTAACCTCTGACACATTCTATCAGACGTTCAATTGCTGCACTATCCATTTTTTTGGTACTAAAAGTTGTATTAAAATACAAAACTCCTTCCCGCCGAGCGCGACACGTCGACGCTCCGTCGTCTGTGGACTACTAAATACGAACATCGTATAACACAACGCTTGGCGTCCCGCTCACGCCGCGCTCGGCGCAACGGTGGCCCGTCCCGCCGCGCTGTGTTTTGTATTCGCGCCCGGCGCGACGCCGACGTGACTTGCCGGTTACCGCCTCGCCGAGCGTGGCGGCGCTGTCTGTCATTTCTCCCATATTTCTATATTATACAACCAGTCCAACCCGTCGGCGTCGCGTTGCCGTCACTTCGCCGTCCCGCCACGCTGGCTGAGTGCCCAGACCTTAAGTCTTTAAAAACTGCATTACTAGTGCACATTATTCATGGGGAAATCTTTGAAAACACCTATTTCAATGTGTCAGTCGTCGGTTCAAGTAGGTACTTCAACTAGGTACATTTTTATTTTTACTCTGTTTTTGAGAACATAAAATACGTGAAATTGGAAAACGTGGATAGCTCTTTTACCATTTACTATAGTTTTCAATTGCATCAAAATCGGTTTAGACATTTATAATAAACATTAAAATACTTTGTATGAAAATATATTTTTTCCCAATTTTGTCCATACGAATCTCTAATTTCATAGGCACATTATCCGCTTTGGATCATGGACCAGGATGTGGCAGATCAGGTAATGACAGTGGAGCGACTGCCATCTGACCTCCGTGACCCAGTTAACAGGGGAACCTGACCAGTTTGGATCATGGTTACACATTCAGTCGCCTGAATGTGCAGGTTTCCTCACAATGTTTTCCCTTACCATAAGAGCATTGATTAGTCAAACAATTAATGTACATAACTCAGAATTGGTCATTGGTACATGGCAATACGTGGGATCGAACCGGTAACTCCCGTATGGGAGGTAACCCGCCAGCCACTGCGCCACAGACGCTCTCTTTCATAGGTAAAGACCGATTATTATTTACTAGCTCGCGCTCGGAAGTCTAATATTAACTTTCTTCCCCTATTTCACCCCTTAATGTCCCATTTGTTGTCGGTTGTTGGTTATTTTCCCCCCTAATGCCCAATTGTCTGATTGCGCACATGAAAATGAGATTTTTGGCAATTTCATCAATGAAAATTTATACAAAAATGTTTTCCTGTAGTTTTTTGTTACTTAGGAACATAATAAAAGAGAAGGCTCCGAAATTTTAGCACTAGCGAATATATTAAACCATGAAGGTTTTCTATCGAACCAAATTCCTCTAATCGTGTTTTGAGATCTCCACAAGTATAGTGCTCCACAGCCAATACTCTTATTTTCCTCTTTTGGTAATCAAGCTGTAAGTCACTTACTGCCGCACTCAGAGATGTCAATTAAATTTAATCTATAATTATGTCTCGTTCTGTCACTTTCTTTGTCAATGAAATGAAAAAGGATGGCATGAGACTTAATAAAGAATTAACTTTAATTGACGTCTTTGAGTACGGCCGTTAGACAGGTTTCTGTGTTTAGGTGTAATGTGTGCAATTAAATTAAGTAGAAATGTTGAAGATATCTAGTAAAAACTAGTGTCACGAAGACCTACCTATGACAACACGTACCAGAAGATAGAAATGTAAGTGTTGCCTAAAAATCTTTACACTGACTTCCAAAAAGTAATAATAAGAAACCTACATCATCAGTCAATTATATAGCTTATCTCTTATCTGTAGAGTCTTCATATTTATCTGCTCTTTTCTTCACCTCAAAACCTGCACCACATCAAAATATTTTGACGACCGCCTTGGTGTAGTGGTTCGCGCTCCGACTCCAAAATCAGCGGTGGCCGGTTCAAATCCCGCAAAGGGCAAATGTGCATTTGCACCAAGTCATGGATGTTTATAAACGAATATAGTCCACAAACTTAGAAACGTCACGGTCAGACTGTACGAAGTATACTTAGTTCTACAGCTATCAAACTGAGTTTTAAACCACAAAATATATGAGTGATAATACTGATAATCTCGTATGTCTATCCGTTAACCTAGTCGCCATAGCCCAAGCTTACGCTTAGTTTGGTGCTAGGTAATAGGTGTGATTGTTAGGTTTCTTTTTACTATTCATTATAATCAGGACTGTAGTCACACCAAACACACCTGATTGATGAGAGGTGTAGATACGGTCTAGGGGGGGTTCATATCATATTAGGGTGTGAACTTATTACTAATTATCATATAAACCTAAATTCCCTCGTGCATTAAAGAGACCAAGGTCGTTATTCACGACCTAGGTCCAGGGGCACGACTCTCATGCAGTGTAATAAAGTTTACGAGTGTGAACTTTAAAAAACAAATTGCATACATTTTTACGAATATGAACTTTTTTTCACTGCATGAGAATTGTGCCCCAGGACCCAGGTCGTTATTTGTTCTTAACGAAGTTTTAAAAACATAGACTACGCGTGAAGGTATGATACCTGTTTTGTTGGGATGATTAAATTTGGTATTGCATAAAATTCTTCATTTAACAAAACACATGACAAATACGAGAACCTACATAGTATTGAAAGCAATGACGCCAAAGTTTTGCGTCTACGGATAACACAATCAAAATGATGCAATATGTTGTGTAGGTACACATAAAATATGTATCTTGGCATTTAAACAGAATACCAATAGAACTGCTAGTGCAATGTCGCGGGAATTTCTACCGGAAGTGTCATGGCGGCCGCGGCGCGAGACGCAAAGGCGCGGGCGCAGCCAGGGCACTATTGTGTGGGGCCATGTAACTTTAATAAATTAAACTTTATCCGCCTTGTTACAAGGAATTTAGACTAGGTTTAAACCAGGACTAAATATTAGCAGTCAAACTAAATATGAATGACACATTGGTGACAAGACCTAATAGGGAAACGCTCTTCTGATTAGTCAGTTTATGATTAGTCTGGTTTAAACCTGGTATTAAGGTTTTGTAATAAGGGGGTATAAGTAGCAATTTTGATAAGCTAGCATGTGTGTGTAGTTCCAGATTGCTCTTCTAAGCATGCCATATTCAGATTTCTAGTCATAAATTGTATTACTTCGAAATTCGCAGCCAAATTGCAGCAATAGTCTGTTATTTATCAAAAAAATAGAAACTAAGCGCTTCTCATCGACATTTATGCATGCGAGCATTGCACAGCATAAATGTGGAACTCAATACCCGCGTCAGTGTTTACAACGGATTACTACAACCCAATAAATAAAAGTCCTATATACAGGTTGCCATATTTTAAAGCATAATTTGAAAACATAAATTGTATAACTTCGAAATTCTCAGCCGAATTGCAACAACAGTCGCCCAATTTATCAAAATGATACAAAATAAGCGCTTCTCATCGACATTTATAATGCGCACAGCAAAATGTGATATTCACTACCCCGCGTCAGTGTTTCCAACGGATTACAAGTAATAATAAAAGTCCTATATCAAACGTAACGAGTATAACAGTAAATTTACCACCTTGGCGATCGCTACATTTACCAAAAATTACAAGATTTAATATCATAACATTGTTTTAATTGTTTCGTGTGTATATAAATATTCTTTATTACAGAAGGAAAACTAGTTGATAATGTTGCTGTAACTGCACACCCGTTATAAAGAAAAATAACCGCCTATTTCATGGCCCCAACTGTTATATGTCAGATTATGTCCTTGCACGCAAGCATTGCCCTTTGTAAGACGATGCAAGCACATATTATGTACCTACTTGTAAAGTTTTGGTTATAAAGGTACAAATATAAATCAAACAGGAAAATTCGGATAGGAATTTAAACATTCGATGAACTCTGAACCATGAACTTTGTGATCGATGTGCTGATGACTTTAGTATAGTGTGATATTCCTATTAACACACTTAAATAATAGAAACAAAAACTGGCCAAGTGCGAGTCGGACTCGCGCGCGAAGGGTTACCATTAACTTAAAACATTAGACAGGCATTATATAGGCAAAAAGTATATATTTTATTTTATTTATAATTTCAAAAGTATTCATCACAGGATACCCGAAACAATTTTAAATAAGAGTTTCCGCGTCTGTTTCTTTATGTTAGTGATTTGAAGCTTATAGGTCCAAGACTTTAGAAATTACAGGGATGGGGGGGGACACCGTGTAAACGACTTTGGCGGGCTATATCTCGCAAATGGTAAAGCTGATAAAAAGTGTTGTATAGAAACCCTACCTTATTTTCAAAGTCCTTTTTAACGATACCCCACACGAGGGGGTGCACTCAAAAAAATAACTCACCCCCCCCCCCCTTTACATGTATGGGGAGGTACCCTTAAAAAGGGGTAATTTTAATTTTTTGTATTTAAAAATGAGATCTATACGTAAAGTATCCTCGAACCAAGTTACATGCAAATCAGTCCATAAACGTAGAAGATATTCTGCTGTGACAGACTAGAACGGACGGATTGAACGATCTTATAAGTGTACCTTGTCGGACAACGGAACCCTAAAAAATGTTTTTAAGAATGGAAATCAATGAAAGAGAGATGAGTATGTTTGTGTAAAATACATGAGCCATTATATTACAAGATTAAGCAATATATTTTATATATGTATACAAAAAGTTTCTCAAATACCTTTAGGTAGATTCCATTCTATAAAATAAATAGTTAGTATGCTAAATCGTAAATGCCATTAGATGCTCTTTTACGCTAACAGGGCCAAACGAGTCAAACAAACAATATTGCCATATATTTATTTAAAATCCACGTAGCAAACTTGCAATTAACTTGCTCGCAGTCGTGTTGTGCCATAATTGACATAGGATGCAGTAAACTTACTTACGAGTAACATACACTGAATCCTTACCGTAAAAAAATACTTCATATATTGATTGGCATAGTGTCAAAAGCAAAGAATATCTCTATAAGCCATGGGGTATATAAACGTTGCGAATGTTGCGATCTTTTTTGCCCTTTTTCTTGCCTTTTTTTAGTTGATTGTTATTTCTGGTTGCCTTTACCATGACTTCATATTTATTTATGAATTATAAATGATACATCAAAGGATAAAAACAATTGCAATTGTATAGTACATGATACATTTTTAGTTCATCCTTCACTAGGCACTTGCTTTGTCGCGCCTTCTGTTTTTCGCTTATATTATTGTCACCATATCGTGTTTTACCACTTCTTCACGTAAATATAACGTTAATTGCGAAATAAATATTTGATTCTACTTCAAAGAGGATCCTGATCGTCTCATTTGAAAGTTAATACTAAAAATTTTGTAAATGTCAATATTATGAGGTTAATGTTGGCGTGCTTTGTTTAATTTTGTTTTTTGTTTTAGGTACATAACGTGTTAATTGATATTTTAAAATGGCGTTTTGGATACAAGTCTGCTGTCTTGTAAGTAACTTGATGTATAGATAGTTGTATTTTCTTCTTATCGTGTGGATACACTGGTGTCAGACTCCATGAGCCCCCAGAAGCGTCTGATATGGCTGGATAGAGGCTTAAAACGCGCTGTCCAAGGCAAGAATCATTAGTTACATTGGGTTTTTCAATCAGGTCGATTCGACACCTGCCGTGATTTTATTAAACTAGAAACAACACAATATTTGTTTTTATTACAATTTAAGCGATTTCTTTGCAAGTTATTAGTTAAGTTGGTGGGACCACCAGAAAATGCTCGATGAATTTCTGTAAGCGAAATTCATTTTGAGAACTACACAAATTGGTACCTATTTTACCATTTTGTGGTGCCCTTCCTCGGAATCAAACCCAGCACTTTTGGTCGAATACTACACTCGACCAACAAAACTCACTTATTTTATAATGGTTATTTACCCATTGAAAACATTCATGTTTTCTTTAAATGACAGCTCAGTCATACTCGCTCAAACAAAAACTGACCACAGTTTTTTTACGTCACCTACCTCGTGATTTTGTACTAAACCATCAACGTTTGCGCACTTAGTCTACGAACGCTAAATGATAGAGCGTTACATAGTCACTATATGTATATATATTTCATAACTAGTATTAGTCACGTTTTCCCGTGCTTTACGAATTTTTGACTGTATTTTGAGATTTCCGCATTTGTTTTGGTTTTGTACAACATCGTTACCAAATAACGTGGTAATGTCACAGTAATCTCACCTAGCGAATAATTGGTGTGATTAAATAATTAGATTATGTTCCTACGTAATCGTACAAGTGACGGGTGTAATATGGTTACTATAAATAGAACATAGGTATTCATACTTTTTTATTTCCCAATTTTAGGGTACCATCAGTCAAGGTTCAACTATGAACCCTTTATAGTTCGCCAACTTCATACTCCCCTGACCAGATAAATAGATGTTTTGTTCATGATGTAATATAGCAACATATTGACTTTCGATAAATTTGTCACTTGATGTAGTGAGCTTTTGATATGATAACAATTCGATATTTTAAACGTTCGATCATTTGTAGTTTCGATATTTTGAACGTTCGATTATTTGTAGATTCAATATTTTGAACGTTCGATGTTCTGCCTTTTTTTATAAATAGTGTTCGATCATATGATTTTCGATTATTAAAATTTGGAGTTCGATATGGCGTAGAAAATCATATAACACCATACACTTTACAAAACTAGAGGCCACATTCCAAGACGTTTTCCGTAACGTATGGTCTTACACTGCATACATTCTTATGGTTTAATTTTATTAGGAATCTGAATTTGTATTTAAGTAATTATAGCTATACTTTGATTTGTCTGTGTTTTTGTCCATCCGTCGGTTGTTTTTATTAAAACGTGATATCACTAATAACATGTATATATAATTTCCTTTTATTAGGTAAAATTTCACGAGCTAACACTCATTCTCGGTTAAATGCCTGTTATTTGCCTGTTATTTGTAATACCTGTTATTTGTCAGCTTAAATTGCTCAATTCAATTGTGACGCTAAATGAATATAAGTTTTAATGGTCTATCACGTAGGTATCATATTTAGTACAGCAATTAGTTAGTTAGGAAAAACCTCAGTTACTTACTCATTAATAAACTTGATAGTATTGTCAACATGTACCTACTTACTTCGGTGCGGAACGATAATACTTATTTGTCATTGGTATCTTAACCTATTTTATAACAACGCACAAAATGTAATGACCTAGTTATTTAAGTCACCTAACCCAATAATACTCGTATGTAATTCTAATCCCTATAGTTTAATTTTATTCACAATATATTGATAGTTGGTCGAATCTAGATTTAGGGGTTAGTTTAACAAAACTATACGTTGGTCTAGTGGTTAGCACGCTGGGTACTATCCACGAGGTCTCGGGTTCGAATCCCGGGTCGGGCCGAGAGTATTTGGTTTTTTTCTGTCTTGAAATTACTCAGACACAGCTCCGGAGTCAGGAAGTTGGTGGTGTTAAACCCCCGTGCCTCGGAAAGCACGTTAAGCCGATGGTCCTGCGCCTGATCTCTCTACGGTCATGTCGGACTGCCGTCTCACCGAATTATGAGAGTGAAGGAACAGAGAGTGCACCTGTGTATTGCGCACACACTTGTGCACTATAATATGTCCCGCGCAGTTGGCTAATCTCTGTTGAGATAGGCCGCCGTAGTCGAAATTCGGCTAGGAGGATATTATTATTGTCAACAGATAGGCCAGAGATTGAATAACTACGGTTTCGTAGAGATGTAAATACTCACGGCCGCACGTTGGACTATATACCATGTTGATCTTGAGACCGCCTCTATCCTCTACGTCATAAAAGCTTTTTTTCGTAGTTCAATTGGGAAAGCTGACGTGCTGCCGACTGTACTTTGACATTTAGGTAGAGAGTGTGTTAGTAAAATAACTATGAAAATAAACTTATTTTACCTCCGTTATCCTACTCTAAGATTCGACGGAGTCTACACTACAGTCACATAGACAGCAATTAAGATGAACGATAAGATAAGTAAAATAACACGAGCGGTGTTACAAAAACAAGGAAATATCTACATGTCACGAAAACATTTACGTGTTATTGCGAAATATCAAAATTGGGCTAGTTTTAATGAGTTTTTGGCACAATCCAGAGATATGTGGCCTATTGTCACAATTAGTTCCATTGATGACTTAATTTATAACTTTTTCTCACGGTTTCATTTAATACAATTGGAGAAACGACACATAACTAATAATTACTAATCCAAAAGTACACAAACACGTGTAAAAAATATATTTTTTAATGAAAGAACAAACTAAATCATATAATAAATAGTAAGTTTAGTGACATAAACATGAAAGATTATTTATTTTGTACCTCGCAGACCGTAACAAATAGTGTGAACGTTGTTTTGTCTGAGACCACCCAAAACACAGTTCAGTCTAGCAAATAGAAATAATAATAGACAAGTTGTCTGTCATCAACTGAACACTGCATTGCACGGTTGCACCTCAAAACATAGCTAGTGCGGGGGCACAGTAAGAGGTCCGTACAAACAAAGGTTTTTACGATGTATTTACTTTACGGTTTTCTGATTTTCTCCTTGACTTGTGCGATCAACTTTCTTCTTGTCAAATTTCATGATTCTAGGGTCGATGGGAAGTAGGTGTTTTATAGGTTTTGTTTCTCCTGCGGCGAAATGTTAGAAAATAAAACTAAAATGGCCATAATTTGGATTGCGATAATATAGGAACTTGATTTTTTTCAGCTTCAATGGACCACATACATTTGTAGGTATTTGATGTTAATTTCAACTTGGTTTCTCAGGAATGTGTGGAGCATTCCTGACAAAATAGTTTTGACAGACAAACGGACAAAGTAATCCTATAAGGACCCCTTTTTCCTTTTGAGGTACGGATCCTTATAAACAACTTGTTGAAATGGGAATTGAAGCCACGTCTTTCACATTTGTAACAAAACATTTTTTTTAGATTCCGAATTCAATGCTTTCGCTGTAAAAATTAAAACGTAAATATTAATAAAAATTTTAATTTTTTAAAAATGTGTATTATAAATCGAATCCACGACCATTATTCCTGAGAAATACTTTCTAACAACTTACCTTTGTTAGTTAATTCAAATATTGTAATATGTAATTAACGACTTGAGTAAAACGGTCAAGTGATTTACATGTAGCACGTCATAAAATAAGGTGCAGTCAAATAAAATCTTAAGACAGACTTAGGTATTATATTTAAAGAGCAAATAAATAATTTGCTTATGAGCATGACATCGTCAAAATAAAACACGTGCATATTTAGTTAATTACTAGGATTAGGAACTTGAAATTTTGCACCATGCTTCTTTTTATAATGTAGGAGCGCTAAGAAAAAGTTATTGGTATTTGATCCTTTAGGGGGTAAAAAGAAGGGGGTAAGTTTGTACGAAACTCCGTCAGGCTCTAAGGGGATGAAAAGGGGGTGAAAGTTTGTATGAGAAATTCGAATTTGCACAGATGAAGTAGCGGTTATCGGCTAGCTTATACACAATTACAATATCTTAAAGAGTAATAAGAAAACTTTACTTCGTTGTTTTGTAAGTTTCTTTTTAGGAAGTTATCTCTGGAATAATATACTGATTTTAAAAGTTCTTTCAGGAGTAGAATGCTGTGTTATCATCACTGACTGAGTGACATGACATAATAATCAATCTGTGTGCTTGTGGAACTCTCTACTATCAGACAATCCGATTCTCTTTTTATATTCAAAAATCGACTTAAGGAACATTTTCTTTCACTGTAAATTAACTATACTGCCGTTGGTTGAGTACTTGGCATATTGGTATATAATACGTATATTATGTATGATTTATATGTAGCTATATTAATATTTTTATGTATATAGTATGTGTAGTATATTATAGTGATAGTATATAATATGTGTATGTATGTGTCTGTTTCGTACCTATTATTTTATAATATGTCTTTTGCACCAATCACCCCCTTCCTGTGATTAAGTATTTCCTATACCCAAAGGTTGCCTGGAAGAGATTGTTCTTAGCGATAAGACCGCCTAATTTGTACATCTTTCTATGTAAATTGTATTGTTGTTACTTTTATGGTGTGCAATAAAGAGTTATCTCTCTATCTATAATATGTGATATTTCTATTTTTTCTGGCACCTATGTTACGAAGTTAAAATATGACAATACGTTCTGTCTTCCTCAATCAACTTTTTTAATTTAAACTTCAATCGGTTAATACATATACATGAATATAATATAATACATGTAAAATTATTCTACACTAAAAGCTTCGTGTGATCACAAATTTTACAAACGTCAATAAACGAGTTTTTTAGTAGTTACGTCAATTGCTCGTTTAAATTATCTGATAGTTTAACGACTGGTGCAAAAATAGTCGCCATTTTATATTTTTAAATGACTGTGACCTTCGAACTGACAGCTAACACAATTACCGACCTTAATTTTCCATTTCGTCGCCAAAACACAATAAAACAGTCAGTATACGTATTTTTTTTAACAAACACAAATTATCATATAATGTTAGGTGCCTTCCTACCTTTATTATTTTAACTGTAGTTAATTTGCTATAATAACATTAATAACATCAAAAGGTGAATTCGGAACAAAAAAACTTGGAGATTTCGATTATTAATGTTGATTTATTTTTCAAACTCATTAGGTAGGTAAAGAACTTACTCAGATACCCTAATAGAATCACTTTATCAGTATAAGTTTCATATTGTAAACAAACTGTCTATTTCAGTAAATAAAACACAGCCAACTTAAAAAAACATAGTCAAAAAATCAAGCTCCTAAGATAACACAATCCAAAGATACAGCCATTTTAGCCGTTCTTTCTAACATTTAGCGGAGGAATTAAAACCTATAGAGTACTTCCCATCTCGTGAAATGAAAAGGATGCCCCTGTGTTTCTATAAACATTGTAGAAAAAAAACTTTGTTCGTACGAAACCCTCAGTACGCGAGTCCGACTCGCCCTTGTCCGATTTTCCGTTGATTTAAAACTATCATTGTTTTCCTGACGTTTGTTTGAAAGCTATTATTGCTTTCTTAAGAGCTATAACCGTTGCCGTTTGAAATATTTAGTTCTGCGTTAGGCCTGCTGGCACTTTAGTTAGTACATTGGTTTACAGAAGCATTGGGTTCGATTCTTATGTGCCTAAGACTAATTTTAAGTACTGTCTATTTCATTCCGTGCTAGACAAACGAAAAGAAACAGACATATTTATTTTGGAAACGTCACATTAAACAGCTGTAAGTTGCTAAGAGAATTACAGACTCCATAGACAATTTAGTAGGGATGTCATTCGATGACGACAAAAGTTAGACGAAAACACACAAAAGCTTGTAAAAATACGTAAGAAATCGCATCACTTAATTTGACGTATGTTAATTATTGCATTTCTTTTAATTTGTTTAGCACAGAAAGAAATACTAAACTCAAAATTAGTCATAGACAGGTCTCATAGGAGATTTGAAACAAGCCCATTGTATGGATAGATACATACCGTCTTATTCCAAAAAAAAATAGACCAGGTTTAAAACAGGGCTCAATATTAACAGTCATATTAGAACACATCGATGACATGACCTTAAAGAGATATGCTTTTCTAATGGTTCGGTTAATACATAGTCCTGTGTTAAACCCGGTACTAAGTTTTTGTAATAACACCGATAATGTTTAGTACGTTCACCTGACCTGGGAATTGGCCATACGGATCTTTTCGCTATGACGCGAGTGAAGTGACTCTACAAACAGATTTCCTGACCTTTACCCAAGCAGACACGATTGACGACTTATTTGCTAGTGTAAACAATAGACTGCTAACACTGGTTTTCTAATCCTTACCCATTTTTCAATGTAATGTTATTGATATGACTTTAGTTTTTTTAAATACATAAGTGACAGTAACTGTCACCGATAAGAGGCTTATTGGTCGTTACACAGTGCATATTCATACTTGAACGTCAAGCTTTACAGTCTCTGGAACTACTTAACTGATTTTGAAAATTCTTACACCAGTAAAAGGCTCAATAATTCCCGTCCTGAGTAACATACTTACTACTCAACCAAGCCAACCAGACAAATATCAAACGACTAACAACGACGAATACAACGATATTTCCAAAATCGATTAAAAAGCAATATTGTTACAATTTAGATAAAATGCCTTTGTTTATTTTAACACCGTCGCTTTTTTCTTTCCATCGGTATTTTTGTTGTATTCGTCGTCGAAAGTCGATTGAGATTTGTCTAGTCGGCTTGGTTGAGTATTAATATTTATTTGAATTGCACTGTAATCAACAGCAGATTCATAAATCTGAACACAAACGGTGCAACCTGTACTAATCGTCTGAACTTGGTTCAAAGTTTTGTAGGACTTGATTAAATCAATAAGTTAAATGTATTCCAAATTCGAATGCACCGCGTACAATTATCCGCAATCAGAAAAATCTTTAACCTCAATCCGGCGTAAAAGGAAACAAAACGCATTTCCAAACACGCGTTATCAGTCGGCCGCGTTCGACCGCGATCAATCGCTGCACTTGGCCACCTCGCACCGTGACGTCACGGCTAGCCAGATTTTCCGGCAGAGCCTTCGCCCTGCAAACTCGATCGGTTGTAATTGCGACCGTAAACAAAAGCCGAGCGGCATTCGTGCGGCAAACACGTCGCTCGCCGCACGTCGCGAGGTATCAAGGTAGCATACCCACCGCCAGTGCCTTATCGCGTCTTCGCCGAGATGCAATCATCTTGATACGTTCCAAGTGATAAATGATACGATTGTGAATGCACTTGACATTGTGAAAACCCAATTCAATTACTGTGAGTTAAATATGTGTTTTTCGAAATTTCAGCTGTAGAGTAGACCTCATGAATATGTAAACGCCTTCATTATTTACCCGGAAAACGTTTTATCACAAGTTATTGTTCTGGAATCATTGTTATGTTGATTCTAGATGTGAAGCTAGGATTGTTACACGTAAACAGAACTAAACGGGTTGAGAATTAGCGGAAATGACGGTTCAATTACGCTGTCATAGGGTTTGCGTTTTCTTTTTGCCGGCCGATATCAGTGGAACTAACGTGTAACGAGTAACGTTAATTGGTTATTTTTAAAATACATAGTGCTCACTCTCAGTGCCAGCTAATCATCGGAGTTGACAAGGTCTGCTTTACTTTTTTTGTTACCTTCTACATAGTCTGTGGCGCGAGACAGTAAGATTTTCCGCGAGTCACGTGGCGAAGCAAAAAGTGAGTCTTCGCCTTGCCTATGTACTTAATAAACCGTTATTAAGTTATCGTAAAGTATCAAATATCATTAGCTACGGTTAATTTCCACCAAGTGATTAGCGTACACTTGCGCGTATTTATTTAATAATCTGTCGATTGTGTACCGTAAATACTAAATACTGATTCGGTAATCGAATAATTGGTCCAGTTACTTAAATGACTAATGCTTTAATTGCCTCGTAGTTTTAGATTCTTATAATTTTTGTGTCTAATTCTTATAATTTCAAATCAAAAAAGTCTATTCAATCATATTAGTATTAATATTATAAATGCGAAAGTGTGTCTGTCTGTCTGTCTGTTACTTCTTTACGCTTAAACCACTGAACCGATTGAGATGAAATTTGGTGTGGAGACAGTTCGAGACCCTGGAAAGGGCATAGGCTAAATTTTGTCGCGATATAAAAAGATTAAGATGGTGAAATAGGGGATGAAAGTTTATATTTAAAATCCATCTCTTGCGGGAAACCACTAGTACTTAAATAAATGTACGCTTATATATGCCTTTCATAACAGTTAAGGCACTATTCCACTGACGTAGTACCTGCTCAAAATGAGTTTCGAGAAAACTGCCTAAAGCAAACCAATTCGAACAATATCTAAATTGTTCAAACAACATGTGACATGGCTCTGACGTTTTGATAACCGCTGTTAAACAGTTTTAATTAAGATTTTAGACGATCACTGTCTATTTTTACATTGGTTAAACACCTGACGTGTGTTGAATGAGGGTACTTCATTCAACAATTAGAATTCTCTACAGCCTCGACAATTGGTGGTCATTCGACTTCATATTTAAATGGACCAAAACTAACGCGACGACCAATCTTCACTATTGTCAGTATGACGAAAACAAATCGTGAATAGTAAATAAGATGTACCTACAATAACCTTACATGTAGTACTAAAGTACTTATGTTTTAAACACGGGTTCTGAATCGTATTATCATCATCATTTGCTATGATGAAAACTAATTGTGCATAGTAAATAAGATATACCTACAATAAGCTTACATTTATTACTTAAGTACTTATGTTTTAAACACGGGTTTTAAATCGTATCATCACTTGCCCTGCTCCCATTATATTTGGGGTCGGCGCAATATTTTTTACTCTTCCAATTCTAAATCGTATAAATACAATAATAAGTAGTTGACGAGTGAATAGTAAATCGGTAATAAAAATTTCGTAAAGCATCTGTAACCGACATAAAAATTATCAAATTCAATCAATTTTTTTTTTTAAATGGCGTCAGTTTACTTGTAGTAATTCTCATTTAAAAAAAAAAAACTTAAAAAAAAAAATAATAACACGTCAAACGAAATAGGAAATGCGAACTTTTCCTTATTATTAGATTTGTCTGCAATGAAAATTGTATTCCGGGCACGGCAAGGCGACCAAGACAATAAATGATTTATTTATCCATTTTATCCTCATTCATGACTTGTGTACATGAAGATAGTATTGTCGTAACGTTGAAACCGGTAAGATTAAAACTGATAGGGGAAAAAGTGTTTTAAGGTAGGTAGCTACGTTTTTTAAGGTACACAGGGTATTAATTAAATAAATAAATTTCCAAGAAACACACCAATTACCTAGCCTCATACTAAGCGTGAGCTTGTGCTATGGTGACTAGGATAACGGATAGACATACTTAAATACTTTTATAAACATCCATGACTTAGGTACAAATGCTCGTGCTCATCACACAAACATTTGCCCCTTGCGGGATTCGAACCCGCAACCGCCTGGTTTAGAAGTCCGTGGCGCGAACCACTACACCAAGACGGAAGTCTTCATTTTTAAAGGGATGAATATGGCCATCAATACCTTCAACTGTTTTTAAAGATAACTTTTGAGGAAAGGATTTGTCCATTAGTGGTTTTTTATTCGCCAATATTTCTAACCAGAATAAACTAAATATTATATTAAAGAATTCACAAAAACTAGCCTTTCTGCATGATTAATATAATTTTTAAGGCCTCCGATTTAGCGAAAAATTGAAATTAATTTTTCTCTTTGTCTGTACATAAACCGCACCTTCGCCTATATCAATTAACGCATGAAAAAAGAATTGACAGCAAAATTGACATTCCATTGACAGTAGTACCTATTATATAATCTGTTGTAGTACCTAGTAGTATTTATCCAACAGTGGAAAGGCAATGGTACATAGCCATACAGCCAGGAAATACAAGCGAACGTGAACAATGGATGATGCCTGTTACAAAACATATTTTTTCTCAAAAATGGAGGCGTTTAAAATTCTGATTTCTATGGTTACGTGTTTCATATTTTTGTAGCTTAAAGATAAATATAGGTTTATTAGTGGTTGGTGATATCTTAGAATAAAAAACCAGCCTCCATACAAAAAGAGGACAAGTCCTTTTAAAAAGTGTAGTCAAACGCACTTAACGTTTTAGGTTCATATCTGACAATTATTAGAAGTCATCGGACCTAATTCGTATTAAGATCACTATTCAATGTTTTTGAACTCAAAAACGATATCAAATTATCGTTCAAAGACAGTTAAAATATCATTAGAACTATAAAACAATCAAGTTGTTAGTTTGGTTGTGGTAGACATTGAAGATTACAGGAAAAGGTTATACATCATCTCATTCAGATCACATTAAAATGTATTTAGATAAAGTATTATGTCTATCAAATATTTTCCACCGGGCATAACCACGATACCTACAAATTACTTCGAACGACATCGCAATTAAGGTTTTCCTAATAATCAAGAAAACGCTATAGCTTCACACTTTTCTAAAGTGCTTAAATATCTAATTTGGTACACTAATTATACAAATACCTATGTTATGTTTGTAGTAAGCTTTATGCATTCATTCATTCAAAGTCCGTGTAAAAACAGTCGCAATAAATTCATCGTCCAAACCACACGAATTTTTCGTTGCACTCCGTACCCTGCCATTCGATAGTCAACCTAATATTTAAACACCTAAACACCATAATTTGGCCCGTACCGATCCGGATACTTATGCAGTAAACAAGTGACCAGCTTTGTTCCCGTGCGTACCGAACAATAGGCCGCGCGATAAGGACTTCTACCTGTGTGTGCCGTGATGAGTGACATTGGAATACAGTTCTTATGTGTAAACAATTACGTCTGCGATATCGAAGGAATCAATTACGCATAAATTACATATTCAAGTTGTTTACTTCAAACTGTGCATAAGAAACTTTCATAATTAATCAAAGCTGTGAACATTTACGTGTTTCATTAAATCGTAATACAACGTTATTTATGTACATCAGTGATACAAAGACTTCAATATGGAACAATTACTACTTCAACTTGATGAAACGGCTTGTTTGATGAATAAAACACAAACCAATCTAAGAAAATGTCCTAAATCTAGGTTGACTAAAGGATACCTACAAGCTCGAATGCAGTGTATTGATGAATACTGGAGATTGTTTACGTCAACACATCAAGAACTCGTAAAGATTACGCCACGAGATAAACGTGCTGACATTTCGTATTTTGCAGAAGACCACTACGGAACTTTTGAGGACTTATACATATGTACCAAGGGCGATCTTCGAGATGCAATTACGTTGCTGGAAAATAAAGAGAACCAACAACAACAGCAACAACAACAATCACAAGGAGGAACTAGTCACAACAGTTCAGCTGACGTTTTGCCTACGCATCAGCCACTGGTTAAGCTGCCGAATATACAGTTACCTACCTATAGTGGAAGTTACGAAGAGTGGCCTACATTTCAAGATCTATTTATGAGTTTGGTACATAACAACAGCACATTGTCCGACGTACAAAAGCTTCACTACTTGAAGACAAGTCTCGCCGGCGAAGCGGAAGCACTACTTAGGCATATTCGTGTGACGGAAACAAACTATAGTGATGCGTGGAACACTTTAAAAAGTAGATACGGAAATAAACGTGTTATAGTGTACTCTCTGTTAAATCGATTGTTTTCATACAAAAAGTTAAGTATTCAGTCTGCCAGCCAAATTAAAATGTTACTCGATAATACTAACGAATGCATTAATACATTAAATAACTTAAATATTCAAACCGATTTTTGGGATCCTTTAATTATATTTCTTGTAGTACAGAAATTGGATCAGGAGTCACGTAAGGACTGGGAAAACTTTGCTTTCAAAGGTGACTCGGATGAGTTGCCTTCGTGGTCTGATATGAAGTGTTTCTTGGAATCTAAGTTTCGTACTTTGGAGTTCGTTAATCCAGCCACGACGCGTACCTCCGAGAAGGTCAGAGAGAAAACGTTCCACGCAGCTACATCTCAGGTAAGAGCATGTGTTTTATGCAACGAAAATCATACTTTGTGTCATTGTAAACAATTTTCAAAGATGTCAATTACTGAACGAGGTGAGTATGCAAGAAATCAAAACCTGTGTTTTAATTGTTTGTGGACAGGGCATTCAGCTATTAAGTGCCGTGTACCTATGTCCTGTCGCATATGTCAAAAACGTCATCATACTCTTCTACATCAAGCCAAGACTGATGAGACAAATACAAATGTTGCTATTTCAAATGTAGAAGAGTCTGAAGTACATGTTAATACAGTGGTGACGTCACACGCACACTGCAATATAAAACAAGGTTATGCTCTATTAGCTACAGCAATGGTTAAAGTTAAGGGTGAAACAGGACAAACCATGATATTACGAGCGCTAATAGACCAAGGCTCGCAGGCATCTTTTATCAGCGAACGGGCGACTCAACTACTGAAACTAAAGCGGAAATCCATACAGGGTGATATTACGGGAGTTGGTTCTACAAAGACAAAAATCAACAGTATGGTGCAACTCCAGATACTTTCCACATATAAGACAGAATTTTGTCTTCAAACAGAAGCTTATGTTATACCTAAACATATCACGACAAAATTACCTACCAAATCTATATCTGTGAGAGACTGGCCTCACCTACAAAACTTAAAATTAGCTGATCCAGCTTACAACAAAACAGCACCGATAGATATGTTGATCGGGGTAAACGAGTATGCACAAATTATTCAACCTGAGATGATAAAGGGACCCCCAGGAACACCGTGTGCTCAAAAGACTGATCTTGGCTGGATTCTGTTTGGAAACGTAGGAAAAGAGAGAGAAACTGAAACGCCGTCTCTGCTAGTTATGCATCATCAAGTAGATTTGGATGAAATGCTCAAATCAATGTGGGAATTAGACTCTGAAAATGGAAGAAAACTTACACAAGAAGAGAAACAATGCGAAGAAATTTATGAAAATACATACAAGAGAAACGAAGAAGGAAGATATATAGTCAACTTACCATTTAAAAAGGAAGAACAGAAATCATTAGATGGTAACAGCAAAGAGATAGCAATGAGAAGATTTTTACAATTAGAAAGGCAATTACAGAAGAAACCTGAACTTAAGAAGAAATATACAGAGGTTATTGAAGAATATGTGAACTTAAGGCATGCAGAAGAAATACCTAAAGAAGAGTGTGATAAAAAAGCAGTTTGTTTATGTCATCATGCAGTTATACGTAACGATAGCGAGAGCACACCAGTTCATGTCGTGTTTGACGCATCATGCAAGGGTACTAATGGAGTATCACTAAACGACGAACTGCTCGTAGGTCCAGTTTTGCAAGAAGATCTTCGCAGTATAATCTTGAGATGGAGAATGCACGCCGTTTGTTTTGTTTCAGACCTGAAAAAGATGTACAGAATGGTGTTAGTAGCAAAAGAACATACGGATTTTCAACGTATACTGTGGAGAAAAGACCCTACTGAAGATATCAAAGAATATCGTTTACTTACTGTGACGTTCGGAACTGCATCTGCACCTTACCTCGCCGTGAAGACGTTGACACAGCTGGCCGAAGATGAAGGCGCCGACTTTCCGATTGCTTCTAAAATCCTGAAAGAAGATTTTTACATGGATGACGTTCTGTGTTCATTTGATGATGCTGCTTCAGCCATAGAAGCTAGTAAACAGATGATAAAGTTGCTGGAAAGAGGTGGATTCGAATTACAGAAATGGTCATCTAATAGTGCAGATTTCATGAAATCTATCAAACCTGAAGATCGATCATCAAAAGTACAACTGAGTTTAAATATAGACGGAACTATCAAAACTTTGGGTATATTGTGGGATTTAGCAAAAGACGAATTCAAATATGACATTAACTTACCTCCTGTTGAAGACAACACTTTTACAAAACGAATCATTCTATCAGAAATACAAAAACTTTTTGATCCCCTTGGATGGATTGCACCAACCATAGTTATGGCTAAGATCTTGATACAGAAATTATGGTTGAAGAAATTAGACTGGGATGAAAAAATTGACGAGATGCTGATAGAAGAATGGTTGAAAATTAGACAAGACTTTGAAAACATCAAGAACATTCGGGTAAACAGATGGTTAGGATTTTCTACGAAAGACAGCGAACGGATTGAGCTGTATGGATTTTCAGATGCATCTGAGAAAGCGTATGCCTCAGTTGTTTATTGCAGAATAATCAATTTCGACGGCACTATCACTACACAACTGCTTGCAGCTCGAACCAGAGTCGCTCCTGTCAAGACAGTTTCAGTACCAAGACTAGAGCTCTGTGGTGCAGTTTTACTTTCAAAGCTCCTGAAACATGTGGCGACAGCAATGCGAATACCTGCATCACAAATATTCGCTTGGACTGATTCGTCAATCGTCTTATCTTGGCTGTGTGGAGAACCATCGCGTTGGAAACAATTCATCGCGAACCGCGTCGTCGAAATTCTGGAGAATGTCAAGCATGATCAATGGTTTCATGTGGTGTCCGACGAAAACCCTGCTGACATTGCTTCTCGTGGTGCGCCTCTCTCGAACTTGGAAACTTGCCGCCTATGGTGGGAAGGGCCTGAATGGCTAAGACAACAAGAAATTAAATTTACACGACCGAATGTGACACAAACTGAAATGGAACAGAGAAATGTACAAGTAAATCTAAAGATAAAGGAAGAAAAGAAAATAGATTTCGAAGAATTTTCCAATCTAAATGAACTTTTAACAGTGATAGTCTACAGCTTAAGATTTTTACACAGCAAGAAGAACCCAGACGGAGTTGAGAAACCAATCACAACACAAGAATTAAACTCTGCTTTGAAAAAATGCATAAAAATAGATCAAGATGAATTTAGAGAAGAAATCGAAGACCTGAAAGCAAATAAGAACGTAAAGAAAAGTAGCAAATTAAAAACGCTTAATCCGTACATCGACGAAGATGATATACTCAGGGTGGGCGGAAGATTAAGGAATTCTAACTTACCTGAAGACAGCAAACATCCGATTATCCTGAAAAATAAAAGCAAATTAACTTACCTGATCATCTCTGATGCACATAGAAGAACTTTACACGGTGGAACACAGCTAGTTTTGACTTACCTTCGTTCGAAGTACTGGATTCTGCAAGCAAAAAATACAGTTAAAGCATACATACACAAGTGTTTGATATGTGCTAGGCAGAAAGCACTTGTTAAGACGCAACTGATGGGAGACTTACCGCAAGTTCGCACAACACCTGCGCGTCCTTTTCAACATAGTGGTGTTGATTTTGCTGGTCCTTTGTATGTACTGATGTCAAAGGGACGTGGAGCTAAGCAGAATAAGGCATATATAGCCATATTTATATGTATGTCCACCAAAGCCATTCACTTGGAGCTTGTTGGTGATTTGACATCTGAGTCTTTCATTGGGGCGTTTCGTCGTTTTGTAGCTCGCAGGGGCAGATGTTCACATTTATGGAGTGATCAGGGCAGAAACTTTGTTGGTGCTAACAAACAGCTAGCAGCCGAGTTTCAAATCGCACAATTGGAACTCCCTGGTCATTTACAAGATCAGTTAGCTTTAGAGGGTACACAATGGCACTTCATTCCCCCCTATAGCCCGAATTTCGGAGGATTATGGGAAGCCGGAGTTAAATCGATCAAATACCACCTACGGCGAATACTCACAGCACATCTGACCTTCGAAGAAATGACCACAACTCTGTGTGACATAGAAGCTTGCCTTAATTCGCGACCTTTGGTTCCGATAGACACTTCTGATCCAGACGCACCGGAACCGTTAACGCCGGGTCACTTTTTGATAGGGGAGCCTCCAGTTACTGTACCTACTCCTGATTTACAAAATATTAACTTAAACCGTTTAAATCGTTGGCAAATGACTCAAAAATTGGTTAGGGATTTTTGGCAAAGATGGCAAACTGAATATTTAGCTAGATTACAAACTAGACCTAAATGGCTTAAAAAACAAAGTGAATTTGATGTAGGTGACATTGTATTACTAAAAGACGAACAATTACCTCCTGGCAAATGGTCATTAGGTAGAATAGTTGCCAAACATCCTGGTCAAGATGGTTGTACCAGAGTTTATAGTGTTAGGTACCGTAATGATGTTGTGAAACGTTCTGTTAGTAAGTTGTGTGCGTTACCTATCAATGATAAAGATAGTTTAGTTATTTGATTGCATACATTACTAGTTATGTTAACTTTGATGCATGTATGATTTTGTTATATTCATCTGTGTATTCTTTTGTCTAAGTTTCAATATCTTGTTATCTTTGTTTGATATGATAAATTCTGTGAAAATTTCATTGATGTCAATCAATTGTAAGTACATGCATGCGTACCATTGTCATCGACATTTGTATTGTGAGGGATATTTTTTGGAAAGTCCTGTCGTACTTTGGTGGGCGGCATGTTATGTTTGTAGTAAGCTTTATGCATTCATTCATTCAAAGTCCGTGTAAAAACAGTCGCAATAAATTCATCGTCCAAACCACACGAATTTTTCGTTGCACTCCGTACCCTGCCATTCGATAGTCAACCTAATATTTAAACACCTAAACACCAACCTACTTAAAATTATTAATATTAAAATTGTGGTGCCATTTTTACAACGTGCTAATGATGTCACCACAAAATGCATCTTAATATCTTAATTCATCAATCGCAGAAACTCTCGAGATTCCAAACAATCGAGTAATCTTCGATCGAGAACGTCCAAATCGATTCGGAAGAGGAAACCCGTCACAGCTGAACACCTAAAGTGAATTGTGAATTAAGTGTACTCAGTGGGCGAGTGAAGTGAAAAAGTGATGTCACGTGATCACTGATCATTGACGAATTCGGCTGAAGAAGTCAGCGCGGAAAACTGGAGGTCGACACGTATGAGGTGTCAGTTGTCGTCGAGCTGACAACAGATGTCGCCCCGGTCGACGGTGAGTCATAAAAATATTTTTTATGTATTATTTAACAATATAATACACAAGTAACTAAACTATTATTGTAACTTATATACATCTTATCAATAAAAATTAAGATAAATTATTTAATACAATAGAAAAACAAAAATTATAAAGAGGGTACTTGTGGTAAGGCTCCCAGGATGCTGGCAGCATTACCGCGCTGGATAGCGATGCTTATACGCTGAGCAAGGTGGCTGCCAGCTCTTGGGTCACCACTGATGTCAACCAGCCTTTTGGAAATCTCTTTGAAAAAAGGGATAGCGTTGGGACCCCACGGACCCAGTGTTTCGACTCTAAACGGTACAAAGTGGTACAAGTTTTTTTGAAACCAATTTTTATACTATGGACTATAAGAGCCCGTTACCAGCGCATGCTCCCAACATAGGTAGGAACGATTGACTATCATGAAGTATGGGTCATCGTGGCTTTGGCAGTTAAACGGTTATGTTCTCTGGCAAGGGGTTGGAGTGGACAAAACTGTCTGGCTCATGAACAAACATAATCTATTTATTACCCAAATAGTATATATGAAAATCTGTGTTTAAAGAAATAACGATTAGGTACCTACTTAAAAATTGTAAAACAAGCTAGAATTACATTCTGAAAGGATGATCGAAAGTAATTAAAGCTATTAAAACTGTGCAGCAAAGCAACATAATATCCAGTAGAAAAGTGAGTAACGCCACTGTTAATTTTCTGCATGTGGTTGACTGGTAGAGAATCCCATAGGGCATTAAGTTCGCCAATGGAACTTTTGAATATTAATTGATATATTAATAATTGACATATAATATTGGCATTTAGTATAAAATTAAATAAATATTTTTTGACTTTGAAAATAAATCATGTAGAAATTTAATAAATACATGGAGTTTACCGGAAGCACAAATGAAACGTCATATTAAAACCTTGAAGTGTCTTCACTCTGAGCTTGTGAGAAAACCATAATATTTCCTCCAGACTTCAAGTATTTAGTATTTAATATCAATAATTATAAACGCTTTATTCATGTAGTTCTGATAAATTAATTGCAGACGAAGTGTTTACTTCCTGACTCAAATGATTCTTGATTATATGTTTGATATTATTAAATATATCCTGATAGATATTGCATTAAGAAATACGTTTAACAGAAATGTAAATAAATTAAACTCTGTGATTACATAATGATCTGTTCTGTGTACAAAAATGTATAGTTATATATTTTGTGTTATTTATTACAATTTAAAAATTCTATAATTATATAAAGTCAACAATAAAAACAAGTAAACACTACTTTAAATCAGATAAATATTGAGCAAACACTGTAATTGTCATTTTAACTAAATTGTCAACAATATTTTCATGATTTAAAAAAATTATGTTAGTAAAAAAATACTAATAGATCTACATAAAAAGTTGCATGTAATAAATGATAAAAAACCATAGTACGTTCTTATTTTTAAATTAATATTTTTTAACATCATAACATCAAGATTGTTTACAATGACTGCCAAGCAAAGAAAAATGGACTTTAGTCGAGTATCCTAGTGCTATCGTTCTTAATAAATAAATATTAAGTCTGAAAACTACATTACAATAATATAAATATAACAAAAAACTCTCCGTACTCAATAATGTGCGAACAGTGTGCTAATAACAAAATGACGAATATCTTACTTTTTAAATTGGTTCTTAAAATGTAACTAAATCATTCAATTAAACGTCTTCAAATCAGGTTAATAATCCTTACATTATTGCTTCTAAGGATTCGATTTAATTTAGTGTTAACGACGCCGGTGCAAAGTCACAGTGAGCACGAACGCCGAACCCGCACGCAGACAGGTGTCCCGATCGAGTCACGATATGACCTTGTATCGTCGCACTAATAATTTAGCAATACTCGTTATAAAATCAAGATCGAGAATTCTCAATCACACACAAAGTTGTGACCGCGTATGCAAACACTACGTCCTTAGGATTGCACGTAGAGCACTATCAATTCATAGAGTGAAATTCGAATGAAAAATCTCATTCACTCTCATGTAACATAAGTTATTTTATTAATAGAAACAATGCGGACTTTGGTGTTTGATCGAAAGGATAGAAATGGCGAGTAGCGAACTTCGCTTTAGTAAAGATCGCATCTTATCTAGGGGTCCACTATGCCTTGTTGCTGCAGTAGGTGCCCTGTGTGTGTAAACACGGTGGCACCTTATGCAGTTGTGATAGGGGTGATTTTGCAATAAAAATTTATAGTCTCATCATCTGATGTGCTTGTCACTGTACCACGATTCAAAGTCAATTATATCGGGCACCGGCGCAAACGCACACTGGTCTCCACTGAGCTATCGCGCTCAATATCTTTGACCTTGCGGTGCACGATGTAACTTTGTAATGAGGTACAAATTATTATGTTACTCTTTTCTCGTTATAATTTGTACACGTGGTTCGGTACAATAAGTGCATGTGTTGCCCCGGATGTTTACGTTTTTATAGGATTATTTTATGTTTAACTTTTGAAATGTAGTTTTGCACAATGGTTTTGTATATAAACATTTTGTAGTTTTTGATGATAACTAAGGTAAAGGTACATATTATTATTTAGTCTGTGGTTTTTACTAAAACTTTAAATTTATTTTGTCTAGTAGGTCAACCAATCTTTTTTTGTAGACATTCAATAATTTCAGCTATATTTACCTTGTTCGGTGCTGTCAAAGCTTTTCTATAGAAATCGGCCATAAAACATTTCATTTTTGTCAAACGATTCCTTTTGTTGTTTTTTCTATTTTTGTGTAACGGGGTTTGATTTTCGCACTTGGCCTTGCGAAAACGTTATTATGTTTGCAATAAAAGCGTTATGACCTTGTCGATCCGTCTGTTATGATAAAGGGGAAAAACAAACCCGCTGGACAAGGCTAGCTTGCCTTATCACTATCGATGCTCAAGACACTTCTTTGTCTTTTCAAGATGATAGAATTAATTTAATTAAAAAAACATCTTTTTAACTCATTAAAACACGTTTCGAACACTTTCCAGCGATCGTGGTCTCCCTGTGACCACGATCGCTGTAAAGTGTTCGAAACGTCAGGTTTAAAATAAAATGTGAATAAATCGCGAAGTAATCCGTAAAATTGTGTTTTAATGAGTTCAACAATTCGCGTAAACGTAAGAAACAAATATGACACTTTTTAAACTTAAGATATTCTTTATTATGCACTCAATTAAATTAAGTTACTTAAAAACTTGAGTGAAACAATAAAGAAATCTTGAAAAATGAGGGCAATATAATAAATGTGGGCAAGGTTGCTCCTTATCACTCTTGTTGATTGTTGACGACCAACTTGTCCTTTAATTCTATTTTTAAATTAATAAACATTTTTCTTCTATTGAATAGATAATATAACCGTTTTTACATTTCTCTTGAAGATGATTTTAAACTGTATTGTGTCTAAGTGTATCGTTGGATAATGCAATACACTAGGTCTTCTAATACGAGTATTTTAAGCGACAGTGTGTCTGTCTGACTGTTTCCTCGTACGCTTAAGCCGCTGAACCGATTTAGATAAAATTTTAGTTTATGTTCCAGAAAAAGACAGGATAGTTTTTATCCCAAAAAATATTGTTTAAGGGGATGAAAGGAGGGTCGATTTTGTTATGAAAAAATTTGACATTTGCGCGGACATAGTCGCGCGATACTAATAACTAACTAAGTTATAATATTGACTATTCTAGTATTCATAGTCTTTGACTCGCTTTTTGATGAATGGGCTCTACAGAGCATAACTAATTCGAGGTTCGTTATATTCTTATGTTATCCTTGTAATGAGTTAGTACCTAACTACTATTATATTACTATGTAAATATGGATATGTAATTTACTATGTACTTTTAATTCCAATGTTTTTCACTAAACTGCGTCTGATGCAATGTGACATTGTCAGATTATTGGGTTTAGAACTCATTTTACATGAAAAACCGGCCAAATACAGCCAAGTATTTTTACATAAGAACATGTTTTTATCTTATATATTTATATCTTTTTATTTATCGACTTTTATATAACTGTACGCAGTCTAAATAAATTCAAAGGAATAAATAAAATGTTCATAATACATATATGTTAATACTCACCTTAACCACAGAATAAGTACTAGTAGGCTACGTCCTCAACTAAGTGGGATCTATTTATTTATTTTTTTACTAAATGTTGATTTTTTTTTTGATATATCGATACATATCCTGTTATTACTGTTGAACGCCTAATTTCTAGGTCTTAAAATAAGCGACAGCTCAGTATGTAATTGTATATGCACAAGTGGGTACTTTTTTCACTTTGTCGACTGGTTCCTGTTTTCATTCTCCGAAAGCAATCATTTAACATGACATGGAAATGATACTTCGTATCTCATCGCTTTGAAACTGCAATCGCAGTCGTTTTCAGATCGAGCAATTCTCAATTCAGAGGTTTTCCTTTCTTGTGTCATTTATCTGAATATTTTTGCAAAAAAGATAATTCGTATGGTGGAGTATGAGTTCTCTTTGATGATCATTTGAATGATGTTATAATTTCCATCTTATGTAATGATTTATTAATGTTTGTGAACCAACTGCAAGAATGTATTTTTAACATCGGATAATATATTATGCTCGATGATTTAATGCCGTTATTTCCTAATTTTATCAAGTGATAGTAATAATTTTAATATTAAAATTGCCTTTTGTAGATTTGAAAAGTGAACATGGCCGGATTTATGGAATTTATAAAGATACTATTTCTAAAGTGTAGCATAAAGTAGAAAGGGCGCATTTTATTATGTAGTGAGAACTTCATCTAATCGATGCTACCAAATGCCAAGCCCTTAAATGTCAGTTGGTACCTACAACTGAATCGTCGTTCAGGGGCGTGTGCCTGTACACAAGATGCAATATATTATATAGCGAAGTTCGCTATCGCTAACAAAATAGAAACTAGACTTTGAAAATAAATCATGTAGAAATTTAATAAATACATGGAGTTTACCGGAAGCACAAATGAAACGTCATATTAAAACCTTGAAGTGTCTTCACTCTGAGCTTGTGAGAAAACCATAATATTTCCTCCAGACTTCAAGTATTTAGTATTTAATATCAATAATTATAAACGCTTTATTCATGTAGTTCTGATAAATTAATTGCAGACGAAGTGTTTACTTCCTGACTCAAATGATTCTTGATTATATGTTTGATATTATTAAATATATCCTGATAGATATTGCATTAAGAAATACGTTTAACAGAAATGTAAATAAATTAAACTCTGTGATTACATAATGATCTGTTCTGTGTACAAAAATGTATAGTTATATATTTTGTGTTATTTATTACAATTTAAAAATTCTATAATTATATAAAGTCAACAATAAAAACAAGTAAACACTACTTTAAATCAGATAAATATTGAGCAAACACTGTAATTGTCATTTTAACTAAATTGTCAACAATATTTTCATGATTTAAAAAAATTATGTTAGTAAAAAAATACTAATAGATCTACATAAAAAGTTGCATGTAATAAATGATAAAAAACCATAGTACGTTCTTATTTTTAAATTAATATTTTTTAACATCATAACATCAAGATTGTTTACAATGACTGCCAAGCAAAGAAAAATGGACTTTAGTCGAGTATCCTAGTGCTATCGTTCTTAATAAATAAATATTAAGTCTGAAAACTACATTACAATAATATAAATATAACAAAAAACTCTCCGTACTCAATAATGTGCGAACAGTGTGCTAATAACAAAATGACGAATATCTTACTTTTTAAATTGGTTCTTAAAATGTAACTAAATCATTCAATTAAACGTCTTCAAATCAGGTTAATAATCCTTACATTATTGCTTCTAAGGATTCGATTTAATTTAGTGTTAACGACGCCGGTGCAAAGTCACAGTGAGCACGAACGCCGAACCCGCACGCAGACAGGTGTCCCGATCGAGTCACGATATGACCTTGTATCGTCGCACTAATAATTTAGCAATACTCGTTATAAAATCAAGATCGAGAATTCTCAATCACACACAAAGTTGTGACCGCGTATGCAAACACTACGTCCTTAGGATTGCACGTAGAGCACTATCAATTCATAGAGTGAAATTCGAATGAAAAATCTCATTCACTCTCATGTAACATAAGTTATTTTATTAATAGAAACAATGCGGACTTTGGTGTTTGATCGAAAGGATAGAAATGGCGAGTAGCGAACTTCGCTTTAGTAAAGATCGCATCTTATCTAGGGGTCCACTATGCCTTGTTGCTGCAGTAGGTGCCCTGTGTGTGTAAACACGGTGGCACCTTATGCAGTTGTGATAGGGGTGATTTTGCAATAAAAATTTATAGTCTCATCATCTGATGTGCTTGTCACTGTACCACGATTCAAAGTCAATTATATCGGGCACCGGCGCAAACGCACACTGGTCTCCACTGAGCTATCGCGCTCAATATCTTTGACCTTGCGGTGCACGATGTAACTTTGTAATGAGGTACAAATTATTATGTTACTCTTTTCTCGTTATAATTTGTACACGTGGTTCGGTACAATAAGTGCATGTGTTGCCCCGGATGTTTACGTTTTTATAGGATTATTTTATGTTTAACTTTTGAAATGTAGTTTTGCACAATGGTTTTGTATATAAACATTTTGTAGTTTTTGATGATAACTAAGGTAAAGGTACATATTATTATTTAGTCTGTGGTTTTTACTAAAACTTTAAATTTATTTTGTCTAGTAGGTCAACCAATCTTTTTTTGTAGACATTCAATAATTTCAGCTATATTTACCTTGTTCGGTGCTGTCAAAGCTTTTCTATAGAAATCGGCCATAAAACATTTCATTTTTGTCAAACGATTCCTTTTGTTGTTTTTTCTATTTTTGTGTAACGGGGTTTGATTTTCGCACTTGGCCTTGCGAAAACGTTATTATGTTTGCAATAAAAGCGTTATGACCTTGTCGATCCGTCTGTTATGATAAAGGGGAAAAACAAACCCGCTGGACAAGGCTAGCTTGCCTTATCACTATCGATGCTCAAGACACTTCTTTGTCTTTTCAAGATGATAGAATTAATTTAATTAAAAAAAACATCTTTTTAACTCATTAAAACACGTTTCGAACACTTTCCAACGATCGTGGTCTCCCTGTGACCACGATCGCTGTAAAGTGTTCGAAACGTCAGGTTTATAATAAAATGTGAATAAATCGCGAAGTAATCCGTAAAATTGTGTTTTAATGAGTTCAACAATTCGCGTAAACGTAAGAAACAAATATGACACTTTTTAAACTTAAGATATTCTTTATTATGCACTCAATTAACTTAAGTTACTTAAATACTTGAGTGAAACAATAAAGAAATCTTGAAAAATGAGGGCAATATAATAAATGTGGGCAAGGTTGCTCCTTATCACTCTTGTTGATTGTTGACGACCAACTTGTCCTTTAATTCTATTTTTAAATTAATAAACATTTTTCTTCTATTGAATAGATAATATAACCGGTTTACATTTCTCTTGAAGATGATTTTAAACTGTATTGTGTCTAAGTGTATCGTTGGATAATTCAATACACTAGGTCTTCTAATACGAGTATTTTAAGCGACAGTGTGTCTGTCTGACTGTTTCCTCGTACGCTTAAGCCGCTGAACCGATTTAGATAAAATTTTAGTTTATGTTCCGGAAAAAGACAGGATAGTTTTTATCCCAAAAAATATTCTTTAAGGGGATGAAAGGAGGGTCGATTTTGTTATGAAAAAATTTGACATTTGCGCGGACATAGTCGCGCGATACTAAATAACTAACTAAGTTGTAATATTGACTATTCTAGTATTCATAGTCTTTGACTCGCTTTTTGATGAATGGGCTCTACAGAGCATAACTAATTCGAGGTTCGTTATATTCTTATGTTATCCTTGTAATGAGTTAGGTACGCATATTACTATGTAAATATGGATATGTAATCTACTATGTACTTTTAATTCCAATGTTTTTCACTAAACTGCATCTGATGCAATGTGACATTGTCAGAATATTGGGTTTCGAACTCATTTTACATGAAAAACCGGCCAAATACAGCCAAGTATTTTTACATAAGAACATATTTTTATGTTATATATTTATATCTTTTTATTTATCGACTTTTATATAACTGTACGCAGTCTAAATAAATTCAAAGGAATAAATAAAATGTTCATAATACATATATGTTAATACTCACCTTAACCACAGAATAAGTACTAGTAGGCTACGTCCTCAACTAAGTGGGATCTATTTATTTATTTTTTTACTAAATGTTGTTTTTTTTTTGATATATCAATACATATCCTGTTATTACTGTTGAACGCCTAATTTCTAGGTCTTAAAATAAGCGACAGCTCAGTATGTAATTGTATATGCACAAGTGGGTACTTTTTTCACTTTGTCGACTGGTTCCTGTTTTCATTCTCCGAAAGCAATCATTTAACATGACATGGAAATGATACTTCGTATCTCATCGCTTTGAAACTGCAATCGCAGTCGTTTTCAGATCGAGCAATTCTCAATTCAGAGGTTTTCCTTTCTTGTGTCATTTATCTGAATATTTTTGCAAAAAAGATAATTCGTATGGTGGAGTATGAGTTCTCTTTCATGTTCATTTGAATGATGTTATAATTTCCATCTTATGTAATGATTTATTAATGTTTGTGAACCAACTGCAAGAATGTATTTTTAACATCGGATAATATATTATGCTCGATGATTTAATGCCGTTATTTCCTAATTTTATCAAGTGATAGTAATAATTTTAATATTAAAATTGCCTTCTGTAGATTTAAAAAGTGAACATGGCCGGATTTATGGAATTTATAAAGATACTATTTCTAAAGTGTAGCATAAAGTAGAAAGGGCGCATTTTATTATGTAGTGAGAACTTCATCTAATCGATGCTACCAAATGCCAAGCCCTTAAATGTCAGTTGGTACCTACAACTGAATCGTCGTTCAGGGGCGTGGGCCTGTACACAAGATGCAATATATTATATAGCGAAGTTCGCTATCGCTAACAAAATGTATGAAACTGACATTAGCCATCGAGACATCACGTGACTTTAAATCTACATTATATTAAATAGGCTTTTGGCGCGGGCGAAATTGCATTATTGTGACATTTCGTTGGCGTTTGTAAAGTTCGCATGGAATTGATTAGATTACATCATGTCTAAGAACTCTGACTCAAGTCTGGATCCCAGCATGAGCGAGAAAAACACCTAAGGCCGAAAATACGGACACTTTCTTAGTAGTAAAACCTCAGGGTCGCTGTTTCATTTAATCATATAATCAATCATTTATTCCATTTCATGTGAAAAAATGTAAGCTTACAATTAATAAAAGACTTTCTTTGCCTGAACTAGGTGAAGCCTATATCTCAGGCTAGAAAGAGCTCACAATACTTTTAATATTAACAAATTGCCAAAAGCTTGAAACTGCGAATTCACAAATTAATATCACAAAATTAGCCATTCTTGTTAGCCGTAAATATCTTGTTGGCTATTTAGAATAACTCTATACCTAGGAAATAATAAAAATATGACCTTTCAAATACAGTGTACGTAATCTCACGCAAATAGGTACTTCGTGACCTAAGAGTGCATGTATATTTGTAATTTTAATGCTAGCCGCGCGCAAATTTTTACTTTCATACGAGTATTTAGTTCGTTTAGTGCTTTTTTAATTTTCCGGGTGCAAAGTGAAAATAACATATTATACATATAATGCGTATACAGTTCGTAAGTACGCCCCTTCATATTAAGAACCTACTTACTTAGGTATCAATTTGCATGCATTGTATTTCTTTAATTAAAGGCATTACGAGTCAAACAAATAATTTAGTAGTACATACATGGATTTTTTACAGAATGATATACACGTACAACAATTGCGCATTTTATAGATCTTTACGAGCCGATTAAACGTCAGTGTCCTTACTAAGTTTATAATATTACAACTTCATAGACATGCACATGAAACCATAAAATTGATAGCAACTGCGACATAAAATACACATACGAGTGATATAATAGCATATTAAAGTTTTACATTATTGATTTATTAAATCAGTCATCACCTTTAAGTTTGAGTTGGGCAAAAAGGATAAAGAACTTTTATTCACTTTTCAAATGTGTTTTTCCGATATTTACATGCAGATTTTTTGGCTCTATACAATTAGATAATTCTGTTTTAAAACATTTCTTGGTGTACTCCTTAACTTAGTGTAATTATTTTAGCTGTCGGTAATAGTGTATGTTTGCCTTTAACATACACAAGAGTAGAGTCCGCGATATCACACTGAGATATATTTGTTTTTGAATACAAAAATAGGTAGGAACAGACTAAAGGGTAAAGACTAAGTTGAGTTGTTATCAATTAAATATTACGTTTGCACGGCTTACAGAACCATTTAAAGATGAAATACTCCTGTTAGTGCTAACCTATTTCATCCCTTATCCATATTCCATTTATACTAATCCATACTAGTACTATAAATGCGAAAGTGTGTCTGTCTGGTCTGTCAGTTACCTCTTTACTCGCAAACCGATAAAAATTAAATTTGGTATAGATATAATAGTTAAAGTCCCTGGACACTGTTTATTTAAGATATTATTCTTCAAGGATGATGAGTTTGTATGGGAAATCCAACATTTGCGCGGTTTGACACTCAACAAGTCCAGTTTGACAATAATAATAATGACTATAATATTCTTACACAGTCATCTTAACAGGCCGTGCCTATTGGAAGGCTATTAAACAAATTGGCGGGACTGTAAGGGTGCGTTACCACTGACGCCAAGCTGGGTGGAGTAGGGAGGAGCAGACCGTAAATTGGCCAACCAAAGTGCTCAAAATTTTTACTTAGAAACAATGTAAGTAGTAATTAATATAGTGATGGTAGCGTAGTGCCTAGTAGATTTTCAAATTATCAAATTAAATATGACATCAAATTAAATTTAACCATGTGGCCCTAAGCTGAACAAAACGGAGTCGAGGAGGCTGGAGTGTCGAGCGGAGAGCACGAAGCGGATCGTCAATTGGCCAACCACAGTGCTCGAAATCTCGCTCCGCTTGGAAACGCTTGCTTCTTTTCACTGCTCTTCTGCGCCTACCACTCCGCCCAGTGTAAACGCACCCTAAGAGCCCTACCTAAACAGACTAGATGGCACACCCTCGGTAATGGCCGGCCTTCACTAGAACGTCAGCGCCTCTCCCTCGGACATTTCGCTGACCTTGACAAGGCCGATACACACAGCACCAAAGAACAGAGAACAGAGGAAAACTCTAGCTTACGTGTTTCTCTTTCTGTCTCTCCTGGGTATTATTAATCCATCCATCTGATGGTGGGGTCTGCCTTCTTAATTTTTCTTTTCCACTTTGCTCTATCGGTCGTATCGTCTACGGAGACATTGCAGAGGCACAGGTCTTTCTTGGCAACATCTGCCCATCTTGTTTTTGGTCGCCCTTTGGATCTTGCGTGCTTATCCTTCAATATAAATTCCGAATATTTATAACCCTAAAGTTCGGTTTTTAAATCCGTTGCGCGTTATATTTTTTTCAGCGAATATTTATTAACTTACTATTGAAATCCCATTAAAAAATCTTACATTAACGAGCACAAATACACTGTTAAAAATAAAATTTTGCCATCGGTAGTACGTATATTTTCGCATTTTTTTTAATGAGTCATACGATTTCGATTTTGGTACGATTAATATGTAAAGGTGCAAGAAGATGCCTAGATTCTATCCAGACTTACAAAATTTCGTCATTGCCACATTAATACGAGTTAATTTAAGACGGTGAAATACATCATTATAGTTAGTTATCATTATTTGTCGTCATGTCTCGTCGGGTACATAACACTGCTTGTGGTTTTTATGACAAGTGATAAGTTTTTATACCTTACGTACAAAAAATGGTGACTAAGTTATTAAGTTGTACCTAAGATACGACTCTATACATACATTTACAAGGGTAAAGGCCATTTAGTCACTATTTTATGAAAATGTTCAAGTTTAATAAAGCAATATCTTTACAATTTTATCCTCTTTCACAGCACATTTTGCCAACTTTATAGGCTGTTAAGTTTCAAAAGTTCAAGGTGCTATATTTATTCCAAACGACATATTTTTAAGATAAAGGTATGTTTAATACATAAGACGTATTATTGCATAACGAGCCGTCGGCTGACTTTATCTGCGTAGAAATGATTCGTACTCCCATCGCTCGCCGTAATGCTTGGGGTTTATTTTTAACTAGCAGTTCCCCGCGACTTCGCCCGCGCCAAAAGTCCGATTTTCCATACAAATTTTCATCCTCCATTTCACCCCCCTGATGATTTTATATCGCGACAAAAAGTAGCCTATGTCCTTCCCAGTGTCTCAAACTATCTCTGTGCCAAATTTCATTTGATTCGTTCCAGTAGTTTCGGAGCCTATTCGATGCAAATAAACAAACAAACAAATCTTTCCTCTTTATAATATTAGTATAGATAAGTGTTTGTAGAGAGTCTTCTTTCTACAGTTTTCTTTTTATATTTATAGATGTTGTTTAACTAACCAAAAAATGTACTCTTTTTCAATTAAAAATACTTTATAGATACCTAGACAAACAAATTTTTGGCAATTTCCTCCGAAGAGCATTCGTAGAGTCGCAAAACCGACTTTAGCTTGCCTTAGAATTAATTATCGCAAGAGTAAAGAAAATAAAATGTATTTGTATCCTCTCTAAAAGGCTCTCTGATTTGAAGCCATTTATATTAAATCAAAGCTTTAAAAAAAAACAGACAAAATAACATACACAATGTAATCAAAGCTTGCAATGTGCTTTAGAAAATGCATAATATCAAGCGCAAGCGCTTACGATGTAAAGAGTTGTAATGCCAATGTCAATACCAACCCGACCTCGATGGATGCCGATACGCCGTGTTATTACCACAATCCACCATCGTTGCTCGAACACTGTCAAGCGGAACGGTGATAGGCATAATGCTTCTAAATTATTTCAAATGGGCACTCTGTGCGTTTGCTTTATCTCTACTGATGTTATACTCCGGACTCTACTGCGAATAACGATTTTTTAAGTCTAGCTGTCACGCTCGTTTGCACTGTCATGCTGGCACGAGTGACAGTGGCGGCAGTCACAATCCGGAGTAATGCCTCTGTTATTATGAATACGAAAGTAAACTCTATCCCTAGAAGAAGAATTCGCCACTTTTATAGCACTTGTTTAAATATTTATTTATTTAAGAAAACCAACAGCTTTATAATAAGATATACAGACATAGTAGGTACTTAAGAAAAGTTAAGCCAATAACAGCTTTCCCTTACTTGCAACTAGTTTAGGACGAATATGAAACGGCTAGTTTGAAATTATGACAGAAAGGTGACATGACATAGCGGAGACAAACATTTCAAATAGTCTCATATTTAAGTGTTATAGCAATGTCAAAATTATTATAAGTAAGGGGTATCTGTTTGTTTTTTAGGGTTCCGTACCTCAAAAGGAAAAAAGGAACCCTTATAGGATCACTTTGTTGTCCGTCTGTCCGTCTGTCCGTCTGTCTGTCAAGACCCTTTTACTCAGGAACGCGTGGAGGTATAAAGTTAAAATTAACATCAAATTCTTATGTCTATGGTCCCTTAATGATGTAAAAAAATCAAGCTTTTAAGTTAACGCTGAAAAAAGATACGGCCAATTTTGTCCAATTTTCTATCATTTTTCCCCATTTCTCAGGGGAATCAAAACCTATAGGGTACTTCCCATAGACCTAGAACCATGAAATTTGGCAAGAAGGAAGGTCTTACAGCATAAGTTAAGGAAAAAGTCCGAAAATTGTTAATTGTTGTTAAATCAAATACAAAAAGAGATTTTTCGATCGTCATCGTGAGGACAAAATGCTGGTCCAAATGGAGCGCTAGCGCTATGCTTATTATACTGTTCTATAATTATGTTTAGGTAAATTTAAAAATAGACCACGAAACATCTTAATTCCTATTAAATATTGATATGGTTTTACAGAAACATTTTATCATTTACCAATAATTTTATAAAATTCTCGTGCAACTGGGCGCACGGTGTATGCAAATAAACGAATATTAATATAAGTTAGTTCTGACATTCGTCACTAGATGGCGTCACTTGGCATTAGTGTTTTTTAAGTTCGCGCTAAAATGAGTTTTTTCTTGGAGTACGTACTTCTTATTACATTTCGTTAGATAACCATAAGCACGCTTGGCCCAGTGGTTAACATCTTGGGTATGATCGTAAGAATCTGGGATCGATCCCAGGGATATAAAACTGATGTTTTCGAAATGTACGCTTTTTTTTCGAGGTATTTAAATGCACAGCCAAGACATATAGCATCTATCAAATTTCAATTATACTATTTTTACTTGAAATAAATTAGTGCACTGCAAATATAAATATTGATTAACAAAACTAGTACTATTTATACTATTATTATAAAGAGGATAGATTTGTTTGTTTGTTTGTTTATTTACATCGAATAGGCTCCGAAACTACTGGACCGAATCAAATGAAATTTGGCACAGAGATAGTTTGAGACACTGGGAAGGACATAGACTACTTTTTGTCACATCGAGTGCCTATATTAATTGCACGTCAAATTTATCTGAAATTGGCCTTAGTTTTAGTCAGCGGATTGCATTTTTTTTGCAATTTTAGTCTGTGTGTGTAGGATTTAAAATCTGTTACACTAATTTTGATGCTCATACCAATTCTTGTTTAAAAAAGAAAAAAAGCTATGAACTTGAATAAATACAAAAAAAAAACACCGATTAAGATTCGAACGCTCGTCTTCTAAAATTCAGCATTCTTAGTAACGTCTTTCGCACTGCGCCAAGACATACATATATACTTCGACGAAATTAGCACACTTAATGTGCGTTAAACAATTGCGAAATAAAAACGCATGTACTTCTTCTTCCTTTTTGTCGTTTTACGCTATCTATTGTACGTTTCTCATGTACTATAGCTTTTGAGCTATGGTTCAATTTGTGTTCGATATGCATTGCGCGAAGCGCAGTAGTTAGTTTTTATAGCAGTATAACAGTTATCCGAGAGATGGCGCCAATTGTATGTAACAACAATAGTTATTCAATGGCAAAGTTAAAGCCTCTTTTAGAGATTAATTATTTTCTTTGTAATAAGTGTTATTGTCACCTACATACCTACTTCATAATAAATTCATTAATTAGGGCATTGTTATCCATTAAAAATAATTTAGACGACTTTGCTGATAATTTCATACTATAAACGGAGCGCAACATCCGCGCGGTATAGCTGCGACATTCGCATACGCTCTCTGCATTCAATCAAGGCGCTGAGCTAGTGTTGTTTTATTATAGGACAATAATAACCATTTTGGAGACACTTTTAAAAAGCTTCGACAGCGCGACTGTATACGCCAAAGTCGCGCTGCTTAAGTCGCCTAAATGTAAAAGCGTTTTGAAGGGATTGTAGCTACCCTAGGAAATACGGAACCCGTGCGCGAGCCCGACTCGCACTTGGCCGGTTTTTTTTCAAACTGATGAATTGGAAATACTCGTACAAGGGAGTACTTTTTTTTGAGATAGAAAACTGGAACAGTGTGAAATAGAAATCTAAATTTCTAAGGGAATAACATAAAGTGAATAATGTTTGCCAAGATAGTTGCATGATTTAAATAATAGTGATTTCACACTGACTCACCTTACAAAGTATCAAAAGAAAATATTGAACTCAGTCGCTTGAAATGCGTGAAAACGCGATAATTTGAAATAGTTATGGTTAATTTGAAGTGAGGAATTTCTTAACGACGGCTCACGTGGTAAACACCTCATATTTATGTCGCAGACTAACTTGGGATATAACCAGATCTAGATGTCATTAGTGTCATAACACTCATAACTGACCATTTCCAGGTATGATTCAATAATGTTTTACTAGATTTCTTTATGGTCACTTGGACAGTCGGGCTGAAATATGCTGCATAGATTTTCTTTTTACACCAAACGTAGACGCTCAAAGTTAAAAAAAAATCGCGATTGTACTTTGACGTTTTGTGACAAAAAATGCTTGTAATTCAAGTAATTACTGTAACAAAAGAAATAAAAATTACTTACTCGTGACTCATAAGTCACTTATTTTTTGAGTAAGTGATAAAGTAACCACGTTTAGTAATTATAGTCATAGAAGATAGTTTACTGTTTGCAATTTCACTTGCTAATATGTCTTTTAAATAGACAGAAAGCAATTAATTCATTGTATTTTAAGGAATGTCTGTGATCGTTTAACCCAATAAATGGTGTGCTTAAGACTTTGTAAATAAAAGTGGTAATGATGAATTATCTTTGTCAGCTTCGTTATATCGGCTAGGAAATTTACAAAATTACCAAGCAAATACCTATGCCGGAAGCATTTAGGTATCTTCCGACATCTATGCATATGATAATTTACAAAGTACTCGTATGTAAAGGACACTTAGAACTTATGAGGGTCCTTTGTTCTTCACACCACGTCCAGTTAACATGCAAAACGAATAATAACTCTAACTATGTATGCTTCGGGGACTATTGTTACTTAAGCTCGAGCTGTCAATTTTGTTTGTTCTACACTGAAAAAAAATATTGGTTAACAGTAACCAAAATTTAGCTACTAGTAGGCCGTAATCTAGTGACTTGACAGAAGATTGTTGATATTTAACAAAAATTGACTTCCCTACAACGAAACCTTCAACTAACAAAACTAGTTTGGCTGATCCTTTTTTTCAGTGTACGATTGAATCGTAGTAAAAATTCCATCGGCACGGCGAATGATTTTGGATAGGTCTGTACGTATTTCCATTTTTAAATGGTGTATAATGCAGTAAACTCTAACCGTTCTTAAAAGGAATAATCAATTTGCAACTGCTATTCACTTATATTAACACTTCTTTATATTTTTAGGGGATAGCTAGTTTGGAATTAATGACAGATAGGTGACATGACATAGTGGAGACAAACATTTCAAATAAGCCGTCTCATATTTATTCAAGTATTATAGTAATGTTAAAGTCTGCTGAGAGACTTCGCGTTGCACAACGAGCAATGGAGAGACAGGTGCTTGGCGTTTTTCTACAAGATCACAAAAGAAACGAGTGGATCAGAGAAATAACAGGGGTCATCGACGTGGTCGAAGAGATTGAGAGCCGTAAATGGAGCTGGGCAAGACACATTGCACGGATGAACCACGATCGATGGGTTAGAAAGATCCTAGAGTGGAGACCCCGCAATGACACCCGCGGCAGAGAAAGACCGCCTAAAAGATGGACAGATGACATCCGGCAACAGGCTGGAATTAACTGGATGCAGGTGGCCAGGGACAGAAGTCTGTGGAAGGTTGAAGAGGAGGCCTATGTTCGCAGACGAACCCAAAGGCTGATATAGATAGATAGATAGTAATGTCAATAGTAGGTAGGTAAGTATTAAATATTTTTTAATAAATAATATTGTCTGCGGGCATTTGGCTGCAATCTCATCTGATGGTAAGCGACGCTGCAGCCGAGCCTGGCTCAGTAATCATTACGTGCACGGTAATACCAAGAAATAATGACGATTACTTTTTTCTTACTCGAAAAACTGTGAATGTCAGTAGTAGGTACTTAGGTAGGTAATGATTTTATAAACAAGTCTCGACTTTATTGCTGGATGAAATATGTGACAGTGTGTCCCAAAGGCCAGGTGGTTTGCCTAGCTCTAGAATCATGTATATCTAGCACGCATTCGGATCGAGGCCGGGTTGACAGCTATCAGATTTACTACTAACGGCTAGAGAAATAGACTTTTTCTCTTTTATACAATCCTCACTCGTCATTGACTCATCCACTCCTTTAACAATCATATCATGCTTCAAACTGTTAAGGTTCTCCTGGTAACAGGGTCAGATGGCAGTCGCTCCACTGTAATTATCTGATCTGCCACATCCTGGATCATGGTCAGCGGACCCTGGGCCCTCGCGTTCGAGTGCATAACTAGGATAACGCTAGGAGGATGATGGAGGATGATTATGCTTTATACTGTTAATCTATCTCTTTTTGGTCGGCCTCTTTCCTTCCATCCACCAGCATTCATACTAATCAGTGATTCATATCATATCTTAATAATATTGAGAAGAGACTCATGGCCTGATTGAATAAACAGGTACATCCTCCGTTATTCATGAACGTATTTTCAAAATTCATTTGAAATATCTGTCGAATATGACAAGTAATCTAATACCTAACTTGTACATACACAAACTACAGTGATTCATGTCAAAAGGTGATCTCAGACTTAACTTTGGACTTCAAAGTGACATTGACAACCGGGCCGTATACCTTTTCAAAAAGTACAGCTTTTTTCGCGTGGACTTTGTACCGTCTGTTGTTAACCTATCACCGCCCACAAACTTCGGAGTTTAGACTTTTAGACTCGCATTATGTTTTCCTATCTTTTTATAAACCGCATGTAACCAAATAACTGGTGAAGAGAGCAAAAACTTTACTATTTTTAGCCATACATAATTATGCGTGGCGTGGGGAAAACCGCAGATGCTAATAAAGTAATTTGGGTGATATTTTGCGTGATAATAAACTAATGGCTGCATACAGGTTTATTTATATTTCTGTTCCCCAGTTAATCTAGTTTTTGTCGCTTTTAGTAAACACAAAAAAAGGAAAAAATCCGACGGCAACCTATTTTTGTGCTCCATTACTAAACAGATAAAAAATATGTCTGTTTTTGTCCTACGAAGGCTCCTCTAAATTAATATCAACAACGGAAAATTCTATTAGTATTTCCAGCTCAAATAAACAAACGCGACAAAAAATTATTGTCAAGTAGCAGCAAGCAAAACACGACACGATACTTGTAATAAATACATCGCATTTAAGATTAATTAGGGTTGACAGCTTGCTGTTTTTTCCTCGCCTTGATTAGTAATCTTTTTTTTTTCTTACGTCACCAAATGTAATCAAGCCAAAATCTACCAACTAGATTTAAAGGCTGTACGTAATTTATGTATTACTTTACGATCGTGTAAAATGTTACTTAAAATTGCCATCCCTAATCGCATATGCGAATTTGTTTAGAGCGCGTGCGTGATAGATCATTTTACGAGGCAACGACGTGTGACGTGTATCACAGAGAGCCCTCAAGGAATTTTCCTATGTTATAAATCTTATGAACACCCATTATTTTTATCGCCCAAGTATTGTATCGGGCCTGCACTCTGCTCCTTGACCGGGAACGGTTCAATTTTAAGGCAGGTGTTATCATAAGTTCCGAACAATGAACAATTATTAACCTCGTTATCCGCCGAGCGAGTAAATGCTCATGTAACTTGCTGACAGATTAATGTTAGTTCTTTTACTTTTATTTGAAAAGCAAATAAATTTAATCAGAATCAAATTTGTAACATTTCGTTGGTCATAATTGTTATGTATGTATTTAGATACTAGCATTTCCCCGCGACTTCGCCCGCGCCAAGTCGGATTTTCCATACAATCATTCATCCCCCATTTCACCCCCGTGATGATTTTATATCGCAACAAAAAGTAGCCTATGTCCTTCCCAGGGTCTTAAACTATCTCTGTACCAAATTTCACAGTAGTTTCGGAGCCTATTCAACACAAACAAACAAACAAATTTTTCCTCTTTGTCATATTAGTGTAAAAGTAAATACATTTAACCGTTGTATAAGTACATTTTGATTATCTGCATGTAATATCATTGATTAAATTTATAAGTACTTTATTTCTTGTAACAAAGTAATACAAACATTCCAACAGGGTTTGGGTTACAATAAAAACAGTTTTCCTATTAATAAATTAAATTAAAATAATGACTTGCGAAAAAATAATCTCAAACAATATCCATTAAGAGTGACAGAACAAGGTAATCAAGGTAGTGGCTATCAAATATCAAATAAAGTACACTTTTGACAACTTTAATAATGATGTCTTCTTTTGTTTATTTTTTTTTCTTGATTAAATTATGTTTGTCTGTATGCAAATTAAGTGAACATAGTGGAATCTGCTCCGAACTAATTTAGTTAGTTCGATTGTACTTTTCTGTTCCGCCTAAAATTGCTGGGCTTCGACGGGTCAATTACAGCTTTAGGTCAATACTTGTTCTTTATACAAAATGTAAACAGTGCAATGAAATTTCATGTTTTTTTTTCTATCACAGTAAAATTCACAGCTCTACTTTAAATAACGTACAAAAAACTTACAACTAAAAACGAAAGTACACGTATATTTTCTAATATTATTTTATTCTAATAGCTCACACAATATTACCAAGATACATAAACACAACAAACGAAAACATGTATTCAGCTTTATTATCTGATTGGACGACAATATTTAAAATGCAATAAAACAATCTACTATTGTCACTAACGTAACTGAGATTGTATTTCCAAGTACAATCAATGTTTACATTTTATTTCTAAGTGCTCGTGACTCCGCTTAATGCACTATCTCCGTGCAATTTATTTGTTGCGTTGCAAAGCGCACAAAACAACTTCATGACATGAGATATGAAAGCAAAAAAAAACATAGAAACAGTGCACAGTACTCACAACAAATATACCCCATAAAATATTACTCCAATTAAATACTTTACTATTTTCGGAAATAAGCTTAACCTAATCACTGGTCAACATTATTCCTAAATATTGGCCAATTAAGAAAAAATATATTTTCAGTTGTTTAATTTTCATATCACTTACGCGATAGCGATTTAATTCCAAAGCAATGATATACGAATTTTCATCTTCTCACCATGCTAAAAGCTATCATCGCTATAAGATACATAATTTACATAGCTATTATTGTTTTCCTAAAAGCTATAACTATTTCAGTTTCAAAGCAATCGCGTTAGGCGGCCTATTGGTCACGTTTATACATTTATTCAAATTCAAATTCAAATTCAAAAGATTTATTTCAGACAAAGTCCATACCACAATACAATACAGTTGAGTCAGTAACACCAATAGCACTACACAAAAAAAAATTACAAAAAGGTAAAAATAATTTTAAGGGTTTTTTATGTGCAGTCGAACCCAATGCTGCATAAACGGGCAGTCCACTCGCCCTGCTACAACACGCAGGATACTGCTGGAGCTCCCGCGGACACGGCTTAGCATCGAGGCGGCTCTTTTGCGTAGAATGGCATTAAAGCCATCGGTATGAGCGTCCGCGAACATGCCTGACGCGCTGCAGTAACGCGGCAGCCCCAACAATACCCTGAACGCGTTGTTGTACTGCACTCGCAGGGCGTTGACTGTCTTCAGCGTATAGCTAATTCACAGGCTACACGTGTAGAAAGACTGGCAAAAAGCTTTGAAAAGTATCACCTTAACGGGTTCAGTACAGCGTGCAAACCTGCGAGCCAGCATATTGCATCTGACTGCCAACGCCCGTCGCTCCCGTTCTATATCCTCGTTATCAGAGAGATCCTCCGTCACCCAGTGACCCAGATATTTAAAACGCGATACCCGTTTTAGTGCAACACCGCCTAAGTAGACAGGAGGGACTGCTGTGATATTGTGACCCCGAGACTGAAACATCAGGATTTCACTTTTCTTTGCGTTATACCATGAGCTCCGGCGTAATCCTCGCACACCTTAAGAAGTTTCTGAATGGCGCTTATCGAGGAAGCCAACAGCACCATGTCGTCCGCATAACTTAGATTATTAATGATTTTACCATCTATGGAGCAGCCCACACCGGTGTACTGAGTTCCTCGATAAGTCCATCCATATATAAATTAAAAAGACGAGGAGAGGTTAAGCCACCCTATCTAACTCCACACCTAAGTCTATACTCACTGGAGACTTCTCCCGCCCACCGAACAACATTAGTTTGGTTTTTGTACCAATAGTCAAAAATATCAATTATTTCACCTGGGAGAGTAGGAATGGTCCGCATTTTACTCCACAACAACTCATAGGACACCATATCGAAGGCTTTCGACAAATCCAGGAAACAAGCATAGACTGGTGTCTTCCTGTCAGTATAGTACCGGACGGTATGCTTCATCCACAGTATTGCAGTGTCTGTAGATAGTCCAGACCTAAATCCAAATTGAGCGTCATTCAACTGCAGATGTCTGTTTAAAATGCGATCAAGCAAACCGTCCAGCACCTTTGCCACAGTCGTCGCCAGCGAGATGGGCCTATAGTTGGCTATGTCTGATGGATCCCCAGTTTTATTCTTGACTATTGGTGCAACTACCGTCTTCATACACTCTGCCGGCAAGTATGAGTGACGTACACAGAACGTAAAAAACATTGACAAAACCCTAGGCAGGTGAGCACCCGCATGCTGCAAATGCTCAATACTCAACCCATCGTGTCCAGGAGACCTTCCCTTGTTCATCCGTTTTATAACCAAAGCTACTTCCTTGGCTGTGAACATAACTGGCGACTGGGGGGAACGGACTGACTTAGAGTCAGGCATCCACAGCACATGAGGTTGAGGTGGTGGTTCAACTTGAAAATGGTCTTTAAACAAGTTCGCGATATCCTTAGGCTTAGTTACTCCATTCACACAAAGAGGAATAGTTGGTCTAGGGTTTAGTCTCTTAGTGCATATTTAAATCTATGCGATTTAAATATTCCTTGGCAACATGACAATAATATTTTCATTGACCTACTAGAAAACTAAGCCTGGAGTCATCAACACAAACATGTTTAATTTTGACTCAGCCGGTATACATGCATATTATTTTGTATGTGAATTCTGACCAATTGGTTAATTGGTCAGAAAGTCTTTTGAGGTTTACCGGCTGTTTAAAAATTGGTGAACACGGGTCTAAAAGTTAAATTCAAATAGTAATAACCAACAAACGTTTGAAAACAAGGCTTCTTCTAACATATTTGCGCCATGAGATCCTTTACTGAGTAAGGAATATATTGCTGACAGGATGCGTAGGCACTAGTCACGATCACAGTATTCGTACTTTTTGTACAACAGAGCAATATTGTTCTTGGATGTTCAGTTGATTGTAAAAAAAACAATTGTAGTGTATGACCATAAGTAAGATAGGGCTAGCTCAACACTCTGTGAATATAATTTCAGGAATCTATTGCTGTTGTCTCTTAAGTGTTATTATTACTTACTTAGGCCTGTTACAAGCGAACACTCAGGATCATTTTTATTTGGTTTCAAGCTACAAAAAAAAATGTATTTAAATAACTCAGAAACAGCTTGGAGTCATAAAGTTGGTGGTCATATGTCTGATCTCTCTCCGTTTTGGATGCCATATTAGATCGCTGTCTCACCGAACTTTAATAATAAACATAATGCCCTCCTAGCCGAATTTCGACTACGGCGGCCTATCTCAACAGAGATTAGACTACTGCGCGGGACATATTATAGTGCACAAGTGTGTGCGCAATACTCAGGTGCACTCTCTTTTCTTTACTCTCATAATTCGATGAGACGGCAGTCCGACATGACCGTAGAGAGATCAGGCGCAGGAGCAACGGCTTAACGTGGTTTCCGAGGCACGGGGGTGTTAATACCACCAACATCCTGACTCCGAAGCTGTGTCTGAGTTTTTTCAAGACAGAAAAACCCAACACTCTCGGCCCGACCCGGGGTTCGAACCCGGGACCTCGTGGATAGTACTCAGCGTGCTGACCCCTAGACCAACGAGGCAGTCAAACTTTAATAATGAAGAACCAAAGAGTGCACCTGTGTATTGCGCATGCACTTACGAGTATGTATCTCTCGTGCAGTTGACTAATCTTGGTTGAGATTGGCCGTGATCGAAATTGGTGTAGTCGAAGTTGGTACCCGTAGATGCTTTTAGAGCAAAAGGTGTCATACTTTTATTTACCAAGGCATAGCTCAACGATTTAATGGACTTACCATGTAGGTATCTTTAGGTGACCTTTGCAAGACGTTGCGTGCTTGAGACATCCCGTTATTATTCGTGATGCCCCCGGCTCTTCAACGTAGGGCAACAGAATACATAATTGTGTGGTACTCGTAAGTATGGTAGGGCCTCGTAGTAGTTTGTTGGATTCCCATTCAGTCTAGTATTTGATTTAAACAGTCCCAGCGATGAGTTCTCGTTAATTTTTTGGATACTTTATGTGGTGGAGCAATAACATCTTAAAGGGTCTTGTAGGAACACACGGCACGTCAGACTACCCTACTTTGATCTTGAGATGGCCTGTCTTCCATACATAATAAAAGCTGTTTTCATAGTTCTAATGTACATACCTATAGGCAGCCTGACGTGTTGCGAAGTGTACCTAAACAGAGTAGAAAGCACCAAATGTTAAAAGCCACAGAAGCGATCGTTCAAACATGTATGTCAATGTTGTCATGTGTTCAAACATGTGACAGCAGTGTCAACGGCTCCTTGCACTAGCACATATTACAAGTTCCTTCAGGACATAATTAGGGTTCCGAGAAACATTTCTATTTTATGTGTTTAAATTAAAAAATGTCTAAATGAATCATCCATTACAACGTCTTACAAAGGAAGGCCTCAGAAACGTAATATATAAGTCAATGCTCAGAAATCACAATTTTGCTTACTCCGGTTCCCTCCCAGTCATAACATCAAACAGCTTCCAACTGGCTGCCATTTTAATTTTATCCTCATTCACTTTCTCGTTAAGGACATCGCGTGACCATAATTCATCCTCGTTGTCTTAAACATGGCTCAATGACACCACCCAAGCTTACCGGATAATAATGAACCATTTATTAATACATATGGAAGCAAATAATTCGTTATGATTGCTATAATTTGGTTCGTGGATGGCATCGAAATGTGCGCAAGGTCCGAGGGGCAAGTGATCCTTATGGTTATCCTAACAAGGTTCGCTTTTGCGCAGTTCGTTTTTGGTCTCGCACTGTGTCCTTTGACCTTGTTAGATGGAAAAATCCTACGAGTAGCTCTCAATTTCATACAATTGACGATGTGGAACGTATGCCTAGACACATGATTTTAATCTGGAAAGTGGAAATACACCAGTATTAAGTAGGTGCAAGTATTTTTAGAACGGTTTATGTATGTTAGGTATCTAAAATTTCTTTTGAATGTAAAGTCTGATTGTGTTATACCTTGAAAATTGAAAATAGTATTTACAATACATTTTATTTGTTTCTTACGTTTACGCGAATATAAAATACGCGAAAATAAATCGCGAAGTCATCCTTAAAATTGTGTTTTAATAAATGCATTCTTTATTAAAAAGGGAGTTACAACAACAATCGAGTCTTGACAATTACTTTACAATCAAACGAATCATAAGTACCAAATAATTAAATATTTACTAAGCTTTAAAAAACCTCGTAATTATTCGAAAAAACATTTTTTTTTGTAAGGTCGCTCGACACCACATCACGCGTCAGCTTACCGCTGTGAACTTCAAAAACGGTATTGTTATGTAGGGAATAGAGGCGGTATCAAGGTCAGAGTGGTAGTCTTGACTTGCGGCCTAATTTTTTTATTTGCATTCTGCCAAACCATAAACAATATTTGGCCTTCGTCTCCCCATCCGTTTCGCAGTGTGCAGTGATCACAGTCGCACGCGCTCGGCTGCGAGGATAATCAGGAAGGCTCCATTACGCTGGCCTTGATCCCTGACCCTGTTATCACTGACTGACTCAAATGTGGGGAGACGGCTGCACTGTGCGATTGGCGCTTGTTTTTAGAACGGTGTTCACAGATTATATAACCGAGCGAAAACTGTGGTTCTAGTCTAGGATACTAGTCTAAGACCTGAGTAAACCAATTTTTAACAGCAATTAAACAAAAATTGACGTTTCATTTCACACGATTTCCATGCAAAATATATTAAAACGACTTAAAAATTAAATATGTGTTCGTGAACTCTACTCTAAATGATTTTATTTTACTCGTTAGGAAAAGCAATTTACTACGACAATAAACTAATACCATAAGTTTGTTGGTATTAGATGGGAATACATCAACAAAAATAAATTTGGAAGCATTTTTTAAAAGTCGATTTTTCCTTTTTGAAGCAAATTAATTGTTTATATTAAAACTTTTGTTCGGATGAAATGTATCTTCTATTATTTTATAAGATGTTTCACCGTGTGCTTCTTTAAAATTGAATAGTCTATTTATCTCTCTTAGTAAAATGAGATTCAGCATAAAAAATATTACATTGTATCTTGTTATGTAATTTATCTATTTTAAATAAAATAGTGCTTTATCAAACGGTTACCCAATAATTCATTGCACTCCTTTTTACATAACGCTTAAGAATGTCGCGAATAGACAATAAAAATTGTCAATATATCAGAGAAGATTAATGAGTCTCTGGCCAGAGACTCAAATAAAATATCATGGAGCTTCTAACCGGATAATTTATTGCAGAAATGTTGATAGAATACCACTGGCTAGCATACTAATCAGATAGACAGAAGAAAACCGCCAACTAACATTATTAAATTGATAAGAAATAACAAATACAACATACCTTCTGGGTGATGATAAATTATTTTAAATTACACTTTGGACGTAACTAAATTGCTACATTTAAGACGAAATATGCTCGATGGTTTGCAAATGAGAATGGAAGAAGTGCGTTGAAAAAATTCATTTCAATGATAGGGATTCGATCGTAAGAGTTCAAAACCTATATAACCAGAAACTTAAGAACAACGTTAATATCTTTATGGATCTCAAAACACGGTTAGAGGAATTTGTTTTAATAGAAAATCCCCCTGAAATTTGATCTAACTTTGCCCGTTTTGCATTGTTTTATTTGTTTGTTGGTGCAAAATATTTGACTTCTCTTTTAATCTGTTTCTCAGTACACAAAGACGAAAACAATCAGAATACTTTTTTTTATTTGTGTAAATTTTCATTCATGAAATAGAGGAAATAAGAAGGATGGGAAAATATTAATGATTTGGCCCCGATTGGTAAAAAAGTTTCTAGTTTTTTTTTCACGTTATATGTTTTTGTTGACTTGTTCTTGTTTTAACATTAAAAACGTAGTCTAAACCATTGATTCTGCCATCAGAAGACGCACTTCTTTTGAGAGGCAGTGAATAAACAACAGTTCTACTTATCTAGGACATCACTAAGATCTTTTCGAACTACTTAATTTTCTCAAGGATTTCATACCAAATTAACTAGTTGATCTATTTGCGCTACCCCAATGCTTCGCGTCAGACTCCGAAGTGTCACATCACAATGCCTATTCTATAGGGTAAACGTACAATAAGTTTCACTTCTTTATCATTTCCATTGAGAACTTGTTTTCAGTGTCTTTTGTTTGCGTTATCAGTAAATTGCGACTAAGCACTGCAATTAAACACGTTTTATTTATTGATATAGAAACGTCAGACAAAATGCTGGTGAAATTATCTACTTCACTTTACATATGACCAGAACAAAATGTTGTAAACATTTTATTTCCATTAAAATAACTGTAGTTGCAGTATCTTTAAACACAAATAATGGACCTTAAAGTTACACCATATAGGACTTGCTTAATAAATTCTTGACTCACGCGTCATTATATATATTTTTTTCAACTTTTATACAAACTACCTAGTCCCAAATCAAAAGCTTGCGCTATGGTGATAAAGACAACGGATAGGGATACTAATATTATGTATGTACTTTTATAGATTCATATAGTTTCACATGACACAAATGCTCGTGCTCATGGCACTAAAATTTGCCCCTTGCGGGATTTGAACCCGCAACCGCTGGCATGAATGTCCGGAACGCAGACAAGACGGACGGTCAAGTTATTTAACACATTCGCGCGAGCTACGTATAGTGACGTTCTGTTTTTGACATCTGTGAGATGACACAGATTTTTTCCATACAAATGTCCCAACGTTCATCGACGTCCCTCTTTAATTATGATCTAAAAATGTGTCAAATAATGACACTGAAGTTAATTGACGGTCACGTTCTGATGCATATGATTCTAAAATATTTTATTATTTGTTAACAACGTCTTAACACGTCAACAATTAATGACGTTCCGCCTCGTAGCAACATTAATTTACATTCAACTATGAACAACGTCTAACCACGTCTATATATGTTATAATATGTATTGAACAATTTATGGGAGACGCCCCCGTTAAAATACTGTACGTATAACTAAATTCGTAACTCGTTTCAAACCATGTTAATTGGTGTGTTATCTGTTCATTTTTGTACTTTATTTACAGTACCTACGAGAAATAAACGTAGTAGTTTCTGAGAGATGGTACTTACGGTATGTTGTTTTGACGAACGAGGCTCCGGAGATGGTTGCATCTTTGAACCCTTTTTGGAAAGCTTCTTTTTCATATTTCGGTCTTTTTTGTTCATATTAAACGATTTCATTTTTTATTCATTTTCAAAATTATTTATTTAAACAATAAACAAAAGATGCAAGTAGGTACACTATAACTAATATTAAACGATTATTTTATGATTATTTAACTAAATACAGTAACAGAATATTATGTCTCATATGTTTACACACGGGCACCACATTTTTTTTAACGGATAATGCATATAATCACTTGAAACTTACGGTTCTCAACAATAGTCGCCGATTGGTGGGAATTGCGCACACGCTGCCGTCTCGCACGAGCGCGCAGGCCGACTGACTTCAAAGCGTTATATGCACGGTTAGTCGTATAATGACGTTGTGCACCTGTCAATAAGGACTAGTTTAGTAGTGATCAATGCCTACTTAAAATTGTAAATTTTCGATACAGTGTGACGCTGCAGAATTAATATTCTGATATGATGTGACACATTTACGTCACTCTAAGGATTTTGTATTGTCAAGGTCCGTGATCCTACGTTCTTTGTGATAGATGTTTTTTTGTAACGACGTAGTGATACGTTGTTCTCCATTATCAACAAATTTTTAGGACGTTACTTGACGTAGCTCGCGTGAATGTGTTAAGTTGTAAGTATGTATTAACTATTTTGGTATAAAGTAATTTTAATTGATATAATTCCGCAAAGTCTCGTGCTACACTTATTACATGTATTTAAGTTATTAATAAAAATATACTATTGTAGAGAGAGGTCTCATACATTTCCCCACAGTATATACTGTGGGGAAATGTATACAAGATAATGATAATACTGAATGTAGGTGAGAGTTACAAATAGATAAGATATTATTACTGAAGTGCTCAATCTAGTTAATCCAATAATGTAATTAGTTTATTTTATATTACATACTAATGTTATCAATGCATTTCTTACCTGATATCATCGACGCCAAACAAAAATGCAACATGAAATGAAAATTTGCTAATAGTTCTGACTGAACGCGAGAAGACTTTGTCTCTGATTTTTGTGCCAAAAATACAAAAAAAAACTATTGGTTCCCCGCTACTGCGCCTGTACGTATCAGATTTCCCATATAAATTTGTATCCCCCATTTTACCCCCTTATCGTTTTTGGCAATAATAATATAATCTGAGTGTGGCTGTGGTTAGTGGATAATGATGACTCCATGTTGATAGTACAAATTGGTTTACTGGACACTAGTTATTACATGTTTGAGCTGGTTGAGTCGAGGTGAGCGGATATCACGAAAAAAAAGTAACCTATGTCCTGCCCAGGGACTCAAACTATCTCTATGCATTATAATTTTTATCTGCATGAGTTTAGCAGCAGAGGTTTAGAACTGACAGACACACCTATTTTCGCATTTTTAATAATTAATATGGATTACATTTTTAACTTCTGATATAGGAGGAAAGACGTCTAAAGAATTAAAATGCACCCGGAAAACCAAAAACCAGCATTTACAAAATATGGCTTGCTTTAAAAATTATAGACTAGAGACAGTTTTATCCTATTGCAAATTACGGAGTCTGATATGAAATTGCATGTCACTGATAGCCTAGTGGTTATGAGCGAGACACGAATGTCGTTACCATTACAATAGAAGTAGAATAACGTGGGTTTACTCCATATGTGGCCATGTAGGCCTCTACAGAGGTAAAGCGAATCGATTTTAACGGGATTATTTTTTTTTATTGTTATTTGGTACCAACAATGTTTTGGGTAACCGTACTCTAAATAAAATGTCATAGAGAGGTTTTGCGCCTACTGTAAATTGGGTTTATTAAAACCAAGGGTTTGCAAACAATTTTTCTGATGCTTTGCTTGAATTCAAACTAGAGAGGCGGGATGAGATATTGGTGGAAGGGTTTCTGGAAGGCAAGTGCCTAATCCTGTTTCACTGACTAGAATAATTATTGACTACCCACACCCTAATACTAAAGTAAATTTTAGCTAGACAGCTTCAGATTCCAAATGTATAGTGATCCCTACACGTCAACCTACCCCAAGCTGCCAAATTTTTACAACCATACTTCAACCTCATGTTGATCACATAGAGTTCCATATCATTTGAGATTTTTGACAGATTTGGGAAGGTTGATGCGTGGCCTAATGTACTAAACAAAAATACTAATGTAATAATCGTGACTAGTGATAGTATATGTGCCTTCTGAATCCATTTGCATTGTACAATTTTATTACAAGTAAAGATAAGTCGATTCACGTGCTAGGAAAACTACAATTGTGAAGAAAAACGATAACACTAAGGAAAAGTCGTCGTTTTTTAGTTCAAGCGATACAATCGAAAGCACATGCTATAATAATATTAAAATATCTGCGAGCGTATTTCGTACAAGTTTGTGGAAACTATTCCACTAAATTTGGTCAAGGGTGATACCGGGTAGAAAAACCGGCCCAGTAGAGTTCCGTATTTGAACGTCACTAGTGCTAAGAAGTGGTTTTTATTACCGAATATTAATAAATAATCTAGATATATAAGCTCCGCCTGCACGCCGCCCGTGCCAATGCGTGTTTCGAACATAAACAAAGTTGTTCGATAATATGTATCACTAAATTTTTTAAGGTTATTTTGGTTTTATTTACTATCAATAATTTCACATCATTCGCTATTACTTTCTGTTGTTTTCATTAAGTAACACCATGGGCGTATGTACGTCCATGGTAACCCATACCTACAAATTCACCGGTTACACAGCTACACTTAGCTAGCACTAGCTTTAGGGGTTTTCTAGGGAAACGATCAATATTTCGATATTTAACTAATAATAAAAGATGTTGCATTTAATGAGTACCGTACCGTTTAACATACCGTAAGTAAATTAAATTTATTTTTAAATATATGGAAAATAACGGTAAGAAACGCTAATCTAACCTGATTATTAAATAACTGGTCTTATTATAGCATACGATTGTAACGGTAAATAACGTTTTATCGTTGTATAGGTAGGTATAATACAAAACTTGTTAGTCATAAAAGTGTACAAAATTTTAAGCAATTGAAACCTTTATGAATGAATGAAAATTAATCTAAATCGTCTTGAACTACACTAATCAACTTAATGGTAACTTAAATTTTAATTAAGGCACTCAACGGTCTTATCAAGTACTTAATCTTAAAACCCGTGACGGGAGATGAACGAAACAATGAGATCGCTTTAAAAAGGTTTTTTTAATTTTAGGATTCAACTCTAAAAACTTGTCCTGCGAGTAAAATCATTTTGCCAAGGACGTTGCTATCTCAAGTTACAATCTTAATCTACTTACCTATGTCAGAGATTGATGGTTAACTAAAGATAAGTAGCTATACATGTAAGAGTTATTGTTGTTCAGATGCAAATATTAAGAGAACTAGTTTATTTATGACTTTTCGATACAAAAAAAATGCATGGAATATTTTTAAGAAACACAAACCTTTTAAACTTTGAAAATAGCTTTTGATTCTCAGCACTAGCCCACAATTGTACCTAAGCAGTGCTGCAGTGGTAATATTATCAATGTTTGGTACATTTTATTTTATTTGTAATGATACATAACACGCTATCTTTTAGTAACAAGATACCACAAAATTATTTATCAAAAAAACCAGACATGTTATTTTTCGGCATGCACGGCACGTACTCAAGAGCTTAATTTCTATCTTAAAATGGCCTAGGAATCGAACCCGGGGTACGTTGCATTGTTACGTCCTTTCTTAGTTCCATAGTCCAGCACATGCACATCAGACTACCCATTTTCGTTGCAAAATTACCCCTGCTTGATGTGCTGGCCTCCATATTACGAACTACGGTTACGCAATCATAAAAAACAACGGTTATTTAAAAAACTAAAAAACCCGACTGCGTTTCTGTGTAATTGGAAATGAAAAAAAAACCCTAAAACAAGAAAGAGGTCATACCCGGGTAAAATTGGTACCCATATTAAAAATTGTAGCAGTTGGGACCCATTCTACAAATGGAAGCTTAGTGAATTTAGAACACATACCTACCTCTATATTACATTGCATGGGTCCCGACTGCTACGACCCCCTCTTCGATTTTTTTTCCATTTGCGGGCGCCATTTTTAAAATTTATTTAGCCTATGTCACTCCACAATTTTAACAAATTCAACGACACCTCATATGTCAAAAACTGTCGAGCCGTTTGGGCTGTAGGGCGTGCCAAACAATTATACATACATACTCTCGAAAAACATAACCCCCTAAAATCACTACAAAAAAATCACTTTACTTTTGATTGAGATAAAGTGTCCTTAAACTGTTTCTACCAATCCGGAAGAACATTTTTAAGCATCATAAGGAGGAAAGACATCTCATCTTCTTAAAAACAAACAAAATACATCTTAAATCTTAAGAATACAAACAGCTTTGGGAAGGCAGGAAGCACCTTGCTTCTTGTGAATCACGAAGAAGGTAAAGTGGCTCGCTGCGTTTTGGAAGTGTATTATTATGGATCCAGTTTTTGCCAGAGAATTGGAAATGATCTTGTCAGCCTTGACCCTGCTTCTGACCCTATCAGGACATCATAAATTTGTAGAGAACAAAGATAATAATTGACCAAACACAAAAAATGTATGTTGTAAAGCACAGTCATCGGTGAAATTTGGCGTTTTTAACGAATAAAAATTGCTGTATACATTCGGTGAGGTTGTATTTTGACGTTGTTTGTTCGTTTAATATGCACATTTTATTTATTTATTTCAATGTTCGTCCCGTATTAAAGTTGATCCATAGGATTCTACTTCGTTTCCACGTATTAAAAAGTCATTTATTGTAAAGTTTGTTTCTTTTTGACAACCAAAATGCATCTTGACTTTGTATCGTACTAACAAAATCATGCTTATTAATGATCTAAAATGCAACTGGGTTTTGCCAATGATGAATGACCATTAATCAATATGTAGTTTGACGGTCTTAGAGCTCGTTCACACGAGGACGACTCGTGATTTTTGACGATTTGTCTTTTTTTTCACGATTCGTCCTTTTTTTGACAGCAGCATTTTTCACGAATCATAAAAAATGACGATTCTTGAATTTATTGTGACGGATTCTGATATTTTGACGAATCGTGAAAAAACACGATTCCGCATGCAATGTGAACGTCTATCCGGTCATGACATATCGTGTAATCGTCAATGACGGATCCCGTGTGAATGAGCCCTTAGTTACAAATAAATTACGATATAAAAAAAGCAAACCCTAAACAAACAACGCAAATAAACCAATGGAGGTTATTAAAATCATTTCGTCATACAAAACGCTGTAACTAAAAACTTACACGACAATTTTTTGTCGCTACACATGGCTGCACGTCAGACTACCCTCTTTGACCTTAAGACCGCCTCTATTCTCTAAGTAATAAAAGCTGTTTTCGTACATTGGTAACTAACCGTGCTGCCGTGTACATCATATCTCAGTAATTGACTTTTTGTCGTCCAATCTATAAATAACTAATATCTATAGGTAATACATATATAGATTACATTGACGTCAACTCAATGAAGAGAACAAAAACCTGGTACACATGGCCGCACGTCAGACTACCCAACTTTGAACTTGAGACCGTCTCTATACCCTACGTAAGAAACGCTGTTTTTGTACTTCACATGGGTAACCTGACCTGCTGCCGACCGTACAATGGTCAACACATCAGACTACACATTCTTGCTGCAAAATCACCCCTATTACAATTGCATAAAATGCCCCAATGCTTAGCTTCACGTTCGTACATACTTACTTTTGAAGGTACTCAAGAGTATCTTGAGTACCGAGTCAGTGATATTCCAGACCGCTTAAATTAACCGGACTTATTACTATTATTTTATAATTTTATTTCAGAACACGTTGAATGAAAAAAAAAAACATACAGACGAACATAGCACCTCCTCTTTTTTAAAATAATAATAATAATTTATTTATTTTTTAGGTCAGTTAAAAACTTTAAAATAGCAATTTCTCTTTATCGATTTTAGTTTTGTGGTAACTTGAAGCTGTTGTCAATTTAGAGTCACTAAAATTGGTGAAACTTACCATTGTTTTACACACTTCTTCAAGAGTTACAAAACTTTTTTTCTGAAATAAGAACGTCATTGCTTTATATGTACGAATAAACCTTACCGAACCTTAGTCTTGCGTAACATTGAGCCGAAGTTAACCATCCCAAATACGGGCCCTTGCGTTTTGGCAAGCTGCCTGTGGCCTCCGCTATTCCAATTGTACCAGGAAAGGCCCGCGCTGCTCGACACCTAAATAGCTTGGCCCTTTGAAGGGTCTATAGAATGTGTTATTGAATTCACTATGGTGCTTAAATGTAACTCTTACAACAATATTTTTAAAAAATCTGATTATTGATCGCTCAAGATTCAATAAATATGGATTTCTATATTGACCTGACCGGGGATAAAATCCGGGAGTTTAGAAATGGCGACACCTTTAAACCGGCGTGCGCGGTGCGACTCGACCACGGAGATCGACAACCGATTTGATTACTAAACATTTTAGTTTGACATTAGCTCAGGCTAACTTGAATTAAATGAGCTCTGCGGTTATTTACAAACAGATTATCCTTCCTTTATCCTTTTACAATATTTGAACAGCCGATTCTTTGATTTTCTTTGATTTGAACCTCTCTGTCCAAAGCAAACGTCAACTTGATTGTTTGTTTGCTAACATCACATTTTTGCCGCTGGAAAACTGGCGCTCAATTGCAAAAATAAAGTGCGCCACACAAGAGCTCTATTTTTGAATCACTTGTATGACATTCTTTTGGCGAATGCGAAATAGTTTTCACTCAAATACTTTGATTTTGGCAGTTTATTCTATCGCACGCCATCTGTGACGAGTGGGTAAGGCACTCGTTGCATTTTCGAGCGGTTGAGTGCAGTCGGTCGAGTCTTTAAAGATGCAGAGTTTTAGATGACGAACGAAAATCAGTAGAATTTCGCACGCGAGTGATTCAAAAATATAGCCCCAGAACTACTGCTCAAATATATGTTTATTTTAAATAATTTCTCTTAAAAAACCTCAGCCATAAGGCTGCGTTTCCACCGGACAAGATTCAGATTCAGATTTTCAATGCAAGTCAGAAGTTGGGTATGGTACATATTACATGGTATAAATTTAAGTACGAGTGACGTCCTGCAAGGGCACATCAGATATGAGAGCCAACTATTGACTTTTTACTTAATATAGATTACCATATATTTTTTTTTTAAATGTGAGGATACGTACCGTTTTTTTTTTAAATGGCTTCAAGTTTCATTTACCACGCCCCGCACTGCTAAGCCGTTTCCACGCTGCATGGGCGAGGCTAGGTTAATAAAGTGATTGTATTGGTTCTTGATGTTCACATCCTCTGGTGAATGTAGGTGGTGAAAACGCAGCCTAAGACCATGAAGTTCGTTAAAATTTCTTTTGGCAACATCCACTTCGCAAACCGGCTTGACGAGCGGTCCGCATTTTTGCGCACAAAAACTTCTATTAAGACAGACTCTACCAACTTTGAACAAAAAAACTGAATCAATATTGACATAGGCACTGTTTGTGGTGAAACTATTTTTGGTACTTTTGGGTATCATTACTGCGGGCAAATTCCACGAAGGGTATGAATGTAGAACAAAACATGTTTTGCTTAATTTTGTCATACCAAAGTTTTTTTATAAGTGTCGTCTTATAGTAAGCCCTCAACATTGATTGATCAAATTGATAGAAAAAACGCCCAAGTGCGAGTCGGACTCGCGCACGAAGGGTTCTGTACCATTATTTTACAACATTAGATAGTACAAGTAGGCAAAAGTATACCTACGTTTGTATGGGAGCCGCCTAAAATGTATTTTTTGTAATGTAATGTGAATTTACAACTTCATAATATATGAACATTTCAAGCGTCTACCTGTTGCCGTTATTGATAACGAGAAATAAACGCTAAAAAATCACCTTTGTTGTATAGGAGCCCCCCTAAATATTTATTTTATTCTGTTTTTAGTATTTGTTGTTATAGCGGCAACAGAAATACATCAACTCTGAAAATTTTTACTGTCTATGTCACTGTCTGGATCATGAGATACAGTCTGGTGACAGACAGACAGACAGACAGCGGAGGCTTAGTAATAGGGTCCCATTTTTACCCTTCGGGTATGGAACCCTAAAATCATACAAACGGTAGTAAATTGTTAGCAAAAGAAATATGACTGATTACTTAATTTATAATAGTAGCAGTATCCGAATGAAGCTTATTTATAAGACTGGTTCAAACGCGTGATCCCACTAATATTATAAATGCGAAAGTTTGTGAGTGTGTATGTTTGTTACTTCTTCACGCAAAAACTAATGAACGGATATAGATTAAATTTGGCATCCCGGAAAAAACACAGTTCCTGTAGGATACAGAAATAGTAGTTTACGCGGGCGAAGTCGCGGGCAACAGCTAGTTGTGGTTGTAAGGGTGTAAGGGTGTATTTTAGATATTATACACAACAATTCTATAAAATATAGGTCTACATATTTTCAGCACAAAAATAGTCTACACTTTTTTCTTGGAATTCAACTAAAAAACTACCTCGAAAATTAGCTAAGTATAAAATGCTCCATTTAGCCGTAATAAATACAAACTAATTATTCTGACCTGTATGTGACCTAAGTAAAAATCACGTGTCACTGGGTACATGACCTCTTGCATGATTTTAGTATAATAAGTAGGTATAGAAATAGAAAATTATGCCCAAGACGCTAAATTGCAGGAACAAACTAGTACATTAGCATCACTGGATATAATATAGAGCCTAATGTATGATCCTGCAACTGAGCGTTATACTTTACCTTATGTATAAGCTAAGTAAAATTACAGTCTCTCTTTTTAATTTTTCATTTTTTTTTTAAGTACGAGGGTCAAACTGAAAGTTCTTAGAACTGGCCACTTATAAACAATATAATAAAAAAAATATTCTAAAATTTGAAAATAGAACTCTTTGCCAATATTACTGAGTATATATTTCATTCATTTGTCATTTGTTTTACGACTTGGCGGCAAATTGAAAATTGTCTGTGTCACGTCAAAATGAATTTAACACGAGAAAATTTTCGTGCAATGATTTTTTATGACTTTCGATGTCATTTAAGTCAACAAGAAAGTTATGATAGACTACGATTGGCCTTTCACGATGAAGCCCCATCTCGTGCGACTGTTTACAACTGGTTTAATGAGTTTAAACGTGGTCGCACTAATCTCACTGATGATGTACGTGAGGGACGGCCTTCTACGGCGACGACTGAAAATAACATCTGTGTTGTGCGGCGTATGATAGAGACTGACAAAAGAGTGACCTATCAGCAGATTCGGACAAGCTTAGGCATCGGTATGAGTCAAGTGCACAAAATCCTCCACGAACATTTAGCGGTCAGGAAGCTTTGCGCCCGGTGGATACCTCATAATTTGACTAAGGCTCAAAAACTCCATCGTGTGGATTGGTGCCGTAAAATGATTGAAAGATTTAACGGAGGTGACTCAAATGCTGTGTTCGATATACTAACAGGTGACGAAAGCTGGATTTACTGTTATGATCCTGAAACCAAAAGACAATCTGCTCAGTGGGTGTTTCCTTTCGAGGAGTTGCCAACTAAAGTGAAGAGAGATCGAAGTGCGGGAAAAAAAATGGTGGCCTCGTTCTTTGGAAGGATAGGTCATTTCGCAACAATTGTGTTAGAGGATCAAAAAACAGTTTCTGCAGAATGGTACACTACCAATTGTTTGCCACTTGTCTTGAAAAAGTTTGAGAGAAACGACCTCGCAGTAGGATCCTCCTTCACCACGACAACGCCTCGTCGCACACCGCCAAGCGAACGATCGACTATTTGGCGACATCAAACGTTGAATTACTGGGTCACCCGCCGTATAGCCCCGACCTCGCGCCTTGTGATTTTTATTTATTTCCAAAAATTAAAGAAAAACTTAAAGGAAAGCGGTTTATGAATGCTGAAGAAGCGGTGGCTGCGTATCGCGATGCCATTGAAGAGACCCCTAAGGACGAGTGGGCAAAGTGCTTTTCCCAGTGGTTCCATCGCATGCAGCGGTGTATTGACGTCAATGGACAATATTTTGAAAAGATATAATAAAACTAATAACTGGCTAATGTAATCAGTTTTTGATTTTCTAAGAACTTTCAGTTTGACCCTCGTATTTACGAAGTAAATTCGTCCCACTAGACAGAAGACGGTCAATGAACTTCGTGATCTATGGGAGCAAAATTTATGATGTATTTTTAATTAAAAAAAAAACTGGCTTTATACACCGACTCTCTGAAGATATAGAAGTACAGTCAGAATGAATTTATATTCAAATAAAAAACATTTTTATACCCGACGGAATGATGTAATCTGCGTAGTTTTTAGATTGGACGACTTTGAGAGAAGCCTACCTATGTCTAGAAGACTATTAAATCTTAATCTGAATCCATCGAAGCAAAGTACCTATGGTATAGCTGCGAACAGATTCGTAAAACTATAATACAAATACTTGAAGTTTAAGTGAATATGCAAAATACAATTTGGACAAGCTTTGACAATGTACTAACAAGATTTTTTGCTGCAATGGACAACGTCCTGAATACAATGCACATACCACCAAGTCACATTTACATTATGATACTTAATGTCTTACAAATGTGAATCCTAAAGTCTGCCGCGCAAAGTTCAAGGTCCTACTGTGAGTATTTGTGGCTGCATGTCGGTGGCTACAAGCAAAACCTTTACTAATGTAGTAACTATTATATAATCTGTGCTAATGTCGTGTGATGGATGCCTAAATTAGTGACTAAATGAGCTATGGCGATTTGATAAAGATACAAAAGAAGTTTAATCGCGTAGCAACAATGTCCTAACCTACTGTTTGTCAAGTTAAATTTTAAAAACGGTAAAATCCTATTGTTATTTCAGTACGTGTTTAAGAAAAAGGTGATTGACAGACAAACAGACGGACGGACGATGAAGATGGTTTAACTTACAATTCCTTTCGTTTTGCACTAGAGGTACGAAACCCTAAAAGTTGTATTTGATTAATAGAATCTTCTTGAAGAGGTGTGCTAAATGCGTGCTTCAATTATATCCCGTATAGTCCGAAACTCTCATAATAAAGAGTATTAGCACTGGAGCAATTGGCATAAACCATTTTACGGTCGTTTTTGCACATCGTTCCGTACGTGGAAGAGGGAAGCGATCCATTACTCAATCTGCTCAGTGATCTAACGACCACGTGCCGGCGAAAACGTGTTAGGACCCTGATATGTAGAGCGCAATAAACTGTAATGGCTTGACTGCCTCGTTGGACTAGTGGTCAGCACGCTGGGTACTATCCACGAGGCCCCGGGTTCGAATCCCGGGTCAAGGCGAAAGTGTTGGGTTTTTCTGTCTTGAAATAACTCAGACACTCTACGGTGATGTCGGCCTGCCGTCTCATCGAATTATGAGCGTGAAGGAACAGAGAGTGCACCTGTGTATTGCGCACACACTTGTGTATTATTAACATCTCACGCGCAGTCGGCTTATCTCTTTTGAGATACTGTAGTCAAAATTCGAAATTCAGGCTAGGAGGACATTTATTATTATTATTATTAATGGCTTTTAGGAGTACATATTTCATTGCAAGAGCATCGGTGGCGCAGTGGCTAGCGGGTTGCCTCTCATGCGGGAGGTACCGGTTCGATCACAAGTGCCGCCATATACCAATGACTTTTTCTCGAGTTATGTACATTAGTTGTTTCACTTACCGATGCTCTTACGGAGACGGAAAACATCATGAGGGAACCCGAACATTCAGGCGACTGAATGTGTAACCGTGATCCAAACTGGTCAGGTTCCCCTGTTAACAGGGTCATGGAGGTCAGATGGCAGTTGCTCTACTGTAATTACCTGATCTGCCGTATTCTGGATCGTGGTCCAAAGCGGACCCTGGCGTGCGAGTGCACAACTGGGATAACGCTAAGATGACGATATTTCAGCGCAAGATAGGTATCTACGCAGTACTTAAACTTCTAGTATAGTCTAGCTAGAGTAAAGAGCAAAGCCATTCCAATTTTAAAAAACCGGCCAAGTGCGAGTCGTACTCGCGCGCGAAGGGTTCCGTACTATTAACTTAAAATATTAGACAGTATAGGCAAAAAAAGTATATATTTTTATTTTATTTATAATTTCAAAAGTATTCATCACAGGATACTCAAAAAAATTTTAAATGAGAGTTTCCGCGCCTGTTTCTTTACGTGAGTGATTTGAAGTTTATAGGTCTAAGACTTTAGAAATTACAGGGGGGGACACCGTGTAAACGACTTTGGCGGGCTATATTTCGCAAATGGTAAAGCTGTTAAAAAAGTGTTGTATGGAAACCCTACCTTATTTTTATAGTCCTTTTCAACGATACCCCACACGCACTCAAAAAAATAATTCACCCTCCCCTTTACATGTATGGGGAGGTACCCTTAAAACGGGGTAATTTTAACATTTTGTATTTTTAAAAATGAGGACCAAATCATCAAATCAGTCCATAAACGTAGAAGATATTCTGCTGTGACAGACTAGGACGGACGGACGGACGGACTTAACGATCTTATAAGGGATCTTGACTTTGCTTCAGCCTCCAGAAGACGCCGCTCTAATTCTGTGCAAGCTAGCCAAACAGCCAATTGGCTTGTTAGTTGGTAAAAGAGAAACTGGATTGCTACAAAAGATAGATGGAACCCTCTGGTTCACCGTACTCTGCAAGCAATCATGTTTGTTTAAACTTATAAAGCGAATAAATATTTTATTTCGATATACAAACAAACATAAGGGGTAAAAAGGACGGTGGTAAGTAGTTTGTATGGAAAATTCAACTTTTGGAATCAATTAATATTTTTTTGATAACTGTATGTAACTGTATCTCTTACTTAGGTCAAACTAAATAGACATGATTTTAGTACAGTCACATTGAGACCGCCTCTATTCCCTACGCAAAAAAAGCTGTTTTCCTAGTTCACATGGGTAACCTGACGTCCTGCCGACTGTACCTACACACCTAAAGAGAGCAAAAGCATTGAGCATTAATACTATTCAATAACAAACATTTCAGTGTTTTTCACTGATAGTGCATTTAAAAACAGGTAGATGGGTCATCTTGTACTGCGCGGCGATTCAAATTTGATGCTCCGAGTTCTATTACGTGTCAAATGTCATATTTGAATGCACTATTAGTGTTGTAAACAATACAATTCTCTTCAGTTTGCTCATGAATGTCACTAACCACGCGAGATAAAGAAACCTTTATCAAAATCAAAATTAAACAGCTGCCTCAATCATTCCACTCAATCTTGAAAGGCAAACACTAATGGTGATTGACCATTTACATAATAATAATAATGTCCTCCTATCCGAATTTCGACTACGGCGGCCTATTGCATTAGAGATTGGCCTACTGCGCGGGACATATTATAGTCTTTATATTTACATATAAAGACTTTGATATAAGCATATCAAGGCGATTGTTTTGTTACACTTATAAAATAATTCTCATAGTATTTGGCTTTGGTTAGGTAAAAACATCACCATTTTTCTATCACAGGTATATATATCACAGTAGATTTGGAATTAGTCAAATATTTGTTTTTACCTACATCGTATCGTATCGAAGTGTCTCCATTAAAATATTAAAGTTGTACCAACTTAGGATATAAAATAATATTGTTATACAAGTTTTACCTACTGATTTTTTATGTTTATTTAACGCTATGGATCTATTTTAGATTTTACTTTCCGAATGTGAAAAAGTAAGCTCTTTACTCAAGGCCCATGTCTGATAAGGTCTTGTCTTAGAAGGATTCAAAACCAGAATGACCAAATTTATTTTATTATTTCTACCGTCTATCGCCACGTGTAAAATCGTGTAACGATACCATCTCGACGATTAACCGCTTGACTACGTGAAGGTCAATGTTAGCCACAGTATCGAAATGCTCACTCGTTTGGTAAGCAACAAAACAGTCACAGCCCAAGAAGATCGGTAGAATCACTGTTTCATTTGAAATGGTTATTAACTCTAGACTAAGCCAGACGTGGTGTAGACAGAGTCGACGGTGGAGTGAGCTCACTTAGAAGGTTCTGGCACTCCCACTCACTGACGGAACACAGCAAAATGCTCCGATGACTACAGAGAACAGAGCCAACCAAACTCCTGTTAGGATCGATGAGACACCATCACAAACTTTAGTTTAGTTTTGTTGCCGTTGTGGACTACTAGGAGGTAGATCCTTCACCAGGGTCCGCGGGACTGTCGAGATACCGCGACCCATGCTGTCACAGCCAATACATGCGGCGGGCGTCGTGCGTCCGTTCCCCGACGGAGAGGTACGGTGCGTAAGGCATTTCCTGACGTAAAAAAAGGTAGATCCTTCACCACCCCACTTTAATCGAATTAGTGGCTTAACAAGTGTAAAGCACTTTTATCAATAATTCAAGCAAGTTTTGACTAGTTCGAGATTTCAGTTTGATACAATGTATGTTTTGTAAAAACATTTTGCGAACGGATACGAACCTGATTGTATGGTCAAAGTTTTATGACTTGTGTTCATTGGGTCCGTTTGAATTAAAAATGATTTCGGCATTTAGGTAACTTTTAAATTAAGCCTCATTTATTTTCTGCCATGCTTTAATTAAGCTTGATGTGTTGTATTCTTGCGATTACATAGTGTCTTACCTTTCTTGTTTTATTGTGTGCCACAATTTCCCAACAAAAACCTGCAGTGTGCACATAAAGGCACCAAATTAAATGAATTTGGTATAATTCAAACAAAGCATTTGACACATTTCACAATTAACGCACGAAAAGTATGCACGATGTTGCCAAATGGGTGTACAAGCGAAAACTGATCTAATACGTAACAAATTAGAGTCAAAAATTGGGTGAAACACGAAGGAAACACTTGATTTCAAAACATGGACACGGTAGTTAAGCAAACGATCAAAAAAAACATCGGGTCATTGACCCCGTGTGATTTTCACACGAATTAGGGTGTGTCACGTGACCAAGAGCGACAAACTAAGAAAATTACATGTAGCTTTGAATTCGTTGGCATTCGTGATTCAAGCCGGGCATGATGTCACTTCCCAAAACCATCTTACTTAAAAATATTTCTTTAACTCCATTTTATGCACTGTTTTGAAAGAAAAATAACTTGGTCTAACGAAGTACTTACCAACATAAGCTAAATGAAGATAAATAACGTCCTGAATGCGTAATTATGTAAAATTATGCTAATCTGGCACTTCACTCAGACGTTGAACAAAAAGAAATCTTTTGCCCAAATTTCTGTACATTTGTGTATGGAAACCATTATACTTAAGAGTATGTAGTTTTTATTCTGAAATTCAAATAACAAGAAGTTATTATTGTTAGTATAAAAATCAAAGACATCTCAACGCGACAAAATATGTACTTCAATTTGACATCGATTGGTCAACATACGATTTACTTAATTACTGTCTTAATTAATTTCTGTATTATTTTATTCCACTAAATTCTCAATATCAACGCTGACGTTAAAGCTAATGTGAAAATAAGAAGGATATATTTTTTGACTTCTTTGATATTTGATACAATAAGACTGTCTTTTTAGGCGTGGGAATCAGGGCCCTGAATGTACGCGGAGATGAAAAAATATTATTCCACTTTATATTAAACTGAATATTTACGTCAAATGAAATTCATTTATTTTTGTACATAGACTAGTACTTATTCTGTGATGTAGACTCGCAACGCAAGTACCACTCATACACGTCCTAAAAATACCCCTACCACTGCTTCGGGATAATTGTGGGCTGAGATGAAACATCCCACGAAATGTCAAATAATTATATAACTATAAATAAATCTGTCAATGCCCTCGACTACGAGATTACCGTCGTAGCATAGCTCGCCCCGTAGTCATTCGCTTAGCTTGCTACGAATGTAGCAGAAGGTGTATAGTCACGTGACGCGTGGTATGCGTGTCACGTGCGTGTCGCCATATTTTATTGCGTACGCACATATAAATCGCTTTTTCCGATATGGGAATCGTAAAATCGGCAATTTGCAAATTCGTTTGTGGAGGATTGATCGTAAATAAAGTTACCTTCATTCAGTTTGACATTGAACTTGTGTTTCAAGTTTGTATAGTAGCAAGCAACTTATGAACCTTATTCCTTAGTAATAAGGTTCAGAATATTTATCTTTTTCAGATAACTACCAATTTAAAAAACTTGATGTTATTTTATTTTATTCTTGGTTATTGTTATAATAAACAACCTATTTACGGGACTACGATATCTAAGTAATTATGACATTGGGTTATGACGTCCATGTGTATCCATGGCAACGGTTTGTTGTTATTGTTGTAACTGCTGTCTATGAAATAAAAAGCAATCTTCAAGTGATTTAATATTATTTATTATGCAACAGTTATCAACAAGGAATAATAATTTGTAGGATTTAAAACACATTTCATAACTGTTTATTTTTTGTTACAGGTAAGCAAAACAACGCTGATTATACTCTACTCATTCATTGAGCGGCGCGTGAGTAGCTGGCTATTACTTCTTCAGACAAATATGATGCAATAGATACCGCATCACTTAAATTTTATAGGAACATAAATTTCCGTAAGTCTCTGGTTACACGCTTCACTTTTGCTTGTGGAGGCCTATCATAGCACGAGGATCATATATAATCATAAAATTTTCACCATCACAACATGCACTGGGCCCCAAAAATAACAGATCCCACAGCATTATTCATACATTCGGGAGTATTACGGAGCCCAGGCTCTCCGTCAGGAATGTTTTGGGAGAGGGTGGTGTTAGATATCTAGAGGATAGATGGAGGAGATCTAGAGTCCAAAAGTTACCGAAACTAAATAATTTGTGCCGATATTTGGATTTTCATACAATTTATTGTCATTTTTTAAATGTTTTTGTTAATGTACAATTCTAGTGTCGCTTCGATCAATTAGCAATCTTAGGGACTATAGACATCCTCCATCCATGTTGCATATATCTTACTTCAGATCTCCCAAACCATCCCCTGACGGAAAGTTAGGGCTCCGTAATACCCCCGAATGGATTGAAAATGCTGTGTGACCTGTTTTTGTGACCCAGTGTATTTATATCCGAAACTTTTATATTTTTTTACAAAAATTACACAGCAGTACTTTGTAAAAACCCACTTCATGTGGTTGTGCGTCGTCTATTAGCCTAAGTTGTCTGCGTTCACTTCTGACGAGGAATTAAGTTTACGTATTGCAAATCGAATGGTCTTCTGCGGATGATATATTACTTTAAAGTTATTATAACTATTCTTAGCTACAACGTAGTTTGTAACGGTACTACGAGACTGTTTTTAAAACATAACATGTATACGCAATCAACGTTTGAGATTAATGATTGTATGTATACTTAATTTAAATCAATTATTAAGTTTGGTTATCTAATTAGATCTAATTTAATTTTACGGGCCTTGGTATGGGACGCAACTTGTGTTGATAATTTGGCCCCTTCTCATCTCAGGGAATGAGCTCTTAAAGCTGGGTCTGCCGCTGAGTCGGCAGAAAACGCCAAGCGGCGCAAATACGAGTCTCTTGCAGGTGATCATGGACACGGTTACAATTTTGAATAAGTAGATTTAACAAGTAGACAAGTAGTAAAATGAAATATTATACAGATTGTTAAAATGCAAACATATTTCCACCAGAGGGAAAAGGGCTTTCTTGTAAACGGATTTATTTATAGCCCGACAGTCTAACTGTGTCTTCGCTTGCGGGGAACAGAGGTAAATAAAACATGTATATAGAGACAAAGCACAATATACAAAAGTTTTATTACTTAACAAACTGTAACAAAGACGCGTGACTATGAACTTCAACAGTTTTTTATTGTATGTTAATTATCTAGTAATGAACCTTAAACTGCATGAACAATCGTGCCTATGACAATGAAGATAATTGCTGAGTGTTTAACATAATTAAATACTTATGTCAATTATCCGTTACTAACTTTTAATGACCATTAGTTTTGCTGTTTTATTAACCGACAACATGTTTAACTGCACACAGCTGTAGCTGTCACGATTTGGACTATAAAATTAATAATAAACACCAACTGCGCGCAGCATGCGAGCAATGTTATTCAAAGGGTTATCATATCACACTACACGGTATTCAGACAGTCTTACTGAGGCAGTCTATCTCGCTCTTTCAAAATTTGAAAGAGCGGCAGAGATGGGGCAGACAGACTTACTGGCTAACTTTTATTACACTACGCTGTGTCATAGTAAGACTGTCTAAATACCGCGTTGTCTTATAACTCCCTAAGTAGGTATATTCCACCGGTGTATTTTGATGTGGTGCCAAAAGATTCGTATCTTGGTCCGAGTGACATGTGTAGGTTTTTTAACATAAACTAATTCGGTCTGAAGGATGTATGTCACTCAAATCAAATGGATGCTCATTTTTTATATATTTTAAATTGAATACCTTATTGAAGTTACCTTTTACCGTTACATAAAGTTAAAATTTGATAGCTTTAGCTTTGCACGTATATACCACTTAGGTTTATCGGTACATAAAAATAGGTAGGATTTCATCTTAATGTAGCTATTAAAACCTATTGATTATGAAATATAGTCGTATGGATTATAATAATCCTTATCTATAAAGATAAATCAGCACGATTTATCGAATGGTTATAAGCCGACGTTATTATAATAATATAATAATAATTGTTTATTTCTTACCACAAACTAAATTACATACAGTGTTACGAAAGCAAGTGAAATAAAAGCTGGAGACAATTATAGTATGATCCATCATTAATTTCAATTCAATACCTTACTGTCTAGCCTTAATCACTGAAGAAATATAAGTAACACAAGTTGTATAATACAGATGGCTAGATAAAGTGAAAATAAATGTTTAATACATTTTTAATTGGATCGCTAACATCTAGATAAACTTACGAATACCGTATTCAGCGAATCACAGCAACATAACGATAATGATAGGTAAATCTGTTCAATGACATTGGCTGGTAATGACCAATCCGCCAAAAAGCCACCAAGGTCAAAAGGTCGCGGTCAATTGCTTCTATTTTCTACTGGTGCAAGTGATAAATTGAAAATAAGGCTTTCTGAAAACACACTGATTTGTTTTGAGTGCTATTAGTTCATATAATACGTAAGTTAATATATTACGTGGATATATTTATTACTAACCTTATTTTTTACGATATCAGTTTATCTTCAAAGAAAAGAGCACAGATATAATGTATGTAAAACGAGTAGGTATGTATGTATAAAGGGTGTAAAAGTATTTTAATTTAAGGTTAAAGTGGAAAAACGCTGTCACTTACAATTTGGAAAAGATATAGAGCACAATAGCTTTCGTGTTTAAGAACTATTAATTATGCGTAAGTGTTCTTTCCTGTCACGAATCATGACCAAATATTACGATTAAAAGCGATTATACTTTTGCAGTAAAGCTTAGTAACTGCCAGTAGTAAATTGATATGAACGCAAAACCATGACTTTGGACGTATATTTTTTTCTTTTCATAATTTATTTGTTTATTTAAACTTTATTTGCATCCAAAAGGAAAGTACAATTGACAGACTTAATGCCTTAAGGCATTCTTTACTCTATTTGGAGTGTTGAGGGTGTAATCCCAATAACAATTATGAAAGCAACGGCATTACAGCGTTAAGAAGCACTTAAAAATTTCGACAGGCTCCGCCAACGCCAGGGTGGCCGAGAGGTTAGACAATTGGCAATAATAATGCTTTAAGTCATTCTCACCAATCAACTGCGTGGGAATGCAGAAAGTTAATCAGTGCAGCGTAATAATTTCTACTATTTTATTTAATATTTACTTACTAACAGGGAGTAATATAACTTTAATAATAATATGCAAACAAAGAGGAATGGCGGTTACTCTACCGACAAGAGCCTAGCTCTTATGATGATGAGTATACTACTTAGTTAAATAAGAAACAAAACATTCGCACACGGGTAGGATTTGAACCTTTGACCTTTGGCTAACCGGGCCAACGCTCTTACCAACTGAGCTACCGTGTAGTCCATCCACCCGTGTAAAATTCTTGGTCTCTTCGTCATTGCGTGACGGCAGCGACATCTACCCGAGCTGTAATGCATTAGCATACTACTTATTTTTTATTTTTACACGCTATTTTTGCCAGCCAGGAAAAGCGTATGACACATAACTACGGTATTTGTAGAACATTGTGAGTGTCGTTCGAGGGGTTAATAATTGAAGGGTTCACCCCAGACGGAGGGACGTCAATACCAACCTGTACTTACCTGAGTTCTGCACTTGCCTAGTGCTGAGCTAGCGATGGGCGTATATTACTAAATTAATCGAATTATTCGAATGGTCTCTGTAATCGAATGTATTCGATAAGCAACCGCAGTCATTCGATTATCCTTCGATTATGCGGCGAGTAATACCGGAGCGTGCGGTGCGCAGGCCGTACTACTAACGAATGAATCGTCATTCGTCGCGTCGAATAATCATTCGTTCGCTGCCTGCCCTGTGCGCACAGTCGCGGCAATTCAATTGAATGCATCGAAGGGCCGAGTATAGATTATCATTTGACTATCGATTATTATTCGATTATTTTTTCCGAATTACTAAATCGACATTCGATAGTTCGAATGGGCGGTTGTCGATTCATTCGATTATTTTTTTTCGAACAATCGCCCATCGCTATGCTGAGCTAAAGGGTTAATATTGCCCGACACGGAAATATTGAAATCCTAAAACTGCAGAAACGGATTGATGAATGGTCGCCATTTTGCCCTGTTTAATAAATGGACGGACGTCAAGACGTACGTAGACGTACAGGTTGGTACTGTACTTCTTACTTAAATTCAACACTTGCACTAATATAGTGTTGAAGTGTTATCGTGTGTGTATTATGTTACAGTGTTAAAAAATATTAGAAATAAAATAATTGACGATAGACAAGGCTTTTTAAATTGGTTTTAAAGTATCAAGAAAATATTTTCTACAACATTTTTGACAACACATTACCTTACCTAGTAGGAACTAGTACTTAATATGAATAGAGACAAGTTACGGTGACCATAGGATCATCTTAGGTACCTATTATTTTTTATTATGTCAAGTCAATAACATAGCTGTGTTTTTTTACAAGTCGATAAGATTTTATAGCTGTTATCGATACGTCTACGACGTCTTGACCCGCACTTCAAAGTTTAAGCCCGTCTCGATAGGTCGTCGACCTTTCACAGGTAGGTATGACTGTCCATTTAGCTGGGACACTATTTAAATAATATTAGCAATATAAATATGGTTTTGGTGTCTTTAAAGTGATTTGTTACAGCCTGCTCATGCAATCGTAATTAAGTGCGGACAGTTATTAATTTAACACAATGAGTGTTTTATAATTCTGATTTTAGTATATGCAAATATTTACAAACATAAGGTCCTTAAATGTTGAATGCATTAAAATAAACTTTTGTACTGACTCGAAAATACAATTGGAACTATTGGAACTTCGCAACATATCACATGTATTTAAAAGCGAATTTACAACAACTTCTATTAATTGACATACGAGTACATACTACGAAATCCTAAAAAAGAAAACGCGTTTTCATACTTGAATATGCGGCACCTATACCTATACAAGTTTTGTATAAAAACGACGTTTTTTTTTGGCTATCAGTGGTACTAGGCTCCGTTAGGTGCTGCCTGGTAGCTACCACCCTCCCACAGGAGCGCGACGCCAAGCTTGCTGTGTTCCGTCGGTGAGTGGGAGTGCCAGAACCTTGTGGGTAAGCTCGCGCCGCCGTCGACTCAGTCTACGCCACGTCTGGCTTAGTCTAAAGTCAAGAGCAAACCCATTTCAAATTATAAAAACCTTCATGTGCTGTCGCCCGTAAAATAATAGTTCGTGACGCTTGATAACAGTAAGAAAGAACTATATCATTCAATATCATTGACAAATCGAGTCGTGTCGACTGCTATAATGACCTATCTATTTCAAATGTTTTTTTTCTCGCAATTACCTATTGTTCACAACATGCCTTCTTAACTAACTATGCTGATGAGTAGTCGCCAACTGTCGCCAACATATTTGCCGCAAAATAACACTTATCGCGACTGCATAAGATGTAATGTTCAATGTGTTTGTCGTCTGTACTAGCACAAATGCGATTCATTCACGCAAGTGTCGAGAACTTAAACACGATATCTTCAAGATAAACGGAAATAATGACAGCTAGTGTAAGCGAAGCGTTAAGAACATCAGTCGTCAATACAATGATTATTGTATTATGTATTTTAAATATGTTCGACCTCTTCACTTTAAGTTATGTCACTATACGCTTTTGAATCCTAGACCATTTTCGATAAATTTTGCATCATTGGACCTTGTAGATAAACGATATGTTACCTCCTAATATATATAAAATCATTACCCTACTGACGCATGCTGTAGTAACTAAAACAAATTAAAACAAGAGATGTTAATCTCAACTAGATACGACTACTCTACGCGTTCCTGAAAATATGAAAACCTAAAAATACACTCAATGTAACTGACAGTGTATTAATTTAAAAAAGAGGTAGATCTGTCATCTCGTACTGCGCGGCGAATGTAATTTGATGCTCTGAGCACACGTTCTTTTACGTGTCAAATGTCATATTTGAATGCAAAATTGGGCAAATTACACAATTTGAGGCAATCCATTTCCGCGCGCTAATGACCCATCTACCACTTTTTAAATGCACTATCATTGCTCAATGTACTACGTATAATCTTCAATTTATTTTATCACGTCGAAGCATTAAAACGACAAACTACCACAATAACATTTATGAAACCATTTTAAACTCGATCACAAACAAAGGAATATCACGCTACAATTATTTCTCCGTGAGGCCTCGCCTGCTTTTCATTCATTGACGGACTTGCGGAGTCGAAGTCGTATCGCAAAGTGCAAGTAAAGGAGTCTACCCATTAAACCATACCAATGCCATTAAGGCAAAAATTTATATTTTTATATAATGTAGGATACTTTTGTAGAGCCTCGCGTTCGCGTCAATTTAGATTAAGCAATTTCTTTTCAAGTTTTTACGAAATGAGAATCGAACTAAAGACCCTTTACTATCCTGGTAAATGCGTGTTCGAGTCCCACCTAAGATTCTGCAGTTCATAAATTTTTGAAAGAATGAAAAAGTATTTATTTAGCATCAAAAACTACTAGGCAACGGGGCGACTCAGTGCTTAAAACTAATATTTTGGTACCAAAAAGGCCTCCGCTCAGTATATGTCAGTGACGGCAGAAAAGCACGTTACGACTACTGGTATTTTGAGTGTAATATTTACTTTCTGGTCTGGGACTCGGGGTGTTGCACCACCGTTGTATCCATTTTCCTTTAGCTTACTTACTTTGGGATCAGAGCAATATTTGTGATGTTTTCCAATAAATATTTATTATTATTTATTCCTACTTGACCTTTCCGCCACCGACTAATAGTTACAGTATAGCAGAGTGAATCGTGTTGCGATCCATGCCATACCACAGAACAAATAATAGTACGAGTACTTAAACGTTAATACCAAGGTATAGTGTGCACACTACCTAATCGGCTCGGTCGTGGCATTCTATTGTGTTGTTATCGAGTGCACTATCGCTGTAGGCTCACCGCATGCAACTGAGGAATTATACTTTTTGTTTATTTTGGACTGCCTCGTTGGTCTAGTAATCGGCACGCGGACTTTTGTCTGCGAGGTCCTGGGTTCGAACCGAAAATCCTCCAAGCCGAATTTCGACCATGGCTAATCTCAACTGAGATTAGTCCACTGCGTGAAAAAGTTTAGTGCATAAAATTCAAATATTCATGCATCAAAAAATGTTTTTTTTTCGATTTTTTAGGCCTTTCAGGATTGCACCTTATCACGGGATACACTGTATTTATAATAAGTGTGCAGCCAGCTTTATTTTTATCTCTGGTCCAATAATCTTCCCATAGCTACATTATAAAGGTTGTTGCGGTTTTTAATGCACTTTGGCGTTGCGCAAGATTGAATGGCGATCTGATTGTGACTAATTAAATTAATAATTAGTCTTAAAAAGCGATTATTGTATGTCGTACATCTGTGTGAAATATTACTGTTTACGTTATTTAAACGTGTACCTTTCTTTTGGAACAGGGTAAACATCTAAACGATATGTCAGTTAAAATCATTTAAAAGTGATTTTTAAACTGTAAGATAAAAATTTAGTGAACGAATGATTCAAATGTCACAATGTAATATCTCGATACGAATCACAGATAAAATGGTGTCATTTTTAAATCAGTCGCATTATATTTTATCCGACGAATATTTTTATTTAAAATTAGTTTTTACTAAAAAAAACTGATGATAAAGCAACCTAAAATGTATGCCTATCAAGTTTGTTTGAATTTCACAATTCACTATTTATTAAATTTTTCTTTAACATATTGAGCGCCATGACGGTCACCGGTATTATATTGTATCTAGTTTCATAGCAGTCAAAGACTTAAACACTGACTATCAGTACTTCTTAGTACCTACGTTATATCACAATTCCTCACACATTCAAAAGATTATTGCAGGCGCCATTTCTATAGCAATTTTGTTTGCAATAGCGTTATTAAGCGCATCCTCGTCATTGGAATTGCAGAACAATTATGAAAATTGTCTTCTTAGGCTTTGGATTACGTCCGTTAGCGTCACGAATAATTGTGTAAGCATCACTCGGGTAATAAAGATCTTCAAGAATTAGATAATAAGTTCATAGCATGCTTTATTCATGAGACTGTCATAAAGATATACCTAGTCCCTATACAAGTCAGTTACTCTATACAAGTAAGTAACAAAACAAAGTGAGACAGTCAGGTACACAGTTTTAAAACTGGGCATCAAAGTATTTTTTTAAATAGTTTAGTAATTATAGCTTGATATGCTTTGCCGCTTTTTATTGCAAATCTTATAAAGATATTTCTTAGTTTAGTACCTAAGGCACTTTTTTAAAAACTGTTGTTACGAACAGACAAAATACTTAAGTTGTCATTATTTCTACCGAATACCAACGTAATTTTCTGTAACTTTGGCAAAACAATAATTTAAACTGTCAAAATCATAGACAGGTAAACGCCCATACAGTTATTGGCTTCTAATGTACCGGAAGTTCAAACCAAAATATTAAACGAATTGCCAAAAATATACTCTACAAATGTCTAAATTGTTTGGGTAAGATGATGTGTAAATAAATATTTAATTTGTGTAAACTTAAACCTCAACTCAAGATAATATAGTAAGAGTGTTACAGGTAGCAACAAAATGTTTTTGAAACTGATAATATGAAAGTAGTTTACCCGACTGCTCTATTTTGATGTCACCAATTCTTTGATAAGATAAGCAGTAAGTAACTGATGAAGCAAAACACTTTTCATTTCGTTTTTCCTTAATTTGTAGCAAGTGATTAGTCGAATGTTGAATTTAAACACATATATTTTAAAAAATCGAATTACAATTTTACAGAGTGGAAAACAATTTTACATTGCTATAGTCTACTTACTCGTAAAGAAAAGACTGGGAAGCAGTGGCTCAAAATCGTTGAGAGTGGAAAATGGATACGACAGGCTCCTAATAATAATAAAAATTAATAGTGTACAATGTACTGAAGAAATAGATGATTCACTGATGACTGATAGGACTGTATGGAAGAGGAAAATATCTGCGCCGACCCCAGGGAAAGAGGCAAAGAAATGACGATGTGGTCGTTCACATATTACATTTGTACCCATGACCGAGTAGACCCGAGAAGGGAGAGTGCAGGCGCTCTGTAATACCTTTTTCACCTAGTCCAGACGCCAGTCTTTCCCAATCTATATCTATTTGTGCCAACAATGTAATCAATGCAACTTTTATGTATCTATTTATATGTGGAGAGAAAAAAAAAGATATTTATTATTAAGGTGGTATCATATACCACATGGTATCATTTGTTATCTTAACTTCCTTATTTGCTCATGAACCACCAAAAAACTAGTCAAACGAAATTAGAACCCATTAGTTATTTATTTGCAAAGACAGATGAATGGTATTGTTAATTCTGAAGGTTATTGACTAAAACTAATATTCATAAAATATTTAAACAATGACAATCTACAAAGACAATAGTCTTCCTTAGCTTAAGAATAATGTCCAGCTCTAGTATTTAAGCCAAACTGTGTTTTAGTATGATGCTCAACTGGTTTTATTTTATACTCATATTTAAACCTGATTCTATTTTTGTTATCTTGGAACTGTAATCAAAATTATAAATCAGAAGTTAGAATTCGAACAAAAAAAATGAAACCTGTAGAATTAACGCAAATGAGAAATAAAATATTCTTGAATGATTCTGCAGTCATTAATTACTGACAGCATGTTTATTTGTGAACATTATATAACGTACAGTAACAATTCTGCAAGCAATCTGCAAGGAAATTACTTATACCTTTTCTCAAATATATTATGTGCAGTGGGCCCCACATCAACCTACCCTGATCTGTTAAATTTCCGCAACCATATTTCAATCTTATGTTGATCACATAGAATTACATATCATTTGAGATATTTGGACAGATTTGGGAACGTTCAGGCGAGGCCCACTATAACCTTATCATTATCGTAGCGAAAGTACGATAATATTTCGCCATGTCTGAAAGTACCTATTGATTACAGTGTAAAAGTGTGCTGAATACGTAAGAAATCCAACTACCTAGTAGAAATGACGGAGCTATGCGTAATTTTCTTGCGAATCTATATCTCTAATTAGTTTCGCGTCCCGCCTGCGGTGTTGGCTCACAGAACTAGTTGTCCATTGCATAAGAAAGATCGACATCTGACAATCCCATTAGATACTGCTATCTGATCATTAAGCATGTATCAACGGCTTAAATAAAACCACGATCAGATCAAATGATAAGCTACAAACCACACATTTAAGACTTAGTTGCACCATCTTAATTTAACCGTAACCTTTTTATTACACTACTAGCAGTTCTCCGCGACTCCGCCCGCGCCATAAGTCGGATTTTCCATGCAAAGTTTCATCCCCCATGTCAGCCCACTGATGATTTTATATCGCGGCAAAAATATGTATAATAGCCTACGTCCTTTCCATGGTCTCAAACTATCTCCGTACCAAATTTCATTTAGTTTCGGAGTCTATTCAATACGAACAATCAAATCTTTCTTCTTTATAGTATTAGTGTAGATTCTAAGCAGCTATTCGACTGCAATCACATCTGAGGCCTTACTCCGGTTGACGATGTCCGTATTTTCGAATGTAGCCGTCCCTTTCACTCACGCCATAATGACAACGCGAACGAGCGTGATGGCTAGACTCAAAAAAAAGTACATCGTCAACATGAGTCGGGCCTCTGAATTCTGATTGATTTGAGGTATAGACATGAACTGTCACAATGGTCTAGTGATGGCACATTCAGACCAAAAACTAGAGTTATTCTGTCTGAAACAGGTCTGAAGTTCAGTCAGTTGGTAATAAAGTGATGACACGCCCGTGCTTTGGAAAGCACATTACGCCATTGGTCCTGCGTCAATTTTAATTTATTATATACTCCTTCGCCTTAACCTGTCAAACCCTATATGACCCGGCGGGTTGATAACAATTCATTTTATATTGTGTCTGGAAACATGATACGTGAAGGGTTAAGTCGTTTTCTCAGTGCTGAGAATCGTGGCTTCGACGGAAGCATTTCAGTAGATTTATCCATCTACTGCTTTTCAATCTACAGCGTTTTTCAGCTTCATTAAGAGCTTGGGATATCAGCATTTGTAGTTCTTCGATCACCTGATCATACCATCGTTTGGGACTGCGTCCTCTTGTTCGATTACCATCCACATTTCTATTGCAATTATTTACATACATACATTTTTAGTAACGCAAAGATCACGTGCAAGAAGTGAACTATTTCAATAAAAAAGTACACGAGTCATTAGCTTACAATATACATTTATCAATCACTCTTTAATTACAGTACAGTAAAGGCCACTTTAATAACAATGACAGTTAGTTATTATAGAAATTATAATGAAAAAGTGAAAAATCAAATTAAATGTCTAATTATTATAAATGGATCTCTACATAAGTCATTGATGTTTATCTTTGTCCTAACATAGTACAAAATGAAGTCACTCCCGCTGTCTGTTCGCTCAATTTTAATGCAATTTTCGGCAATACATAGAGTAATTCGAGAGGAAGGTTTATAAATGTATAATACATGCATATTGCACCCGTGCGATGCCGGGGCGGGTTGCTAGTAAAATATGTAGGGCGTCCAAAAAGTGAAGGATAATCCTATAACTGCGAATAGGTCACAGTGTGGTCTACTACATGCCAATTTTTTTTTCAAGACTGTTACCAGTTTCGAGATATCGTTTTATTTTTTATTTTTCTCGTATATAAATTTATGCTATTTCTACAAATGGTATTTTTTGTTTTATACGTCTATCGTCAGTTCCCATAGAAACAAGCTTAGTATGAAAATGCGGAATACAATACTTGGAAGGACATTATGTAATGGTACACCATACTTATAATTAAATACGTGACTTGAATAGTTTACGTGGTAGAAGTAATTATCATCACTGACGTTCTTTACATTCATGTTTACCTATAGCTTTTTTATTATTATGATAATAAATATAACACGTGCTTATGAAAATACTATTTTGTAGTCTGTACCTGTGTTTTATGACTGATGTATGTCGGTAAACGTCAATTGAAGTGAAGTATCCGGCTTACTAACAAGCAAACATAATTATTAAAATAACAAAACACCCGACTGCAAAATATATAATATTTTTGAATTGATCTTTTTACTTTCATTTGATACCCATATTGCTATGGTAAGGAAAAAATCAATTCCCCCTCCCCCCTTAATTTCCATTAGCGGGCGCGATTTTTTAAATGTATATAGCCTATGTCACCATCACAATTTTGTCAAATACAACCACACCTTATATGTCAAGAACTGTCCAGCCGTTTGGGCTGTAGGGCGTGCCAAGCCATACTCTCGAAAAAATAACCCTCCTTCCGCAGTCGGGTAAAAAGTAGATCTGAACCCTGTCTAAAACTAAGACGTCTGAGGGCGTAGTGCGAGTTTTTTCATGCTCTCACCTTCGTCCGTGTGACGAAATTTTGTATAGAAATTAGGTCAGCGCCCCTAGCGGCACGTTTGCGAAGCCTGTTTTTTTATAGAAATTTCTGACACTCTGTTGATTCGTGAGCGCGTGTATCTGACAAAATGAAAACTCGCACTAAGCCCTCTAATATGTAAAGTCTACTGATCTCCATAATACAAGTACGCTGGACTAAACATTCTCTAAGAAATGACAGATATTTTTTGTGCCGAATCAAAGCGCCCCCATTGAGTGTCTAGGGAACTAAAAATAAAGTAACTTGCATAGGTTTATGTCAACTCTCATTAGTTCCGAGGACAGTCACCACACGCTCACTACAGCGGTCAGCGCCAAAATGGCGATAATCAAATGGCTACATTTTAGGTTGACAGTGGGCTCAATTCCAATGCGCCCTGTCTAAGATTAAATTTAGGTTCAGTCTCTCTCTTTCTCTATCAAACAAACGAAAAGAGACAGACTACAATAATTCAGAAACGTCAAATTAAGTGATGCGATTTCTAACGTATTTCTACAAGTTTTTTCGTGTTTTCGTCTAACTTTAGTCGTCATCGAATGACATCCCTACTAAATTGTCTATGAGTTCTCTAATTAGCAACGGGCAGCTGTTTAGTCTGACGTTTCTAAATTAATGTAGTCTGTCTCTTTTCGTTTGTTTGGCAGAGAAAGAGAGAGACTGAACCTAAATTTAATCGTAGACAGGGCGCATTGGAATTGAGCCCAGTATGCAGTCCAGCGTACTTGTATAATAGAGGTCAGTGGTGAAGTCCGACAAGTTTGTGCGTGACTTTCGTGCGAACGAAGGGGGGGAGGCATGCTAGATGTCAGCGGGGGGAGGTGGTGTTGCAGAGAAAAGAATTTCCCATGACAGTCGCGTGTGATTGGCGTTTCTTAGCCCCCCGCACGTGTTTCGTTCCGCAGGAGGGTCGCGCATGAACCTGTCGGTCGTATCTACACTAATATTATAAAGAGGAAAGATTTTATTTGTTTATTTGTTTTTACTGAATAGGCTCCAAAACTACTGACCCGGTTCAAATGAAATTTTGTGCAGAGATACTTTGAATTCCAAAGAAAGGATATAGGCTACTTTTTGTCGCGATATTAAATTTTCAGGGGGTGAAATGGGGGATGATAGTTTGTATGGAAAATCCTACTTTTGGCGCGCGTGAAGTCGCGGGAAACTGCTAGTTGTCTATATACATATTTGGGCATGTTACCGTGCATTGTATTAAGAATAGCCTTTATTATAAAAAAATATCCATGTTTAATATTTTTTTCTACAAAAACGTTTTTAATTTCCTGCCTGGTAAAAGGAATGGGTTCCTACTGCCTATATTAGTCGACAGATACAATTAATAATATTGATCCTATCGCATTAAGTTACCTCGACGATTCCATATTTTGTCATCAGACTTTCTAAAAGATACTTATGATTCGATAAATTAAAATCACTTCCCACATTATTGCGAGGTCGCAAACTTTCAAATTCTACCTTTAAAATTGGGTATCCGAAACTAAACAACTACAATACTAAGTTCCACCACTTCCTGTAGCTTACTTGACTGATATTCTGCCAGTGAAAAGTGTCAATTGAATAGAGTTTTTTTATATTATTGGGCAGACTCTGACCGCAATCTCACCTTAGCGATGGGCCATTGTTCGAAAAAATAATAATTGAATGAATCGACAATTGACCATTCGAACTATCGAATGTCGATTTAGTAATTCGGAAAAAAAAATCGAATAATAATCGACAATCGAATGATAATCTATACTCGGCCCTTCGATGCGACAGGACAGGCAGCGAACGAATGATTAATCGACGCGATGAATGACGATTCATTCGTTAGTAGTTAGTAATACGGCCTGCGCACCGCGTGCTCCGGTATTGCTCGCCGCATTATCGAATGATAATCGAATGACTGCGGGTGCTTATCGAATACATTCGATTACAGGGACCATTCGAACAATTCGATTAATTTAGTAATAATCGCCCATCGCTATCTTACCTGGTAAGCGACGATGCGGCCGAGGATGGATCATGTCTAAATAGTAACGGCCTATTCACTCTTTTCTTAAAGAAATCCCAATTATGTGGTGTTTAGGAAACACTTTAGCTCGCAACGGATTCCACTCTCTAGCTGAACGCAAGAGAAACGTAGATTTAAAACGTTTGGCGCATATTAGCGAGAAGTCAACGACGTAAAGTGGAAACCCCGTCTACGTCTTATGTCCCGATAGTAAAAAGGGGCCGGTGGAATCAATTCGTACAATTCCTTCACACACTCGCCGAATAGTAGCCTGTAAAACTATGAAAGGTTTTTAATGGCTAAGCCTTACATAGTGTGGCCTGGAGTTTCACACAACCCACAGCGGCCCCCGCGATTTGTGAGCATAAGTAAGAGCAATTCCCTGACGTTAAAAAAGTACTTGAAAAGCGCTAAGATAGGAAAGGGCCAATAGCGTTTATATCTAATTCATATTGTTCATTGAATACACTGCGATGCTCTAAAATGTCTGGAATATTTGTCAAGTATTATAGCCAACTTATTGATTACTAGTGGTTCCCCGCGACTTCGCCCGCAAGAGTACATTTAAACTTTCATCCCCCATTTCACCCCCTTAATGTTTTTATATCGCGACAAAATGTAGCCTATGTCCTTTTCAGGGTCTCGAACTGTCTTCATACCAAATTTCATCTCAATCGGTTCAGTGGTTTAAGCGTCAAGAGCTAACAGACAGACAGACAGACACACTTTCGCATTTATAATATTATTAGTATGGATGTAATATGTTAATTGTGTCCTAAAAACCTTCTGACGCGTTGAAATCTTTTGTATGAAATCATCCAGAGGCACATTATGAGGAACTCTGAATTTGATGAGCTATATGGGAATGACCATTTCGATGATGAAGTATTTGAGTGAGGAAAGACATTTTAATCTTATTGTGATTTGGCACCTATTAGCAAGACAAACCTTGACTTTCAAAGTGGTACCTATTGCAACATAATCTGCTTTAAAAATCCCTCTTATCCGTGTGACAATCACAAATCTTTTTATTGTGGTTAAGTGACGGCTTAACTCACCACACGTTGCCCTTAAAGTTCATGAACAATGGCCGACCTCCTATATTTGGGCTCCTTGTGACCGGCGAGGCATAGGAATGAGCGGCCTCTGCTACAGCGGCGCGTGCGCACTTCCGATTATTTAGTATTGATTGTACTGACACTGCATGACAAAACAGTTTAGAGTATTGATAATGTTGTGATAAATATCTACTTATTCGAATAGTTATTTACGGGATTGCTACCATGTACCTTTTTATTTCTATCCAGTTATTCCGTGATCATGGCGCATTCAACAGCGCCGAAATATCGGAACCTCGACCATAATCAGGTACATGGAAGCAATCCCGTAAATAACTGTTCTAATGATAGTTTAAAACAAAATATCTACTTATTTTGTAATAGGAGGACCTCAATAATTCGAGCGTTTACAATTCATAGTCTGAACTGGACTTCATAGAACATCTGTGGTTGATGGTTGAGTGGTTTAGGCAGTCACCTGGTAAGCATGAGACTCGGGTTAGATTTTGCAGTTCAGCATCAGGTGGTCTTTACAATTCATAGTCTGAACTGGACTTCATAAAACATAAGTGGTTGATGGCTGAGTGGTTTAGGCAGTCGCCTGGTAAGCATGAGACTCGGGTTGAATTTTGCAGTTCCGCATCAGGTGGTAATTTTTTTGTATAAGTGTAATATCAATTATTAATTAGTTCAACAAACACATCTATCACTTAGCCCAAAACCTAGTGTATTATTTATTACTATCTGTGCCTAAACTAATCGCGAACTTGTGCTAAAGCGAATAGGATAACAGATAGACGTACTTATTGCGTTAAGAAACATCCATGACTTAGGTATAAATGCTCGTGTTCATCACACAAACATTTGCCCCTTGCGGGATTGGAACCCGCTACCGCTGGTTCGGTAGTCCGGAGTGCGAACCGTGCTACACCAAGACGGTTGCCTTATCTTTAGATTGCATAGTAAATGGTTTTCAAAAAAAATAAATTCATTTTTGTATCTGAATTTTTTAAGTGACCATGTACGGACGACAATACAGACGGCAGCACGTCAGGTTATACATTTGATGAACTACGGATACAACTTTATTACCTAGGAAATAGAGGCGGTCTTAGGTCAACATGTATAGTCTCACGTGCGGCCGTGTGTACATCAAGGTAAACATTGAGGCATCTTGTGCAGTTGTAATAGGGGCTATTTTATGTAATGTCCTCCTAGCCGAATTTCGACTACGGCGGCCTATCTCAACAGAGATTAGCCAACAGCGCGGGACATATTATAGTGCACAAGTGTTTGCGCAATACACAGGTGCACTTTCGTTCACTCTCATAATTCGGTGAGACTGCAGTCCGACATGACCGTCGAGAGATCAGGTGCAGGACCAACGGCTTAACGTGCTTTCCGAGGCACGGGGGTGTTAACACCACCAAGTTCCTGGCTCCGGAGCTTTGTCTGAGTAATTTCAAGACAGAAAAACCCAAACACTCTCGGCCCGACCCGGGATTCGAACCCGGGACCTCGTGGATAGTACCCAGCGTGCTGACCACTAGACCAACGAGGCAGTCAAATTTTTATACAACGAAAGTGTGTCATAAGGTGCACTGGTCAATGTACGTAGCATGATGCAGAATGTTTTACCAGCCAGCACATCGCGCTATACATTTTTGTTGCAAAATCACCCCATAACAGCTGTATTTAGGACACCACATTGCTTACCTTGACGAGTTTTCCGTACGCATAAGCATTTTAACGATTTCGATCTCAGTACTCGGTTTCTTCAACTCCTTAGTAAGAGGAAAACAATGTCTTAACAATATGTACTAATCCTTAATGTATTTAAGGAGATATCGTTTATTGATGCTATTTGAGTACGAGTATCTTGTTAAATATTTCTATTATCATGTCGAAGACGATGTTTGTTGACACAGTCAGTACTGTGCTGATGAGAACAACCCATTTGTAAAGTTAAATCATTGAACAGCGTGTGTTGTTGGGTATCTTGCAACAGAGACAAAAAATCCAATAAAGAATGGTATAGACGATAAAAATGTTGTGTGTATTCTGCCATTGCTTCCGAAAATAAATTTATTTATTTATTTATTTAATAAATTATACAAACAACTTTAGAAGAGCGACTGATATGGGTGAGTTTAGCACCAATCAGTAAAAAAGTTATGTTATACAGGCCTACTTATTTGCAGTATTTTATAAATCAAGAAAAATCCACTGATTTTGGGAATAATACAAATGTTTGATGTGAAATTTGGCGGTTAAGAAATTTAAAAAAATATCACTCTCAATTAGGCATACAAGATGCGCAATTTTGTTATTGTAAAAACTGACAGACGTCATCAAAATGATATCTTCCGCCATGATGTTTTGTTCTGTATTATTGATGATTAACAATGATAGATGCCATTTTAAAGCAATGTGATAGCAATGAAGTATTCTAAGCGTATATTAGCTTTTGGTAGTTGTACAAGACCGGAGCATAGCCTCCATACAAATTGGGACATCTTCTTTAAACATTATAAATAAATAAACAGTTACATTATTTGCTTTGAACCTTTTTACAGCAGTCATTTCAGAAAACCACTTTGGAAATAAACCTAATCTATGCAGGTCTTACGCGAAATAAGACACACGTATGTTTTTTTTAAATTAAGACGAACAAACTAATGCGTGTTACATTCAGGTTTTCTCGTAATGACGTTTCTTTATCTTTATCTTTGTCGAAACTAGATATTTATGGCTGTTCATGATCTGAATATTAATAGAAACAAAAACTAGAATTATTGTGAATATTAAAAGAAGCAAATCTATCAAAGTACACGCCAAAGTTCAAGGTTGGTTTTGCTTACAAGTTTTCTTTAATAATTTGACCACATTTGTATTCTATTTCGAGATGATAGAAGTTTTTTTGGCATACGATAAGCCTGTAATCGAGTTTTGTGATTATGAGAATTTATGGGTCGGTCGGTAGCTTTGTATTTTGTAGTTATGGTGATTTCAATCGAGTTTATTTGCTGATCCCAATTTTGTAAGTTATTATAACAGTGTAATTATTATTTTTTAAGTAATTTAATTCCACTGTGATGTTATGACACTGTGGATATAGAGGGCTTAGACTAAAAATACCAAGGGTTACTATTCAGTTTGGTGCCAATTTTTTTAATACGGTCTAGAGAACAATGTCACATTTGCCACGTCTGGCTTAGTCTAGAGTCAAGAGCAAACCCATTTCAAATAAAAAAATATATATATTATCGCAATAATTTTTAATCGTCGAATTTTACGACTCATATCTTCTCTAAAATATCCGAAAATAAAGCCAATAGAGATATAACGATTGTCATATTATTATAATCCATAATCGCGCCGCCATAATCACTGTTAGTTTAGGTTAGAATTAGTGAAATTATCCACGCTTACGATTTTTAACGGTTGCTAGGATTTAAAAATTTTACGTTTATTTATTTTTTTAAGTTACTGATTTTGAGTCTCTGACTGTCTTTGACCTCGGTATTAATTTCATCTTCGATCTGTCTTTTTTTATACCGTAGTTTTATTTAGCTTGATATGTTTGTTATTCCTTTAGTTCATTTTATTTATTTTCTGTAACCGCGTCTTTGTGTACTTAATTTAAAAAATGTCATGCAACAAACCAGTTAATGTCAGATCAAAGTCATAAGCTATTTATGATTGTGTGCTCTACAAAACCGCAAAGAGCAATCGGTTGGTAACCGCAAACAATATGGCCGGTAACGCTATTAAAATAATTTACAAATAATTGTAATCTGGACCATGATCACGTTATGTAATATTATCATATTGAATATGTTTTTGAGTATGATCACAGAATAGCATTATTAATATGAGTATTCAGTTTTTAAAGACAACTAAAATTGATTCTTAGAGTGATCGTATATGCTTAGATTGGCTTACGAAGGTATAAGCAAAAAAAGATGTCGCTGAAGTTTAATTTAATTAAGATGGCTTTTATGTCTTTATGGCAGACCATACACATACGTAAATAAAACATTTACAAGAATTTAATTATATTATTGTGATTTTAAAGCCAATAAAAACTATGTCGTCAATAGTGATCTTCTATCCGGTACATCCCCTGTAATAACTGCGCAAAGAAATAGATTTCCATCATACATATAAACAAGAATAGGGATGTCACGTCCATTCCACTGATCCCAGGGCCCGTAGACAAGATGCAATCTATTCTAAAGCGAAATTCGCTATCGCTAACCAAATGTATTGAACTGATATAAGCCATCGAAACGTCACATGACTTGTGCATACATATTTTGTCACATCGTTGCACGTTGGCGATAGCGAAGTTCACTATAGAAAGATTGCATAGAAAGATTGCAGATCCAGAAGGCGACAAATGAGAAGATGGATAGATAGCGTTAATTAAGTGTGCCTCTGCAAAGTCTTCATAAATAGACGATATGACCGAATAGGGCGAAGTGAAAAAAAAAGTAGGCAAACCCCACCATCAGATGAGGGTAACATGATCAAGAGAGACTGTATTTTCTCATAAATGTTGTATGGTAAACCTAATCTTTTGGGATAACCTGGTGTTGCTAGATAGAAAATCGGGATAATCTTAAAAGCACTTTAATCCCCTTTACTGACAACATCAATCTCAATCATAAAACAAAATCTATCAAAAATGCAACCGTAAAAAAAGTTAAAAAACATAAATAACTAAAAAAAAAGTTTATTAAACCATCGGTGCTCAACATTCCACCCTCCTGTGGCGAAGCCACACTACTGAGTGAACACCGACAGCTTAACCAGCTTTGTCAACGGTCGGCGCAACGTGCCCCCCACCGTGGAGACCTCAGCTACCCGAACTACCCCGTCCCGTCCAGGGAAAACTTTGGCAACTCGACCTCGGGGCCAAGTTCCTCTGGGTAGCGAGGGGTCCACAACTAGGACCACGTCGCCGACGGCCACCGAGCGTTGGGATCTGCCCGACGAACCCCGTGGCAGAAGCTATGACAAATATTCCCGCACCCATCGACACCAGAACATGTCGGCAAGGCGCTGGGACTTACGCCAATCGCTTCGGATTAGGAGGTCACCATCATCAACGCCTAATGGTACTGGGTGATATGGAGATGAGCAACCAAGAATAAAATGGAATGGGGTGAGGGCTTCTGGACTATCCGGGTCTGCTGGCAGGTTGGTGAGAGGGCGGCTATTTACGATGGCTTCAGATTCAAGCAGCGCAGTATGCAATAACTCTTCCTTTGGGGCGCGATCTCGCAACATAGCATACAATGCAGTTTTTACAGTGCGAACGAGTCTTTCCCATACTCCAGACATATGAGGTGCAGCAGGCGGCTGAAAGGACCAAGAGATTCCACTATTCGCTCCAGCTGTGGCCATGGCTTCCAGAATGTTGTTAGCACCTGTGAATGACGTGCCGTTGTCCGAAAATATTTTCGTAGGAGTACCGCGTCTTGCGATGAAGCGTTTAAGCGCCATTAGCGCGCTGTCTGAAGATAAGCTGTTTACGACTTCTAAATGAATTGCCCTAGCAGTCAAGCATGTGAATAAAGCAACCCATCGTTTTTCGTGTCTCCGCCCCACTGTCACAAGTATTGGCCCCATGTAGTCCAAGCCCACAAATGTAAAAGGACGCCGGTGGTGTGCTAGTCGTTCTGGTGGTAGGTCGCCTTGTAAGGATGGGCCCCGGGAGTAACAGTGAAAGATGTTATACGTTCCAATATTAGTTTATTACTGAACTTATGCTATCGGTTACATGCATATATAAGGTGTATGAAAGGGAGACGTCATACACTACACCTCCCTCCTTTTTTTTAAAAAAAAAGAAACATTTTTTTTTATTAAACAGTATTACAAGTATAATTCAAATGCAAAATTGGTATAAAATAGCCAAGTCAATTAGAATTAATTTTAACAAATGACTTTTTTTTTATTGACTACATCATACATCCCAAAACATAATAAATAAGAAAAGTAAAATTATTCAGTTTTTACGGACAACAAAATTTTTGTGTGCTTTTATAAAGTTTACATATTCAAACTTACAGTGAAGGAATTACAAGTTACATTGGGTCATGGTTTTGATACAGTCCTATTTTGAATATATTATTTGGTGAACTGATTTACAAATACTTTTTTTTTACTATACTTATCTAGAAAATTCGTCAAGAAAAGATTTAAAACCAAAGTTTCTGTAATGCATATCCGGATATTTAAAAGAAAAACTGTGGTAAACGAAAACAAAGTGACAACAATTAAATTATGCCTTAATTAAAACAAATCTGTCTTATTTTAGGAAAATTTAATACATTTATGATTTTTTTTACTTACATGTCACCATCACACGTAGTTAAAATATAAAAAGAAAATTATTATCTTCATATAAAAGAAATAACATTGATCATAATATAAATAAAGTATGCATAGCTATCCTAGCACCGCAACTGTTAGCAATTAAGTAGTATATAAAATCACTTTATTTCGCTTTCTTACATGATAGTTAAAAAGATCAGCTTGTTTAGCAGTTTATCAACCTCTATGCAAACATTAAGTAAACCAGTAGGTTTCTTTATAAAGTACGGTCAGCAAGGAAAAAAAAACATAGGAGTTTCTTTAGTATAATAATTATTTTATGATAATGCATTATTACATTTTTACTCATCTTCCTCAAGAAATAGATTTCTCTCTTCATTAAAGAAAAATATTCTCACTTCATTGAAAATAAGTATAGGTACCTTAGTACGTATATGTCAAATCCCTGTATTTCATAACAAGAATTACCTCGTCAGGCTTTCATTGTTAAGTAATAAAGTCCATAAATATTTTGTATTCTCCTACCATTTATTTACCTTTTTATTTATCATAATCATCGTTAGTTGGTTAGTTTGGTGCACCTTATACAATACTCTTATTATCATTTTGTACGTACATAATAATCATTATAAATGTCATGTTTATTAGTCATTTAAAAAGAACATCGGCCGGCCAGACCTATTCATTTTTTTTTATTTCATTGGTACATTATTTTTTATATTTTATAGTCGACTTTATATTATATTTATTTATTTATAATTTGGGTCGTGCACGCCCTTATACTTATTTATACCTATACGGAGGTTATGATTTAAGTCTCTATGGACTCCAACTTATCTCACGGAGGAAAGCTCGTTCGCACCATGATCGAATGGAAGGACCAAACTCTCCTTGTACCATTTATTACATTATAATTCGTATAGCAGAGTATCATGAATTAAGACCTCCAATGTCTCCAACAGGTATCAGCGATGAAGCTCGTTCACGTCGCATTTACCCTGAAGGACATGATCTTTAATAAATCTTTGTACATCCGTTGTGTACTCCTTACTTCGACACTACTCTCTTCTTTATATATCTATATAGGGTCCAATCGTTTCATCCTAGTCCATCCACATTTACGAAAAACAATTATTTCCATTTTACCTACATATTCATTCAAAACAACAATCAAATACAAGAAATCGAGTATTTATTTAGACTTAAAAAAAATATTGTAAAGCTTTTAGGTGATCAGCCTAAATTGCATTGCACAATACTTTAGTAGCCAAATTATTCGCAAATCGAAATCCTCGTTCTATAAATTTTTTTATTCTCCTTTTATAGCACAGTACCTAATTGCACTCAATTGGATTACAAAAAGATTTTTAATACTTGCTTAATAACGTTCCACATTATTAGCTTATTATAAAACCATCATAAATCGTAATATTCATATTTGTTACGATTTTTATGTAATTTGTCAATCCGTGTAAAGTCTAAATTTGTTGTAAAACTAATATTTCTTCTTAATGGGCAACATCTTAGTTTTATTTAAGTATCATTCATATTAAATATTTCTACAAACATTCAAGTAATCTAATAAACAGAGCTTTGAAACTATCGTGATCTACCTGGGTGGCTTATCTATGTTTACAAAAGAGTTCAATTACTAGCTTTTCTTTACCTACTTACTTATATGGTTACTTTTGCATCTACTTGGAAATGCGCTCGGAATGTCTGCATGTCGCCTTATTTGTTAAATTATTTTAAAACATTGTACTACTGTTACCAACTGTACCTACTAACGCAAACCTAATGATAAAAGCTATCCATTTATAAAGAGGAAAACAATATGATACCATTAACTCATTTAAAAAAAACATACGGACCAAAACTTACTAAATCAAAATTTCTGCCTTTAAAAATTTATTTCTGATCTTAAATGTTTGATAAGTATATTTAATTTGAAAATACTAACTTCTAGATTAGTGTCATAGGAACTACTTACTGTTTTTAAAACTTAAAATCTCGATGCAGGAAATCTGTCGGCCATAATAACGCTTTTTACCATCGTGCTTATTGCCTATCTACACTTATATGGAACACGTTTGTGTCAATTTGCGTAAATAATATGTAATACTATTACAAAAAATGCTATCCATACAAAAAATATTTCTATTAATCCTTAAAAAGTATTGACTCTGTTTTATTATGCTTGTACGCTCGACAAAGGATTCTCATTATTTAGATGGTTTTTATATAAAAATACAATTAAATTCATTTACATTGAATAAATATACAATTAATTTTAAATGCGCCAAAAAATAATTTGAAATTAAAAAATATACGCTTTTAATTGAAAAAAAAAGATTTTAAAACCATCATGAAGTTTATAGAGTTGGCAATAGTACCTGTATTAGAACTTAACGTTAAAATTTCTTACATGTGAAGTTACTCTAAAACCTGTAAATACAATAAAACTAAAATTCTTTAGGTACTTCCTCAGAAACACAACCTTATCTTTTAATACAAAAATTAAACATTTCTATGAAAGATGATATAGTAAAAAATAAATTAAAATTTTATTAGTGGATTTTTACTCTTTGTTTACTTTATTTATTACATGAATTGAAACTCTTTTAGACATAATAATTTTGTAATAAATCATTTTAATATTTAATTATCACATTAATACGACACTGTAATATATCAAACTTTAAATAAGTAACCGAACAAATAATAAAGTGGCTTAAATTTTATTATTAGTGAAAAAAAAACTGACAACCCTATGTTGTTGTATGTGTATCGGTCATCGGTCATCATGTCACATCTATAAAAGACTCGAAATCGGAAAAATTTGGTAACTACTTTCTTGTGAGTAATAAAAATCTTGATTATCAGTAAACTGAATTGATATCAGACAAGTTATTACGAGCAAAAATACAATTCGTGGTACATAGTTAATAACACCTCTCAACTAGCCGGTAACTTGAAGCTGCTTCAAATTTCAAGACGATACGTCGTACGAGTAATACACGTGTCGATACGTCAGCAATTTCTTTGTAACCAGACACAATTTAATGAAATTAGGTCAATGTATATTTTAACAATGTTATTTTACATAATTTTAAAACTTAAAATTGATATTTAATGAGATATTTGTGTCTAAGCATCGACATCGAATATTCGCTTATTTCACTAGTTGGTAAAAAAAAATTGTCTTCTAAACTTTAATTTTAAATGATAATAGGTATTATCGACAACTGTATACATTAGTTATGATAATTATTATTTAATGTATTTTAAATACGTAATTGTGAAACTCTTTTGAATGCTCAATGGTAAATAGGAAAATTATACAGTATCTATTATATAATCGGTGATTATACTGAGAGTAGTAAGTGGATTAAAATAAGTTTTCGTGAACAATAGATACTTATTTCCATGTTTGTATGAGAAAAAAAATACATACCTGCTGTCTTGGTGTCATAGAAATCTGTAATTATTACATAAAAATATTTATTAAATTTAAAAAAAAACAAGCCTAAATGGAAAAAAATATCTGCCTACATTCCTTCCAAATCGAAACACTGAAAAAATTAATCGTAATGACAGGTAGAGTCACGATAATCTTTAAGTTTTAGTATACATATTTTTTTAAAACTAACTTGCTAACAGTGCGATGTTTATGTAATAATATTCTTAAATTAAATGGGATTACATTTTTTCTTTTATAATAACTAAAACTACTCTGGGCCGCTTCCTAACACCGCTTCATAACTTTATACTTTCACCACTTTCCGAGGTCGTCGCTCGCGAAACGCCGACCTCCCGGCAGCAACCTTCACGGTCAGGAACAACTCCCGGCACCCTGCATAATTTTCGACATCCGACACCAACTCTCCCTGCGCCCAGCTGCTTTCTTCTTACGCTCCTCCATCTGGCGCCATCGCTCACCCGGCAGCCGGGAATCACTTTTTACTTTTTTTTTTCTTCATATCTTCTTTTCACATAATTATCTTTTTCTTCTCCTTTATTAGACACCACCATAACAGTCCACGCAACAACGGTACGGTACGCAAACAACAATGTGTTTTACACTACAATTAAGTCTTTTTTTCGACACACTTTAATTTATTATAATGTTCAAACTTGCAATATTATTGCAAAATAAAACAAAATTGTTAACTTGCACAGCACTGCCCCGAAGGCAGCACTGGCAGGGTCGCCATGTAAGGATGGGCCCCGGGAGTAACAGTGAAAGATGTTATACGTTCCAATATTAGTTTATTACTGAACTTATGCTATCGGTTACATGCATATATAAGGTGTATGAAAGGGAGACGTCATACACTACAGCCTGTGGGAGGGTTTTGATTTATTTAATATACACCAAGCACATCGCAGAACTATTGATCGGATCGATGCTCGTAAGTGTAATACCCAATACGACTGTCTTATCTCATTTATGATCAATCTAGGGTGAGCATGGGCAGCTTTATAGTAATAATGAGTAAGCAAGAGCCGCACGGCGTGATGCCTGCCGTCCAGGAGAATGGGGCGTCTAGTCGAAGTACTGACATCTGCAGAATCTATCCGTCCGCGCAGGCGAATCACTCCTTCCGTGTCTAGATAAGGTGAAAATTTCCAAAATCGACTTCGCTTTTCGATCGGAATGAACTTTCGGAGTGCCTCTTCTTCTTCTGGGAAAGACTGACTCTGGCTACTCCGGATTATATGTTGCTCAGCCATCGCCAAATCTTCTGCTTCAAGAGGTCTCAAATATTTGATAAAGTGATGTGGATTTAATGGGCGATGGATGTGATATTCTGAAAGATTGCCTAAACGAGATCCAGAAAATTTAGAATTTACTCGCTGACGAAGAATTTGGACGAACTGATGTGCACACGGGCAGTTGCACGTATTAATCTAAGCCATGATGAAAACCGCGTGGTATCTGCCACAACCGGCGATGACAATAAACGCGGTGAAGGAACTGAGTCGGTTGTAGCATGAATAACCACAGGAGTTTTGAATTCCCGTAAGCATTCTGAGCTCAAAGTTGATGTTGTTTCAGAGGGCCAGGTATCAGGAGATGAAAACAAAAAAGATGGGCCATTAAGCCATCAAGATGAAACTCCTTCACCTAATCGAGTAGCTACATTGAGTTCAGAAGGAACCCAGTGCCACTCATTTACCTTAGTTTCCTCTGAAATTTCACCAACTCTGTTTGCCACGAACGTTTTCAAGCAACGACCCTCGGTTCGCAGCCAACCGAGGGCGTTCATTGAGTCAGTCCAGAAAAATCGACTAGTAGGCTTTAAATTATGTTCCGCGACAATGGTACCTGCCAGACGAACCGCTAGTAAACAGGCCTGAAGTTCCAGTCGTGGAATTGAAACGGGGTTAGTTGGTGCAACACGAGCTTTACTAGCTATCAAAGAAATGTGAACTCTACCTTGAATATCGACAAACCTTCAATAAGCTACACAAGCGTGTGCGGATTCGCTTGCGTCAGCAAAAATATGAAGTTCTTGTTGTTCGGCTTTGAACTGAGGAATTAAGAGCCAACGAGGAATTCTAAAATTTGGAATTTGAACAATTAACTGGAACCATTTATCCCAAAGCTTAAGTTGCTCGCTGGGTAAAACTTCATCCCAACCAATTTTTGAAACCCATGCTTTCTGAAGGAGGATTCTTCCATGTATTGAGATAGGGGATAAAAAACCCAATGGATCAAAAAGGCGCATTACATACGAAAGTGCTGTGCGCTTAGTCAACATGGAAGGAACCTCTTGTGGAAGGTCTGGACGAAAACTCAAAACATCTTCAGACGCGTTCCAAAGCAACCCAAGAGTTCTGACGTCTGAAGGTGGGGCTAGCACCGAAACTTCTGAATGTGAGGTAGCTAGTGTGGATACTTAAAAACTCCGATTGCGTCTAATTTTAAGTTTTCCCTAACAAGTGAATCTAAATCTAGCAAAGAGGATTCCTCCGCTAGTGTCGCGTGGTTGACAAAGTCGATCGGCTTTGTCTTACTAGAGGTGGCACCATGTACCACCCAGCCCAAGCGCGTAAGAGTTGCCACTGGTTGATTACGCGAGGCAGACTTTACATCACGTGCAATAGTAAGATGCCAATCTCCTGCGCTAATCAAGACACTAGGTGTACCCTCACTAAAAGAAACCTCTTGAGCGATGCCGGAAAAATGTGAAAAACTTGCAATATCGGAAAAACTAACGGCTTGTTTCGATAGATTCAAATTTCTAATCGTCCTCGCATTCTGAATTGTGTATGTATCTTGAGCGTACTTACCTTCAATTTTGAAACTCACGTGACAAGTTTTATCCTCCCTTGCCATGCCACCTACTCCTACTACCCTGATGTGGCCTTCTGGTCCACATAAACCTAAACTTTCAGCCACATCCGCATCGATTAACGTGGCAGTAGAGCCGTCGTCCAACAGTGCTAAAGTCTCGATTTCACCTAAAGGGCCACTAATCGTTACAGGAAGTACCTTTAATATAACTTTTTGATGATGAAACTGCTTGTGAGAACTAGCATAGTTTACATCCGTATCAGAATTTATCAATTTTTTTTCAGTAACGGTTTGAGTAACGATATCGGTATTCGAAACTTTTTGGTGTGATATTGATAGTTTACTCTTTGGTATTACAGCGCCATGTAGCAATCGATGATGAAAATATTGACAACCGTCAATGTCACATCGCTTTACTTTACATTTACGCCAATTATGACGTTTATCATCCAAACAATAAAAACATCTTTTTAATTTAATTAGAAAATTTATTCTTTCGACTGGGGAAATACAATTTTTGAATTTAACACATTTTTCCAAAGAATGTTTTCCAGAACAGTACCCACAGACTCCAGAATCGTCATTCACTGCATGACAAAAATCCACACGTTTGGTTTTGGAAACTATATCACTGGAATTTTGAAAAGACAGTCCGAACTTAGTATGGTTTCGTGCTTCTTTACGCAAGAAATTGCTAAGGATTTCTAGCCTTGAGGTCCCTGAAGAGTGTTCAGCAGCATAGCGAATCCATAAACTTCTAAGAAGTGGTGTTAATTTTGATAAAAGTGTGTGATATAACTCTGGTGAATAAAGATATTCTAACTGGTTTAAATATTTTATTACTGCAACTAAATTTTGTATGCGGCATGCTATCAAATTGAGATCTTTGTAGTCACTCTGTAATCTAGGTAACGCTCGAATCGACGCAACCTCCTCCATCAAAACAAACTCTGGACGGGCAAAGCGTTCCTCAAGGGCTCGCATAAGCTCATCAGGGTCAGAGCAAGTGAGAGCTAATGCTGACAAAGCTGAACTAGCCTCTCCCCTGAGTGCCGATCGTATGCGAGCAATGTTTTCGAGTGACGAAAAAGATTTGTAAGTTTGTATATATGTTTGCTTGAAAGATAACCAATCTCTCGCCTTACCACTAAAAATTGGTAAATCACTCACTCTGGGTTTATGACTAAGAGAAAAAATAGCTTGAGCTAAGTCTGAGTTATTGCAACAGTGGTGAGACGACGATGGTACAGCGATAGGTATGGGGATAGAATGGAGATTGTAACCTTTAGCTTCCTGAGTTTTTACGCCAGATGGGATAATAGGATCAGCAACTGGGATGGGTTCCTTGGAAGCCACTGGCAAGGATTGGTGAGGGCGTGGTGCATCTGTAGTGGAATCAAGCACAACCATTGGACCCACTGCTTCCGGAACCTTTGATTGACCTGGTGCAGACGAAACTCCCAGTGGCGGATCTGGAAACTGGGCCGGCAAGCTGTGAACCCACGAATGGACAGAATTAAGAACAGACCTGCTACTTCGTGAACTACTGGCTTCTAAGATCTATTGTGGGCTTCAGTTCGAAGCTTTGATAAACGTTCCTCCTTTTCTCTTTGTATTTGAGCCAAACGTTCTTCTTTTTCTCTTTGTAGTCGAGCCAAACGTTCTTCTTTCTCTTCTTCTGCTTGTAGAATAGCAGCGGCATGCCTGGCCTCTGCCGCCATTCTACGCGCGACAACCGAACTGGCGCTTCTAGAAGAAGAATTATGTTGGGAATGTGGCGAATCAGCTGCGCCAACATCTGAAATCGCGGACTGAAATCTTTCTTCTTCAGCCGCAGTGACTAGGGGTGCGGAGTCTGGCATCCCCGTTTCCTGAAGCTGAAGTTGTAATTTCTTACCTCGAGTTAACATATCTCTCTGTTAACAACTCACGGTTCGACGCTCGAAGGAAATATTGTAAACCTAATCTTTTGGGATATCCTGGTGTTGTTAGATAGAAAATCGGGATAATCTTAAAAGCACTTTAATCCCCTTTACTGACAACATCAATCTCAATCATAAAACAAAATCTATCAAAAATGCAACCGTAAAAAAAAGTAAAAAAACATAAATAACTAAAAAAAAGGTTTATTAAACCATCGGTGCTCAACATGTTGCTCACCATGACAGAAATCCTGGTCTTCGTAAGAAGATTTTGTTAGTTAATATAAAGAAACATGTAGTGATACCGCGAAACACACTTTAAGGCGAAATATGCTAGATTTCTTGCAAATATATGAGTATCTCAGTCAGGAAGAGTGCGTTGTGAAATTATTTTTATGGTAAGACTTCGATCATGATAGTTTGAAACCTATATTTCCAGAAACTTTAGGTCACCGTTAAAATAATTAATATGGATCTCGTAACTAGAGGAATTTGGTTAAATAAATATCCTTCTGAAGTTTTATCTAACTGCTGACTGATATTAAACAAGCGAACAGGGCACTTTTTGCTTGTTTAATATCAGTCAGCAGTTAGATAACACAGAGAAATCTGCACATTCAGGCCACTAGACCGCGTGATCCAAACTGGTCAGGTTCCCCTGTTAACAGAGTCGTGGGGGTCAGATGGCAGTCGCTCCACTGTAATTACCTGATCTGCCATATCCTGGATCACGGTCCACCCGGGTCCGGTCCGGTACAACCGGGATAACGCTATAATGATGATGAGTATACATACATAGATTAAAAAGCAACGTGTCAGCCCTAACAAGGTACTTTACCCTTTCGTAATAACTTATGTAGCAACGTGCAGCTGTGACAATTGGCTATTCTTTCTTTTAACTCGTAAAGGAAAATTGCACATTGTCAGAAGTGACATCATTATTGCTGCATCTCTCTATTAGTTATGTAATAGCCTGATTTGTTGGACGTAGACTGATGGATTAGTGTTTAGTATGACCATAAGTTTAATTGATGACAAAGATTATATTGTGCTTATTGTGCAGTGCAACAAAAGAAAACACGGTTAAGAATTAAATTACCTGATGAAATGTTAAATGCCTGCATGTAACTAGTTATTGCAGTTGCAACCTTACTTTATTTTTACACCTATTGAATCTTTTATTTGGCTCATTTTTTTAATGGAATATATGTTACGCTCTGAATTTCAAACTTATTTGCAACTAGTGGTTCCCCGCGACTTCGCCCCCTAGAGTTGGATTTTCCATATAAACTTTCATCCCCCATTTCACCCTCTTATTTTTTATATCGCGACAAAATGTAGCCTATGTCCTTTCCAGGGTCTCGAACTGTCTCCATATTAAATTTCAACTCAATCGGTTCAGTGGTTTAAGCGTCAAGAGGTAACAGACAGACAGACAGACACACTTTCGCATTTATAATATTAGTATATTAGTATGGATTGATGGCATATCATGCTAGACTATCATGCTACTTATATTACCTACTAAAACACATTTTAAAACATGGATTAACGCGTCGCATAGTTACTAAAACATAATTTACTTTTAATTTGCATGTCGTTTGCTGTGATAGTAGGAATTAAACAACTTTTAAAACTGCATATGTAGGCATACTTATCAGGATATGCGGACATTAGGATTACCTCCAACACAGATATTATAGCTCTAATATGTGCATTTTTGGGTCTATGAGGTTCGTATGATGGTTTATCAAATTTTAATAAAAATGTATGTAATGTACCAATACGACCGTGGCGCCACCTACAAAGTTTTGATTTGAGCTTTCTTAATCTGCGCAGTGTCACCGAGCTATTTATTATTGTTTTGGCATTGTCTTTCACAATGACCATCTTTGATGTATTGACCAATGATTTCACAGTGTAATGATTTGAAGAATACAATGAGAAAAGAAATTCGTGTCATTCCAGGTACATCAAACTTTACAGAGATATCATAATTTTTTAAGGTTTGTTCGATCGTAAATTTTGGAGTTAACACTTAGTTGTTCGATACCTAATAGGTGGTATAACTATACTATATTTTAATACTTAAGCAACGGCACTAAAACTTAATTCATTGTTATCCATACTATATTATAAATGCGAAAGTGTGTCTGTCTGTCTGTCTGTTACCTCTTGACGCTTAAACCACTGAACTGATTGAGATAAAATTTGGTATGGAGACAGTTCGAGACTCAGGAAAGGACATAGGCCACATTTTGTCACGATATCAAAACATTAAGGGGGTAAAATGGGGTATGAAAGTTTATATGGAAAATCCAACTCTTGCGGGTGAAGTCGCGGGGAACCACTGGTATTATTATATATGTTTAAAAACTGCAACATTTTTCCCTGAAACTGTTAAAGGAAACGTACTTTATTTTGAAAGTGTCGCTCGCTATTACAGCAATTACTTGTTACATACTCAGATAGATTTATGCATAATATACTCAGAAGATGATAAATAACTAAACATTTTTGGTACCCTGATATGTCAAATTTTTGCAACCATATTTCAACCTTAATATTGAGCTCATATCATTCAATATCATTTGAGATATTTTTGACAGATTTGGGTAAGTTGTTGTGTAGCCCATTGTAAGTAAGTAGGTAACTTACTTTTATTTACTTCATGATCAATTTTACACAGTTATATATTTTTTTAAGAAAATTCATTTTCAATAAACTGGGAGAAAAAAAATTACACTACAATTATGTCATGAATCAAAAGATGAAAATGATGATATAGATAAGATCTCGTTAGTACGTATGTAACATGTACAGTACCTACACACTATGTAAATGCGGAACAGGCAGGTAAATGAAGATAATACTGCCCAGAAACTTCATATTTCCCCATTAATTACGATATGACATGACAAAAATAGACCGTCAACCTTGGTTATTCGCCTACACTGCCACACAAGAAACAAATGATCAATCATCGCCTAAGATAAGTGGTAATTATGTAACGACTACAAACAATACATAATTATAGAGTTACCCAGAAAACTTCGTGTAGGTTAAACTGGTGATGATCCTACTACCTAGCTCAGTGGGCAGTCTTTCATTCATTGTACAATCGGCAGCACGTCAGGTTACCTATTTAAACTACGAAAACAACTTATATTACGTACTAGTGGTTCCCCGCGACTTCGCCCGCAACCGTTGGATTTTCCATATAAAGTTTCATCCCCCATTTCACCCCCTTAATGTTTTTATATCGCGACAAAATGAAGGACATAGCTACATTTTGTCGCGATATTAAAACATTAAGAAAATCCAACTCTTGCGGGCGAAGTCGCGGGGAACCACTAGTAATACATAAAATGTCTTTGTTGTGGATGTGTGTTGTATACAACTCTCATCATCTCTGCTCCGTTTTGCAAAGTCACGCATTAAAAAAACCTTAATTAATCGCTTCAGCAGCTCTAGTAATCAAACTTTTCTCAAAGCGTAGAGTTAACTTAACAGATTTTAATTTATTTATAAAAAGGTATACAAACGGGTTACAGTTTATACGTTGCTAAATTCAATAAATACCACAGAGAAATTAAGCTGGACCGCAATCATTAAACAGTATATAGCATAATTTATATTAACTACGCTATTAGGACGTTAATAGAGTTTTAACATTAAAATTTAATAAAATTTTAAAAACAAGAAGATATTGAGTGCAACATAACAGGAAGATGAAAATGTCTCAGCCGTAAGGGAATCAGATATGGCTTTTTTGTATTTTTTAAAATAACTATTTAATATGTCGACATCGATGTCCCTGCGAGCCAACTCGCTGTAAGTAAGACACATTCTTCAAGATTATTTTCTCTAGATCTTCATTCAAGATTTTTTTATACATGGTTTACAATAATAAGATTCAAATACAGACACACCTCGTTCAGATCGTACATTTTAGTTTAACGTACAAAACATTCCAATAAGTTGGCTGATTGAGGGTTGTTTAACCCATCGAAGTAGATAACCAATAGGTAAATACTCGTACATTGTCTTAATATCTCTTCGATTGTATTGTTTAACTTAGAGCTCATACAAGAATATAACGGTATCTAAACTTTAACAGTTACAACAACCAGCAGCTCTGATAACTAAATTCAATGTCCCGTTTTGTTCGTGTAAATAAAATACCTACAAACTGTTTTATTTTCAAGTATTATATTCAAATTATTATTATGAGCCCGTGATGTCCCACTGCAGGCCAAAAACCTCCCTATTTTATCCAAATAGATCATTATAAAAAAATCTGGTACAGACGATATTCAAACGTGCAATACGTTTAAGATCTATGTTAACGGATAGTCATTAATTACATAAAATATTGTGTTGCTTACAAAAAGAAAGATGTTATTTATTAATTCGAAATATCCTTTACGTGAGACAGTTAGTAAAGTTACTCGAACTCAAGATTTTCTGAAAAGTGACGGAAAAATTCAACTAACTTGTTTTTTCTTTGTTACAGCGATGTCGGCCGATGGGTCGACGACGGATATCAATGTGCTGCTCAACGATACCGGTAAGGTTCTAATACTAATTGTGATTTCTTTTTGCTTATTCGATGCGTTAGTAAAATTTTATTACAATTAATTCTAAAATAATATTTTCCAATGCAAAAGGTTGTACCCAAATTATGACATCTATCGAAAAATTTTGGAACTAAAAACTTCATGTACCACTAGTTGTGTTTAGCACTAGTACTTAGTACCGCTGCTCAGCAACAGGTGCCGGTAAACACAGTGCTATGCTTATATTACGCCATCTATCGTACAACCTCTTAACTAAGACAGTTTTCTTGTTTAGCACATACGTAATAGTACACATTGAAACTAAAAGATGGCGCTGTATAAAATAATCTTTGCCCTTGACGCTAGATGTCTCAACTCTATGTTTTATTGCAACTTCTACTAGATGTCGTTAGTTAGTATTGTGGTGCTTAAAATGTTTGGTTTAAGCGGCGTCACTAGATGTCGCTACCATGTAAAGTTAAATGTTAAATCAGATTGTTGTTGATTGAAATACTAAATGAAAGAAGCTATCTACCACACAAAAAAATTATAATCATGTAGGTATTGTTAATAATTGTAAAGATTTTGAAACGAAAACGTAGGTAGGTTTTTTTAAAATTATTTGGTAAGGTTGCTATAACCATTATCCGCATCCGCACTATGCATGCCTTTGACTATAATTTGTATTTATGCGATGTATAATAATATATCTAAGTGAATATTACTTAGGTACTGTAATCGTCTGCGACTAATAAACAAAAAAGTCCAGTTCTTAAAGAAATCGAATTCTTACCATCAATTAAATTCATTGTTTTCCATTATCCATCCATGACCCACGCCATGACATGACAGCACGGAACACGCGTCACTGTGACGCCATCTATATCGTTACGTTATGGAGGTAAAGTAAATAGTAAGACGCGCCCGTACCGTCACCACGACTGGTGAATAGTTTTGGTGACTCAGATATTTAAGATTAAGATTTAAATTACGATTACATTACTTCTGAAACTTTACTTAAGAACATTTTCTGTTTAACTAATCAGTTTCTACTTAGCTAGATAGGTCAAGTCTAGTTACGGATAACAGCACATCGAGGTACCTAAGTAGGTAAACATTGTGGCATCGTATGCAGTTATAATTTAGTAACAAACTTCTGTACCTTCATGTTTTTCTTAATATGGGGGCTAGCTTTATGAAAATTTGTGTAGATTTACTATGTTAAGATACTTTAATTTTTTTTATTGTTGATATGTAGGTATACGAGTAAGAAGTATATTTTTACCTTACCTACACTTTTTATTTAAAAGTATACATACATCTAAGGTAAGACAGGTTTACTCGCTATGATAACTCGTGACAATGAAATAAATACATAATATTAAGTTATTATAACAACAATACCTAGGTAGGTATATAGGTAGGCAATGCAAGTTACTTGCTTACTGCATAGGTAATGTCTCTCTTAGAACTCAATTATTATAATGATTATGATAAACATTGTGCATGCAAGCACATCCGTCACGTGCAAGTTATTAGTGCCTTATTATATTATTAAACAATACCTAAGTGCTTAACCTCTTTCGTTTTTGTACATAACTAAAAAATTTAATAAACAGACATCCTACCCACATCATTAAATACATAATTAGATTTAATATCTAAGAATAAATATCAGTTACGTAGATTCCATTGCTACGTACCTACCTAACTGCAGAAACCAATACGGTCAAACTGAAAGTTCTTAGAAAATCAAAAACTGATTACATTAGCCAGTTATTAGTTTTATTATATCTTTTCAAAATATTGTCCATTGACGTCAATACACCGCTGCATGCGATGGAACCACTGGGAAAAGCACTTTGCCCACTCGTCCTTAGGGGTCTCTTCAATGGCATCGCGATACGCAGCCACCGCTTCTTCAGCATTCATAAACCGCTTTCCTTTAAGTTTTTCTTTAATTTTTGGAAATAAATAAAAATCACAAGGCGCGAGGTCGGGGCTATACGGCGGGTGACCCAGTAATTCAACGTTTGATGTCGCCAAATAGTCGATCGTTCGCTTGGCGGTGTGCGACGAGGCGTTGTCGTGGTGAAGGAGGATCCTACTGCGAGGTCGTTTCTCTCGAACTTTTTCCAAGACAAGTGGCAAACAATTGGTAGTGTACCATTCTGCAGAAACTGTTTTTTGATCCTCTAACACAATTGTTGCGAAATGACCTATCCTTCCAAAGAACGAGGCCACCATTTTTTTTCCCGCACTTCGATCTCTCTTCACTTTAGTTGGCAACTCCTCGAAAGGAAACACCCACTGAGCAGATTGTCTTTTGGTTTCAGGATCATAACAGTAAATCCAGCTTTCGTCACCTGTTAGTATGTCGAACACAGCATTTGAGTCACCTCCGTTAAATCTTTCAATCATTTTACGGCACCAATCCACACGATGGAGTTTTTGAGCCTTAGTCAAATTATGAGGTATCCACCGGGCGCAAAGCTTCCTGACCGCTAAATGTTCGTGGAGGATTTTGTGCACTTGACTCATACCGATGCCTAAGCTTGTCCGAATCTGCTGATAGGTCACTCTTTTGTCAGTCTCTATCATACGCCGCACAACACAGATGTTATTTTCAGTCGTCGCCGTAGAAGGCCGTCCCTCACGTACATCATCAGTGAGATTAGTGCGACCACGTTTAAACTCATTAAACCAGTTGTAAACAGTCGCACGAGATGGGGCTTCATCGTGAAAGGCCAATCGTAGTCTATCATAACTTTCTTGTTGACTTAAATGACATCGAAAGTCATAAAAAATCATTGCACGAAAATTTTCTCGTGTTAAATTCATTTTGACGTGACACAGACAATTTTCAATTTGCCGCCAAGTCGTAAAACAAATGACAAATGAATGAAATATATACTCAGTAATATTGGCAAAGAGTTCTATTTTCAAATTTTAGAATATTTTTTTTATTATATTGTTTATAAGTGGCCAGTTCTAAGAACTTTCAGTTTGACCCTCGTAATAATAGAGAAATTAAATCACCATAAAATGGAAAAAACAGCGTTCATTTTATTGAACAGGGTTTTTGTGTAAAAGAAGTAGAAAGGAACGTACCCACTTTATTTCCAAGGTACCTACCTACCTAAAATAATAATTCAAAAGGGTTGAAACCACAATTGATTCCGTACGAACGCACATGGTGTTCAATTACAATCGATATTCGATTTATAATTTAGTGATCGCAAGTCGCAACACTACGAGTAGCTACGTAGGCAGGCACGCAAATCTAACCGTTTTGATTTGTAGGTACGTGGATAAGGTAGTCATAGTAGCAAATTATGAATCGATAAACACCATTCATAAGAGAATCATGGGTAAAATCTTATCCGTATGATATCGAGTTTTATGACTGTGTGAGCGACGTCAATTCGATGATGCAACCAAGATTTCCAGCACGGTTTTCTTGCGTTGGTTTTTTGCGATAGTAAGTTTTGGCGTCTTGTCATTGTTATTTTTATTTAAGGGAAACATGATGTTTTTTGCTAAGTCGTCGCGAAGAAATCACAATGAAATACGATCCTATCCTAAGTTTTTAGTGCGAGTTTTTTCACGCGCTCACCTTCGTCCGTGTGACGATATGGAATTTAGTCAGCGCCTCTAGCGGCACTTTAGGGAAACTAGTTTGAATCAAAATTTATTGTTGAGGACATTGATTTAATATAATAGGGATATCTCATCACACTGACAGCTATGGCACATGCTCTAATCGGCCGGATCGCCATTTTAAGCCGATTAAGTATCTAATGACGCGTGGTCCGTCAAACAATGAACATGCCTAAGTGTGTCGTAAAAATTGCAAAAATCACAGCTCAATGAATCGTAAAAAATATGGAATGACGTTATATCGGTAGGTAAATATTATTGATAAGGTTTAAAACCGAAATAATACTTGAAACCTGCTTTAATATTTTATTTTCTAATTTATTTACGTAAAACATTGCCAATCTTCTATCACTTTCACACCTAAAGCTAAAATGAAACAAAATACGTGACGTTATCGGAACAAAGTCAATTTTAAGGATGGAGTCGCCAGTGAATTTTTTTATGTTAAACAAAATACTTAAGTTTTTAGGTTTCCACAAAATTATGTTTGTAAAGAAAATGAAGCAGCATTTATTGCAATAAACCAGGACGATGACTTTTATGCGAAGGGAAAATATAGCGTTGTGTGTTCGTATATTTTATCTGAATCTGATATGTATTACACTACACGTAAAGTCATATATCTTAGCCATCGGTAAAATCCAATGTAGAAGTTAGGTATAACGAGTACCTAGACTAAAGAAACGGTTTTTAAGTACAGCCAGCAGTACGTCAGGTTACATGTGAGCTATAAAACAGCTTTTATTACGTAGTTAATAGGGGTGGTCTTAAAGTGAAAGTGGGATAGTCTGACGTAAGCCAAGTGTACTTACACACCGCAAGTCAGACTACACGTGTTGACCTTGATATTGCTTCTACTCCTTACATGATAAACGCTGTTTTTGTAGTTCAAATGTATGCCTTGACGTACTTCCGACTGAACTAAACTAGGTTACCTTATTCACCTCATTTTTAAATTAAGTTAGCCAACTGTTTAGAAGAGAACCTCCTAGCTACCTTACCAGTAAATCAAAGTATTTTCATAAAACAACACTATAATAAATAACTGTAGCTAAAATAAAGACGAAAAAAAGTGTTTTATAAGTAGTAATTTCTGCTGGAACTCTTGTCTTTTAAATCGTGCTAACAATAAAATCAGCTGCAGAGAAATAATAACGTAATGTTCAAAGCATAAGATACATTTTCAATAGAATAATTTAGTAATCCGATTATAATACTATTACACTCATTAATTAACTAAAATAATACCTGTGGCAGTAGCCTTATGCTTCTTATAAATCTGTGGAACATGTTGTTGGTGTGTGTGTACTTTAGTACCTATAGAATATTTTGCCTCAAAATCAATTTTGTACATTATCGTTTGTGTCATTGTCGAGCATCGAAATGTGAACCATCCCCGCATTTCAATGAGTTAGGTTAGGTTAGTTTGTAGTTTAGTGTAGTTGTAGTGTACCTACCCAGAATTGGTGAATTGTGTCAATATAATTATTATTGGTTGTAGTATGACAAGTTTGGACCTGTATAGTAGAAATGCAACGTAACTGGAATGGTAAAACCTTACGCGTCGAGCTCCGAGGTTCTAAGTAGCTGCGAATCTTTAGTTGACTCCCTCGACACGGATGATGTTTTGATTTATGCTGTTGGTTCTAATGACAAAAATCCTGCAAAATATTACTGTTAAGTGTTTTGTATAATAATTATCTTAATACCTTTAAACTTAATACTGAACTTAACCTTATCGCAGGAAATTATAAAAATTGTACCTTTATTAACTTATATCCGTTTTTGTCCATTCACAATACCCGAAATGTGACTACCTATCTTTATGAAAAGTAGTAAATAAAATATAAATCATGACTTTCATCAGTTACTTAATTTCATACAAAACATGAACAAACAATCTACTCCATTATTTCTTTGTTCGTATTATTTGGCTTATGAATCTTCAAATGAATATTTGCCATATGACGTAGTGTCGTCATCTATTGCTGCGTAATAACACATGACAATTTAAATAGCTGAAGCTTAAGCGGCAATGTATGAACTTAGCCAGTTGAAGCTTCATAAGGTGAATAATAACATGTGCCATGCTTGGGCTTTGATTTTGTATGGCGTAGTGCATCCTTATATATAATAAATCAATGGTTGAGGAGAATGAAGGCAGGGGAACGGAAACATAAGTACCTAATTAAAATATTTTAATGTTATTATTATTAATAATAAGGCGGAAATTATCTTGCGACGAATTCGACATTTGCGAAATGCATGATTATTAATAAGTATTTACTTTAAGGTGTGTTTCTGTTTGCTGTTTTCTTCGTGCGGACAACCTGTTGCTTAACAGCACGCGCAACGTATGGGGTCAAAAATTTGTCACATAACTTTAGAAACGTGTTGGCTTCTGACTGTGTATTGTTTGTTTTTTTTCCTCCTTTTCGGCATCTTTGAACTTCTTCACTTAAAAGTTTTCTTTTTCGAGGAGTATCCTTTAAAAGGTGCAATGGAGTTTGTGTTTGAGCATTCGTTTGAAAATTATAATAACATTGTACATTTGCATCGGCTGTTACAATGTTTGTTTGAGTTTCTTTATTCGCAATCTTTTTCGGTGGTAGCAGCAGTTGTGGAATTGCATTTCTTTTTAACAACTTCCGACTTGAATTTATTATAATGGAGTCGGGACTAAAATGAACTTCGCACACACGAGCACGAATGCAACTTGAATCTATTAAATCTTCTCTATTGATCAATCTCAACCACTCAGTTCGTCTGAAACAAGATATTAATACTTTACTCGTATATTTAAAAAAACCGGCTACATGAATAAATAAAATGTGGAGCGGGCGACTGAGGGGACTACGCTACTTCAACCAAACCCGCAATCCAGGGGGCCGGGGCACTTGGAGGTTATCACTATCAGTCTACGCGATATTCAGATAGTCTGAGGCACCTAATACACTACGCGGTATTCAGTCAGGCTAACTGGCTGAATCTATTTCCCATCTCGCTCTTTCACTAGTCTAATAGGTGCCTTAATGAGACAGTCTATCCTCCATCTCGCTCTTTCATCCTGTGACAGAGCGAGATGGGGCATAGATGATAGACTATCTTAGTAAGACTGTCTGAATAACGTGTAATCTAATAACCCCTTTACTGAGACAGTCTTTCCCCGATCTTGCTCTTTCATTCTTTGAAAGAGCGCGGTGGGGTAGACAGACTTATAGGCTAACTCTTATAAAAAAAACTAAATCAAAATCGGTTCATCCGTTCGGGAGCTACTATGCCACAGCAGACACACACACACACACACACACAGACACGTCAAACTTATAACACCCCGTCGTTTTTGCGTCGGGGGTTAAAAACTACACTGAGTCTTATAATAAGCTATATCTTATAGTAAGAATGACTATCTGAATACCACGTAGTCTATTATTATCTGTGTTACCAATCTACTTTCAAATGTAACCATCGAAATACAAGCAAATACCTACTTACCTCTCAGGAACAACTGGTAGCTTAAAAAACGACCATTCACCGTTCAAAGTTGAATTTAAACAACCATCTACCGAACAGTTGTAATAACTTTTTTTTTGTTGCTCCATTTTTGCACAAAATCGTTCAAACGCGTGTCTAAAGCGGGTGGCACTCGCGCTCGCACTGTGGTCCCAACCGGTCCAAGTTTTCGTGTACGTGAGCGGTGTCTATGTGTGCGTTGCTCGAGCGAGCGCACGTAGGTACTTGTACCTACATTCAGTCCGTTAGTGAATTCGTGATTGATTCCTGTAGCTGTAGCTCTGTTCTATACTATAATATTACTACTATTCAGCCAAAATGACTATCGGCTGAGGGTTATACAGACGTTGCTGCCACTGGCGGGCGAAGGAAAATCAAGAACCAGCAGAACGCTTTAGTGTTACAGGCGCAGAATAGGTATTGCTGCACATATTATTTCTGCATTGTCAGTTAAAACTCCAGAGGGCAAAATAAACGTAAGGGCATCCCTTCCACAGTGCGCAAAGAGTTAATTCAAAAGGACACGACATGGTACGGTGCATATGCATTAATAAACCGGGCCTTTGCTTTGACTATTTCATTCCATATCACGCGTAGGGTTGCCAGATGTCCGTAGCGTTCAGTCCGGTATGTCCGAGGCCTGTCCGGTAAAAAATAAATGGTCATACTGGACAGAACAACCACTCGCTGTCTGTAACTGCAGGCTTATTCTATCTTTATACGGGCGGGTATTTTTTATCCACCAAGCTTTGGACTCCTATTCACCTACCTAATTGGCTCGGCCTATACAAACAGAGACCACGTAGGACGCAGGAAATAACAAAGTGCACCAGGAGACGGCATTCCGACATGACCGGAGAGAGGACCGACCCAGGATTCGAACCCGGGACCCTGTTTAAATCCAGTGTGCAGGCAGCAGACCATTACGAGGCAGTAATACAATTGCACTCCTTCTCGCTTTTTACATTTTATTTTATTAAGAACAAAAAACAATTGTGCAATACTCTTAATAAATAATCTTAATAAAGATGAGTAAAGGTATGATTCCGAACTCGGCAACAAGCAGCAGTGCTGTTGCCGCAGTGCTGCCACTAAGGTGCTGCCCAGCAGTGCTGCCTGCTGCGCTGATTCCAACTAAGGCGGCGGTGTCGCTCTGTTCGCGGTGATGCGTTGTTGTGTATTCGTTTTTTTACTTTACTTTGAGTTGACAAGATGTCGATTGATGACCAACTTTTAGTTTTACTTTTACTACGATATTACGATAATTAGCATGACTGCCATCGTACAGGGTTGGATATAAAGCTACATAGTTAATTAACTGTTCCTCTTCTGAATCGAAGAAATTCATCCTATTGTTGTCAATTTACGTCACACTCACGTTGGTAGGCATCTCTCACTCGGTGTACTTGCGCGCGTTAATAGCCTACTCGAGCGCACCGACGTCGGTGCGAAAATCAGTAGGCTGCCAACAACCGTCGTGCGCGCGCGTACGCACTGTTGAATTATTTGTCTTACGGTCGATTCGTTTTTAAGCTAACTAAATAAGTAATATAGTTTTCGTATCCGGTCATTTACTGTACAAATGCAACCAGAAGCATATATAAGTCCTGAATCAGTCGCAGAATTAAATTAAATTCTGGACTTATCAGAGTCGCGAATCTTTGCACTTTTTAAATCTTTTAATTAGTCGTCATAATTTTACGGCAGGCTAAAAGTTCCCGCAGATGCTTTATACAACTATGTGTGTATACATTTTTGAAAATCATTTATCACAGAACAACATGTCTCATGTTTGTGAGCGAAATTTAATTTAATTTTCTAAAAACTTGCAAACAAATTGCTTAAGTTATAAAAATAATTATAACATCTTTGATCTCATAAATAAGAGACTTTCGCCCCTCTTTGCCCTTGTTTTCCGCATGACTACTTACTTATTAAAACTGTTTGTACTATTCCTTTTTTTTCCGGGACAGCCGGGAATTTTGCTCACAGGTAAACATTTTGTAAAACACTATATCATAGTAAAACATTTTAAATCAATCTACAAATAAAAGAACCTTGTATGTAAAGAGGCAACCCTGACTTAATTATTATTACCGTCGCACCGCACCGGCCGCGTGCTGCTGCAGAGGACTAATAACGTAATGTTCGATGCTTAAGGTACATTTTCGAGCGCAGTAGTGTGATACAAAAAATTGGAGGCTATTATAAAAGTAGGTATAGACAATTTTGTATGGAGTGATTAATCTGTTACGGAGTAACTATTATATAATCTGTGCTATTACTGCGGCGGCAGACGCGTCACTACTGGTCTGTCGCGCAGGGCGACACTGATGCGCAGCAGTGCTGCCGCTACATTGCTGCCGCGACATTGCTGCCTAGCTATTGCTGCCTGCTGCGAAATTGTATGGGGACCAGTAGTGTCGCGGCAGCACTGCTGTGGCAGCACTGCTGCGTGAAGCGTGATTCGGAATCATACCTTAATTGTTGTAAAGTGAGTCGACAGGCTCACTGTAACAATGTTATTAGTTTTTTTTTTTCTAATTAACTGCACCAGGAAACCAGCAATCAATAAATCTTCAGTTTATGAGACATCAGAATAGTACCGCTTACGTAGGTAGAAGGTAGGCTCTTATCCAATTTACTACTTAGTTTTAATCCCTTTATGTAAACCCCGATATATAAATAAACAAATGACGTAGATTCATTCATCAAGTAGATAATTTATTTGATTTATGTTCTTATCACAATTTGCAATAAAATTGTCATTGTTTATCAAATCAATGAATGAATGAATCATTCAAGAAGTAAATTAGTTATTTTCCTAATATTAGGTTAGGGAAACGTCTTTTCGCATTAAAGTATGTTTGAACTCTTAATAAAATCGCTTTGGCTGTACTATTTGTATCTGGCTGGTTTTGGTATCATTAAAAGTTTAAATTTTAAAGTACATAATTCCAAATTCAAATTAAATGAAAATGTGTGTTTTTCATTTGTTTTTCGTACTGTCAAGATGAGTGAATCTAATCAAGAAATTCGATTTCCAATTACACAGAAACGCAGTCGGGTTTTGTAGTTTTTTAAATTACCGTTTTTTATTTTATTATTTTTAGTTTTATTATTCAAAACAAAACACCAGACTGCAAAAAATATATATTTTTGAAATGGTTTCTTTACTGGCTTTCATTTGACACCCATATTGTTATGCTAAGGAAAAAATCAATGCCCCCTTTATTTCCATTTGCGAGCGCCATTTTTAAAATTTATATAGCCTATGTCACTCTCAGAATTTTGACAAATTCAACGACACCTCATATGTCAAACACTGTCTAGCCGTTTGGGCTGTAGGGCGTGCCAAACAATTATACATAAATACATACATACATACATACATACTCATACAACATGCAAGCCGCGAAAAGAATTTCCGATGTTTATGGACCTAGTGCAGTTTCTGTAAGAGTAACACAAATTTGGTTTAAGCGTTTTCAATCCGGAAATTATGATGTCAAAGATGCACGTCGCTCTGGTCGCCCTATTACGGATAAAATTAATGCCATTTTTGAAAAGTAGAGCAAGATCGGCATATCCGTAGTATCTACATACTTTAGTTAAATGTAAATTAACTATACTAAAAAAATGTTTTGAATTATCATTAAAAAATGCGAAGAATCTTTTTCCCCAACCTATTACTTAATTTGTTTGAGTTTTTGTAATGATGATATCTATAAATAATCTAAGCTAGAACTATATTGTATTTGTTTAATTTACTTATTTTTTTATAGTTTTTAATAAACTGATCATTATTGATATCTATTTATACATATTGGCCAACATCACACATACTTACATTGCTCTGATCCTAAAGCAAGTGTTAAGTAGGAAATCGGAAACAACGATAATACCACAACACTAGGCTAACTTTACTTTTTTTAAATTAAATTTTGCTAACAAAAATGAGTGATGTGTGTGTGTTGACTGTGTCATCCATGTCCCATCAGATGACACAGTAGATAAATTTTTGTGAGCGAGATTTAATTTAATTTCGTAAAAACGGCTTTAGTTATCTGGTTTTTTAAATTTTTCTATGATTCTACCTATATCCATACTAATATTATAAATGCGAAAGTGTGTCGTCTGTCTGTCTGTCTGTTACCTCTTGACGCTTAAACCACTAAACTGATTGAGATGAAATGTGGTATGGAGATAGTTCGAGACCCTGGAAAGGACATAGGCTACATTTTGTCGCGATATAAAAACATTAAGGGGGTGAAATGGGGGATGAATGTTTATATGGAAAATCCAACTCTTGCGGGCGCGGGGAACCACTAGTAGGTTTATAAGTAGATAACTTATAATACAAGTACATACAAGTTCATCAAGTATAATGTTTGTTTTGTACTTGTAGGTATAGCACATTACACATGACATGAGTCATTACAAGTTTTAATGAAAACATAACAAAGAATGACAGACAGGAAAGAATTATGTGGCATGGAATGGAAAATCTAATGATTTTAGTACTGTGGATTTATTGCATAACTTCCAACAATATTTATTTTCCTGTGTTGCTGTTTACTTCTTAATAAGTAATAAAATGCATTTGTTGATGTTGTTGTTGAGTTGCAAAGGATAGAGAACAATGGAAATTGCCAGAAGAGGCCATTACCAAGAGGCACACCGAACTCCAGGATATAACACAACATATGCAATCATAATAAAATTAACAATAAAAACGGTAATTTAAAAAACCCGTATGCGTTTCTGTGTAATTGGAAATTAAAAATACCCTAAAACAAGAAAGTGGTCATACTCGGGTTAAATTGGTACCCATACTAAAAATTGTATAGCAGTCGGGACCCATTCTAGAAATGGAGGCTTAGTGAATTTAGAGCACATACCTACCTCTATAATATTACATTGCAGATTACTCCAATCTACTGACGAGACGGCTGACTTTCTAACATGGGTCCCGACTGCTACAATTTTTAATATGGGTACCAATTTAACCCGGGTATGACCACTTCCTTGTTTTAGGGTTTTTAATTTCCAATTACACAAAAACGCAGTCGGATTTTTTGTTTTTAAAATTACTGTTTTTATTTTATTATTTTTAGTTTTATTATTCAAAACAAAACACCAGACTGCAAAAAATATTATATTTTTGAAATGGTCTCTTTACTGGCTTTCGTTTGAAAACCATATTGCTATGGTGAGGAAAAAAATCAATCCCCCCCCCCCTTAATTTCCATTTGCGGGCGCCATTTTTTAAATGTATATAGCCTATGTCACTCTCACAAGTTTAACAAATTCAACGATACCTTATACGTCAAAAACTGTCTAGCCGTTTGGGCTGTAGGGCGTGCCAAACAATTATACATACATACATACATACATACTACAGTCGGGTAATAAGTAGCTTCCGGATGTAAAAACTAAATAGGTAGGTATTATAATAAAAATACTTTTATAAAGACTTTACCAGCAAAGAATGTCAACATACAAATAAACTTTACAACAAAAAAATATTAAACTTATTCAAATAAGTAGAATATTTTTTTGTTAACAATAATAATGAAATTAAAAATACTCGGTAGGCGGAGTAATAATAATAAAATACTAGTGTAAAAACTAGTAATCAATGACTTTAATTTCTCCTTTCCGAATTGGTTCAAAAAAATGTCACTTCATTACTGGTATGTTTCTTTTCCTCATCTTCATCTCTGTATCTGGTAAAGGAAGCCTTTAATTTCTATGTGGTCAAGAGTGTGACGGCACATAGGATATCGCTTTACCAAATGACGCGTGTTCATCTACAAAGGATATTAGTATTAGCTTACTAATGCTGAGAAGAAACAATTAATGACTAATTATTTAAAAAACAAAATACCATACTGCAATATTTATTAATTTTTAAAAAAAAATCTTTTCACAAGCTTGCATAAATAATTATGATACATGTATATTATTTTGCATTAGTAGGTATGTTATTCTTTCTTACCCTGTTTTACCTTAACCCCCAACCCCCGCTTTTTTTTTATTGGCGGTCGCGATTTTCAAAACTTATTATGAAGCATGTCACTACAGCAATTCTGACAAATTCACAGACGCCGCACATGTCAAAATCCGTCCAGCAGATCTAAAAAAATATTCTTATTTTTTTAGATCTGCTGGATGGATTTGCTGCTCTTCCTATGTTTGCGGTGACTTGAAGGCTGTAAAAATATGTAATCCTATCCAATTCTACACAACAGTAGTTATTTCATATTTGTACCGAAGTGGTAGGTAGTTGCCCGTTGTTTGTTATGCCAGGATCCCAGGAGACCAACATTACTTCAATCTTGTAAAAGCAACCACAAAAAAAGGTTCAGAAAAAAAAGATATCTGAAGCTGAAAGGTCTACGAGAAATGTTGATACATCTCCTCCATCACCGATCGCTCCAAATGTCAATAACCTTATCACTGCCGGAGCCTGTCAGCAGGCTGCAATGATAAGAACCCTTATCAGCAGGAGAGCCTGTCAGCAGGCTGCAATGATAAGAACCCTTATCTAATTTTGTCTAACATATGTAATACTTTATGTAATTTAAAGAAATGTAAAATATTTTTGCTAAGCGTGCAGCATAATAGTTTTCTTAACACTCATAAATTAAATTCTGAAATTAATCTTATTGTAAAAAACTATAAAAACTGCAACTTTATTGACATTAACAAATTATTATATTATGACCAGAGCGCCCGAAACATGACATCAAATATTATTATAAAAATATGTAACAAACTAAATATAGAAATAGATTATCTAAAGTATGATCACGATTTTATTAAAAATGGATTAAAATCTAATATTATGTATCCAAATGTCTACTTCCAAAATCAAACCTCATTAAAAAATAGGTTGTCTAAATATGGTACGAACATTATCTAAGTCTCAAAAAGGCACAATACCGTATTATTTCCCTCCTACAGCTAAGTTAATATCGAATAAAATTATCAAATCGTCTGAAAACAAAACACCTGACTTTTTTCGTCCCTAAAAGTAAAATAATGAATTTGTTATTCTACATCAAAACATAACAAGGGTTAACTTCAAAAAAAGAACTTATCGAAGTTACTCTCTCGGATTTAAACCACGATGTATCTCCAGAAGTGCTCTGCTTCACAGAGACTTTCATAAAAAATGGCGAGGAAAAAAATATTAATATCCATAATTATGAACTCGCTGCTCATTACTCACGTAATAAAAAAGGGGTGGAACCTTTATTATGGTAAAAAGAGGATTAGCCTTCAAACGGAATACCATTTTTGACGAATTTATAGCCAATTTCCATTTTGAGTGCTGTGCGATAAAATTACCATCACAATTTACTTATTGTCTGTATATACCGTTCTTCATCGGCTACAAATAAAAGGCACTTGGATTATTTTTTGGAAAAGCTTGAGCTTGTACTTAGTAAATATTTACATAAGCACTTAAAGCAAAAAATTGTGATTTTGGGAGATATTAACATTAATACTTTAAAAAAGAATAATGTGACGGAGAACCTTATCAATATTCTCCGTAACTATAAATTGACTCAGCATATTACGGTACCCACCAGAGGCAAATCATGCATCGACCATATTTTCAGCAATATTATAGGTGCAACTGTTATTACCATCCCACTCTGTTTGTCGGATCATGATACTGCTCAAGTCCTTAGATTTAGTTGTAAATTTAAGCGTCCCCTCCCGAATATATTATATATTTATAAAAGAGACTATTCTACTGAAAATATAAATAGGTTTAAAAAGTATTTGGCGAGCCTTTCTTTTTCTGATGTCTTAACCGAAACGGAATCTAATTCCGCATTTAACCGATTTCATGATTGGTTTTGCCTTCTCTACAAACTCTGTTTCCCATTTGTAAAAGTTAAATTACAAACTAAATTTAATTTACAATGAATAACCAGTGGAATCAAAAAAAGCTGTGTTAAAAATAGAGTTCTTAGGCAAAATTACTACAAAAATAAAACTTACAATAATAAACAAAAATTTAAAACTTACTCTAAGCTGCTCAAAAAATGTATAATACGTGCCAAAAAAATACTAATAATAAATACGTACTAAAAAGTAAAAATACATGCAAAGCCACCTGGAAGGTGATACAGGAGGAAATAGACAACAGGCCGCAACATTATAACTTCATTGACATCATTCAACATGACAATAATCTTATCACTAGCCCTATTCAGATTGCAAATTCATTTAATAATTATTTTATTGATCTGACGAATAAGGAAAATAACAAATGTAATAATCTAAATGTCAAATTAAATCTGATTTTAAATAATTCTATTTTTTTGAACCCTACTGACGATTGTGATATAAATAAATTAATTATGTTCTTGAGCAATAGCAACTCTGAGGGATATGACGGTGTCTGTACCAAAGTCATTAAGGCATGCAGTAAGGAAATATGCCATGTCTTGGCATTCTTGATAAATTTGTCATTGGTCTCTGGCACTTTCCCTGACAAACTTAAATTTTCTTTAATTAAACCTTTATTCAAAAGAGACGAAAAATCAATTTTAAACAATTACCGTCCAATCGCTTTGATTCCAATCCTATCGAAAGTATATGAAAAGGTTAAGCAAACTCAACTCATTTCATTCTTTGATAAGTATCATGTCCTGAAGCCAAACCAGTATGGCTTTCAGAAGGGCAAATCAACTGCTCATGCCATCTTTAACATGGTTCATGAGACTCTCAAATGCTTAAATGAAAATAACTACACAACTGCCCTTTTCTTTGACATGTCAAAAGCTTTCGACTATGTTTCACATAATTCGCTTCTGGATAAATTGGAAAACTGCGGTATTAGAGGCAACGCCTTGAGCTGGATAAAAACTTACTTGCGAAACAGAAAACAAGCTGTGTAAATCAGTAAACCGGACTTTAAAAATGTGATACAAAAATATCAATCAGACCCTAGAGAAAACAAATACGGAGTCCCACAGGGTAGTGTCCTGGGCCCACTCCTGTTTTTGATATATATAAACAATCTTCCAAGTGTAATTAAACACAAATGTATTTTGTTTGCGGACGACATATGTGTGATAGTTAAAACGGATAGCAAGCTAACACTTGAAGACCACATTAAAGACATAAATAACACTGTAAAAACAATAATTTTATGGCTGCAAAATAATAATTTATTAATAAATCTAGATAAAACTTATTTCATAAATTTTAATAATATATTATATGAATCATTGAACATTAATTTTGATGGACAAAAACTTAAAGGTACAAACATGACAAAATTCCTAGGGGTATTGATAGACGAAAAACTAAACTAGAAAAATCAAGTAGAAAATGTCTGCAAAAAAATTAATCAATTTTCATACGCACTATACAAATTAGGTAAAGTTGCCACTAAAAATGCCGCGCTTACTGCATACTTTGCCTATGTTGAATCCGTCTTGCGCTATGGACTCATTATATGGGGTCATAGCCCTGATGCTCATAAAGCTTTTCTGGCTCAAAAAAAATGCATTAGGGCGATATGTGGTACTGGACCTGACGAGCCATGCCGGCCGTTATTCCTGTCTCTAAATATTCTTACCCTTCCAAGTTTGTACCTTTTGAAATTGCCAAGTTTGTCAAACAAAATATGTATTATTTTAAGCAAGCAAAAGAGGTTTACTTGCGAAATACCAGAAACGGCAATAGACTTGTTGCAGATGCCATACCAAAAAGTGCAAGATTTGAAAAAAAATGTTATTGGATGTGCACCCTTATATATAACAAAATACCTCAGAACTTAAAAGACTTGCCCTTAAATAGATTTAAATGTGAGCTTTATAAGTGGCTACAAGTACGATGCTTTTATAAGGTGGATGAATTTTTAAATTTGACATAGGTTTTTTGACTCTAGTATAAATTTCAATTGACATTTTTATTAAAACTTTATTAATTTAATTGTAATGTAATCGTACTGTAATTTTAATTTAATTAGTAAACTTGTGACTTAAATCGGAATATTATGACTAAGGCTTTGTGATGATAATATTATAATTCGTAGTTAACATTTTGATAAGTTTGTAAAATATTTGCATGCTATTTATGATAGCTGGAAAAGCTGAACCGTAATATTTATAACACCTTCTAAAATGTACCCTTTTCCAAAGGCAAATAAATATTCATTTCATTTCATTTATTACATTACAATAGCACACAATAACAATTAAGTCGCTGTAATGAAGATAACGTGGCTTGTAACGTATAGCGGCAGCATGTCAGGTTACCCATGTATACTACGAAAACAGCATTTATTACGTAGGGAATAAAGGCGGTCTCAGGGTCAAAGTGAGGTAGTTAGACGTGCGGCCTTGTGTACATACTTACAGTATGCAGGTGACCCCGTTTGACAGTGTTTGCTGTTTCAGAAACCTAACGTGGCGCCGACGTGTCACATGCATGGGGGCCAGGGTTGTTACTGAGGACTTTTTTTCGTAAATCATAAAAAAAATTATAACATCAAAAAAGATAGAATAATTGGCGGACTGAATGCCATAAGGCCTTGAGTAAGCCACGTAGGAATGCACTAAACAGTAGTGGTCGAAGCATAGACAATTATAACCAGTGAAACAAAATAACTAAAATGTCCAATAGTATAGTAATGCCATTATTTCTTTCTTCATCAAAAGAATTAGGATGCTCACATTCACTTTTTTAGACAGAAAATAGGTGATACCATTTAGTTGGTTAGCCGTGTTTTTACGGATATTTTCGACAGCCCTACTACATATTGTTTGCCCACTAACTCCGTAGTAAGCCCCAACAAAACGCACAGGTGGACCGCGTGAAATTCACAAACAATTTTTTTATTGTTTGTGTATGTTTTTCCTCGTGATGTTGTTTGCTTATAGTACGGCATTGAGCACGTGAAAATTTTACGAGATTCTGGCGTCAGTTTAGCACATGATTTAGATTAATTACTGATTAACTGACTGTTTTAGTGTCAAATATTGTGTTAAGTTGTTTGACGCAATTTAATATCAACGGCTGGAAGGCTTAATGGTACATACTTATTAAGCAAAGCTTCATTTTTAACCGACATCAAAAAGGGAGAAAGTTATATTTTTTCCGATATTGATTGATATAATTACATACTACAGGTATTTGGAATCGTGTAATTTTTTTTCAATTTGGCAAAAAAAACATCGGCTCTAAAATATTGGTTAGAACTCAGTCTGTTGTCTCCCTTAAACTTTTTATCATAAAATTGCAACATGTCCCAACAATCATAATATGATCAAACAGAGCAAACTCAAAATTTTATTTAATAACGTTTAGTTCTGGTTACCTATTTAAAAAAAAACTATTTACTTTAAACTACTACTACTACTACTATTTAGTAAGTACTAAAGCCAATGTTTTGAATAAAGAAAGAAAAATGCTTTATTTACGTAGGACATCACAAACACACACACACGCTTACAATAAAAAACATAATACAATTAATACAAACAGCACACAAAAAAAAATTAAATGAAACAAAAAATAAAATGAAACAAAAAAAACGTCTATGCCAATCCTGCCTGCAGCGCGAGCCGCTGTGTGTCAGTGACGTCCAAATCAAAAGGACCTCACTTAGCCAGGTCCCCAGAAGGCCCTGGCGCTGGTTTTCAGTGGGCCCCTGCTGAGTGAGGTGCACGGAAAAAAAATACTAACATGGATACTAGCGATTAATACCCACACAAAACGCAGAGTTTGAAATTCGTGTTTTACCTGACGACCGTCTTGGTGTAAATGGTCCGCGCTACGGACTATTTATTTTATTTATTTATTTAATTATTTTACATCAATCCACAGCTCTTAAGATTTAGTACACAAGCAATAATTATTAATATTACTTACAGCCAAAAAAGGATTGTCATTTTACAAATGGCTCATTTAAATTATTAACATCGAACGGTTGTGAAAGGAACAGATAGATACAATAATACTTACAGTCAATACAAACAAAAGCACTGATATAATAAAATAAAAATAAAAAACTAAACGTGCTCATACAAACACTTATTAACTACAACTACAGTTTCAAACAAACAAAAAAAAAGATAAATTTAGCAAGAGAAATATCCTCAGAATAATAAGCAAATAGCAAAACGCCAAAAGTGAAAAACATAATTATATTTTACTTATTAAACCTTTTACATATAAAGATCAAGCCGCCCACACACTGTCGCAATGCATGCACCCACAACAAAGCATAATATATTAACGAAATAAAGCGTAGAAATGCAATGTAAACTACAGAACTAGAGGTTGCGGGTTCGAACCCCGCAAGGGGCAAATGTTTTTGTGATGAGCAAGAGCAATTTGTACCTAAGTCATGGATGTATAAATATTTAAGTATGTCTATCCGTTAACCTAGTCGCCATAGCACAAGCTCACGCATAGTTTGGGGCTAGGTAATTGGTGTGTTTGTTGTAACAATTGATTTATTTATTTATTACTTATATTGAAGCTAAGAATAAATAACTAGCGTTCGATAGAGATTTATCTAACTATTTCCGGATATTAAACATCGCGATCGGTTTCTTCGCAAAAAGTAATCCATGTCGCAGACATAATCGCAAAATGGGTTTTAAGCTGAAACGGCTGATTTGTAATTAAGTATTTGATTTCTAAACGTTATTAATTGTAATTAGTTTTTAAGACTGATAGCTATACATGAAATACAAAATACAAAGCAGAACTTCGTATCTGAATGTTAATGATGAATAATTGATGATGATAGAAATGAAATTGTCCCCTTTAACAATGCCGTTCTTTCTTTTATTAATTAACCTCGTCGTATACATATAATAGGTCATTAAGATTGCTTTAATTATTTGCCGGGGGCCGAATCACTTCAACGGACCTCATTATAACAAGTTGATGATAAGAACTTTGGATTACATGACAGACTTGACTGATGACATTAATATAACGAGATTAATGTCATCAGTTCACTGTACAGAGGACACTAGAAAGGTGAATTAAAAATCTGTGTTTCCACAATTTATGTACTTAAATGCGTGTTGTTGAAAACTACCCACTCTATAAACGGAAATAGCATCTCACCGGATGACACAGTCGATTAATTTTTGTAAACGAAATTTAATTGAATTTCGTAAAAACTTGCAAAATAATTGCTTAAATTAAAAAAAAATATTATATGGAAACAGCATTGTTAAAATTCACGGCCCAGACGTTGACAAATTTCTGGTAATCGTCAAAAAATATAAAAACATTATTTTTTTATAAAAAAAGACATGATTTTTGGGTTCATTGATACAAAATTACATTTTGCACACAAAATTGATCGAACGGGTCGTCCGGTAGGAAATTAACCCACTACTCTTCGCTATCCGGGCGAATGCTCTTCCAACTGAGCTACAGAAGAAGTTGGCCGGCCGACAAATTTATGTGTGCAAAATTTACCTTCGCAAAATCTTGCATAGAAATGTCTTGAATTATAAAAATAAATTATTTATTGTTCATTTTTGCTTGTTCTGTAGATGACACAATTCGTCTTACTTTCTCTTCACAATTTTCTGTGAGAAACTTCGTTTTTGCGGTGTCTTAATCGCCCGCTAATTATTATTTACAGTTTGTCTCACTTCGTGACGAAATGCAACGGCGGATTGCATACAATCGACCCGTTCTCAGGCTTATCATTTATCAAGGAACTTTGATCCGAGGGCACTGGTGTATTCCATTGATAACAATCTTGTTTTTCCTACACGACAAATTGCTTCAATGGTTGTTTGTATTAATGTGTAACGTATCAGTGGCATAATCATTTTTACTGAAGAAGCAGTTTGTTCGTCTGTCCTTCTGAATAATGTTGGGGTTTGTAAAGTTTGCTAACCAAGTAACAATTTCCTGTAATAATCTAAGAACTTACATGTTGCCTGAAGGAGAAAGTTCAAATTCAGCAGTTTTAATTTTTTATGTATCCCAAATTTTGATTAGTTATATCCTTCGTTTGACTTAAATGTCTTGTGGCTATAAATTTTCATATCATAATTTAATAGGCATGTGTTAAAAATAACCTTTTGTACCATTTTACGTTAGGTATATTATCAAAAATATCACGCGCAAAATATTTAATTTGAGTGAACGGACCCTGGAGTGAAACTTGTTATAAAAGCTTAGGTTGAAAGTCAACAGCGTTGGGCTATAAATATAATTAACAGATAACGTATCTGCCCCCCTGGAGACCAGAATAATATTGTTTCGTGATTGTTCTCTATATTTTTATCATGTTTACCGAATGTTTGACGTCTGTAAACGTCAGGTCAGTGTCGAGTAGCAATAATAGCAACATACGATAAACACTGCATCACTGCACGGATTATCACTGGGAATTTATTATTTATGCATTTTGTTACTATCACAAATAAATTACGAAAGTAATTTTGCACACAAAAATTGACCGACCGTGTCTACAAATTGTTTTACCGGTGGGACTTAAAACAAATTGTTTTAAACTATAAAAATAATTACAAACAAATTATATAAAATTTCTGTAGCTGTACGTACACGTGTGACATGCAGAGATTTTTTTTAAAAGTTTTTACCTGAATTCCATAATCAAGGTGCTAGTGGCAAACACATCCATTATTAATACCGTATATCTTACTTTTTGTTACTTATTCCATACTTCCAATCAATAATACTTTTTTCATGTGTACAGTTTCCTATTTATCTAATTGCTGTTTCACTTCTGTATGGGCAACTAAAAGGAGTACACTGTACTTTGATTATGAGTTACAAAACTTTCCACTTCTGAATAAAATGCGACTTGTTTATGTCAAACAATTTTCATAACGCACAACATACATACGTTAGTGATAAATGTTATTGTTTCCACATAAGATTGTTATGATACCTACTATCACGAGTTCAACGGGATCCAATGGTGCAAGATGTTTTTGACAGGCAGTTTCGCGCGTAACAATATTTTGATCAATGTTTTTATACGCAATTAACTCGTACGTCATATTTGGCCTTTTCATCACTTGTGACCAAATTGTAACCGGTTTTGTAAATAGGTGTCTGCGTCATTGTGTGTTTGTGAATTCGGTAATTCCTCTCAAAAGATAAATGTCGTGGGATACAATCGATTGTGGGGAACTACGATGTTTCTCAGAAATTACAACAAACAGAACCAAATGACTTAACTTGAGAAGTTCGATACAAATCTTTTTTCCTGCTTTACATCACTTACAAGGGCAAAGACCTTGATCGCCGAACGGTGGTTCAAATTTGCAACGACGTCATTTTATTGTTTAGTTTTTATGATTCTGATCACAAAAAGTTATTTGCTAATTCCAAAGACAATAAATAAAACAACAATTAAAATTGATCACATTGCAGAGACGGTTAAACAACGAAGCGAACAAAAGGAGAATACCAATAACCGCGGAAATGTATGGACCAAGGAAACAATTGAATACTCCTGCGCAAATGCAGTCTTGCTCTTATAAAGCAAAGTTATTGGCTTGATCTCACCGTTATACCCTTTTGTGTATGACATCAATGACATCCATGGATCGAAACCGTACCTACGATATAAAACGGAATTAGATGTGATTATTCCGCCGACAAAAGTCCATGGATCTTATTAATGAATTGAAAAATATCACAATTAATATCAATTTAATAAAATGTTTTAAATTGAAACATCTATCTACTTCGATAAACAGTTTGTCTATAGGTAGTAGTACTGTAGTGTAGAGGTATAGTACAAAACAAAAAAATATTTTTCTTTAAATTTTCTATCCTCATTCTCTTTCTTATTTATCATTATAATACAATATTTATTTATTTGTTACTAACAAGTGGCCCTTACATTTTGACACTGTTGTTAACATTATACATATGTGCCCATTAATGCCTGTTCCTACACTCATCAAAAAGATTGTGATGATCAAAAGCAAAAGCTTGCATTAAATTTCCTTTTACATGAAAACAGAATTAAGATGTTTAATAATCTTTTTCTATATTTTAAATTTAACAAAAAAAAGATTTTTAAAGTGTTCGCTAACTGTTTTTGATTTGGGTGTGAAGGTTTGTCAATATCTTTAATATTAGTGATAACTCTAAATTCAAAATCGTTTTAATTTTTGAGACACGTGCAGAAACGAAATGAGCTATTATTAAGGGCAACAGGTAGATGCTTGAAATATCCACAGAAAATTTAGTTGTATTTTACCTTAAAATACATTTAATTAAAATAAAAACAGCCCCTATTATATAAACAGGGGCTCCCAATTCCCATACAAAAAACATATTTTTTTAGTTTTTAAAACAAGATAGGGTTGTTTATTCTAATATCACAGAATCAATACCAGTATGTTAATAGATGGTACAGAACACTTCGTGCGCAACGTCCGACTCGCACTTGGCCGGTTTTTATTTCTGAAAAACCGTGCAGAAACGAATAGAGAAATCAAAACTGTTGCTGGGATAATAATTGATAATGAACTTAGTAGGTACCTACATATTTTACTTTTACCTTACAAAATAAAATCTAGACGATTTTGCACGTGTAAGAAAAGTCATAAGTACATTGTTTGTTATACTCGTACCTTAGTTATTATGAACTTGTCATTACCACCCATAGAAGTTGTTTCTTAATGACATGAAGGCCTTATTATGTTGCACGCACTCCATTGCATTATTTTCACACATTATTGTTTTTTTTATTTCAGAGTCAGATCTCACCAGTTTATCGCATGTTGGTAAGTGGATCATTCCTTATTTTGTTTGTCGCTAATGGACTGTGAAATCAGTTTTTTTGCAAAACATCATTTTAATGTGGCATTGTAATATTGACATTGTATAATTAGATTACAAAAGCAAAAATATTCCTTCCTTCTGACGCAGTCGGGATAAAATATTGTTGCTTTTCGATTGCAACTACAGTTCCTATACAATCATAACGTCGGTAACATCATAATCCTATCATATTTGGAGATTGATAAATTAACATTAAATACCAGTTTACTACTAAAAGGTATCAAAACCCAGTCAATTGACATAGTGTCTGAATTCACAGTCTAGCCGTGACATTACCACTACACATTTTAGTTTGTTTCAAGGTGGCTGGTAATTACCGTTACTGTATTTTTTGTTTAGTTCTAAACAAGTTTGTTGTCGAGTTTTTTAATGTAAATGTTATTTAACAACTGCTTTACGGGTTGTTTGGTCAATATTGAGATAAAATCATTTCTTGGAAAATATTGATACTAATATTATAAATGGGAAAGTGCGCCTGTCTGTATGTTACCTCTTCACGGCTTTACCGCTGAACCGATAAAGATGAAATATAGTATAGAGATAGTTTGAATCCCGAGAAAAGACTTAGGATAGTTTTTATCCCAGAAATAATTTACTACCGGTCATGCTCTCCGAACTATTACGGTGTTTCTAAAAAAATCTAATCTAATAAGTGGTTTGCTTTAACCGAGACTGTATCCTTAAACCCAGTCTTAAATGACGTTTGACTTTCTTTATTACAAGTTTAGAGTGAAGAAACAGAGTCAGAAAGTGAGTACTAGGTAAGTACCTGTGTATTTTGCACACACTTCTGCACTATAATATCACCTGTTCTTGTTGATAGTTGATCTTTGTTAAGATTTTCCGCCATAGCCCAATAATATTATTATCTTTTTGTAGGAGAATCCAGTAGTAAAGTGTATGACTAACATAGCTAGCCGCTCTTTTGTTATGGACACAGCTACACGAGGCGGGAAGTCCAAACAAACATCTATTCCTATTCAAGCCTTGCATAACGCCTCACCTATAAAACAGTTTACTACACTCGCCTATACGTTACGAGCTAACTACTACGAGTAGAATTGATTTTTAGAATTTTGACATTCATTCAATGAACGCATAAGCACCCCGCGCCGGCCTAGCACAGATGCAAAAATGTTTACCAAAGTTGCATTTTTGCAAAATTCATATGGCACCCGTTGAGTAGGGAATCCTAGAAAGATAAATCTAAGGCACTCAGTAGTACTTATTCTGTGACTCAGGATAAACTAGCTTTCTACTGATAATGGAATTTTTAAAATCGGGTAAAAGTTCCAGGAATTACTCCCTATTTTATCCCTCCATCACCGATATGCGTTCACTGCATTCAACCAACGTATTCTGTAATTCAACTGAAAATATTAAGTTACATGCAACGTTACTGTAATAATATACATATTTGAAGCGAACATCATAGGTACCACAAGTCCATATTTTCAAACCTTTTTTACAAGATTTTAATTTAAATGCTTGAAAGCTTTCATTCCGCTATTTTTTTATTACTATTTAAGTTTTTATAAAGCTTCACGTTCATGTTCCTGAAGGTGAATTCAATCAATTGACCTTACAAACCCATCTTTTTGCCCCGATAACAACCATTTAGAATAATAAATATGCGACACATTTATTTACATAGCTATCAATTGGAATTTCAAATAAGCGTCATGTCTTTTACATAAGTAAGCAGTTCTGGTATTGGTCGCTATAAATAACGTCTGGGGTTTGCTTTACATAACTATGTTAATGTCTGTGTTTATTCGTTATAAAAATCTCCTTTGGTTTTTTAAGATTCTGATCTCATCTTGGCTCTTGCACTACCGAGTGACGTGGCTTTGCAAATGTTGTTCTCAGTAAACTGCTTGAGCTGTCATCTGTTAACAACCTACCGATTCAAAACTAAGATGTTGTATAACAGTTGTGTAATAGTCAATCATAGTTGCCTAAAATAGACTGAACTCGAGGTCGATGTATGACACGTCATTTCTGCTCTTGCTAGGAGCAGAAATAGGCCGATTCTAGGAACGATCTTAAATTCTCAATCTTGAAATAGGTAGAAAGGTTTACTGCGTATAAGCGAGCTCAAACAATATCTATAAAAAGTACACGTTACTTGTTATACTTCAAAGGCCAATTTAAAAAAAAAAATACCAGAGAATTACATAAACAAAGTTGATGTAAAAGCATTGTCAGGTTAGTCGTGTCTACTTAGACATTGCAGTGTATTTTAAATTTTTGACTGCTGGAATAAACTCTTGTCAGTTTAGTTTTCGATGTTTAGACTGGACCACTTAGCAAATAAACCATTTATCTACGATTTCTGGAATCTATTTCAAAAATAATAATAATCTTTGTACATTTTGAGTGACAGTGCGGTAAAAGGTTCACAACAATCTAACGATGTTTTTCTGCAAACACACATTTGCCTCCCGACACATGACGAGACGAGGAATTTACACAATCGACAAACATTGATTAAAGCCCATCGATTAATATGTACAATTGCTTCGTGATAGGTGGGGCGTGACCACTGAGACCGTTACTAGTGCGTTTCAATTAAGGTTGATGGTGGTAATTTATATCCCAACTCAAGTACGGTGTTGTGAACCTTGGGTAGATATTTTTCAGACATCACGAACCGGCATTGTAGTTATTACCTGATCTGCTATATCCTGGATCATGTTCCAAAGCGGACCCTAGGCGGCGTGCGAGTTCACAACCGGGATAACTCTAGGATGATGATGATGATGATGATGAGCCGCCATTGGCATTTGACGTGGCTCAACAAACTTCTACAGCAAAGACTATAGGTATAGATCCTGCGAACTACTGCGAAGCATACAATCTTGCTGCGCAAATTGAAAATTACTACTTACCATAAATCACTTTATTTTAAACTTGGCCCGCTTTTTACTTAGTACAGTAGTCAAAGAGATAATAGCGAAAAGGCGAAAGCTTATAATGTCATAAAAATGTAGTTTTTCATGTTTTATGTTGATTAATAACTGCTAATTCAACCTAAACGAAGTTTAAAGTTCCAGATCTGCATGTAGGATTGTAGAACACTTCTTCAAAGTAAAAGTTTTAATTACTCTGTTTACTAGAATAATGAGTTCAAGAACCTATTCCGTATTAATAAAAACAAATGTCGGAAGTTCTGGTCTGGATTATTTTATTTGCAATTTCTTTCACGTATATCCCCAACTCAGATCTCAGATAAATTAAAAAAGATATTCCATCTCTTCTGTTCTCGATTTACAAGCAATCCATAGAAAATTGTTGGATCAAAGAATGGTTTCAAATCGAAGTAAGGCGAATCTTATTTTCGATTTACTGCATCTGAGATAGGTTTGTTTGCTATAACATACTTGTTGTTTCTCTCGACTTTAGGCTACTACAGGCACAGATTATATAGTTATGTAATGTAATAATAATGTCCTCCTAGCCGATTTCGACTACGGCGGCCTATCTCAACACAGATTAGCCAACTGCGCAGGACATATTATAGTGCACAAGTGTGTACGCAATACACAGGTGCACTATCTGTTCCTTCACTCTCATAATTCGGTGAGACGGCCAGTCCGACATGACCGTAGAGAGATCAGGCGCAGGACCAACGGCTTAACGTGCTTTCCGAGGCACGGGGGTGTTAACACCACCAACTTCCTGACTCCGGAGCTCTGTCTGAGTAATTTCAAGACGCAAAAAAAACCATACACTCTCGGCCCGACCCGGGATTCGAACCTGGACCTCGTGGATAGTACCCAGCGTGCTGACCACTAGACCAACGAGGCAGTCAGATTATACAATATTTACTGGCTAAATCAGAAAAAAGTAGTCTGAAAGTATCACACTCGTTCTCTTTAAAGTGACCATGATTTTGAAATGTAGGTTCTTTTACCTGTATACCACTCATTAACCTCGTTTGCTGAATTAAAATGAAAGCCTGGCAAATTACCAAAATTTAGTCGCCTCTAAAATGTTAAGTACCTACTCACGTTATGAAGTCGTTATGTTTTTGTTTTGCCTAATATCCCATCCGGGTTCATTTGGCAAACAAATTGAAGACTATTAAACATATTATTAGTTATTATAATATCCAATAAAAACACAAAGCTGACAAGGATGAATGAAAAATTATAAGTACCTTATGAAAACCATATGGTTTAAAAATGGTTAAAAATGAATCCTTATGTATACCTATAATGATTTTTTTTTCATACTAAGGTTAAGACCGTCTCCTCGAAAAGACATTTCATTAAAATTGGCAAAGATCCAAAATTTACAATAAAAGAAACACAAAAGAAAACTAAGCTTTAAACGTATATTGATACTAAAAATAATTCCGTCTAAAAATAAACTATTAAATTAATATTCATATCCGTAAAATGTATTACACTTTGTACTCAACCGAAAACAACTGAAGCTTTATGGATGTTTTTTCCAGTACAAACAAACAATAAATAAATAACTTTTGATTGTTGATTACTTTGCTGGTTTCTCCGACAAGTAACACCTAAAAATTTTGTACACATACGAGTATTAATATCTACGTTCCATTATATTTCATTTAGGGACTGCACATTCGCAGAATATATTTATTTGTCTATTACTACAGAATAAAAAATAGTACAAGTACTAGTACAGTTACTATTTACCTCTTCTGTTCCTATTTTACCTTTATACAACATTTAAACAATAATTTGATAGACTCAACTAACATCATTATGGTGGAACAAGAGGTAGTTACCTACTCGTAATAGGGTCAAAAAAAAAGTTATGAAGGTAGAAATAAAGGAATATTTTGTGATTTGCCTTTTTTAACACATTAGTATAACTTCAGTCAGTTTGTCGTTTGGGTTATTTTGAAGTAAATTATAACGCTGTTTGTGCCCGGTGCCGCATTATGGTCCGGTTCCCCTTAACGGAGGGTCACGGAGGTCAGATGGTAGTCGCTCCACTTACCTGAACTGCCATATCCTAGTTAATGGTCAGCGTCCCCTGGGCCCTCGCGTACGAGTGCACAACCGGGATAACGCTATAGGATGATTATGATGATGTTCCTCATGCCATCAAATTAAAGGTATTAACAATACGGATGCCTCCATATTCTTTATTATTAACATTCCTAGTATTTAGTCGTATTAATTTACACTCGGAATGAATGAATTAGTATCACTGTCGCTGTCACGTTGCAACTCTCATGGGATGGGATGCTACTTTTAGCTCCACTCATCACGAATTAGGCTGTGTTTGCACCAGAGATGTGGTTGGGATATATTTGTTAAGAACTAATGGAATTGCTTTACATACCACTTACTTGGCCTCGCTTCGCTATGCCGTTTCCACAGGAGCTGCGCTGAGCGAAAAAAGCGATTCCATTGCTGTATTGGTTTTACCACCACATCCATCGCCACGCAACCTCGTCTCTGTTGGAAACTCGGCCTTATGCTGATGCTACCGACTAATTTGTGCAAATAGTTTTGTTTTTTATTTTGCAATTTCATTAATTGCTGTTACTTCGTCATGTCCACGGCAATTAACATTAATTGGTGAGGATGTACGGTTGTCACCGACAATTTGTTAGCAGCGCTGGTGGTTTTAATGCTGTAAAACATCGCCTGATGACGATAATTAGTAGCTTGATACTTTATAAAGGAAAACTTTCGGAATTACATGTTATTATCATTCCTTTTTCTTTGATGAAATGTGTGGAACGTTGTCTTTTAGTTCCTATATCTTAAACTCCAATTTGCTTTTAATTTTAGCACAGAATGGGTGGTCGTCTTCACTAACTTTTCTCTATTTGCAGTAGGTAGTTTAACAATTTGCTACAAAAAACTTTGGTAATAGTAACAACTGGACCGTGACCTCACCTAGATTTGCTATTAACATCTTCCGTCGAACAATCTAGTCTTCTTGTTTAGTTTCAATTCAATATAATGGCCGCATTAGCTTAACTACTAGTATCTCGTAAACTGTGGCTTCCTTCTTCGTTGTAATTAAAAACAAGCCAACTGGCTGTAATCAATTCGGCAAAAGAGCACGCGTGTTTTTTTCAAGACTATTTATAATTCCTAATGCGCAGTTCGTCTAGCCTGATGCTGTCCAGAGGCCGTTAAATGAACAATTAACAGTTTGTGTTATAGGACAAATTATAGACACAGGATCTCTGGAAACTTCTTTGTGTTTTGTTTTCGTTTGGTAAAAATTCGCAGCGTTCGTTTTAAAGTAGTTTATTGAACTGTACTCCGTACTGTTGTTTCCAGAATCGAAAATAATCGCGCTTTTTAATGTAGTATTCTATACTTACATTTTCAAAATATATTGTGTAATTCAAATATTTTTAAATTTTGATAAACGGATTTACTTTCGGTCTTGCGCGTCAATTTTTTTAGCCATTTCCAATAGTTCTAAATTTTTTATTGTGATTCGAAAATGTTTTTAGAAGCCTTTTAATACTTCAGAGATCATGTTTCTATACACAACAGAAAATCAATTGTTATAATGTCTTCCAATCCTTAAAGGGTGAATGGTCTTACTCGGTAACATTTTTTTACGGTTCTTACTTTAACTTAATTTAATAGTTCACGTAAGTAAATCGTGCAAACAGTTGACCTAGAATTACGCAATATGAGTAAGGAGGTCGCCTTTATTCGTCACAACTCCCGCCTACCTGGTAGAGGATTATTTTTATTTTCCATCACCCAAGGCTTATTTAAGTCTATCACATTCTCTCCTATCTCCACCAGTTAAGGTTCAATATTGGTTGATTTCGGTTCGAATTAAATAAGATTGCATTGCTTACTGTTCATGTTATGACGCAGCCCGGTGACCCAGTAACCCAAATTTTCATGAAACTTAATCATTTGGTCGCTTTACATAAAATATAGGCCACTTCATTCATATTCGCCATTGTCGTGCAATGCAAAACGCAATTACATATGAAATTGCTTTGTGATTGTTTATTTTGTCTATGGTGATATTAAAACCAGTTGTGTATGTGGCCCTTTCGTTTTACTTGAGGTCATTATTTCGTATTTTTTTCGGTAGATTATCTTGGTACATTATTTACATTTGGAGCCATAAATTATGTTTAGAAGATAAAACAGTAATTGTGAGTTATGTGCTCTAATGTGTGAGAATTTGAAATATTTACGAACTATTCAAATTAAATGTACGCAAGATAAATGTTCTCTCATTTTCAAGACCGTAAAGATGCTGAAAAACAATGTCGAATAAAATGGCTACATCATTTTGCATGTCGCTTTCATCTTTCAAAACACGATTTTCTTCACGTCGTTAAATTACGTAAGTACGCCAATGTTTGTCTGTCTGTCCATCACGATAATGTAACCTTCAAAGCTTCCTAGTGTGTTTGATGTTTACTTCAGAAACCGCCGAACCGCCGATCTCAACATTTCCTGAAGTGTCCGAATTCGTAAACAAGCTCATCGGTGGTACGATAGCCAGCACTTAAGGCTATACATTCTGATCGCAAAATCGCCCTTATTACAACAACATAAGATGCTACAGTATTTTACCTTGACGTGCTGTCGTTCGACTATTTACATGGTAATTTTATATGCATCAGGAAGTTCAGAAGAACTTTATGCATATTCTCTGAGAAACCAATGCTCTCACGATTTTATATCATCTTTTCTAAAGAGCTAGAGCACTCAAATTTCCATTCCATTTCGACATGCAAAAAGCATTTCACACTTTTAAATACGGATGATTTTCTCTAACTTATTTTTCTGTATTTTGGTGGAGATAGGTAAGATAATAACAGCGCAGTTTCTTAACCTTAAACGTGTATTTTTGCCTGTACAAATGTTTTTAGAAAAACATGTTATAGATTTGCGTAACAAACAAATGTATGAAACATTGTGAGATTTATTTAAATATATTAAAAACAAGTTATACTCTCGAGAACATTGTTTATTACAAGATGTGTTTCTCTGCTGATGCATCCGGCAATGTGCACACGAACGGGTTTTGCAGGCGTTTTATATTTCCAACTTCTCACGTGACTGGCGAGCCCCTTGCGAATGCGATGGACCACTAGTATGCAACGCACTTTACATTCACATCTGCGTTTGTGTGCAATAATACATATACCAATTCATCGTCGGCTGCCAAGGCTGGCTCATCAGGTGACCAGGAAGATTAGCAGACTTGAATAGTGCTCTATTTATACTGACGGATGGGCGTGCCTCTTGCGTTTTTGCGGTTGGAAAAAGTTTATCTACCTAGTCTATGACGTCAAAGCGACGCTTCTTGATTCTTTATTCGACTCCAAAACGTTCAATGGCGTGTTGATAGCCTTTTAGGATGTTGTAAACAATGTTCGTTCTAGACGTTCCTCAGGTTCGTTGTGGTAGTATTATTTCGTTATCAGTCTTCATGTAATTTTAATGTACTGCGCATTTGGCTGTTTTTGTCTTCAGTGTGTTTTTTATGTTTTTCTCAGATAACCAATTTTGAGTGACCTATCAGCTTTTACTTAAGTAACAAACAAAACAATGCGTTTCATTACTGAGAAATAAATGCGCAGATTGTGTATGAGCAGGAAAACACGGGGATTTACTTGACTTGATATGCATCTTAGGCTAATGACAAACCTTTCCGTGCTCAATCTAGAGATTTTCTAGCGATTTTCCATAACAAATGGTTGAAACTGACGCCAATCGTGACTTGGTTACGGTAGCGAAGTCTTTGTGAACCAGCCAGACGGTCGTTATGTCTTATTTAAAGTCGTAATTATATTTATCACCGGGACTGAACGGCGTGAAAGCGTTTGACGTGGTCTCCTCACGTCCAAGATTCGAATGAACAATAGCAGTGCTTAACAAAGGATGGTTCGAGAGAAATATAGTTTCATGGATCAAAGAATACGCATTTAGTTACAGACAAATAAAACTCAGGGAACAAACCTTTGACAATGAAATTAAATTGGCGATGACGTAAGACTCATGTTAGTATAGCATCTAATAGCGATAAGAACTATACAGGCGAAGAAAAAAGGAGGTGCATTAACATTAATATTACTTTTGGCTTTGACAGATATGGAATAACAGAAATGTCCAAAGCTTCCTAACGTTTTTTTAGTTTTTCTTACATTTTTACTGGTGGCGGTGGTTTTAAGAATATTGTATATGTATATCTATTGATGATATTTCCCCCAGATAAACTAGGAACAGGGCAAGAAAATTATGTTAAATAATAAAAAAAAATTTTTTCACCGCAAACCAAAATACATGACTGTGATACAACAAGTATGATGATGACGATCTTTTGCGCACAGGGGAAAGAAAACCGCATCCCATAAAAGATGATGATTGAAAAGAAATTATGGACTTGAAAGAGAAAATATAATTTCAGTCTGAACATAATATGACGCGATGTAGACCGGCGTGGGTGTCAACATTCGAGCAGCAATGTCAGACGGTGTCACGCGACGCTACGCAATTAGACGCTTTTCTCCATCATGTCATTGAAGTAGGAATCATTAACTAAAACTGCACCTTACAGCTATACTATTAATAATAAAATTAGAATACACAAGCTATTGCCAGTGCGCAATTTTCGTCTCTGGGCTCATAACCAACAACTCTTTGTTTGTCGTTGTTGGGTAAAAAAATCTGTGACGTATCGGAAACGTGTACTCTCTGTTTTTGTGGGTACCTAAACTACTAGTAGAACTAGAATTTCACAGTACATAATTGCTTTCGTCAAATTGGCTATCTGTAGTTGGTCTATATTGAGGAATTGTTGCCTAATGAACGAGGCCTCTTCTACTTATTGTTTTCTAAAATAACATTGCATTAAGTCTTGAAATCATGAAACTGTTACTTCAGTAGAACGTCAGTTTCGTACAAAACTTAAACTAATGCAAGTATCAGACGGTCGAAAATTATCTTCTGAATGTATTTTTAATAGCCTACCAAAATTAATATTCAAAACAAATAACCAAAACAAGTTTTTGGTTTATATTTTTATATTCAACGCTTAACTTGCCAAAATAAAAGACCTACAATATTAAACCACAGTAAAATATTAAAACTATAAAATATTTTTAAGCTTCAAAGAAAGCGGGTTTATTTTTACGTAGAATTCATGGACATGGTAAATGTTTTCAGTTCGATAATACCGTTGACCCTATTAAATGTATTTTAATAATAACACATCTGTGATCAAATGTGTCCTTTTGATATTTTCTAGAGTTCGTTTTATTGTCAACACTAATTTTAACAGGCTTGTTAATCTTAATATTTAATAGATTGCGATTGGTGACAAAATTAAAGCAATCAAAACAATAGCCAGCAAAATTAATGAACAAGACAAAACACAATGTCACATTGAACTTATGATGTCAGTGATGTAAGAACAAAACGTTACTACGCGCACAATTGATGTTATAGGTAAGGTGAAGGTCATTAAATATTGTGAGCGAACGCACTTGCGTCATGATGATATATTCAGCTGTCACGGGGATCAGACGTGTTCTAGACGGATCAATAACACGAATGCCGTGGGCTACGTCACAGACAGAATAGTAAGGGCGACCTTGACCTGAAGTGACCCGGACTCGGAAACACTGTGGATGTCAGGTCTCCACAGATTTCCGAATTATTCTAAACATGAAATATAGTATCTTCCAGGGTTCTTTACCATCAGATGGGTTGAAAGATCGTGGAAAGCAAAAAAGAAAATGTAAAGATTCGAACTACTTGTTGTTCAAGATAAGGAAAACTTGTTGTTCAACAGAACAACAACAGAATCAATAGATTCATTGGGAAATTTAAAATAAATTTGAATTAGGAAAGTGTAATTTCAATAAAAATATTGATAAATACTTTTAAATAAATAGAAACTGTGTAACAATATATCTTCAACAATACACGTTAAAGCTATTGCTGCCGCTTGGCAACAGAGTGGTTGGGTAATGATAAATTTACAAAAATAATATCTATTACTATTATCTGCAATTTTTCATTCCATTTCAAGTTCATCCCTACAATATGTTATTTCATTTGTTTTGTTTTCTTGTCCACAATTACTATACTTATTTATTTTGATGTCCTGAGTCTAAAAGTAACTTCGTTATCGTTACCTTTTAACGTGTAAACCACTGATCTGAATTCAACCGTACTTTAGATATGAGATAATGGATGACATTTTATGTAAGAAATCTCTCATTTTCGCCGGAAGATATTGCGTGTGGAAACAGCTAGTATCCTATAAATAGTCAAGGTGATCATAGTGTTGGTTGTTCTATTTTCCTGTTTACAATATGATATGATTGACAAGACATGACGGAAGAGGGACACATGTTTATTTTCGCCGGGAGACTGGGTTGACCCAGAGCTTGACCTTCCTGACGTAGTGCCTGTGGGATATTTCTTTAGACCTACAACTGCAACCCGAAAGAATAGCTTAAGTAATTTTGGATTTGAAAATTGAATGCAGTGCTTGAAAAGTACAGTCACAAGCAATGAAATGTGTACAAATAAGTTTATATGTCATTGTAATAAGGTCTCAAATCGAATGCAGATGTATACATATTGATGCTCGTGACTGCACCTACACAGAAGTTCACAGAACTATGAAACCGGTTAGTATTTTCTGATCGATCATGAATGCAATATAAATTCTTAGACAACTAAATTTTTATATTTTTTGGAACTGATTTTCGGAACAAATATTATCAAAACCTCCTTAGGTTACTTTAACAGCAAAATCCTCAAATAACTTTAACTCGTTATTATATTGGATAATGTTAATAAAAAAATGTTAATGTAATCGATTGAGTATGTATTTAGTATAAATTCTAGATGAAAATTGACATTTTGCAGGTATTTTATGAAAATCCAAATCATTGTGCAGGTAATTTTAGCACTAGGTTATTAATAATTAGTAAATACCTACTTAATAATAACGTAGTCCAAAAATGCGTCGAAAATACTAAAATAAATAGAGATAAAATACCGAACCAAATAGCGCGGTTTTTGGAATTTCCAGTTTCATAGTTATGCGATATATTTTTTTATCAATGACATGAACAACAAGGTTTGCGGTAACGGGTATTCTTCCATTTGAATTGATGCTGAAAATAAACTCGTTCGCTATATCGCGAACGTTTTAATAGTCTATAAATAAACACAGATTATTTGTTGTTTTTTTTTCACTTATCCTTATCAATATAATTTATTATTCTGAGGACTTATCTACTTTCGTAATAAGTGATTAAGCCCTTATTTTATCTAGAATCGGATACTTATAGATAGTGAAATTGATTCACAAAACAACTTATCAGTTTCTTACATCTTTTTATCATATTTTTTTAATTTTTAATTGGAATCAATCTTAATTATTTAGTTTGTACAGATATAATATAATTAAGATAAGTACGTTTGTTAATATTTATTACGTCATGTTTTTATTACACACCTGTTTACAAAATACGCCTCAATACAACAATACATGTTTATTGGTTGCCTGCCTTAATTTTGGTTAAGTTTACTACACCATCAATTTGAGTACAGCTAAGATGAATGTAGACTAAAATTTAGTTCTTTAGTATACCTTAACATTCCTACTAAAATACTTCGATCCAAGCGTAGAAAAAAAAGCTATCATGCAATAGAGCAAATTTATTAGGCTAGAAACAAAAGTTTTACAAAAGTAAGCAGTAACGTATTATTAATTGAATTAAAACTGAAAGGTAGTAGTACAACTAAGGTACTAACTTATTGTCAACTAGCTTGTCCAAAAAAGTAATCATGTAATCAATGAATCAAATTGTAAACATTATGTTTTAGATAGAGTACCTACCTATATTAGTTATGCTTGCTTCATTTTGTTGCAATCTTTCTCAGACACAGCATGTGTGTGTATTCACCTAACTTTTGGTCTATCGTTATGATGACGTCAATGACCTCATAACTCACATTTAACACAAAATGTTACGTCAATAATGTGTTTTAGGTATCTAGCTCAAAAAACAAGATAACCAATCCACTACAGTAATAAATTCACTGTTATTTCGTATTACTGCAATATCTTATTATACTTTCTTTAACCTTTAATTTTAAGTGATGAAATTATTTTGTATTTTTCCTCTTATCTAGTAATGATTTTGACATTGCTATAACACTTGATCAAATATGAGACAGCTAGTTTGGATTGAATGACAGATAGGTGACAAGACATAGTGGAGACAAACATGTTAAATTAGCAGTCTCATATTCAATCAAGTGTAATATCGATGTCAAAATCGAATAATGATTTTGACATCGATTTTACACTTATTAAGGGGTTAACTTAGGTTTTATTATATTAAAATACAATAAGTTATTATAAAAAACTGCGTAAAATTAACTTAACAACCTAGATAATTACTATTTTAAAAGCTCTAATTTTAAAGCAACTGTTAAATAGGTGAAGATAAAGAAAAATTAAGTTGTAAGTCTCAGAAGTCATGATCATAATGACATTCCTGTAACTCAAATATCTCTTAAACGAACTAACGGGTGTTCTTAGAAAAAAAGTCGGTTAAGTACTTGCAACACATACTAATAGATTCGTCGTTTATTTTTTTTGTAAAAGTAACAAAATAAACCTACATTTTTAACTGTTGTCGATATACATAATGTCACGCACGCACGAGTAGGTATGCGAATGTTACTTACTATAGCAATCCTTCAAACTGATGATAAGGTAGCCGTCTAAGATAATGACTAACTTCCAACCTTCCGCATGTTTTATACCTTAGTTAACAAAGCTATAACTAGATCAATCATGTCACTGGCATTGTTAAGATATAAAAATATACCAGCACCTTTATGTAACTAGTAAGTCATTGAGAAATATATACTTAGATATCCAAAGGTACTACCTATTAGAAGGTAGAAGAAGACTTTGGAGTTTTTTTCCACCAAATCAAAGGAAAAGTTTACATTTGTAACATAATTCGCAAACAAGTGGGATGAATGACTTCCATTGACATAAGAGATGATGAGGGTGTTTAGAGACCATTTTACTCTCCCAAATCATTATTTGCTTACCGAGGAACACTTACGAATATTTAATGACATCTTCACAAATTCTATCAATCCGAAACAAAAATCGACAAGTATGTCGGTACAGTAAAGGACCGTAACCTTTACTGTACCGACATACTTGCCCAAAATTAAACTACAACTGGGAACAGAGATGCAGAAAACAGGGTATGAAATTGCTGTGATTATCTATTAGTTTGTGGATTTTATTTATAACCTAATCTAATAAAGAAAGAAGTGAAACTTTCCACCTGATTTCACAACACCATTTCAATGACTCACGATTTGGTTCGCAGTTAGCGCTCTGACGGTAGACATTGCGCAGACTCCGTTCTCTGAATCCCGTCCACCTGATTTGTGAAGACAACCTAGCTATCATTACTCTCAAAAACCATTATTGTAAAGGAGTTTTTGCAATAGAAGCTCATAGGCGGTTTGAGTTTTTTTTTTTCGGAGATAGGCGCAATGAGTTCTGAAAGGCTCGTTGATGATGATTAGATAAATAAAAAAAAAACCCATAAAGACGTGTTATGTCAATGAATGTTACTAAACTTAACCACGCCAACTACAATATTGAAACTGGGATAGTCAAGTCCGCATTCTCAACAGTGACAGTGACAGTAATGTTACCATACCTAGCAACGAAGGTCAATAGCGTCTGGACATGTAATTTTAACTGCGACACTCGTGTCCGACCGAGCTGACCTTTGGATAGACCTTTTAATTATGATTATGCTAATTAAAATAAAATTATAGACGAACGAGCGAAGATCACGTTTGGCAGGTGCGACATGGCATCGCATGTATTTTAATAATGAAATTTTGTTATTAATTCTGACGAATGTACTGTTGTATTTATTACCCTTGTGAAAGAAGGACATAGCTGAGCGATAGAGGGACTGCTATCGCTGACCCTGACAGGGTGATAATTAGCAGGAAGGACAAACTTGGCAAAAGTCTACATAGTGCTAGATTAAAAGAAGTTCGTTAAAATGCAGCTAAGTTTATCCAAGATCATTTTGGATCATAAACTAGATAAGGCTATAAAAATAAATAATTACAAAGATACGTTACTACAAAAACACGGTGCTTCAATAATAATCCAACTCAGAATTACAAAATCATGATGAGTTCATGTAGTGAAGTCTCTCCTTAATAATGTCTATAACATGTAGCAAATTCAGCTCTGATCCCTGGAGTTACAGATCGATTTGCATCAAGATGATTCCCCATGATTTTAATGTAAATGACTAAAAGTTAGCTTTGCAAATGCGACAGCAAACAGCAACGTGTGGCTACCGTCCAAAATACGCAAACTGGACTTTTGAAGACGGATTTAATCTGTGACCCTGCGCGTGCGCAAATATATAGTTTCCAGACGATTAAATTTTGCGGTTATATACCAGAATATAATTGTGCCGTGACTGAAACTTCGCGTTGCTTTTACTTCATTTATAATTACAGAGAAATTAAAAAGAAAGATCGTGAAAGGTATTAGATCGCATTAGTCTTTGATTTTTATTTTATGAACTGATATTTATGGCGTTAAGTTATGGCTAAATGGTAAAGAGAACATTTAGCTATACCTCAAAGTCATAATTAGAGCCGTTTCCGTTTAAAGATATACGATAATTTAGCCAAATAAGATGTGAAATATCAAGAGACAGAATTTATGCCATTCATATCTTCCGGAAAACATTCAACCAAATAGTAACTATGAATATTAAAAGAGTGGCATCAAACTGTCTACCTAGATGTAAACATTGGCAATACAACAATATAAAATTGGATCACACACGCTGCATTGCTTAGTGCAGTGAGTAGGTATATGGTAAAATATCGATAGTTTGATAATAACAAAGTATTTTTAAAGTAACGCAAGATATAAGCATAGCGGATATAGTCAATTAGGATACTGAATACCAATTAGTGCAGATCAAATAATTATAGATCACTGAAATGCGATAGTAATCGTCGGTTTCAGAATATCACAAAGCACATAATCGGTCGTTGTACATGATTCTAATCACTGCCTAAAACAAAAAAGGAGATAATTTAATTCTCTTCAATAATTTCGGATGTTCGGTGCGATAAATAAAATAAACGTTGATAATTTTCAGTAAATCATTCATTCCCTTCCTTGCTTACCTTAGCCTCCTAGGTTACTAGACGTACTACCAGACCCCAATTATTTATTTTAAATGCGTTAGAGATAGGTACCTAGTTAAACCATCAACGCATATCTAAAACTAAAACTCTGAACGGATCAGGTTCGTATAGTGAGCATCTAAGTGGCAAAAAACGGAGTTTGAAATTGCCATAGAAAATCAAACTGGACGTGAGCAAAGCCATGGGCAGGAAACCCATCGAATTTTACACATCACTAGCTACAAAATGTGAAGGGCCGGCCGAGCATTAACACACGGTTTGAATGACGTCAATGGCGCCCTACAAAATATCCATTGGTCTATTTTCGCAGGTTTTTTATAGAACGCATCCAATGCAATCTAATCTTGTGGTGTTACGAAATGGTTTATTGAAAGTTCGTGTGCGTTTCGTTTTCCTCTTGATTGTTTTTGCAGATTCGGGGAATCAGGGGAGGTATGAAAATAGAAGTAACGTAGTACCGGCACGCCCAAAAAAACACATCGTAAATTTTAGCTTTTAAAATACCTCCAGAAACATCTTTTGTGTTTGCTATACTGTGAAAACGCCTATCTGAATCTTTATAAGAAGCAAAGCAAGATAAGTCTTCAAATAATTTGTAAGTTTACGTAATAGGTATTTGCCCTTCAAATTATTCCATGTCCATGTTGCTGTCTGCGACACTACTGAGCAAAGCGCTTCTAGAGAACTTCATTTTGTCACGTCTTTATGTTGATGAAAATGAGATCAGTCATTAATATTTTATCTCCTGTTAGGTATGGTATTTCTTCCAAAGTTATGGCTCACAGAGTACATACCTCAAATTATGTGTCCCTATATTCTTTAGCAGTCAATGATACAGATTATATGTTTGGACGTAGGTTTAGGCTCAGTCTGTGGCACCTTGGACATAAGCCCATTGCAGTTTTCTACATGCACGTAGGTAAGTAGGTATACCTGCCACTACATCTTATTAATACTCTTATAAAGGTGGTGGTTATTTTAAACGGAGCGTTCTCGCCCTCGGTCCTCTGACGTCAGCACTGACATTTAGGTGTAGCAACACTCGGAGCCCTACTCCGGTTAACGATGTTCGTATTGTCGAGTCTGGCCATCACGCTCGTTCACGTTGACATTCTGACGTGAGTGACAGGGACGGCTACATTCGAAAATATGGTCATCATCAACTGGAGTAAGGCCTCAGGAGCATCAGCCTAGTGGTTCGATGGGTCGTAGTTATTGCGCAACTCTAGTAATATTTAGCAGTTTGTATTTTCAGGTGGGATTTGACGTCTGTATCTAGTTGGTATTCTTAACAATGACAAGAACGAGCGGTTAGCAGATTTATTTTATTATTGTGGTGGCAGAAACAGATAGTTTATTAGCCATGTTACATGAAATAGCAGGTTTATGAGAAACTGTGCGTAGATTAGGTAATATATTATTTAGCAATAGAAACTTATGCATTGTTTTCGAAAACTTGTAAAGAGAGGGAGAGGAAAGATGCTGGAACATCTGCTAAGACTCGATGATCTTAAAAGATAATCACTGAGAAGAAGATAGAAGGAAATAGACAGAAAGGGTGATCTCTTCTAGATCACACTTTCTCTAAAGACGAAGAAAAAGTTTGGCTTCGAGTCGTATCGGGAGGTCAAGAGAATGGCGGATGATATGGGAGAATGTAAAAAGCTCCACCAACATGTTAGTAAGTAAAATATTATGACGATAAATCAATCAGTGTGTTTCGTTCATCAAAAGAAGAACACTCGAAAAATATAACTAAACAAAATAAAGACGTCCTGACTGAGGCCAACGGTATATAAACTCAGACAGACGGACAGGACAAAATTAACAAATTGCGTTTTATTTTGGGACGTTGAACCCGAATCACGCCTCAGGTGAACAAACTCTCAACATACGAATATCGACACCGCAACTCGATTCCCGGTTCGATTGACGGTTAATCGAGTTTAGCGATTATCGTAAAACTAAATGCGCGCATTCTGCGGCCTGCGTCAATCGTGAAATGATAATTTTATCTTCGTATTGTTGTGTCCATGGAACAACCTGAAATAGTATCGATTATTCTCTAGCGCAAGCAATGAATAAACTATCATTGAGCCCAAGGATAAAACTACGGCCATGGAACTATTTCGAACACTAGTTAGAGTTACCTATTTAAATAGTAGATAGGTACCCAACATAGCAAATCAATCGCTTAAGAACCTCGAGGGTACAAACATGACAAAGCGACAGAATGATTCACATCGGCATTACACACAGTGTATTCATTTAAGTACATTGTTTTGTTTACATCAAAAATATCATTGTTAGAAAGCAGGTTCTTTACCTAAGAAAAGTTGTTATATCACACTGGAAATTTAAAGAAAGAAGCAATATTTATTCTAGTTTCCGTCAAAATGTATATGACCTACTTATTAACGTCAGACTCGTACATGCTATGCAATTGATAGTGTGCTATACCAAATGCAAGTACCTTCTCTCGAAAGATCACACGAATGTTGCACGATTGCTGTTATAAATTATATTATATCCCAATCATAAATCCGTTACGAAATGCATGTAACCGATTCATTCGAATGGAAAACGAAAATGGTATCCATATATCGGGAGCACATCGATGTAAACACGATTTCGTAAATAAACACACGGAAGCAGACGCGCTGTCTGAAGACTTTTTTATATTTATAACTTTAAGGATAAAGTGTTACTTATAATTCAGCGTTATGATGAAAAAGGCTAATCATGTTGGAACCAGGTTTATTGATACTAAAACAGGTGTACTCAGTTCTTTGCATTTAGTTGATTCCGGTGAGTGTTTCTCACACCAGGTTAAAATACCTACTGTGAAGACTTATTATCGAAAAAATAGTCAGCTTAAAAACGTTTCGTACCTCAAAAAGAAAAACCAAACTCTTAAAGGGTCTCTTTGTTGTCCGTCTGTCTGTCAAGACAAGACCCGTTTTCTTAGGAGCGCGTGGAGTTAAGTATAAACTTTAAGCTACCCACCGGTGACTGTGGTCGGGTGGCTTAAAGATATCATTTTTAACAAACATGTATGTTGATGTGCTGGTCATTGGTATAAACTAAGCATAGTGGTTCAGTCCTGACATTATATACTACCTAGCAAGGGTAATTGCCTAACATCAATTACTGAAGTCTGCAGTCTCTTAAAGCTGTAAAAAACTCAATCTTCTTAGTAAACGCCATCCTAAGGTATGGCCATTTGACGGCCTTTTGAGCCTTAATTTCTAAAGTCACTCAGGGGAATCAAACCTACGATACTTAACGTAGACCTATAGTCATGAAATTTGTTACGAACGACCTTACACCATAGTGTTAGTCAAAGTCGAAAAATCGTTAATTTTGCACAAGTTTGTACGGAACCCACGGCACGAGTCTGACTCGCACATGTCCGGTTTTTTAAACCATCGCACCAGCTTTACATCGATGACAGCTGTGCACCGCCCGTTGAACCGTATGGTTCAAAAGTAAATTACTATGCAAGTAGGGGACGGCCATGACAACAGGCGTTCGACACAACACACCATAAAATGATCATGACCATTCCCCGTGTCAATCTGATCCTAATGTTGCGATCGTCTCACAGTACGTTCAGTCCAGACACAATGAGAACATTATTGTAACTTTCCGACATGCCCAATTTATGAAAGAATTCTGGCAACAAATATTAACAGACGAGATAGCCTAGCAGATAAACTTCTATACTCATCCGTGGGATTGTGAATTCGATCCCTGGTACAGTATTCTCACACATATCGCTGCCTAATGAGTAATACATCGTTAGAAAACCTGCACACTAGAGTGGTTAGATATTGACTAGTGTGTGAAATAGAAAGAGATTATAAAAGTTATTTCACCACGACTTCTTACTTTTTCTTACAAGCAGCCTTTATGACACGACAAGATCCTAACCCAATACGAGTAGTGCACTGGCTTATTTTGGAAATCATTACTATCGCAAGTAATAAACTAACCGGATATCGTTAGTAACCACTGACAAGTTCAACCTGACAAGTGCAAAATTGATCTGAATAATAATCGCGAGCAAACAAATCAAATTGCAATTGAGGATGTGAAAACTGAGAGGAGATAAGATTACAACAAGCAAGCTATTAGCAACTAAAGCAATAATTTATAAGCCATTGATAGTTTCCATAAAAGCAATGGACGATTGATTTCTCTTCCTACATCGAGCAAGGATTTAGAACTTCCGTAAGCGTAAAAGCGGTCTTTGAAACCGGTTAAGATTTCATAACATTAGAAAAGTTGTTTGCAAGTGAGCATTATTCAATGACAATTATTATTGTGGCTTATGCCGATACAGATTACTGTAGTTATTGAATACACTTCCTTATCTCGATCCATATACTAGGAAACCGAGCGTATGTCTTGTAAAATATTATTTTTTGAATTACGGTGTCAAAATTTAAGTAGCTATATGAATATTTGTTAAACTAGCAGTAACATTTATACATTTCTACAAATCATGTGACGCTGATGACTTACATAGCAAGGACTATCAAAAGGCCAGACGTAATAATTTCAGAACCGTACATTTTATTAAGTCGTATTTTAAAACGAGTATACTTTTACGAGCTACAATCTACCACAAATAAATCGCCTAAAGAACACCTTATGCTTCTAAATATAAAGGCGAAATACGCTAATCCGCCCACCGTATTCCAATTGATTTAAACCGTTAGCCACACTGTCTAAAACGACAATTCCCTGAAATAAACACGACGTCATAGACATATTTCATTTCAGCTATAATCAAATAAACAGAAGTCTTCTGTCTCTCATCTGCACTAATCTGAGATAGAGATAGAAATATAGTACAAAATAACTGATTAACGTCACGAATCGTACGATTTTAGAGACATTTTGGATCTTTCTAGAATTTGCCACGATCGAAACAACATTATACTGCTTATTTACGTACGTGCTTCCGGTAAAATATTCAATTTTCCCTTTATATTATATGGCTAGACGACAGGATCTTCTGTTAACAATTTTAGATAGTATGTGTATACGTATAGGCTTGGGAAATTGATTCTTAAATGTCTTGGGAAAGTACATTAAGTATAATCTTTTTGAAAGTCATAGTGTCACTATTGTCATTGGTAACTAGATCTTTTATTAAATCAAACGTGACTTCTGACTTCTATTCAAATACGGTGGCACCTTGGAGACGTGTTAACGTGCCATGGTTTTATGAAAATGTTAAAACACGTGAAAATTCAACGTGATTCTTATGAAAATCACGGTTTACGTCTATCCAGTCTCTCCAACTTATTCATATTTGTACCCATTACGACTTAATGTATGTATTAGTGTTACACAAACACATTTTAAATTGAAATGGAATATATTGATTTTATCTTCTCGTGAATTAAACGCTTGTTTTTCAGTATATTCTCGGCGTAGGTGGTACCTAGTTCACTAGTTTAAATGCAATGTTATTACGCTTAGGAATTGATTGATCCTTTGTTAGTATTGTGTTTTTAGGGAGAAAGTTAGTTTAGCAATCTAAGATATTTATATATAAAAATACATTATTAAGCATCGAAGAAGAATTTTAATCGTAATAAATCCATCGTAAACTTTACGCCAGTAACTAGGGCCAATACATACCTTCATGGTTTATTGAAATACATAATCGATTCACTTATTAAAAACCAAATAAAATCGATAAGTTGAAGCACCGAGTATTAATACATTTATAATTTTTTATATTGGTACCTATTCACTTTTCATATGAAAAGCGTAAATTTTAATTAGAATAGATAAAAAAACAATGAAATTGAACATAAAGTTAATATTTAGCCAGGATTAGAAATCTTAACAGATTCTACTAATCCTATTTCGTTTTTTTTAAAGGTTATACCTCTGAATTAAGCCGCTTCAAGATTAAATATGGTCAGTTAAGAAGATAATAACTAGCGAAACTATGCAAATTAAATATTTTTAGTAGATATCCCAAAACTTTCTTAACTTTTAATGCTTATTTTGTGGTTGCGTCATCAATATAAGGCGTAAGCACCATCTGTAAAATATTAGTGTTGACTAACACACATTTTACTCGTACCATAAATTACAAAGGTCTTCGTGGTCAAGGATGCTGATCTCGACACAGATGACAATCACAATAACTGTCTATTATTGTCTTACACGTGGGCTTTTTCCATTTTTGCAATCATTGTTTTGTCGAACATAATATAACGCAACTACAGAAAATTTATCCTTTTTACTGTTTCTGTGACGTCCGCTGACTACTACAGACTTTCTATAATCAACCAATCTTCTATAAGCACCAAGGTAAAAAGGGTACTTATCGCCCAAAAAAAGTGTGTACGGGCTATATGCGGTAAAGGCCCATTTGAGACGTGCAAACCCTTGTTTATTAAACTGAGGATTCTTACAGTCCCTGGAATGTATATATTAGAGGTATACAAGTTTGTCAGACAACATCCAAATCTTTTTAATAAGGCCAGTGATGTTTACTGTCGAAGCACCAGAAATAGCGACAGACTTGTGTTAGACTTTCATCCAAATACGTCGGTGTTCCAAAATAGTTGCTACTGCATGTGTGTTAAGATTTTCAATAAAATTCCAAACCAATTTAAGGTAGGAAGCTTTAGTGTTATGACCAAAAAGCTCCGTGAATGGCTGATTAATAAATGTTATTACAGTGTCGGCGAATTCCTAAACGACAATGATACATGTTGAGTTGACTTTATCATTTGTTAATTTATTGTGCTACTTTGACTTTAATTTAAATAATGTAATTGTAATTATGTAATATTTTAATGACATCATGCTTTTATTTAAATTTGACGTCTAGTTAAATAATGAATTGTTTTGTAATTGACATTGTAATAAATTTAGTGACAATACTTTTTATGTTAAAAAGTAAGCATGCTGTATGTTTATGGCTAAATAGGTTCTAAGCAACCATTAATCACTGTCTACCATCTTGTGACCAACTTATTCATACCCTATTTATAGCAAATAAATGAATTTGAATTTGAATTTATAAGCTGATTGTTTTGTCGATTCCTTGATCGATCAGTATTGTCAGGATGAAGAACTTTTCTATCGATCAATTTAAAGTGCGTACTTGTTTTGATAATCTTATACCTCTAAACAACCAAATTTTGTATTATTAAAATTTTGAACCCACAGCTAGCTACGTAGTACCAATGTTTTTGGAAGCGAATCAACATCAACACAGTTTCGATCCACTTTCACTTTATACAGACCTGATTTCCATAAACCCCGTTTTGCCAACGCAGATAACTTTCAGGAAATATCAAGTCTGGCAACATTGAGTCTGTAGACTTTTGTCTTCGATGTAATCTGTTACGTTGTACGACATAGTTTCCATTATATTATATTCTCTGATCGCTCCTAAACTTATCCATTCAGAACCCGGAATAGCAGATGTGATTCAATATGGAGCTGGTCCAATAGAAGAATTGAATGGTGCCGTATTCAATTATTGTTTAACATCATGACTATAAAATTATATTACATATTATGTTTAACTTCCCAAGTTCTAAGGGTTTTAATAAAAGGTCTTCATACCAAACTTCTATTCTGTATTGTATTATCACTAGGCCTTTTCCCAAGTCTTAACAGTCATGTTAAATATCATTATTAAAAATGTATTAGCGGTTTTCGAGCACTGTTTATTTAAGATTTCAAGTCTTTGACCTTACTTCGTACATTTTAAACACTTGTAACAACAAGTTATTGAAATCTATAGTACAATAGCCACAATTTCATCAGGCTGTGACGTGAAAAGAAATAACAATGATAAATCAATGTTACAATTTGTTGCTAAGTGATAAAACGTCATTTGAATGATGAAATTATAATCTTCAGCTCAATTAATGACAGATAAAAACAACAAGCTGTTAATATTTTAATGTAAATCAACGCGCGATTAGAAAATTTTAAAAGAATCAAAGGGAATCTGAACACAAAGCAATTAAATTTTTTCTCTGTATAAAAATTTAGTATTCTGTTGTAAAAGTGAATGACTTGTGATGTGAACACAATAATGTTGCAGTGACCTGTAGGCAGAATAAAGTAAAAAAAGGTACCCGTAAATATTTTGTCAGACAGAGCCCAGAATTTGCTTGAAATATCTAATACAAAAATAAAAAAGAACAGGCTTACACACAAATCACAGTCATTGAGAATTTGAAACAATAGTGAGTAGAGCATTAATGAGTTCTTTCAAACGTTAATAATTTAATATAGTAGTAGAATTATCACGCGACATAATTCACTTGGTTGGCAACAGTTTCTTGAGGTTGACACCTTAGTAACAAGAGATAAAATGTTATAAATACCCAACCGACGAGATAATATTACGTATTCAACGGAACAGCAGTTAACTTGGCAGTAGGTGTAGTTTCTAATTCTGTTTCGATAGTATGATCCTACTACATTAGATAGATTGATTTAGATCAAAGATTTGGAATGCTCATACATCTAAGGCTGATGGAATCCATTAGTTGTATATCTAAATAGATCTTCTTGTATAAGTACAAAGATTTTGGCAACGCGTCATAATGGCATTACTCCACTATTTTTTGATTGAGATAAGACACATACGAGTATTAATAAATAAATATTATATAAGTAATTTAGATATTAAAACCTTCATTACATTTTCTAAGATGAAGTCTGTCTACTATCATATTTCTGTTTACTGAATAGCATAAGAATTTCAATAACATATACTCGTAAATGTCAAACTATTAGAAAAACACCATAGCCGTCTAGTACCTAATTTTATTTATTTTATTGCCACTATAGCAATTGTTTCTAACAGTCGTCTGAAAATAGACCTAGGTTATTTCGGCTCCTGCTATATTTAGACCGACGCTAAGTGGGGGATATGATATGTCGGTCATGTGTTATCACGAACTAGGTGCCACTCCTAGCATTGTGGGTGGCACAGATTAAACTAGCGTAAGTTCGCAATAACATATCTATGTACTTCGTACCAGGCAGACAAGACTTGTCAGTTGCAGTTGTCATAGAGGTGATTTTGCAACAAAAATTTAAAGTCTGATGTGCTGGCCACTGCACCTTCGCATAGTAATTTGAATTGATTATGCTATCTCTACTAATTTAGTTTTATTTCATTTAGTTCACCTGGGGCTTGGTTTGGGATCCGAGTCTAGTACTTAACTTCATATTAGAGTACTTTGCACTTCTTTGTTTGTACTGGACTACTGACACCATTTACAAAAATCGGTAAATGAGTCATAAGCGGTGCACTGTTTGTTTCTACATCATTAATATTCAAATCCATTAGAAGCGAACTCTACTAGGAGACCTCTTTCACCTCTTCATTCCTATTCAAGACACGTTTGTATATCCAGTTGCTTTTGTATTAACCCTGACAAATCGGGGTGACCTACTATCCTCTGGCGCACCCAAGGACTTGGAAACCCGTATCGATTAATGCAAACTTAATTTGAAACCATCACCTGCAGAGTTTTACTAACACAGATCGCATAAAATATCCTTTTTAATCAAGGTAATAAGGTTTGGAATTTATGAAAGGGAATTTTGGCAGTCGCAAAAAGAATTTGGTCGGATCTATTACGGATTGATGTTTGACGTAACGTTGACGAAAGTGGAAAACTGACCCATTTCTTTTGAGGATTCCCTTGGCTCTTTGACGTCATTGCTTCGATGTTATTAGGTTATTACGGTACTAATCTTGAAAGAAGGTAATGTTGTATAATAAAAATGATTAATGACTTCTGATTGCTTTTGGCAATCATTTTTCTAGTTTAAATAATCTTTATTATGATTGCGATTGATTTATGATAGGTATTTGGCAGTCCAAAACGAATGACGTAGTTTTTTAGCTTCAATGTTATGGAAATCTTTGCTTTGTTTTGATACAATCCTTTCGTCTCGATCAAACTATTTTCGTATCAGTGCATAATAATCAACAGATCTGGTACATGCATCAAGTATCGTATCTGTTTACGCATACAATGAACTCAATTGTTTAAACTACAAACGTCTGATCTTGTTTATATCAATAGCATTTATTATTGCAATAAGTGACTTTTACAGCAACCTTTTCAATAAGAATCAATAGTTAGACCTAAGATCATTTACAGTCAGACATTGTTGCTACTGTGTTGTATTTTTCTGGTCCTGCCACTATGACGTCAAAGTGGCGGGACCAGAAAAAAATCAATGTGCCGTTTCTGTCTTCAGATGTACAGATGTCTAGGTCAGGATTTAAATGGTACAAACGTAGCACTTATACTCTGATATGAAACATTTTGAATCGGAAGCTGCTTGATCCTGCCATCTTGATGCTGACGTTAATATCTGTGAAATTCTCTAAGATAATAATGATTTGTACTTGCATGCATGCAATCTTTTTTCAAGTACTTTCTTTGATCAGCATGCATGACTGGCTTGCATGTTGCAAGACAACATTAACTACACGTCTTTGAATTGCTCCAAAGCATTATGGACTATGTTCAAATGAAATAGAATTTCGCTTTCACATTTCTACAGCAAAGCCAAATGTGCAGCGTAAAACAGTCTCAGACTTTATACATTTATAAGAAGTTGGTATGCATAGACCTGTCTGGGAGTATGTTTGGCAAAATATTCACTTGGCGTTATTTCAAAAATTCTTTCCTACACAACCAAGTGTATTTTGTCGCAGACACACAAAACGTAAACACAAATGTGACTAATAAAATGACCACGAATACTTGTTTACAGTGAGGTTTACGAATCACCATGTACTTACCTAATACTAAAATGATATTTAATTTGAACTTTGGAATAAAAATGTAATACTATCCGGATGCGAATCCCGGGTCGGGCCGAGAGTGTTTGGGTTTTTCTGTCTCGAAATCACTCAGACACAGCTTCGGAGTCAGGAAAGTTGGTGGTGTTAACACCCCCGTGCCTCGCAAAGCTCGTTAGGCCGTTGATCCTGCGCCTGATCTCTCTACGGTCACGTTGGACTGCCGTCTCACCGAATTATGAGAGTGGAGGAACAGAGATTGCACCTGTGTATTGCGCACACACTTATGCACTATAATATGTCCCGCGCAGTTGGCTAATCTCTGTTGAGATAGGCCGCCGTAGTCATAATTCGGCTAGTATTGTAGGTATTGGTAGACAGGGAGTGTGAAATATTTGAACTGGAGGTAGGTAGGTTTTTTGGTTGCAGCTGCCTCTAAAGTTTTGAGACACCATCTTTCTTGCCAGGTCTTAGTAAATGTATTTGCGTGAAGTACAAAGACTTAAGATAAAAAACCCACCGGTAAATGATATTTAAATCCACAAAACCGGATACGTAGGTAGCTCAAGCGGCCCCAGACAGATGCTTAACATTATCGCGTGACCAGCATGCGTATTCGACAAAGGAACTAAAACAAATATGTTTTAGACCCTCCTGCTAGATAAGATGCGTAGTCGCACGTAGTAATACCTAGCCAGGTAGGTATGTACTCACTACACGGGTACATAAAATTCTGTATTCGGATCCACGATTTTAGCTGTCAATAATGATGACCATACACCAGAAAACACATTGTCGAAATTGTACGTTCTGACTATGTACAAATCATAAAGTTAATATACCTTAGGAATATTAACTTTATGGTACAAATTGATATGCCCTATTGTGCACGCGAGGGCCCAGGGTCCGCTTTGGGCCATGATCGGATATAGCAGATCAAGTAGGTAATTATTACAGTGCAGCGACTAGGTTATATCTAATATATTTTTATAAAACAATATTTTCTACCACAAATGCGCCAAAATGTCCGTTACTTTATCATAATTGTGAATCAGCTCACATTCCAATAATGTTATTTTTATTCGTCTCGCGGAATTTTGACGAGTGAATATTTCCACGTTCCAAGGCCGATCAGGGGTCATAAAAGTTGGTGCTTGGTTATCACAGTTATGTATTATTATAACTGTGTGCCATGCCATTCCCATCCAAGGCCAACAAACCCAAGTAGTTGATAGAAAAAAGGTTGTTTCTCCATCGCTGTTTCTTCAAATTGACTTATGCAATGCAGGGTGGTAAAATAGTTCAATTATTAAAAATTATCTACTCACTTATGTATATACTCCTTATAAGTTATCATATTTCGTTACTATCAAAATAACTTTATTGTAATTTGATGTGTATACTACAATATGTCTAAAAATTTCACTTACTAATTACCTACTCATGCTGTATCAAATATTTCTCCCTATAATCATATTTTGTAACTATTCCCACAGAATAGAATAATAGTACCGTCAATACCTACTATTCCTAACACTAAAGACACGTGCCACGTGCAGAAAATTTTATTACGAGTATTACCTACTAGTTAACCTACTCTCGTAAATCATTATTGTTTCGAATAAAGTGTAATAAAAGTACCTACCTACTTGTGCTAGCAGGATAAGTATTAATATGCGATAATAGATATTTATATCTATTAAAATATAAATTATAGGGGAATCCTCTTTGTCAATGATTACTTTAGTATCATTAGAGGATAATAATATTAATACTAAAACAAATCTGATTTTAATTATTTCCGATATAATTAACTGATTACAATTTATTATTTGCCAAGTACCAACCAACGTAGTAACGCTCACCTTTAGTTGGCAAAGCATAAGGATTCCCCTTAATGATAACGGTGATAACGCTGATCATCTTTATTTATAGCACAATAAAGTTGAAAATTGTTAAGTGAAAATACCCGTTTCCGGAGCAGCAGCAGTTGGCGGTTTAAAAAACTCAAGGACTACAGTTAAGGACCCATAGAATCTTGACCCCGATGTTACTAACCTCGCACGTCAGGTATTTCGGTTAGGTACAGTCTGCGGCTCGTCAGGTTACCATGTGAACTACAAAAACATCTTTTATAACGTAGGGAATAGAGACGGTCTCAATGTCAAAGTGGTGTAGTCTGTCGTGCGGCCGTGTCCGTGTGTATAATGGCTTAAGCAAAACGTTGTCTCATTATAATACCATTAGTAAATTTCACCAATTTCTTTTAGCCTTGATTTATCGTCTTGCATTGCGCCTATATGTGTTTATATTTTCATATGCCTGTGCTTGTTTTAAATGGAAGTCATTGGATACATAACTGAACTTTACATTTCTCGGTTTCCTCTTATTGTACACTTTCTTGCACAGGCCTGTATTTCTCCTGGCCTTAACTCTGTGAGAGTTTGCATCAATGCTACCTTAGGCTTAAGCAACGAAATAATTACTAAATCATCATCATCAACCAATCAAGCAAGACAAATTGCATCTGTTAAAGGTTTACATTAGCAGATTATACACTCCTTACACAACCATATCGTGCTTTATACAGTCCATCTATCTCTTTCTCGGTCGACTTCTTCCATTCCATCCACGAAATCCACAAATAATACTATTCTAGGCATTTCCGAACGCAAAACCTTTGCTACTCTATGCGCGCTCATTCTAAGTTCGCGCCAGATGTTTCAAATGTATCTTCCCTCTCACTCGCACGATTCTTCCTGTACGCGGCGTCCATTTTCTTTGTGAATAAATGTGATTTATTAATAAAAATGTGTTTTAACTGAGCTCCCGTACAATAATCAACACTGTTTTTGCCACATGTTGCTAGTCGACGATATCATTAAAATAGAGAAAAGTAGTAGGTAATTATTTACAAACTTACAATACAATACCCACTCAACTAACCTTCATATTACCCGAAAAAGGAACTCCGTGGATTATTTCAATTGTTTTTACCTTCACCACTTCACCTTAGCATCAGTGTCGTGGGTTCGACGCCCAGCTACGCACATTTCATTCGACAAGGTTTGAGTTTTTGTTTAAACGCTATTAAGTTGTTATGCTGGTTTAGCGTTTACACGAATAGCGTGGGATTCAGGGGTCGGGAACATTTAAAACATAGTAAATAATAGTAATAAGTATTTCCCGAGAACTTCTTATAGTGTTGGTTATATTAGCAAGGGTTTCCCCGATATCAATTTAATATACCTACACAACTCCAGAAAACTTTATCTTGCTTCTCAGTAACATTGAGATAATTTTCACTTTCTGTTATTTACAACGGAAATAACATAATCAACTCCATTAATAAAACCAATAGAAATAGGAACTTACGGAATTAAAAACAACTTCAAAATTGCAAAAAAGCACTGCGAAATGTTGTTAATATCTGGAATAGCAGACTATGGGTAATAAAAGTAAGCTCAAACAAGCTGCACTGTGCCATTAGTAAGGAATTTCATTCTATATATTTATGGAATGCATTGCTTCAAGTATATTTTAATGAGTCTAATGCCTTTTCCAATATAGTGAGAAATATAAGCTATGTACAGGCGAGCACATCAGACTATTCATTTTTATTGCAAACTCACCCCTATTACAAAAGCATAAGATACCACAGTGTTTACCTTGATATGATGTCGACCGTACATAATAACATAGCAGATTGTCAGTAAGTAGGTAAATTAAGTAGGTAGGTAATTTATCATTGAAATCTATGACAAACGTGATTTCTAATCTCTCACAACAAAGATAATTATTTTAATTTTTACAGCGTAGTACCTATAATTTTGATTAAGTATGGCCAGGCCTGTGTATCTCCCCGCGTATGTAGCAAAAACGCACCTACGCGCGGCGACATTACTTAGGGGCTAAAACAAGTTGCGTGTCGCTACCTGCCAGCGACGCTCGCGCGTTTTATTCACCGCCGCTGTGGGTCGAAACGCCATTTTGAGGGACTTAGCATATGACTTTCTATTTTCACTTTTTTCTTTTTACCAATGGATAGCCTATTATAGCCTTAATCGAAAATGTCATAAGGCATTTTGTGCTAAACCTTATAGTTTAGCTGTAAAAAAATAAATAGTTTTTTTTTGTATGGGACGGATTACTTAAGTCTATATTGTTGTTGACCTAAGGGTGATCACGCGTTAAAACCTTTTTATTCTTATTATTTACCTATAGGACTATAAACAAGCACTAACACCGTGTCTATAAGTCTGCAATTCTCTGAGTTATTGCGATCGGAAAATAAATAAATTTTATACCTTACAAAGCTTGATTTTTGAATAACATTTATCAAATTAAACGTAAAATAGTAACTGATGGTTACGTATTTTACCATTTGTGATTAGGAAACGAACAAAAGCATGAACCCATACAATCTTTGAGTACTTGAATGTTAATGAGACGTTATAGATGCTGCTTTAAAAAGAAAAAAGTTTTGGTTTGTGGCTATTCTATAGACGTTTATGCTGGAATCGCTCTGCATGTTTCAGAGATAATTGGATTAGATAAATACAATAAAATTAAACGTTAAGCACCTGAGCATTTATTTTTAAAATATTGTTCATTGACACAAAATATAAACATTTAAGTAGGTGCATAATTAAGAACATAAAAATTATTAGAAAATTACTTAAAATTAAGCCAACAAAACATACAAACATCAACGAACCACTGACTTCTTTTTGCCTTAATATTTTAAAACATTTACACAAATATATCATAAATGTAACAACACAAAATCATAAATTACACTTAAATAACAAAGAATTTAATAAAATAATATGTACAAAGCTACCATTCCAATATCAATAATACAAGTATTTACAATTATCTTAAATCACAAGGAATTTTAATACAATGAAACTTACTCACTATCACTATTACTATCTTGTAAATTATCTACATCAATAAAATCTATTGCTGGTTCTGTCGGAAAATCCAGAAGAAGCTCTTTGGCTCTCGAAGAGAGAACCAATAGGTTTCGTTTTACCATCCAAGGTCTAAGACTGGTAATCTTAGGATCAGAAGACAAAAGAAAATTGTGTAAAATATCTTCATTCGTCGCTATCCTACTTACTTTCCTAGAATGGTGTTCTCTATAATTACGGAAGTCTTTATTGCGAGCTTCTGCTGCTTCTTCCGACAGTTTACCAATTGGAATGGAACCAAAATGCTGAATAATGGCAGAACCATGCACTAAAAGTTTGTGCAAACTGGAAGGCATATAATACCAGGGATACAGTTTTACATATAATTCCGCAGTATCATTGCAAAATTGAGAGAATTTAGAAATATCAACGCGTTCTCCACACGCAACAGTTTGGAGAATCACGTGTAACCTTTCAATTAAATTCTGATCAATTCCAGTGATACGGGCTGTTGTGTCTGCTTCCCTGAAAAATTTCCTTGCAGTATTGCCATCGTTAGTGGTGCCAACTCCTTGCTTGACCACATCAATTAGCAAACCACTGTCCTTTTTGAATGCTTCTTGAATAGCGCTTTTGCGTAGCTTCATTTTTTCTTTGTCATCACCTCTGCAACTCCATGTTTTGAACTCCAACCGGTAGGCTACAAAACAAGCAAAAATATAATGAAAAATAATGATTAAAAATACTAATACTACTACTAATTATTACTTCAAATAATATGTAATTTAGCGTGGTGAAAATTATAATTTTTTTTCTTACCTATATGTAGTAAGCACTCCATGCACCTTATCCAAGCATGAAGAGATGATAGCCCATACTGATACATATCTTCATTATGCTGTCTTTGGGGATGGGATTCCAGATCATTCATTTCCGATGGCTTCGCTTTACAAATATCGCAGACAGCTGACGAAGTCTCTGATAAATAGGAGGCTATCTTGCCGTCAATCATTGTCAAATGTAATTGGTGTTTTACTGCAATCTGTTCAATTCTTGACGGTAAAAGTGCTTCTATTTCTCCGGATATGCTGGCTTTTATGGCTGTTACAGTTGCTTAAGATTCTTTTGTAAATTTAAACATAATTGGACGGCAATAAAAGGTTGAAGAAGGTCGGTCATTTTCCCAAAGCACTGTTCCATCAGGTTTCTGCAGCCTAATCGGTACTAGACTGGCCATAAATATACTGCTCTCATGAAACTCTGTATCAGACTTTTGTTTGTAATTACTTTGACCTGAAGCACCATCAAAACCCCATTTGCTCACAAGTTGTAAATCAGTGGCAAGTTTCAGGTCCAAAGTAATCGAATCCAAAAGTCTGTATACAGTTAAATCCAGCAAAGCTTGCAACTTAATTGATGCTCCGTCTTCAGTAACCAAGATGTCTTCTGTTTTTGGATAACAATTCTGTTTTTCCTGTCTAACTTTATAGTACGAAGGGTACAAGTCTGTACCATTTTCGCTAGCTGCCTCTCTTAGGTTTATGTATTGCCACTTCGAAAGTTTAAGGGAAATTATTAAAGCCAATGCTTTTTCGGGTGTATATGTTTTTCTTTTGTCTTCACTTTTACCTATACAATCTTTTACTTTTTCAAGGTCTTCTGGGTTATCCAATAAATGTTGCATAATTTTTGCCACATCTTCGTTTCCAGAACTTTTTAAGCTCCTCATAGCAACCGCATTCACTTCTTCAGGGGACAATGACAGCGATTTATTTATTTCCTCCACACGTCTTCGCTTTTGCTTGGAGCCCAAATCTTCAAAAGGTTTTCTTGGTGTAAACATAGCTGTTGAAGGTCCTGATGTAGGAGATTCTGACGTAGAAGGTTGTGATGTAGATGGTTCTGACGTAGAGGGTTGTGATGTAGATGGTGGCAGATTTTCTATATTATCAGTATCATCACACGTGTCTTCATGATCTTTGCTTAAGATAACTTCTTCAGGCCAAGTTATTGGACTTTCTAGCCAATCTCCATTGTTCCGTATAAACTGAGGTAAAACGCGACTACTCCTTCTCCATCTAGCACTCACAATAGAACAAAATCGCTCACAGAACTTTTTAAGTACAGCACTGGTCTTCTCCGGCACATTCATTTTCTCTTGAAGAAAATCAAAAAGTTTTTTACTGTCCGACAGTGATCCCAAGTTTTCTCTCAAAATCACAAACAAATCTAAATTATTTACTATATTTTCCATCTTAGCGAAAAGAAAATAATTCACAGTCACAAGAGATTTAAATAGCAGTTAAACGAAGGTTCAACGAATACTAGTTATGATTTTCTCATTACGGATATTATATACCTTTTGTAACACCAGCAACTATTGAATTTTCATAATAAAATAACCCTAATTAGTAATTAGAAACCTAAAATAATGAGTACTTGAAAGTGATTAGTGGTATCACTTAATTTATTTCATAAATAGATAATAATGTGAAACATAGTTAGTTAATCACGTAATCATTAGCTATTTTAGCAGAAAACATTACCAATTAGCGTAAACATAATAGTAAGTATTTGTTTTCAAAGTAATTTAACTAATTTCTTAATCCTTTGTATGTTTTTGAGTACTTAAAGATTGTGTGGGTTAATGGTTTTGTTTATTACCGAATCACAAATGGTGTAATATTTAACCTGCACCTACTATTTAACGTTTAATTTGATAAATGTTATTCAAAAATCAAGCTTTATAAGGTATAAAATATATTTATTTTCCGATCGCAATAACTCAGAGAATTGCAGACTTATAGACAAGCTTTTAGTGCTTATTTATAGTACTATAGGTAAATAACAAGAATAAAAAGGTTTCAACGCGTGATCACCCTTGGGTCAACAACAATATAGACTTAAGTAATCCGTCCCATACAAAAAAAACTATTTATTTTTTTACAGCTAAACTATAAGGTTTAGCACAAAATGCCTTATGACATTTTCGATTAAGGCTATAATAGGCTATCCATTGGTAAAAAGAAAAAAGTGAAAATAGAAAGTCATATGCTAAGTCCCTCAAAATGGCGTTTCGACCCACAGTGCGGCGGCCACGCGGCTATGTTGCTGGCTGGACGAGAATGAATAAAGTACTAGAAAGAGGCGCAAGATGGCGTTAGAAGCTTCTCGTAGCAGTCAACCCTATCGCGTCGCGTGATATTACGTCACTGAATAGGTTTAGTGTATTATGAATCATATTCCAGAGCAATAACGATGAAATTGTCTTGCAATGGATTTTTATAGGTGTCTACACGAAAATGTGCTTGACTCTGAGGCGAACTAAATTACGCCATATTGTTGACGACATTGAGTAGATATTTCTTTGAATACAATTGCTAAGTCATACTTCTGTACGTAGTACTAGTACTTATTCTGTTTACTAGTTATTCTGTTTACTACGTAGTTTACTTTACCTATTATTTTGCCCCCTTACTAATAATGATTTTGACATTGCTATACACTTGCTTGAATAAATGAGATGGATAATTTGAAATGTTTGTCTCCACTTGCGTCATATCGTGCATATAACCTACCTGTCTTTAATTTTAATTTAGTCGTCTCATATTTTATACCTATGTTATAGCAGTGGCAAATTTATTAAGTAAGGGGGCTAGAGCACAGATTATATAATACTAAAGTTTCAATATTTATTAAAAAATTAGTATGACCCAGTATTTATATGAGCAGTATATGTTTAATGTTTTATATTAAAATATACGCATAGAGATCGACATTGGTTACACTCACAGCAAATCCCTATTTGTTAATGGATGACTATATGAATATTTGGTATCTTATTTAAACTTATAAATAAGAAATAACACTGTGAGTGTTAAAAATATTAAAAACTATTAGCGATAGGAAATCCATTAGTCTTCAAAACTTCAGTCCTTATTATCAAACGCATAAATTCCAATTTCGGCAGGAAATTGTATGTCCTACTGATCTGAATTTTTAATATTTCTTTTCATTTTATAATTTTCTTACCGCTTTAATGTTATCATTATAAATAAACCACCCATGAAAAATTTGCTGTCTTTTGTTACGTAAAAAGTTCCACATCATTGCTGGAACAGTCTGCGGCACGGGCCTGACCAGCTGTCGTCATGAGACCGTGCTAAATGGTACAGCGACAGTAGATCAAGCTGCCAGCGGCACCTTATCTAATTGTAGTAGGGGCGATTTTGCTACTACATAGTGTCTGATGTTGCGGTGGACATTGGTATTGCCGTCATAAGACATTGTGAGATTGGTGGACACAAGTGTGCAAAATCATTTGTTTTAAGACTATTGAGATTGCTTCTGTTCTAATAAGTTATTGAATAATTATTTAAATATTTGAGAACAGTCGGCAGCACGTCAGCATACCAATCAGAACTACGAAAACATCTTTTAGTACGTTGGGAATAGAGGTAGTCTCAACGGCAAGATGGGGTGGGCTGACGTGAAGCTGTTGTACCGTACGTCGTCCACTCCTACTGCACCAGGTAGGCAGGTAGGTTGATTCAAGATTTTCAATCATTCCTCATCGTTGAGGAATCAATACTTTAAAACAAACCTTACTATTTTCTTTGAAACTAATGAAATGCAACAAAATTTAACAGAAACACGAATAAATTATAGCGCATAATTCCAGGAAAATTAATTTCGTTTCAAACAACACAATTATATGAATATGTTACTTATGTAACGGTCATGCATGATTTTCCTTAACAACTAAATTATAAGGTAAAAATTAAAGAACGTTATACCTACTTACCTACCTTTGAAATTCAGCCAACTTGTCAAACAAAGTACCTACCAACTGGCTTTCAATGGAATCGAACTGGACCCCAAGTCTAAATTAACTAGCAAAATTGTGTAAATCTTTTTTTTTTCAATTACGATCATATTCCATTTTTGGCTAGCTCAATTTAGAAGACTGAACCCCTGGACGTCTGGAAAGTAATTATTGCTTTGTAGGAACTTTTAAAAGCCATCTAGTGAGACGGTAGGCCTGCAAGTTCTGATTTTAGAATACCTACCTAACTCTCCCTTCCTCAGTGTGTAGTGCGTTTTTTTTTAAATTTATTATAAAACAGACATTTGGCCGCAATCTCACCTGATGATAAGTTGCGACCAAGGATGAATGCTGTCTGGCTATATAGTAGTAGGTAAATACAAATAGCCTATGACCTATTTGCTTGATCTGGATCATAGTGTTTAGGGACACTTCAGCCGACCACGAATTTCACTCTCTAGCCGCAGTACGCAAGATAAACATAGGTATACCTAGATTCAATAAGGTGGTATGTCATCAACAACTTATGGATTTTTCCTCTCCAAAGATGTAAACTGATAAAAAAATCAGATGGATGATACTTGTAATATTGCCGTGATTGTCATGCCTTTATCACGATTTCGTAACATGATTTGGCAAAATACGGCAGTACAAAAAGTAATGCGCATAACCGCGCATTGCTGATAATTCGGTCAACGAATTTGGTGCACCCGTTTATTTGCTTAACTTAAGCTTGATTTACGCGACTAAACAAATATAATACTTACCTACTTAATAATATTAATACGCACTATGCGTATTAATTTTAACACATAGCGGCATTGATGATTTTTTGTTTTACACAAAATCTTCGTAGGTAGGTTCATCATGCATGATCAGATCACCACTTGGACACACACCCTTGAAAATTGGTGATCAATTTTTGAGAATTGGAACTTGAATCAAATTTCGCTTACAAAAATTAATTAACTGTGTCATCCGGTTGGACTTGAACCCACGTCCCTTCGCTATCCGGGCGAATGCTCTTACCAACTGAGCTACGGAGGACTTTAGTCAGCCGACGAATTTCTACAAGTGCTTACTACGCCAGTGAGCCGGCGTTCGATCTCATCAAAACTTGGAATTTGAATGGGAATTTCCAAAACTGTTTGGTGCAGTGGTTAAAAAAGTTAGTACTAACTCGTGCTAGCAAAATAAGCGTTATAGCTTTACTTTTAAAGTGGAACACAAAAACGGGAACCAAGATAATTTGACACGTGAAATGTTTGCCTTTTTTATCAACTCGCCTCCATCCAATCCTGTCAAGGCTGAGATCTATCTTTCTAAAAATGTCTAATATCTTATCTTACTAGACTGATAGGTTTGTACTAGGTAGCTAATTATAATGTCCAAGAATTTCGTGGACAAACTCACGAGTAGCATTGAGGACACGTCGCCTGCGTAGTTTCGTAAGAAGATCAAACATGACGCGCATATTGAGTATCTATATTTGCCGTTGACAAAATAAGCCCAAATTTTCTGAAGACCTCGAGTAAACTTGTCTTCCACACATGATTTACTATCGTTTTATCCGTAGGTAGGTCTATAACTGCCTGCCTAACACAATTGCTTTCACATTGCAATTGCAATAGTTAAAGCTTTTTAGGAATGAAAAGTAGCTTTAAACTAACATAAGCAAAATCTTTAATTAAGCATTAAGCCTATCAAACTAATGAAAAAATGACAGTTCATGTATAAGTCATTGCTTGGATTAGTGCCATAAGAACAGACACGCATCACAAAATACTTATTCTGTGCACAAATACAGACAGACGACTCGCAAATGGTGCAGGCAGCCGCCAAAAGCCGCTTATTAAAAAGAAAAATAAACCTTACTAAAAAGAAACCAAGCCCTTCTTCGGATGACGGTGTCCGTATTTTCTGTAGCCGTCCCTTTTACTCATAGCAGTCAGCCTGAACGAGCGCAATGGCTAGACTCGTAAATACGAGCATCATCGTGCCGCAGACACAACACTACGCAGTTACTACAACATATTGATAACGCCAACGAACCTTGCAAATGACATTGGCCAGTATAAAAAGGCGCAGTATACTACAGTGATTAACAACATTGAGCAATCAGTTAAGCCTACATTGCATACTACACTCGCCCATATAAATATTGACATTGAGAATTTGATAGAACTTATATCATAGAAATCTAGAAATTGACACAAGTGAGTGAATTGGCAATGGCATTTATGAAACACTTAACAAGTTGATTGGGAATTAGAATGTATGCTGATAATGGCCTAATAAATATTGTAAACATTACGAAGCATAGTAAGAAAGCGCATCACGAAATTAACAAACATAGTCAGAGAATTATATGTATAATAGTGCATTGTCCTATTAATATTGCATCATCTGCGCATCTGTCTTTAAAAACAAGCACAGCAACTACTAAAATACATCATTGCAATGTTCTTGTTTCATCCAAAATTATATTTCAGGACAAAAAAATATACCTAACATAATGTACACATCAGACTTAAAATCACATCAGAGTTCAGACTTGACATTTTTAACGCAAAACTTACCCTACCTTAGTGTCTACGTTGATCTGCTGTCGTACGTTCCTTATGTATCTGCACTAGGCACCCCAAAATGTTCCATCCAACCCTTCTTGCTGTAATAATTTAATTAAAAGACTGATCGGTTTGTAAATATGCTGTGTAAGTATGTGCTTTATTAAGCGGCGGATGTTATCCAATACCGGCCTGGTTTCCATGATTCATGTTGGCTCATCACCGTTGACTCAGTCACCCATTTTCACTAAGCGTCACGCCCCAGATGTGTCTAAACTGGTCCAATTTGCAAGGATACTGGGAATTTTGTATGGGATTGCATTGGTCACTTTTCTTCAGCTCCCAAGACTCAGTGTTTTTTCATTCGTCGTTGACTTGTACCGAAACGGTGTTATTACAAAAAAATTAGACCAGGTTTAAAATAGGTCTAATTATTAACCGACAACAGAGGAATGAATGACACATTCGTGACATAACCTAATAGATAAAAGCTTTTCTAATTGGCTAGCTAATAGCTTAGTCCTGGCTTAAACCCGATACTAAGTTTTTGGAATAACGGGGAAAGTGTCTAGGATGGCGGTACCTATTTAGTGATTAACATGCGTGTGTTATATAATCTTGATTTCAAAGTTAACGCGATGGCTTTCTTAAAACTTTAATAGCAGCGTTTTACCTGAAATAAAAAGCATATTAAAATACTTACCTTACTGGAAGCTTTATATTGAGAAAGCATATCCGTATCCGTCGATTTCTACCAGTTCTAGTACCTTTTTACCCCTTCCCTTGTTTCCGGGACAGTGGCGACACCTGGCGGCCGCGCGACATTTTTAGTTTCCTTAAGTGTGTAGCGCCATTTTTGTTCATTGGCTCTTTACACCAGGCAGAAATTAAGTGAAAGCTTCCAGTGAGGTAAGTATTTTAATATGCGTTTTATTTCAGGTAAAACGCTGCTATTAAACTACTTGACCGTCACTGGAAGCTTTATATTGAGACCTGTTTGTTATCGCCTGGTGTCGCCACTTGTATCTAACAGGATACAGTTACGCCAATGTGATTATAGAACTTTATAGTTTAAACTATGGTATATAATTGCCATAAATTTTATATAATATTAGGCTAGCTTATTGATTCAAACAAATTGTGGGATAGTATACAAGGTACTATTTTCTCGTCTGCAGCATTTTGGAACGTACATGATCGCCAATTTCCTCGGGCTAAGATTTCGTCTAGGGAATGATTTTCGAGTTAACCTTTAGAGGCTACGGCTACTGCTGATCTAACTCTTCCAGGATTCGGTATAACCCTTGAAAATATTTTTTATCCAACAGGCTTATTTTACGTGAAGACACATTACTTGTGTAATAAATAAATTTAATGACTTAGCCGAGTCACGACATTATATTCACGTCACGTTATTATATTTTAGCGGATCAATTGTTTTGTCAAGCCACAGCATACATACAGCACTAGATGCAGATTTGACACAAACATTGCTGATTGCGAACCATAAGGTTATTTAGTTTATAACGTATTTATATGAGTTTAAATAAGAAACTTATATAAATAAGAAATGAACACTGAGTGTAAAAAATATTAAAAACTATTATGTTTACGTTTTTGCACTAAAAGGTCTATCGTTCCCAGGCCACCTTATTTGTTTTATGGGTTCCGCCAAGAACATCTTAGTAAGGTCAACTATTCAGGGTTCAATGTTTTTATCGCCTGGACCAAACCCCACATTTGTATACCCGAGAGCTTAGTCTTCGACCCGCGATGGTATGAGGCCCGTCGTCAGATCGATAGAGTTTTTGCAGTGCTGCCGAACCCTAGGTTCGGTTTTTGAGGTCTATTTCAGCCAATATTTTCTTCCACCGTGGTGAAAGGCGTTGACTGATTTATACGACCCAAGACTCTGGATATATGAAATGGTGGCAGAAACACCCATGCGATGCGTTCCATGGAACACTGCTGAACGTGTCATGATTTTTCATGCTCTTTTGAGCTTGGCGGTCTTACATCATGACACATAAATTGTAAACAACATGCTTTGTTTGCTGTCTTGAGAGGAAAAGGGATTTAGTATTCAAATAAAATTTTTGCACAGGCCAGCAGTAGATGCCATTCTAGTCCGGAGAAAGGCGACGATGCGAAAAGTGATCGGCATCGTTGTTATGGGTCACTCTATCAGGAGTAGCGATATCGTGCCTCCCCTTTTTCGTGCATGAGACACTGCTGTCTTGATATCGCATTGGACAAAGAGATATGAGGACTGAACTGTGATGCAGTTCTTGGGCTTGGCTCTGAAGAGCATACAGTAAAGTTAGCATCTATTTTTGTTTTTAGCGCAACACCCCTTCTCCTTGTGACCCATGAGAGCTAGATCGTTTGGAGGAGGTTAATGAAGTTCTAAGTAACTAAATTGGTAGCAATTTAGTTCGTAGATCTTCGAAGATTTGGTAACGTTAAAAACTGATGATGATTTAGCCAACTTCGAGAGACAACAAAGCTGGCAAAATTCAGAAGCCCAATTAATTATAATCGGTAGTCCTTAGATTTATTGATCGCTGTATTTTTGCAACCGGCTTTATTTTCGGCAAGGAATTTAGATAGTTCCAAGTCCTTCAAATTATTTCTAAATACGTTATGCTTTGCGGATATAAGACAGATTTCAAACTTTATCTTTCATCCAAGAACCTGTGAACTTTCAGTCAAACCCACTAGCGAAGCATGTGTGTTTGGGCTATAAAAAGTTGTTAAAAAGACTCATAAACAATTATTTTTACATTCCATTTGTCACGCAGTATTTAAGCTAGCCAATTCGTGATAGTGTAAACGGTCTCTGGAAACGTGTTAAAGCCGAATAGCAGGCACGTCAGTCCCAACAACTTTTTATTGTACATCAGGCGTAAGAAAGCGCCTATGTGTGTGGGCAAGACACGCACACACTTTCAAATAGCAATAGGACTGGGAACTTGCACAGCCAGTCTTGAGGTTGCTATCACGTAGTCTAATATTGGACAGGCTGATCCATCTGATTTGGAGACCAGAAATAGGGGTGAAATGGTCTTTGGAAATGTAATATTCAGCTTTGATACAATTCCTAGTGCTCCCATTTTCCTCCACTGTCGGTGATAGTACGTAACTTACCTGCTTGAAACGAGGCATTGTCTAAATTTTTCAGCTTACACTAGAGCCACTTGGAGCGTCCTAGGATGCCTTCGCGAGCGGGCCAAAAGCCTCTGTTGTGAAATGAACCTTTTCCACTAGAATTCTGACTTTCGTGTTGAGCATTTAAGTGCGGGGAGCTACTTTGCTTTAGGTTGCTATATGATAAGAATGCAAGAACATAGGCAGTAAGATTTGGTTCATGAATAAAATATTATGTGTTCCACACGGTGGAACTGCTGATTTTCCCAAGCCATGCCACTGCGAAGGGCAGCTATATTGAGCATTTAAGTGCTGACCCATATGCGAATTCTTACCTTGGTTGAATCCAGCCCGTAAGTGAGGGTTGTTATATTTTGACTAACAATTCCTGTGCATAGGAATAAAATTTGGTTCATGAAAAATGTTATGAGTTGCACGCAATGGAACTGCTAGTTTTCGCAGGTCATGCCCCTGCGAAGGGTGGCTAATGGCTATCTTGAGCATTTAAGTGTTGACCCATATCAAGATACTTACCATGGTTGAATCCACCCCGCGAGGGCGAGTTGTTATATAAATAAGAATGCATGTGCATAGAAGGTAAGGTTTGGTTCATGAAAAATATTATAAGTTACACGCGATGTAACTGCTGGTTTTCACAAGCCATGCCCCCGCGAAGGGTGGCTATATTGAGCATTTAAGTGCTGACCCATATGCAAAAACTTGCCTTGGTTGGATCCACCCCGAGAGGGTGGGTTGTTATATGAATAAGAATGCATGTGCATAGGAAGTAAGGTTTGGTTCATGAAAAATATTATGAGTTCCACTCGAAAGAACTGCTGGTTTTTACAAGCCATGCCCCGATGAAGGGCGGCTATATTGAGCATTTAAGTGCTGACCCATATGCCAAAACTTACCTTGGTTGGATCCACCCCGCAAAGGTGGGTTGTTATATGAATAAGAATGCATGTGCATAGGAAGTAAGGTTTGGTATGAAAAATATTATGAGTTCCACTCGATAGAACTGCTGGTTTTCGCAAGCCATGCCCCCACGAAGAGCGGCTATATTTAGCATTTAAGTGCTCACCCATATGCAAAACTTACCTTGGTTAAATCCACACCGCGAGGGTGGGTTGTTATATTATGACTATGAATGCATGTGCATATGAAGTCAGGTTCGGTTCATGAAAAATATTATAAGTTCCACACGATTGAACTGCTGGTTTTAGGACGCTATTCCCCGCGAGGGGCGGCCATTAGTAACACTAGATTTAGATTGTAACCCGACTTTGATGGAAAGAATGCTTTGTAAAACTTTTTACAAATAAATGATATTTTGATTTGATTTTTACTTACATTACATTACCCTTTTCTAAAACTGTTGTAAAAGGTGCATGCAGGCTAAAGTTACAGACACAAATTTCGATAACTTAGGTAAAATGTAGAGGAATTGTTACAAAAAGCAATTTAAAACGTAATTGGTTCCGCGTAGTGGCTACCGTGCAGAATATACTGAAAGCAAAAGCATTGAATGAATATAGCAGGATAAGACCTATCAACATATTATGCCTAGTAGCGAAAGGTGTCATAAATGTTTTTACCTTCTTGTTTGTTTCTAGTTTTATGACTAGTGTGGTTGTAATTTTTCTATGTAACAGCATAAATCTAACTTTTGACCAAGAGAAACAACCCAAGCGTCGGGTAGCAACATTTTCAATATCGTAAGTAAAGATATGTAGTTCGTCGCCATGACAGTCGTCAGTGACGTTGTTTTTCACTAAACTCTCAACAAACCGAACCCCGTATTGATAATCTATATCAACACGTACAAACTTGTAAAGAAATTGCTTAATTTATAAAAACAATTTATATTTCAACACTATTTCAATTATCAGTAGGACAAATATGATTAGAAACATGCGGAGCTCCCCCATTTCCTAGGTATTCGGAATGGCAGGTGTGCTTACTTCTCTTACAGGGCTGACAGCGGCGGCGTGACCGCCTGTCTTTGCCGGTCCCACAAATAAGAAAGCACATGGCCGGTCCAGTAAACACGAGCCAGAGACAAATCAAGCTTGATATTGAACTGCTGTCATTAGAACTACTCAGAGCACGTTTGCGTCCTTGTCGCGTTCTGCTCGATGCGATGTTACTTTAGTTTTCATGCATTACAAAAAAAAAACTAGGTAGGTACTTATTTTATTTGATTTAGCGAGTGAAAATCTATAAATATGTACGAACTGGCAATTCTTTAAAAAACTCACCACGAGATCCGAACGGAAAAACCGTTGAATGTCATGACCATGGCGTGGTATTTTCACTGTGAACAACAATTCGTAAGGTAGAATTTTTTCTAATTACGTGGTTTTATACTCACTCACTTTGATTATATTTACTTCACTTAAAATTATTTTTAGGCAATTACAGTGTCGCAGAGGCAGAGCCTGCTGCGCACAAGTTGCTTCGACGGAATACAAAACGCCAATGAACAAAAATGGCGCTACACACTTAAGGAAACTAAAAATGTCGCGCGGCCGCCAGGTGTCGCCACTGTCCCGGAAACAAAGGAAAAAGGTACTAGAACTGGTAGAAATCGACGGATACGGATATGCTTTCTCAATATAAAGCTTCCAGTGACGGTCAAGTAGTTTAATAGAAGAATTCTTGTAAGCGTGCCTGTCACTATACCACTATATTATTATTCTGTGACAACTGCGCGTTTTGTTTATCGAAAGTGTTATGTAGGTGGGTTCTTTACCGGTTCTTATCATACCCTCAATCTATCGGAAAACTAGTTACTTTGATTACGATCAAGCAAACCAACAATCAATTTGCGTTTCAAGAAATGAATTCAGGTCAAACAAACGCTACTTACAAAAAATATATTCAACTGGGTCGAGTGAAAATGCGTCATGAATTTTCTTTCCGGTTAGTTTAAAATTACAAACATTTACACCCCTTACTAATTATTATATTAAAATGTTTGTCTCCACTTTGTCATGTCACGTATCTGTCATTAATTCGTAACTAGCCGTATCATAGTTGTACAAGTGTTACAGCAGTGGAAACTCATTATTAGTGTGTTATTAATAGTAGTAAGGGGGTTTGAATTTAAGTAGAAGAAGCGGGGTTCTCAGATTGTATTATAAGTATTTATCGATATCGATACAGGTATGATCATCAGTGATGTCAAATGACAATTTAATCTAAACAAAATTTAGACTACTATTTCTTCGCTTTAACTGTAAAAAACTAAATTACATTTTAACAGCTATGTTATATTTTACGCCTCAAATCTAGACTTCATGGCTTTTTGCATACTGAAACCAACCTAAGCCCGTTTGGATACAGTTGAAATATATACGTGTGCAAATTTTCCTGTCTATTACCTACTTATCAACACATACAAGTGTGTGAAATTGATAACGTCTAAAGAAAGTATCACTACACACACTATCGCTAATTAATAACGTTTTAAAAAGAGTTATCAGCTTTTTAGTGATTCCTGTTATTCCGTGCTGATAATAATTAATCACTGCTGACACCAAAGGTTGGAGGAACTTATAATTTAGCTGGAGCTCCCTCTGACAAATGCATTTTAATATAGTGCTATTTTAAAGACTTCTAATTAGTAAGCTTATAGGCTTAGCCTACAAGTAAATTCCTGTCTAAAAATCTCATCTCACTTCTGGAATTTCAAAGATATTTAAAATTTCATAAATTCATGATATAAGTACCTACATAGAAAATTAAAATAATATGCTCAGCAGTAGGTACTGAATGTAAAGTCGAATAGCGTTTGTGCCTAAACCAAATAAAAGTCACTGTACCTACCGAGTAGGTACTAGGTAATTGCACGCTATGTAGGTACATAGCGTACACTCTGTTAGTGTTAACGTAACGACAGCCAGTAACGTTAACGTTAACGTTCCTCTAAACTTTTTAACATATTTTAAATGAGTATACGTATTAGGTTAAATCAGATAAATACTTAATACCACACAGTCATATTACATAAGTGTCCTGTTGGTAGGTATAATGGTTGCGTTGAGATCTTTTAACAGGTACTTGATAGAGTTGAGAACTTGAGATTGAAGACAAAGTGCGGTACCTAGAAACCTCTTGAAAATATAATGACGGTATTCCCATTTTAAGTAGGTACCTAGGCACATCGAATAAAGTAGACACTATGAGGTCATCGGCTACTTTGGTAACTCCTGGAACTATATTATCAATTGTGGTTTTATGTAAGTAGATAATTAAATAACGACTCAAAGGCAGATTTTTAGAACCCAGTAACGGATAAATTATACAAGCAAGGCAAGGAGGAATGTTTTTTTTTTACAGCGGCCTTACCGATTGACACTTTTTGACCTGTCTGTCTCATACTCTATGGCCAAATCACGACATGGGATTCTGTGTCTTATTCTTCAAGGACTGCAGTTGTAAATTGGTTGTAGGTTACGTCACGTCGGTGTCACGTGTGGCCAGATCACACGCGAGATGCGTGAGATACGTTATGGCACGGGCATGGCCGTCTAATACGTACTCTGCAGACTACATTCGTATTTTCAAGACTGCCCGTCCTTGTCACTCATGCCAGAGCAGCAACATGACAGAGCGAGCAAGTGCGAAGGTTAGAGACGAAAATACGCACGTAGTACATAATAGGGACACTAGTTTGAATATAATTGCGGTGTTATTTGATGGGTTTCAGATACGAATACGATAACGCCATGTGGTAGGTACCCGTCAAAATGAGGTCCATGGTATTAAAAGTTGCCATGGCCGGGTTTCGGTTACGTAATAGGAACGAGTTGTGTGTGTGGTAAACTGTGGTGTTGTATGGCCATCCAGTATCTACTTATCATTAGGGCCGTACTACACGCATGTTATTAAGCCAATAATATGACTGACAAGACTACAATTATCGATAGGAGTCGGGATGATCTCAAAAACTGCACAACGGATTTTCATGCGGTTTGTTGATTCCCGACAGCTCAGGGGAGTTATTACGTAAGTACTAGTACATATTCTGTGGTAGTAATATATGGCCACTTTACTAAAAAGCCAAAAGACGCGTAGACTTGATATTTTCTACCTCTCCTTCACTTCAACAATAAATAAATAAATTGTTCCAACAAACACACCAATTACCTAGCCTCATACTAAGCGTGAGCTTGTGCTATGGTGACTAGGATAAGGGATAGACATACTTAAATACTTTTATAAACATCCATGACTTAGGTACAAATGCTCGTGCTCATCACACAAACATTTGCCCCTTGCGGGATTCGAACCCGCAATCATCGTCGAAAACGTAGTTAATGAGATCTACGTGAACAGACATCCAGACAGACTAATAATCCATACTAATATTACAAATGCGAAAGTGTGTCTGTCTGTCTGTCTGTTACCTCTTGACGCTTAAACCACTGAACCGATTGAGATGAAATTTGGTGTGGAGACAGTTCGAGACCCTGGAAAGGACATAGGCAACATTTTGTCGCGATATAAAAACATTAAGGGGGTGAAATGGGGGATGAAAGTTTATATGGAAAATCCAACTCTTGCGGGCGAAGTCGCGGGGAACCACTAGTATTTTATATAGATATATATATATCTATAAATATATATATATTTAAAAGTATGCGCATAGACCGTACCTCACTAGGAGTTTTTCTTTTTATGTCATGGAGTTCCTTCCTAATATAGATATCCACACGCCGCACTACGCCACTTTGACCTTGAGACCGCCTCTATTCCCTACGTTATAAAAGCTGTTTCCGTAATTCACATAGGTAACATGACGTGCTTCCGACTTTACATCCTTACAGTTAACGGATGACGTAAAGCACAAACGAACTGCGCAAAAATTTTTAATAAAACCCAGTTAACCTCATTTATTTTCAACATCAGATAAAAGTAATCTATGGCTTATACATAGACTGTTCGTTATATTTTAGCAGTTTCTGTTGTGAGATTGATATTGCCTTTAATTGTAGGTACAACTACAAGTATTTTTTTATTACGACCGTCTTGGTGTAGTCGTTCGCGCACCGAACTTCTAAACCAGGCGGTTGCGGGTTCGAATCCCGCAAGGGGCAAATGTTTGTGTGATGAGCACGAGCATTTGTACCTAAGTCATGGATGTTTATATGTATTTAAGTATTTCTATTCGTTATCCTAGTCGCCATACCATAGCACAAGCTCACGCTTAGTTTGGGGCTAGGTAATTGGTGTGTTTGTGGAAACAATTTATTATTATTATTATTTATTATTAAGTGAAAGCATTTTTCTTTTCTTTAACCACCTTGTATAAAAATATAATGTTTAAACTATTGAATTATAGTAATTAAAACTTTTTAAAAACCTTTTCTATATACGGTAGGTACCTTTTTTATTAGTTGCAGTGACTTACGAAATAACGACAAAGTAAAAGAAAGTTGGTTTGCTTTTGATTTGACTAATGTAGGTAAATAATAATGTACCTATCATAAACAAAATCGGATATTCCAATACAAATGTCTTAAAACTAACTTAAGTATGTCAAACTAAGCTAAATTATCATCTCCTCGTTTTCTTCCTCGATGTATCCATCGTGAATTTCCCTGTCGTTGGCGAATATTCTTTGGATTTGATTCTGGATCATTACAGCACGATGCACCGACATACTTCTCAATTGCTCCGCTATGTGGTCGGCGAAACTTTGAAACTCATCATCGAATTCATCGTTACTGTCCTCCGAGGAATATTCTTCTCCGGAAAGCTCCAAATTCAAATCGCTCTCCTCGTTATTTATAGAAAGTGGCGCCACTAGGTCACCTCTATCGTTTACGTTGTAGCCACATTGACGGATTAAGTTAACTGGAACCGCCTTCATCTGTAAATAAAAAAAATTAACAACATTTTTCATAAATGGAATTTAAATTAGTAAAGGAAAATTAACGTACCGTAATAGATTCTATATCCTTCATGAACTGTTTGTAGATTGGGAACCAGTGCAACGATGGCTTGTAGAAGAAACCGCGTAGTTTTGCCGCGTGAATATTTCTTAATTCCACTCGGTAAGCCGCTCGCATGGTTTTGTACTTCCGGATTATATCTTCAATCGTGATATTCGGGACCCCTAAATTATCAACTATGTATTGCAATGCCTGGTTTCGCGCAGTTATGTCATTGTAATGGAGGTGTTTTGTGTCCCATAGCACCTGTTTCTCTAAATACAAATCCAGGAGGCGTTGTATTGTGTCTGTGTTCCAAATCATTGTGAGCAATAACTGCAAAACCAAACGTGATCCCTTAGTTGAAATACGTAACGAACTGAATTTGAGTGAATGGAGAATTGGTCCAAGTCCATTGGTGGAAGTCGATATCGCGTGTGATCGTGTGTGTGTGTGCGTCGAACGAACGAGTTCGTCTGAACTCGGTACGTTCACGCGCGCGAAAGAGACAGAAGCATGACGCCGCGGAGCACTGCACTGCTCGCTCGATGACGCGACGCCCGACCCGGCCGTACCTTCGCTCGTCCCGCCATTATTAGGAACGGTACACACGGCCGATTTTATTAACGTTTTCTTCTTGTATTTTTTAATAAAATGTATCTTTTGTAGGACATTACTTAATGTAAAAGGCGTTATTTTTACTTCTCCTAAGCGAAATTGCTGTTGCTATCATTTGTGACTTTCATAATACATGGACATGAATGACTTGATTTATTATAACATATTTTTTTTGTTACAGGTAAGTCGCTCTACAGACCAGAATATTTTAACTGATTTCTAAAAGGAGGAGGTTTTCAATTCGTAAGTGTAAGGTTTATGATGGGTTCGACGATTAATTGTTTTTATTTTATTATTTAAGCAATTTCTTTTCAAGTTTTTACAAAAGTAGGTACATTTTACTCAAAAATTAATGGACAGTCCCACCACTAAAAGACGTTCAATTTGATTATTTTCTTTGATTTAAAGGTTATTTCAAGTGGTGGGAACACTGGAAAACGGACACTTTAAACGTAATCGAAATCGGCCAAGCAGTTTTTGAAAAATCAATAAAAATCACAAATATACATACATCGGTGATATTTTCATTTACTACGAAGCCGAACTGTCTCATTGGAAGCCTGGGAGCTATGCGTTTCATTGGCATGCATACCTGTTATATTATATACGGAGTGTCCCATAAGTCAAGGGCAAGCGGTAATGGGGTGATGGGCCAAGGGTTAACAGCTATGGGAAAAATATAAAAAAAATGTAATAGTAGATCATTTTATTGTTCACTAATATCACATACTTTTATCCACGTTATTCACGATCACGAAGATTCTTCATCCTGAGTGTTTTCATTTTCTATCTGCTTTGACAATAGTTCAATTCTTGCTTTTGCTATTAATGTTTGGACCTCTACCTGTAAATTCAAAGCCCTATTGAGAGGCAATTTCCTAAGCTGGTGGGCTATATTATTGGCGAACATTTGAAATTCATCAACTTTTTTATGTGTCCTGCTTTGCTCAGGCTCCAAGTCCCTAAACCTATGGATCTTCTTTGTTTTCCTGGGCGGTTCGATATTTCTTGGATATTCTTCAGCACTGTTTGATGCTCCACATTTAGTACTCCGCTTCGGTACAACCGGTTCTAAATAGTCGCAAATCGTAGGCGTCAATGATTTATCTCCCAGATTGTCCATTTCATCCAGAAATTCCTGTTTTATAGTGACAATGTATGTGTCACTGTCATTAGAAGGCATTACTTCCAAAATCGATTCTTCAGACTGTAGATTAGGTTCAGTCGGCACCACTGACTCTGATTCTTCTTCGCTAACTTCACTTTCCCCGGAATGTGAATCGCCCACCTGAAACAATAAATTACAATTCATTCCTTTTTTATGTAGTCCTGACAAGAAACCGTTATAGTTTCGTCATGTCCCCTCCCCCCCCTCCCCTCTAACAGCTTAATATAAGCCAGCAGGGCTTATAAAAACCTGAAAGAAATCCTGATGATAGTGCATTTAATTAACTATAGCGGTTAAGATAACATTATTAGTTTAGCAGTAATAGTCGTTGAACTTAGGTGTTAAATAATATTGTACCAAATACAATCTTATCTTTCTTAGATCATAATATAGTGTCTAATGTTGTACATAAAAATGGTACGGAACCTTTCGTGCGCGAGTCCGACTCGCACTTGGCCAGTTTGAACCTCAGTTGAGGGTTAATTTGACAAAACTAACATAAAAAGTTTGACAAATCATTTCAAACCGGCTGATTTAACATTGGTGAACACGGCGCTGATTAAACTTTGAGCGCTCGCACTGTCTGCGCTTCTGCAGAGAAACCACAAAATAACACGCCCGTGTGAACGCGGCTTATGGTCGTACGTAACTCCCTTGAATATTTTTTTGTCAATGCAAAACTGACGGTAACTAAAAAACGTTTTCTTAGGTAAGTTAACGAAAAGTTTATGTTCATTAAAGTCTTTGTTTGGCCAATATTACCTTTCTGTTATAAATCCCGTCCATCACACTTTTGAAGGCGTTAAACCACCTCAAAGATTTAACAACTTTATTGTTTGATTTGGCTATCGCTATCTTTCTCTTTTCTTGATAGTAAGATGTCCTTAAATTCTTTATTTTAGATCTAACATCAGCAGTCGTTAAACCAGGAATGCCAAGTGCCATCACTATTGCATTAAATGCTCTATTCCGAGCGGATGGGACCTTGTATAACTTGGATTCGTAATCCCATAGAAACCTGTACTTTTTGTACAACGCTATCAGTCTCAAAGTATCACGTTCACCCCAACGCGGTAAGCCACTCATTCTTGATCACAATCAAAAAACAACACTGAAAACTGAAACGATTCGAAAAGAATAGCAGCAGGCGTCTGTCGTATAGAAAAAGCATGCTTTTACTGGCATGCAAGAAAAAGCACCGTTGCCGGTCCGCTCCCTTCTCATTCGTTTACTCTTTCGCAATGTGGGTGCTTTATACGTGTGAGGAAGAGATGGAGAATGCTGCAAACGATCGAGTGCGGCGAAACGTCTCGATGTGTGTGCTCAATACACGTGTCACCCGTAATACACTTGACATAGAGATCAAACTTCAATAGCAGTTTTTTTATTTATTGAATGCTCCCGCTATCTCGCTCAGCGCTGCTTCAAAACATTTTATCAAGCCACGAAGGCGAGATTTATTGAACCTTATATTAGGCATTTTACGGGCTATTTCTGAATGTGACAACCACCAATCGTATAATACATACCAGCAAGTCAATTATTATGTTATGATCTTATGATGATGAATGATAAACAAAACGAAATGTAGTACCTAGGTACATAACTGTAGTAATACAATTTGTAAGTAGGTAGTAGGAATTCTCGAATGTTGGAAAGGACTTTTATTTTAGACTAGCTGTTGCCGCGACTTCGTCTGCCTGCGCGTAGACTCAATGGTAAAAAAACAGCCAAGTGCGAGCTTGACTCACGCACGAAGGGTTTCGTAACATTATCTACAGAACTTTATATATTATATTATTTATTATAATAACTTTCTTGTGGTTTTAAAAACAGCGAAAAACACGTTTGATATACGGGAGCCCCTTAAACAATTATTATTTTGAATGAATTATTGTTTTTAAAGTGAATATAGGTAACCAGATGTTCTGTGTTACAGGAAATAGGAAGATGTAATCGCATCGCAACGAAATTTGGTTTATTAAAGGAAAGATATTGGGTCAAGTAAGGAAGACGGTTACGTTCGGAATGAACCGAAAAAAAAACGGTAAAAAATACGTTTTGTTACGACTTCGAGTTACGATCACACAATTGAATATTCTGGAAATTGATTATAGCGCCAATCGAGTTGTGGTCGAATAGTGAAGAACTTGTATGTAATTGAAAACTGCCTTAACATCCTTCCTTACCACCGACGCACTCTCCGATCCGCCGAACTCGACTCGATTCTGATTTCAATTCGATTGAGTTCGGGAGCTCAGATTTGGTCTGAGTTCGGGAGTTAGGTACCCTGAATTGTAGGTACTTAATATATGTACTACCTAAGTAAACATGTTAAGCTAAATATCACAACTTTATTTAATTAAGTAACTTTTAAAAAAACACAAACTTCTGGTCTTGATGCCAAAGCAAAATTCAAACACTATGTACCTATAGGTATATATTTCGTCCATGGTATAGGTAATTAAGCAACTTTAAAAAAAACAAAAACTTCTGGTCTTGATGTCAAAGCAAAATTCAAATGTGTTTTTATTCGTACTAATTGGTGCATGACGGCTTTGCGGCTCTTCCCCCTCCATTGCAAGCTCATCCATCAGAGAAGAATTGCAATAACATAGGTAGGTAGGTAACTAGTCCACGGATTTAACCTCGGAGATCCCATTGAAGAAAATATGACTCATGGGCACAGAATAAGTACTAGTACGCTCATGGCATGTTTTGCAGTTAGCAATATAATTTTCTAGGGATTACGTCAGTTATGTGTTACGTTTTTTTTGGCTAGGTAGGCACACTAACGTAGGTAATAAATTTTGTAAACGCTTAAGGAGGAGTACAGACTGGCATAAAGCCTATAAAGGCCAAGTGCGAGTCGGACTTGCGCGCTAAGGGTTCCGTACCATTAACTTACAACATTTGACAGTGTAGGCAAAAAAACACACGTTTGTATGCCCCTTTAATATATATTTTTTATTTTAATTTAATTATTTATTTTCAAAATGAAATACAACATACATATTATGTCAATATTTCGAGCGTCTCCCTGTTGCCATTATATCGAGCAAAAAATGGCAAAAAATTCACGTTTGTTCTATAGGAGCCCCCCTTAAATATCATTTTAATTTAATTATTTCTTTTTAAAGTGAATATACAATTTAACATTCTGTAAATATTTCAAGCGTCTACCGGTTGCCGTTATTGATAGCGAGCAAAAAACGCAAAAATTACGTTTGTTGTATGGGAGCCTCCCTTAAATATTTATTTTCCGAAATACATCATCTGTGAAAATTTCAACTGTCTAGCTATCACGGTTCATGAGATACAGCCTGGTGACAGACAGACAGACAGCGGAGACTGAGTAATAGAGTCCCGTTTTTACCCTTCGGGTACGGAACCCTAAAAAGCAGCCAAGTGCCACTATATAGGTATTTATAAATAAAATGGGAAAGGGCCAGGCAAAGAAGAAGATATTTTGTATGGGAATTGTGTCAAGTTAACTGACAAAACTAAACTGTAGCGGCCAATCCCAAATTCCCAAAAGAGATCCTATTCAAGGTGCACTATTTTATCTATCGTCTATGCAGGCGATGTTATTATTTATTATGTATTGAAATGCCCGTTTTAAGAAGATTAGGTATACCGTTTTTATTCTGTAACGGTTCTTTTTTAAAAGTAGAAAGCGTGTTCCTAGAAAACTTGTGAAAAATAGACCTTTTAAAGAGTGAATATTGGCAGGTAAAGGTTGCTTTTGTTCGTTTTCTACACTAATAGCACTAATATTATAAAGAGGAAAGATTTGATTGTTTGTATTGAATAGGCTCCGAACCTACTTGACCGATTCAAATAATAAATAATAATAATAAATATATAAATTGTTTCAACAAACACACCAATTAACTAGCCCCAAACTAAGCTAGAGCTTGTGCTATGGTGACTAGAATAAAGGATAGACATACTTATATACATTTTATAAACATCCATGACTTAGGTACAAATGCTCGTGCTCATCACACAAACACTTGCCCCTTGCGGGACTCGAACCCGCAACCGCCTGGTTTAGAAGTGCGGAGTGCGAACGACTACACTAAGACGGTCGTCAAAAAATGTAATTAATTAGGTACAGATATCGTTTGAGACCCTGGGAAGGACATCTATTGGCTTTTGTTGCTATATAAAATCATCAGGGGCTGAATGGGATGGGGTTAAAGTTTGTATAGAAAATCCGACTTATGGCGCGGGCGAAGTCGCGGGTAACTGCTAGCATGATATAAGTAGGTACACACAACCGTACGTCAGACGACATACTCCACTTTGGTCTTGATACCGCCTCTATGCCCTACGTAATAAACGCTGTTTTCGTAGTTCACATGGGTAACCTGACATGCTGCCAAATGTACCTTACCCAGTTTCGTCTTGTTAATCACTCTCGCTACAGTCCACACTTTCATTGTTTAGCAGTTACTTACTTAAGCCACTTAACACTTGCCAAGCGATTACCTCCACTACTCTCAAGCTTTTAAAGTCCACGATCAATGTGACTCCTCTGTTATGTGACTGTATCTTCGACTTTTTCTGTCACTTTCCATTCTAAGGCGTGTAGGTGTGATGGCAATGTCGCGAGTGTTTCGTTTGTTTTCACTTTTATTGCCTCGAAAGTAATCGAAGCGATGTTTTTTGTTTCTTTTGGTACCTACTTACTGAATTCAGTGAGTAATCGTTCATACGAGTCGGTCCAGTGTACTGCACAACAGACTACACATCGTGGTTCTAAAATAGCCTAATATAACTGCATAGATGCCGCAGTGTTTACCATGACATGCTGTCGTCCATACTTTTTTCAGAAAACCCCTGACTCTAACCCCACCCCATTACCTACTATTAATGAATTTGCCACTGCTATATAACACTTGTATATTATAAATAAATATATGAGATGGCTAATAGGTGACAGACATGACACAATGTGATAATAACACATATTAAATTCGCCGTCATATATTTATTAATAACTAGCGGTTCCCCGTGACTTCGCCCGCAAGAGTTGGATTTTCCATATAAAATTTCAACCCCCATTTCAACCCCTTAATATTTTTATATCGCGACAAAATGTAGCCTATGTCCTTTCCAGGGTCTCGAACTGTCTCCATACCAAATTTCATCTCAATCGGTTCAGCGGTTTAAGCGTCAAGAGGTAACAGACAGACAGACAAACAGACACACTCTCGCATTTATAATATTAGTATGGAAGTGTGGATAATATGTTAGAGCAGTAGCATGATCATTATTTAAAAAAAAAATTGTAAGTGGGCAATTCTTTTCTCTAACTTTCTAATGCAGAATAAATACATGCTTAGCTCTAATGTATTTGTCCAAAACAACCTTTTGGCAGGCCTGTGTATCTCCCCGCGGAGGTAGCAAAAACGTACCTACGCGCGGCGCACCTACGTAGGTGCTAAAACAAGTTGCGTGTTGCTACCGGCCAGAGCCACGCTCGCGCGTTTTATTCACCAGCGGCCGCGCGGCTACGTTGCTGGCTGGACGAGAATGAATAAAGTACTAGAAAGAGGCGCTAGATGGCGTTAGAAGCTTCTCGTAGCAGTCAACCCTATCGCGTCGCGTGATATTACGTCACTGAATAGGTTTAGTGTATTATGAATCATATTCCAGAGCAATAAGTATGAAATTATCTTGCAATGGATTTTTGTAGGTGTCTACACGAAAATGTGCTTGACTCTGAGGCGAACTAAATTACGCCATATTGTTGACGACATTGAGCAGACATTTCTTAGAATACAATTGCTAAGTCATACTTCTGTACGAAGTACTAGTATTCTGTGCTTTTGGATCGTTTCAGCTTCACCTTGACCTTTAAGACAGTAACGACGGCGACCGTATGTAATTTTGATTCATGGTTTTTAAATGACCGAGCCTGAAATTGATATGGTCACGCAATACAGATATTAGTGCGATGTTTCGACGAATTTATGTAGGCACCAGTAGCGAAAATTTCATGAGGTATTTTTTACGCAATAGCGGGTTGTCACGAGTACTTACATATACCTAAGTTATCTGTTAAATTATTGTTTTAAATGATAAGCATTTACTTTGCAATCTAAATATATTATTGCACTTGAAAAAATGACCGCCAGAGACAGGAATCGAACCCATGCTTATCATTTAAAACAATAATTTATCGTATTTGCAAGCTTCATGTTTCGATTGTTAAATACTTGCAATTGTATTTCTTTCGAGTGTTGAGGGTGTAATCCCAATAACATTGATGAAAGCAACGCGGCATTACAGCGTTAAGAAGCACTTGAAAATTCGACAGGCTCTGCCAACGCCAGGGTGGCCGAGAGGTTAGGCAATCGCCCGGCATGCGAGGAACGCGGGTTCGATTCCCGTCTCTGGCGGTCATTTTTTCAAGTGCAATAATATATTTAGTTATCTGTTTCAAAATAGTCATTAGGTACGTCAATATAATGTTCTTACTTTATGCAAATTGGATAGGTATTTTTTCTCCGGTATTATTCGCCTGAGCGTACAGTTTACCTACCTATCCTCTTTCATAACGCATTGTCCTCTTATGTTAATTTTTGCAATTTACTGGTTTTCAATATTACCTAATTCGCCTGACTGTCAGCAATTCACATCTTATAAAACAAATAACCGAAGGAAACCAAGAGCGATATTCCATAGACGTTATCCACGTGGTACAAGAAAGTTAAACCCGTGAAATAGGAAAATAAGGTTATGCTTTTCCTTCGCGAATGAGAGCGAGCAGATATTTTTCTTTTAGGAGATAAGATTGGTAGAACTTAGATCACAGTAAAAAAACCTTTGCATGTCGAGTGAAAAGGTTTTAGTTGGCAGTACGGTCAGCATCAAAAAGAAATACATACAGTCGAACATAGAATCTCCTCCTTTTTTAAAGTCGGTTAAATAAAAAGTAGTTGAACATTGTTAGCAAGTAGGTAGGTACTTTACACCGACACAGATTCCCTTTTTTGTTTACGTCTCACTCCGTTGGTCCCTCAGGTAGTCTCGAAAGAAATTATGACAGTTGGGTTACGGCAGAGAATATTGGAATAATACGTTTGGGGTTCGAAACATACCAAATGAATAGATGCGCTACTCCGGTTGACCGTGTCCGTATTTTCGTTATAGGCGTCCCTTTCACTCACGACAGAATGAAAAAGCGAACGAGCGTGATGGCTCGACTCGAAAATACGGACGTCGTCAACAGGAGTAGGTCTTCAGAAGATATTTCGCAGAAGCTTTTGCCAAAGCTTTGTTTGAATTTGCTTTGCCCTCTTCTCTCGTAATTTAATTCCATCAACATATTTCTACAGTCTAGACTCTAGTTCAAAAGAGACGTAAAGAAGCCAGCTGACTAGATTTACAGTTGCGCACTTAGCGTAAGAGTAATATAAATTATATGTTTACAGTTGTTGTTGAACATCATTGCTTGTACCTAACCTACTATACTTACTCGTAGTTTGATGTCTGCGAATGCAATCTAAAAGCCCCAGATGACTGCCAAGCTAAACAAAGAGATATGACTAAACTAAAGATGGCTGAACAAAATAAGACTAGTATGATTCCTCCTACTGTCTGGGTTTCATCTGGCTTCTTGACTAACAAAACTAATAATAAACCTAATGCTATATCTAAGATGGTGGATGAAGTTATTGCTAACATCGGCTGCATTTAGGCACTTTGTAATGTAAACATACTCTACATTTACCTCATGGTAGGTAAACAGATTAATGCTTCCTTAAGGTAGTAAATATTGTATGAGTCAGAAGAAGTCAGATTATGAATAATAGCTACTTGCAACGTAACAGCTTAATAGCTTTATGATTCGAGTGCAATTTGTTAATAATGATAACAATAAGATCCATTCTTGAGTAGAATTCGATGAATTGATAACGCTGTGATTCATATTTATGTAAGCACTTATGATTATGAGTCATATTGACGAAACTGAAAAAGTCCTCCTAAAACTTATAGGTATTAGGTATGCATGCAATAAAAGTGGCTTGAACATTTAAGTAGGTACATTGTCTAGCAAAAAAATATAGTAATTACGATGTAGCCATGGCAGTTCAAGATATAAACTAATTGGTGACAAAGGTACTAAAATGTTTAGGTACAAACAAAAGTAGTTCAACTGTCTTTTATGAAATTAGTTGGCTTTGAAGAGGACAGTTCAATTGTATTTTTTAAGACAAAGCAATTAGGACAAAGCGTTGGCAATAGCTTCAGTGAAATGTCTTACAATTCATTTGGCGTTTCTAATTCCAACCGTATTATTTCTTAACATTGTCTGCCCCAACCCAACTGTCTTAATTTCTTTCGGGACTACCTGAGGACCCAACGTCTGTTGCTGGGCTCTGACCTACTCTGTAGGACTTTGTTCGTATTTTCGACTCATGATGTCCACCTCACTCAAGCCCGCATCCCAACGTGAGTAAGCAAGGCGGCTAGATCCGAAAATAAGGATATCTTCTCTCGAAGGACCTCTGAATAGAGGCTTGAACTGGTGGGCTTGCTTTGTCTGATATGCATGGTCGATTTTGTCATGTTTTGTTACGCTTGAACGGTTTACGTTTAGAGACTCATCTGCCTTTCGGGTAACTTTTTGTACGATAAAACATATAGGTATAAATTAAGGACGAAAAAATTAAGAGATACCTTACTCTAAGATTGCTTTGTGATATTTTAGACGATTTAAATGGTTTATTAATTTATGTTAATAGTACAAAAAAAATCTCTTGATTTCAAAAACTGTCATCTTCTGTTGTGTTGAAATTAATATTATACTTTTGACGTCTCAGTCTCAGCTACTAACAAAAATATTATTATCAGTGGCGTTGTATAGCTTCTCACATGTGCAGGTGTAGGACGGGCAATAGATGCGCCAGTGTCTGCGGAGAGATTTAAAAGTAAATTTGGACGCAAAGTAGAGTCACATGCGCCTTGCCACTTCGCAGAGAGATTCGTTCGGCAGGCCTCAGACGATTTCAAAATTCGCATCACCGCTCAGTATACTTCAAAGCATTTGATGTCAGTGTAACTGAGCGAATTTGAATTTTATTGTTACGTCGCTAGAATAGCTTTTTGGTTTTATTTGTCCTTAGGAAACTACGATGCGATGTGCAAACGATTTCGGCACTGGTAAGGCGCGATTGTCCTCGATAGTACCTAGTTTGATAGTCCAGTTGCGCGAGTCTTGAGACCGATCTTAACTGAACAGATTATGGCTAGAAAGCGGTTTTTCATTATAAACTGTCTTGAGAAATGGATAAGGAAGGATATTGCTTTTCATCATATTTTACGACTGACATCATAAGACGGCACGTTGGACTTGCACAAGCCTTTGCCTTGCCAAGCGTTGGACAAGCATGAAATTATTAAACTATTCCTTCAAACAATAAAGTGCGGTGAAATCCAGGCGTTCACTGAGTGAAAGCATTTCGAATATAATGCACTGTTTCTCAAAGTCAGTAAAAGTAGAATGGGAAAACGATAATTAAGGCAGGGGTTTTAATCTTTTAATTGAATTCACTTGATTCTCGATATCATTGCAGCTCGTTAATTCTTTTTCGGTCAAATTTACGCGGAAATCAAATTTTTTTTTTACGTTTTTTGATACTATAATTTTATTTGCTGGTGATTCGACATGAGCTGTGGGTTTTGTTTTTGTTATTTCGGCAGTGTGTGTGGATGTCATCCATTCCAAATATACACACACTAGTTAACCAATATTATTTTTATGAAGGAAACAAAGAGGAGTCACACACTTCGTTTCCATCACGTAACTACAAACAAATATAGGTCCTTTTATGATCTGAGGTCCTTCCCTATCGAATACCGTTAACTATACCGTTTATGCTTTCTCCAGAACTGGATCAGTTAAATCATATGCAGTGAAAGTTATGAATGATATGTTGTGATCGTTAAAAAACCGGATGGGAATAGTGTTCAATTAATATTGTCAGATGTAATCATTACATGTGATAACGTGTGACAATGTGATTGAAGGTGGGAACGTTGATCTGTATTAAGTTACTTTCACTAAGGATGTATAATTAACAGATTTAAACAACAATGAAACTCAAATAAGCACGATATTCTTTACATTGACAGGTAGTTGGAGGGGTTTAAGCAATACAAATGACCAACCTTGCAGTTAAGTTGTCATCAAGATATAAGTACTTCCTTTACTAACAATGAAAGTTTATTCCTTTGTTGTTGATCTAAGATGTGGTATTTTTTTTTTGTTTACGTTTCTTCGTATGATTGTTATTAGAATTAGGTGCAAAATAATTAATTAATAATGAAAGACAATTTTGTGAACAAGTAGGTAGGTAGCACTTAAAAGAAGCCGTCTAAACTTTCGTACAATAGTAGGGCTTCCAGTAGGCAGTCCCAAACCTATCAACAGCCGGTTTTGTTAGTAAGTAGGCAAACCTATATTTGAAGTTTTGGTAAACCATCTGATAGATTACGAGAAACCATAGTTTTGTTTGTTACATTTTTAACAGGAGCTTAGATAAATGTATAATAATTAATACATAGTAATGTTATCTCTGTTATCGTCCTTATTCCTTCCTCTTTTGTTATTATTTTGTATCTTTGAATGTTTTACGATCTGCCTTCATAGGCGTGTTGACGCGATGACAATATATCAAGAACATGGGACGTGCTTCTATTAAGATTTAGGTCTGTTTCATGAGTTGTTCCACAAGTATGTTCTTTGTGTCCTAGATAATAAGGGTTACGTGTTTCATTGAAAAAACGTGCCGTAACATGTCACGTGGAGTTTTTTCTACGCTGCTTTCGTTTGCTAGTACATTGATTGGTTGCTCGTGATAAGACGTGGTAGTAATATTGTTAATGGAGATGAAATCACGTGCTTTCTAAAACAACAATAGATGTACTGTATGTAATTTTTAGTCGGATTAACTCATCTCTTAAGAACTTGTGGACGTATTATAAGATTGTAGAATCCTTCTTTGCGTTTTGGTTGTGCAGACAAAAAATCCGCGTCTGCCAACGCTTCTAACCAAGATGTTCAAGTTGGTTTGATATCTGCGTTCTGTAATTTATTAAATAGTTTCAAATTGCTGTTATCGTTTTTATTGATTGCTTAAAATTATAACTACAATTATATTGCTAATTCAGCATTCCATAGTAGGATTCCCACACAGCCATTGAGATTTTGTTATATCCATGCTTCATCCTTGTGGTATCCGTCCTTGTTATCCTGTTTAAGCTGTATCATTTGCTAAATATTTCTAAGAATTTATTATAAAGAGGGTTTTTCTCAGAACCCTAAAATTATCCCTTATGTAGGTTAGATTTGTTGTTTTCTCTTAACTCTTTCCTGCTGAACGACATGAATGCGTGATTCATCATGATGAATGCTTCATTCTGTTCGTCCTACTTAAGTGAGTCTTTTTACTTCAGTTCTGCTTACAGTTTTTTTTAAAGTATCATAAACTTATAAATTCCTACTTTTGTGTTAATTTAACTTCGATCATTTAATTTTGATGTGGAGTTTCGTTAACCATTCTTTCATGTTTTATTAATGAAATGCTTCTCCAGCTATAAAAGATCAACATAAAAAAATACATTTTAACCTTTAATGTAGTCGCATCGTAACTTATTTAGTGTGCTAGTGTCAAATTGCCCATCATTCTTGATGACATAAGCCGTTCTAAAAACCTTCAGACAGTCGCCAGAGCAACAGGTTGGCCGAAGTCAGCGTAAAACGAACATGCGCGCACGCAGAAAGCCATGCGCATAGTCGCTCAAGCAGGTTACACGTGTAGCGAAATTGTCAATGTGCACCTGTATTAGGTAAAGTTATTGCAACTGCAGATTTGCCAACATTGCTTAGCGTTAAAAGGAAAATGGAGTCCGGAAATAAGAAGGAAATCTCCGCTCAGCAATTGATGGTTGAGGAAATCTGCAGATTACTCGTATATTGTGTATCACAACACCCAGACTCGAGGCATTATAGATATGGATTTCTATATTTCATCGACTAGGTATCGAACCCGGGACCGCAGAAATGGCGCCACCGGTGCATGAGCAACTCGACCACGAAGTCAAAGAAAAGGACTAGGTTGTCGTGCAAATAATGACTTCTTTATAATAATTTATGTTGTTTTGCATTACGTTCTCATGGCTATGGTATTGTAAAGTCACGCGCACATAAAATGAAGCCATTAATGCGTTTATTTCATTCCTATTTGTTTTATGGAACTGCCTAAGCTTGTCTGCATCTGAGGTCTTACTCTGATGTCCGTATTTTTGATTGCAGCCGTCTCTATCTCTCATGCCAACATGACAGAGCGAACAAGTGTGATAGCTAGACTTGTAGACGGTCACCGTCATCCGAAATAACGTCATCCCAGGTCAACCTGTGTTAACACGAAGAGGAAGGAGATCTAAAAGGCAAACAGCGTTGCAAATAGTTCATCCATTTCAAATTATAATAGTTAAACTGAATGTCATTTCTAACGTGTTACGTGAATGATCTAACCGGGGTGGTAAAGGATCTACCTCCTAGCGGTCCACCCCGGGCAATATTATCTAAGCTTTAGTTTGTGATGGCGGCTGAATGATCCTATCAGCGGTGGTTAGCTCCGTTAGGTGCCGTCTGGTACCACCCTCCCACCGGAGCCCGGCGCCAGCTTGCTGTGTTCCGTCGAGGAGTGAGAGTGCCAAAACCTTTTAATCTCGCTCTTTTGTCGACTCTCTCTCTGGCTTAGTCTAGGGTCAAGAGCAAACCCATTTCAAATAAATCACAACAAAAACTCTCTGACCTTATTCACCGCAAGTCAAAACACATACCTACCATTACAATTTAAACTCTCATTAAACTGATTGTTCCTTTTGGAAGAGTTCATCTTATAATGGAAAGGTATAGCTTGACTGGCCGTTGTTTATCGCTTTCGATTTGTGAAAGCCTTTGTGCTAATGAGCTCAATGTTTACTTATTGTTGAGAAACTTCGATTTCGACAGCAATTATTATGAGACCGGTTGCGATCACATTTTACTTAATAACCCCGCCGACGACGATTGATATTTTATATGGCGCCAATATTTTGCATGACAGGGCCGGAATTGGATATCACTATTGAGTAGGTATTACAACTATTACAAGGCCTACCTCAGTTTTGTGTCGAGTTTGATTAGAAAATTCAAGTTGCGAATTTTAAAAATCGTTGATTTGGCACCCAGTTCAAGGGATCTAGGATTCCCTTCAGTTTGTTTGTGGTGAAAATTTCTTTGGTTAGCTATCAATCATTCTACAGATGCTCGCTAAAAGATTTGACTGTCCATATATCAACCACTGTTATATGGTTCATATATGGACTAATACCCAAATGCAATTGGGTAGTTGTTTTAATTAATTTTAACTGAATTTTATCTAATTTATAAATGTAATTTATTTGTATGCAATTTAATTTAATTTAATTTATTCATGTTATAATTATAAATTGTATGTATGACTTAATTATGTCGAAATAAATGAATAATAGTAATAGTAATAATCAACATATTTTCTAGACAGATGTTGGTAAATCATTTACTTAAATATAGCTAAAGTCATTTACGATTTTTATAAAGTGTTTTGAAGCCATTGAATAATAACGAATGCAATCTATTTCCATCAGATGTTGTAAATTACTTTCAATATAGGTACATAAAAAGCAGTTCTCCATTGTTTGTTAAATGAAGTGTTCAATGTCATTGTCGGCCATTTGCGGCATAAAAGCGGTTAAGAAAGAGGTATGCAAACGATTTTTATAAACTTACACGTGCCGGGAAAATGACGTTTCCGCATTACTGTCACCACTTTTTACTGCTGCAAATGAATAGTATCCATTTTAACGATTTACGTTCATTGAGATTCATTGGCATTTAGAATTACACTGAGAATTTTATGCTCACGGAACATAAGAGATGTTTTAAAATATAATATTTGACCTATAGGTTGACAGTTTTTTTTATCTTTATTACGGTTTTACTGGAAATTAAAAAAAATATATATTTAAGACGACGTGCATTTAAAATAACTTGACTTGCTTGTTTAGATCATCTATATGTATGATCTAAGCTTATTTGTGTAGAATCTTCATACTCGTATACCTCATGACTGAGGATCGTAATCATCATGTGGAATGGAACAAACACAACGACTTTCTTGCCAATTTTTGATAGAGTGGTTTGCAATGTGCAGGTTTCCTCACGATGTTTTCCTTCACAGTTAGTCAGCGATATCTTTGAAAAAGACTGCAGACATTTAAGTTTTTATACAAACTCAGTGGTACAGGCAGGGGTCGAACTCACGACCGCACGGATGAGAAGTGAATTAGTTTTCTCCGCTCAGCTATCGCATCTCCGCGCTGTGTAGAATATTTACATTAAATTAAGGCCTTTATGAATATCATGGTAAATATTTGCTTCTAATCCTAATCCTAAATACGCCCCTGTTCAAATGCCGTATGTCTGAACTCCGGGCTAAAACGTAGCAAAAAAAATGGCGGGTGCATTAACCCAGGTCGATGCACCGCACCTACGGA